>CM066031.1:986923801-988123801 GCA_033557465.1 Ichthyophis bannanicus
TTCACCGCTGAGCTTTCCCTGATGTACATAACTTCTATTTTCTTACACAGGTCTGCAAAAACTTTTTTTTCGAGAGCTGTTTTGGTTATTCCATGTAATCTTTATGTTTTTTGGTGCGCTGAATCCGAAAATGACCTCCATTTTGTCATAGGACATCACGTTTCCTGACAATTTAGGTAACTATGTTAAATAAGGCAATACTTCAAAATAAATGGAAATAGACTTATAAAATTAAAGTTTTATTACAATATTTTCATGAAAATCCTTTTTTGAAATGAAATGAGCTCACCTACACATACTAAACTTGATTCTTCTTCCTTGTGAGGCTCCTCTTGGTGCATTTACGCTTGTGAGTAGCATCTGGAATGTCTCTCTGAAGCATCCAACAGTAGTCTGCCATCATTGCAATGCTCCATTTTCCCTGGTATCTCCTTTCCATCTCTTTAATGTCTTGGTGGAATCGTTCACCTTGTTCCTCACTCACAGCTCCCAAATTTTCAGGAAAGCAGTCAAGGTGGGACTGGAGGAAATGCACTTTCAAACTCATCAGGCAACCTAAAGCTTGAAATGCTTTCAGCATTCGTCCAACGATCTTTTTGTAGTGAGGATCTTTGTTATTGCCTAAAAATTTCTGTACGAGTTCTTTAAATGCAATCCACCCTTCTTTTTGAGGATCCGTCATGGTATTGACAAACTCTTGATCAACTATAAGCCTTCTAATGTCTGGTCCGACGAACACACCTTCCTTCAATTTTGCCTCCGACAGGCCTGGTAACTTGGTGACCAAGTATTTGAAGCATTCTCCATCTCTTGGAAGTGATTTTATGAATTGCTTCATCAATCCCAATTTTATGTGGAGAGGTGGTAGAAGAACTTTATGGGAAGGTACCAAAGTTTCTCAGAGGACATATTTTTCACCGACTGTTAGCACCCTCGGCTGCCAACTCTTCTTGGTCCAGTGATTTTGTCGGTCTCGACTGTCCCATAGACACAGAAAACAAGGATATTTGGTATACCTAGCTTGTTGCCCGAGCAGCATGCACAAGACCTTCAAGTCCCCACACACTTGCCAACCATGGTCTTCATATTTAAGTTTACGAAGAACCAATTCCAAGTTCTCGTAGGTTTCCTTCAAGTGTACAGAATGACCTACAGGTATGGAAGCGTAAAAACCATTGTGGAGTAAAACTGCTTTGAGACTTTTTTTTTGAACAATCTATAAAAAGACGCCATTGCTCTGAATCATATTGGATTTTAAATTGACCCATCAGACTTTCGACATCGATGCAATAAACCAACTTGTCTTCCTGGGCTTGGGTACTGTGCCATGGGGGATGGGATGAATTGCCGAGTGAAGATTGGGGTATGAAATGGAATGCTTCCATTTGGAATTAAACCCTTTCACATCGCATGAACAAAAGTAACAGTCGTCACTATGGATCTTTTGCTCTCGCCATACCATAGGAATCCCATAACGGAAAGATTTTTTTCTTACCCTTGAACCAGTTTCGGAGGTCCTCAACACACCGTTTGCACACTTTATGAGGCGCCCAGACTTTATCTTGATCTCCAATTTTTAGTCCAAAGTATGCAAAGTATACTTTTTTCACAAAGTCTGTAATATTCTGCTGTTGCTTCAACACTGTATATTCACCACAGATGAAACAGAAACTGTCTGGCGAATTAATACACTTTCGCGGAGCCATAACATAACAGTTGAAGAACGACGAGCTAATACGAATTGCGATGAAAAAGTGTGAACGGCCTAGAACCAAGAACCTGATGATGATTCGTGCACAAGTGTGGCATGCAAGAGAGAGCAGCTCTGTGTCTGTACACGAGACGTCACGGTGCTGGCCACACCCCCCTGCACTGACCGGAGCTGCTGCTATCTGCCCTGTGTCTCCCTCCCACTGGATTCTTCAGGAAAGATTAACCTCTTCTACCATTAGAAGCACGGACTTAAAACTTGCTTAGCTTATCTATATATTGCTGACCATCAGATTTACAGCGCTATATTTTTTTTTACATAACTCGGACATCCCCTTTAAGGTTTTTTTGGCATTTTATATCTTAAATGCACTTATGTGAATGAATTAATTAATAGTAATTTGAATTAATTAATAGTAATTTGAAAAAATGTGATAAATTTAAAGAAAAGTTTGCATGTTGTGGCAAATCATGATGTCTAGGAGTTTTTTCAAGATTTTATTTGTTTTCAGCACACCAAAATACAAGGAAATTAGATGAAAATAAACAGCTTTTTAGTCGCAGACCTGTGTTATTGAAACAATATTGTGTCAGTTTTGGCCATGGCCGTTGGCTTTGCTGCTATTGCGGTTTCATCAGAACGGATGGTCTCTTAGCTAGTAAGACAAAAAACGCCAATGTTAAAATATAATTGCTTTGTGCCTCACCACACCATTTCACTACAAACACCATTATTGTAAAAGCAAACAGAGTTGCGACGCCCAGACAAATCAAACCAAACTAACCCTTAACCCACCTTTTAAATACCTTTATCGAAGAATCCTATTGGCTCACAAAACCCAACCTATAGTCAGATAGACCTATCCACTGATAAAATTGCCTTTACAACTCTCATTCATGCTCCATTCAATCAAAAACTACAACTTACTCCCATTCATAATAGGATGGGGTTACCTGTCTCCAAGCGTACGTTGTCCACTTGGGTGGCAGATTGCATCGCTTGGGCGTACAGGGCAGCCGACCTCCCCTTGCAGGGTCGGGTCACGGCCCACCGTTTCAGGGCGAAGGCTGCATCAGTAGCTCATCTCCACTCTGTTCCATTGGGAGACATCTGCCGGGCCACAACTTGGTCTTCAAGCCAGACTTTTGCAGCCTATTACTGCCTGGAGAGAGAGTCCCGGCGGGACAGTGTTTTCGGCCAGGCGGTACTCTGTAATCTCTTTGAGGTTTAGGCAACTCCTACTCTCCGGCCCTTGTGTTGGGCTACCGTACGGGGTGCGTTCTCAGAGGAAATTCTTATCACAGATGCTGAGGCTCTTGAGAGGGAGCCATTTTTTCAGCTCTGGGTTCACGGTAGCCTAGAGCTGGGGAGTCCCATATGTGAGGACTGACTTCCTGCTTAGTCCTGGAGAAAGCGTAATTACTCACCTGTAACAGGTGTTCTCCAGGAGCAGCAGGAATCAGTCCTCACTACCCTCCCTCCTCCCCTGGAGTTGCAGTCCTATTCTTTATTTTCATTTTTTGCTGTCTTTAGCTATGTCATCAGACTGAGCAAGATGGCACCCTTGGGCGGGAAGGGGACCGTGCATGCGCGCTGCATTCCCAAAGGCTTTCTTTGAAAGCTGGGGAAATGCTCTGCACGAGGGCTCCATTGGCGCCGACGTCACCCATATGTGAGGATTGATTCCTGCTGCTCCTGGAGAACACCTGTTACAGGTGAGTAATTATGCTAATTCTGCCGTCCCCCCAACCTTGGCACATAAGTATGTTCCAAGTTTGCCATTGGCAACAGATATTACTTTGCAGTACACATAGCAATCAATAAGAAAACTGTACAATTCAGTCAGTATATTTCACAATAGAAATAACAACAAAGAAAATGGAATACATATCTGAATAACTTATAATTCAGTACCTCACCGCTGGGGAATTATTTGTAGTCCGTGTGTGGTGTGTGAATGTGTTTGTGAATATGGTGTGGTATGTATATTTACCTCTGTTGTATGTTCTGTTGAGCTGTGCATGTGTTGTATCTGTGGAGGGTAACTGATAGTGGTGGGTAGTTTTGAGAGGAGGGTGTTGTTTAGATACCATTGTGGAGGATGTTTTTGGAAGTAGAAGCAGTTTACAGAGTGATGGGTGGTTGCAGGGGATATATTTAAGGCTAATGCAGTTTTTAGGCTGACGATGCAGTTGTGGGAGTTTCTTGTGGGTGGGGGAAGCTTCTGTGGTTCTGGGGCAGTTGCAGGGTGGTAGTTTTTGGGGTAGTTTGCATGGGAAATTATTTTTTTAGGTCCTTTTTTAGGGGTGATGGCAGTTTGTGAGTTGGTAGAGCAGTTGCAAGGGTAGCTTTTGTGGGTGGGAGCAGCTACAGGGGGGTAATATTTAGGGAGAGGCTAGTGGGGCAGTTGTTAGGGGGAGTTTTTGATGGTGGAGACAATTTGCAGAGTAGTTGGGAGTAGATATTGGGGGCTGTTTGTGGGGTACAGGGGGATATCTTTGGGAGTAAAGGTTTATGGGGTGGTGGGGCAGTTGCGGGAGGGTACCTTTTTGGAGGTGGGGTAGTTTTTGGTTATGGGACAGTTTACAGGGGAACAATTTCAGGAGGTAGTTTTTGGGGGTGTGATGGAGCAGATGTTGGGAGCATTTTTAAGGGTGGGGCAATTTGGGGATTGGTAGTAAAGAATAGGGGAAGGGCATTGCAAAGGAGGAATTTCATAACTACTATGTTTCACAATATATAAGTGCTACAGAAACTGGAAGTCCTTCTCCCATAGAAATGCATTAGGCCATTTCTGGGGGGGAATTATTTCTATGGAACCCCTGGTCTGATTTGGCACATTTATGAGCTCGTGGTGTTCTTTTATTGGTTTTCCCACATGCCAAGGTTTATCCCATTCAATTGAATTCTCAGAAAGTTATTTGGCCCATAGGCGGACCGACGTTCTTAACCCCTTTTGGATTGTATTTGAAAAAATAAAAAATCTTGTATATTACAAAATCTTGGATTATAGCAGTGACTTTGTAAAAATTTCCACTAGTTCTTCCTGATCATTTCTTTCCCTCTGATCATGAGCATGAAAACAGCCAGTAATGTATGGCATTTTAGCTTGCAGTTCTGGACCACAGTATTTACAGTCATCTTTGCTTAATGTGCAGGTCATTTTTCAGCCAAAGTATTCATCTTGAAAATGTTTTCGACCAAAATAGAAATTGCTTAACAGTCTCGTTTAGCTAAGATACAAGATGTGAGCCAAGGAAGACCTTTTGTTGTCATTTGACTGAGACTGACAACCTGTACAATATGGGGAATACAACTCTGCCATCTAACTCTTTTGAGGGACCAGATGATGTTAGCCAAAGCACTGCTAACTTTGTTCTCATATTATATAGTCTGATTTATGCATTACATGGGAGAGAACATTACACATGGAAGAATGCTGAGGATGCTGGAATCTACTTGTATACTTATCACACATAAGAACTGTCAGACCAAAGGTCCATCAAATCCAATGCCCTTTTTCTAATAGTGGCCAGTCTAGGTCACAAGTACCAGGCGGGATCCCAAAAAGTAGCCAACTTGCTTATTCCTGAGGCTAAGGAACACGGAGTTTTTCCCCAAGTCTATCTTAATGGTATATGGACTTTTCCTCCAGGAACTTGTCCAAACCATTTTTAAACCCACTTAGCAACACTAACTTCTTTTATTACATTTTCTGGCATCACATTCCAGAGCTTAATTATGCATTGAGTGAAAATTATTTTCTCTGATTTGTTTTAAATGTACTATTTAATAACTTCATGGCAAGTCCTCTAATCCTTGGACTTTTTGAAAACATAAACAACCAATTGCATTTCTGCATTTCCAACTTTGTTTTTATTGGCATTTCATCTGATTGTATGTTTTTTGTCTCATGCAGTCAGAGCCCCACAGTAACGCTACAGTCTACAAACACGCACACCCAGAGCAGCAGCTCCAGCTCCGATGGTGGACTGTTCCGCTCCCGCCCCTCACACTCTCTTCAACCTGACGAGGATGGGCGCGTGGAACCCTACGTGGACTTCTCAGAATTTTACCGTTTGTGGAACATGGATCACGGGGAGCAGGGGTCTCTTTTGGCAGCGCAGTGAGTGCACGGAACTGTTACTGGAAACAGAGCACTGAATAATGCAGCAGGCCATCGGGCAAGGAGAATGCCAGTGTATGAGAGTATTTGAATCTTGGTCCGAGCGCACCAAAAGGGCATAGGAGTGCCATCTCTCCAATTCTATGAACACTTCATATTTTGGGTCTTTAATTTATTGCTGCAAATCAAAATTGTAGTCAAGTAGAGATGTTCATTTCATTTATTAAATTTGTAAATTGCTTTTCCAATAAGCAAATGTCTAAAAAACGCATAATAGATTACAGCAAGATTATAAATTAAACTGAATATTAAATTGATATTTACTTTTCTTTGGCTTTCATTTTGAAAATCAGATTGGTTTATAAATGTATTTAGTGCTCTCTATAGTTGTATTGGAATCATAATGCCTTTACCTCATTTGGCATGAGTTTCTGAAAGAATATTTTCTCTTACACACATTCACCTTCTCTCTCATTTTCAGTGCTGTTCATTTTAATGCGTCTGACAGGAGCTTGGATGTTGCCAAAGCCACTGAAGTTACTACTCGGCTGCATATTTTTGCCGTGAAACTAATTTCACACTTTTAGCTTATGACAGTATCTCAGGAACAATTTGTTTAAAGCCAACAGCTAACGGGCTCAGTTAAAGGGGAACTGTCATCTGCATAGATTTTACCTACTGTGCTCCTTAACATTTGCAGAAGTTGCAAAGAGCAGGGGTATTTTTCCTCCTGTGCAATTCATTAAAAAAATAAAAATTATATATATATATATATACATAACTCATACAGGAATTTTTGCATAAGCAGGCTCACATTCTGCAACCTCTGCTGCATTATTGCCTGTGACACCTTAATGGTTATGTTAACTGGCCACTCTAGCAATTACCTCAGACCACTTCCTCTCAAACCACTAAGCCCTGCTCCTGTTATACCTCTGATCCCCATAACCCAGGCAGACATTCCTCCACCTCCCTCCCTCTTCTTTCCCACCTCATCGAGCTGCTCTTCTCTCCCTTTCCATATTTATGCTGCTTTCACTCCTACCTCTCCTCAAACCTCATTTTGTGTCCATCGCTCCTTGCTTGCTGTACTTCCCCTTCATATTTCTCTGTCACTCCTCAGATGCTACTCTTTGGGTCCTTCCACCAGTATCGCCACACCATAAAAGTGTCATAACAGTCAGCCTTTCTTAACTACTGCAGAACTGTTTTTTCCTTAGGTCAGCTCCGGTAGCCTGCTATATCTAGCAGTGGACTTAGTTGCACCTGCATCCTATTAACTCTGAGTTCTTTTCTTGCAGGAGATTCCCCAGTAGAGCTAAACCACAAATACATATATTACCTCCCCAGAGCATTTTTACCTATTAACCCTTGCAACATAAATCCCAAAAGGAATTAAGATGATAATCCACAGACAATGACTACAAAAGTACTTCTGCTGGCCAGATATATTTGCAAACTAAAATATAAAAATAAAAAGGATCAATTCTAGGTCAAATCAATAACAGAGTGCTTAAATATTTAAAAATAATTTAATATGAGTATTTATCCTTTATTTCCAGGAACAAGCAAGAATGCAGTCTTCACATATGGGTGATGTCGATACTGACGGAGCCCACGTGGGAATGCTCCCTAGCATCCAATAGGAAAGCCTTTGGGAGCACTCCACTGCACCTGATTGCCTGCCTTCCCAGCTCCTCTCCTCAGTTCTTCGTTTTCTGCGGAACCAGCAGGACGTGTCATCCTGTCACCGCCAAAAAACGTATCTTTTTGTGTGAAACATCATGCTTCTGCCTTCCTGTCGACACCAGTCCCAGTACTTACTTTTTATTTTTTATTTTTTTCTTTCACACGGTTTTCACCGCTAAACTAGGCCTTTAGGCCTCCATAGCCTTATCTTCAACCTGAAGACAACATTTTGAAGGCATGGAAAGCCAACAAGTGGTTTTAAAAAGTGTACCAAGGTTCTGGTACAATATCAGTCACTGATAAACATGACTGATGTCTCAAATGTTTGGTGCCTGAACATAAACCCAATACTTGTCCTTTGTGCCAATAAATGACTAAGAGAGGCCTCAAGAACTGAGCCAGACAGTACAGATCATTGTTCGCCTCAGACTCGATGCCAGTAGCTTCTACTTCTTCGAGGGCATTATCTTCCTATCATGGGTCTCAGGTTTCTTCAAAATCCAAACATAAAAGTAAGTCTAAGTTTCTGGCTGTGGCTGAAGTCATCGGCATCGAAGACTGATGCTGAGACCAGAGAAAAGTCCCAGTATAAGCATTGCGACTCCCCTAGGGGTGCTTCCGATGCAGGCCGGCCAGTCAAACTGCCCCGGTGGGACAATCTCTCCTTCAAAGTACGAGAGGGGCTCTGGGGTGCTCCTGAGGAGCCAACCTCCAGAGAGCTACCAGTTCCAAGTCCTGGGATGGTGGTTCAAAGTCCTGTTAGAGATTCCATCCAGACATCGGCCATCTCCCTAGACTCGCTTATGCTGGCTCTTGAGAGGAGTTTGGTTGCACTCTTGGTAGCCTTGGTACCAATAACATCGAGAGCTCCAGGAGTGCAGGCTTCAGCATCGAGCCTTCAGCCATGTGTATCAGCCTCAATGCCGGCCCTCGAGCCAGCATTGACTGATACATACTTACGGAAGTACCACCATTAGAACCGACCCAGTCCCCTGGTATCCAACTGGTGCAACCCGAGGTAGCTCTCGGTTCTGATACCTCAGTACATCGGTACCAGCATTGATCTTTGACATTGATGAAACATCAAGGTTGAATTCAGGATCGCTGATACTTTGGCTTCTTGCCAGGCTCAGATTCCAGTTCTTCAGAATCTGATGAGGAATCACTCGATTACCAGGAACTATCAGACATCCCTTCGGAGTCCCCACCAGAGGATATGTCCTTTCAGGACTTCATACGTGGCATGGCAGCAGGGCTCGCCATTACAGTCCCCTCGGAAAAGGAACCAAGGGCAGAGGATCTGGAGATACTCCAATACCCTCCCACGCCAAAGGAGGTAGCTACATTGCATCGGATTCTACAAGACCTTATTTTCCATATGTGAGAAGCCCTGCTTATAGTTCCGCCTGTCAGCAAAAGGCTCGATACCATGTACCAAGTAGCAGAGTGCCCAGGCTTCCAAAAACCTCACCTCCCCCCACCCCCACCACTCCATAGTGGTGGAATCAGCGATGTGCCACATAAAGAGCTCTAAGAATCATTCATCTATGCCACCTGGCAGAGACTCGAGGACACTCAATGCCTTTGGGCATCAATGCTTCCAAGCATGCATGTTGGCCTCCAGAATAAATTCTTACATGCTCTATATGGGCATGTTTCTGAAGCAGATCACCAGGGATCTGAAGACTTTCACCCCTATACTGCCTGAAGATAAGCAGAGTGCTTTCCAGACACTCATCAAGCAAGGCCAGACTACTTCTAAGTTTCTTACTAGGGTCTCTTTCAATGCCTTTTTGTCAACCAGCAGAGCTTCAGCAGTCTGCATTGGTGCTCGTAGAATGGCCTGGTTACAGGCATCAGATCTCAAATAATGGGTTCAAGATAAACTTGCCAATATCCCGTATACTGGAGAAAACCTTTTTGGTAAAGGTTGGGGAAAAATAACAGGAGAAATTGAGACAGACTATCTCAACCTAAAACGCCTTTCCAGGAAGACAGCTGACCCATCCAAGCGGAAGGCTCTTCCCAAGAAATCTTTCTATCCTAAAAAGAAAAAATTCTATCCTTCTTACCCGCCTTCTGCTACTTATCAACCTCAACATACTCAGCAGAGACAGCAGAGCCCTCACCAGACCAAGAAGCCCAAGACTCCTAAGCCCAGCCAGCTCCACAGGCACAACTGCACTGGTTTTTGACTCCTTTCTCAAGAGCATAACCAATCTGCCCCTGGAGGGTTCTCGGCCCCTCCACATAGCCGGCAGACTGTCACTATGCCCACAGGTGGCACCTCATAGCATCAGAACAGTGGACACTCCAGATAGTCCAAGGGGGTTCTAAGCTTCACTTTGAAACTTTACTCCCAACAGCTTTTCAGGAGATTATCCAACACAACCCATTCAAAGCACTCTCTTAAAGGAAGTGGTGACCACCCTGTTCTCCCAGGATGCTATAGAAAGAGTTCCTTCTTCTCAAGAAGGGATGGGCTTCTACTCTCCATATTTTCTCATACCAAAGAAAATAGGAGGCTTCATGCCCATCTTAGATCATAAAGACCTAAACAAATTCATTGTCCAAGAAAAATTCTAAATGATTTCTCTAGGAACTCTTCTACCGTACCTCCAGAGACAAGATTGGCTATGTTCTCTAGACCTAAAGGAGGCATACATGCATTTACTGATCCATCCCTCGCACAGTATCTGCATGTCATGTGTCAGGGAACCTATTATCAGTACAGGATTCTCCCATTCGGTCTCGCCTCAGACCCAAGAGTCTTCACAAAATGCATGGCAGTAGTTGCTGACTACTTATGCACCTTGGGGGTATTCATCTTCTCTTACATAGATGACTGGCTGATCAGAGGAGACTCCCCTCAGGGGGTACGACTCTCCCTTCATCGCACCATCACAGTGCTACAGCATCAGTGGTTTGTCATGAACTACCCAAAGTCTCATCTCGCTCCAACCCAACGACTGGAGTTCATCGGCCTGCTCTTAAACACTCAACAGGCCCGAGGTTTTCTTCCATAGGATCGCTTTACCCACCTAATCAAGCTGGCAAGGGGTATGCAAGAGCAAAGCTGTGTAACAGCTCGACAAATGTTACAGCTCTTAGGACACATGGCCTCCACGGTCCATGTCATCCTATATGCTTAATTACACATGTGACAACCACAATGGACGCTATCTTCTCAATGGATGCAAGCAAAAGGGCGTCTCAGAAACAAGATCCGCATCACCCCTCAACTAATCATATCCCTTCAGTGGTGGTGGTCTGCAGAGAACCTTCACCAGGTCATCTTTCAGACAACGTATGCTTGCAAACCTGACAACGTATGCTTCCAAACTGGGTTGGGGAGCACATCTGAACAACCTTACAACACAGGGATTATGGACACAACAGGAATCTGCTCTGCGGATCAACCTCCTAGAACTACAAACATTGACGAATGTTCTGCGGGTTTTTCAACTCCAACTCTCAGGGCACCCTGTTCTAGTCAGGATGAACAAATAAGTCCCCAAGCTCTATGTGAACAAACAGGGGGGAACGGGATCCCACTCTCTCTGCGAGGAAGCACTTCGCCTATGGTCCTTTGTCATCTCACACCTCATTCACCTCAGTGTGGTGTATCTTCTGGGCGAACTCAATGTCTTTGCAGGCTAAGCCGTATTCTTCATCCACATGGATTAGACCTTACATCCGCAGATAGCTGCCTAGATCTTCTGCACGTGGGAGACCCCACGCATACACCTCTTTGCTATTTTGCAAAACACACAGCTTCCTCTCTTTTACTTGAGGCTTCCATCACTACACCTACAGGCTCAGGATGCCTTCCTTCTACATTGGGGACAAGGATGTCTCTATGCATTCCCACCCATCCCTTTTATACCCAAAACACTTTTCAAGCTACAGACCAACAGGGTTTCCATGATCCTTATAGCCCCCTTTTGGCCTCGACAACTGTGGTTTCCTCTGCTTTTTCAACTTGCACAAACTCAACTGCTCAGCCTGGGATTTGTTCCTGAACTCCTCTCTCAAGACAATGGGGTGCTCCTCCATTCCAATCTTCACCTGACAGCATGGCTGCTGAATGGACAGTGCTCACTGACCTCCACCTGCCAAAGGTGGTCAAAGATGTCCTCTTTGCATCACGTAAGGATTCTACCAGGCGATCTTGTGCCTTCAAGTGGCGTAGCTTTGCCCTCTGGTGCTCCCCAATGGACATTGACCCCTTTTCTTGCCCGATGGAGTCCCTTCTACAGTATCTCTTCCACTTATCCTTAACAGGTCTTAAAACCAACTCTGCGAGAGTTCACCTTAGTGCCATTGAGGCCTCTCACAAACTACTGGATGGACAGCCTATCTCCTCACACCCTTTAGTAGCATGCTTCATGCAGGGTCGGCTGCTGTCCAAGCCACCCATTAAGCCACTTCCAGTGGCCTGGGATCTCACTATAGTTCTCGCTAAAGCCTTCTTTCAAGTCTTTAGCCACAACTTCTCTGAAGTTTCTATCTTGGAAAGTAATCTTCCTAGTTGCCCTCACTTCAGCATGCCACATCAGTGAACTGCATGCTCTGGTGGCAGATCCAATCTATACCAGGTTCCACCATGACAAGGTGGTACTGTGTACCCATCCGCATTTCCTTCCGAAGGTAGTATCCTCCTTCCATCTAAAGCAGTCGGTCATCCTACCGACTTTGTTCCTGAGGCAAAATGCATCTCGAACTGAAGTAGTGCTACACACCTTAGACTGCAAGCGAGCGCTGGCTTGCTACTTGAATAGAACGGAGGATCACAGAAGATCCTTTCAATTTGTCTCCCTTGATCCAAATCACCTAGGCCTACCAGTGACAAAACGTACTCTATCCAGATGGATAGTAAATTGCATTTATTTTGCTTATGCACAGGCAGCACTCTCTTTGGAGGGTCATGCCATTGCTCATAAAGTGCAGGCTCTGTCGCCAATCTCCATTCAGTATCCATTGAGGAGGTCTGTCGGGCAGCTACCTAGTCCTCCATTCATACTTTTACTGTGCACTATTGTCTGGACAGACTCCCGTCTGGGCGCTGTCTTTGGCCAAGCTGCACTCCAGCACCTCTTTGAGACTTAAACTCAACTCCTACCCTCCGTCCCAGACTTCTACAAGAGACCAGACTATCTAAGTTCAAAGTCCTAGACTTCAAAAACGCTGACTTCAGGAAGATGGCCAAGTGCCTGAAGGAGGAATTGGCAGGGTGGGAGGAGGTAAGGGAAGTGGAATTGCAGTGGACTAAACTAAAGGAGGCAATAAAATGGGCAACAGATACATATGTAAGGAAAGTAAATAAAAGCAAGAGGAAAAGGAAACCTAATTGGTTTTCTGAAGAAGTGGTTGCACAAATAAAGGCAAAAAACCCAGCTTTCACAAAATTCAGAAGTTCTCAAACAGAGGAACACCGAAAAGAATACAGGATAAAGCTAAAAGAGACAAAAAGAGAAATAAGGATAGCAAAATCAAATGTAGAAAAAAAGATGGCTAAAGATCTAAAGCGTGGCGATAAAACTTTTTCAGGTATATTTGGGAGAAGAGGAAGATCAGAGGTGAAATTACAAGACTCAAAATTGCTGAGAACGGATTCGTGGAAAGTGACATAGAAAAAGCGAAAATACTAAACAAATACTTCTTTTCTGCTTTTACTAAAGAAAATCCTAGGGAAGGGAGCACCTGTGATTAACAAATATACAAATGGAAATGGAGTAGATACTACACAATTCACAGAAGATGATGTGTTTGAACAGCTTGCAGAACTGAAAGTGGACAAAGCCATGGGACCAGATGGGTTACATCCCAGGATACTGAAAGAGCTCAGAGAGGTTCTTGCAGGGCCCTTTAAAGAATGTTTTTAATAGATCCTTGGAGTCAGGAGAAGTTACGCAGGACTGGAAAAGGGCCAATGTGGTACCTCTTCACAAAAGTAATAGGAAAGAAGTGGCAAACTACAGGCCAGTAAGCCTTACATCGTTGGTGGGAAAATAATGGAGGTGCTCCTGAAAGAGAGAAAAGCGGACTTTCTCGAAACCAATAGGTTGCATGATCCGAGGCAACATGGCTTTACCAAATGACAATCATGCCAAACAAATCTGATTGAGTTCTTTGACTGAGTGACCAGAGAACTAGATCAAAGGCATGCGATGGATGTGATCTACCTAGATTTCAGCAAAGCCTTTGATGCTGTTCTTCATAGGAGACTTATCAATAAACTGACCAGCCTGGGGATATGATATCAGATATCTCGGCGTCACTCTAGACCAGCACTTGGATATGAAGGCGCACATTGGAAACATTGTAAGAGCGGTATACCATAAAATCCGTTCCCTTAGACACCTACGATCCCTGCTAGAGCCGGATGATTTCAGAACCATCTATCAGGCCCTAATCATGCCACATTTTGATTATGCGAACTCAATCTTACAAGGGCTCCCTCAAGCCACCTTGCAACCACTGCAACTGGCAATGAATGCCACAGCAAGAGTCCTACACGGAGCATCCAGGAAAGACCATATCTCACCCATCCTAAAACAACTCCATTGGCTCCCGATACGAAGTAGACTCACTTACAAGTCATTACTACTGACATTCAAGGCCATCAAAGGGCTCTCATCTGAGTCACTAACGGATCTGATCCAGATGACACCTCAAAATAGGGACAGACGGTCAGTAACACTCAACACACTTGTAGTCCCAAAATCAATTTCACACTGCACCAAAGCAACAGCAGACAGGGCTTTCAAGTTCTGTGCCCCAAGGTGTTGGAACAGCCTTCCTCAAGACATCCGAGCAATCCCGGATCTATTGCAATTCAGAAAAGCCTTGAAACACCACCTCTTCCTCTTGTATTACCCAGTAACCAATGCAGTTATTTCAACCACATCACAGACCTCCCAAAACCCATAACGTTGAAACCAAGAAATGTTCACGATTCTGTTTTAATTTGTAAATAGTTACCCCTGCTATCCAAGTTACTTTTGCCTGTTCAACTGTAAACACTAAGTACCATCGGAAATGTGTAAATTCTTTGTTCACTGTAAACCGCGCTGATGCCGAATAGCGCGGTATAGAAGAGACTATAAATAAATAAATAAAATAAATAAAAGGTGGTAAACTGGATCAGAAATTGGTTGACTGACAGACGATAGAAGGTGATGGTAAACAGAACTCACTTGGATGAAAGGTAGGTGATTGGTGGCATGCCCCAGGGATCGGACCTGGGGCCGATACTGTTCAATGTATTTGTGATGATATTGCTGAAGGGTTGAATGGAAAAGTCTGTCTTTTTGCAGCTGACACGAAAATTTGCAACAGTGTGGACGCCCCTGAGGGAGTGGATAACATGAGGAAAGATCTGCAAAAGCTGGAAGAATGGTCTAATACTTGGCAGTTAAGATGTAATGTGAAGAAGTGCAGTGTCATGCACATGGGATGCAGAAATCCGAGGGAATTGTATGAGATAGGGGGCACTAGGTTAGTGTGCACAGACTAGGAGAAAGACCTCAGAATGATTGTTTTTGAGGATCTCAAAGTGGCAAAACAGTCTGACAAGGCAGTGGCCAAAGCCAGAAGGATGATGGGTTGCATACAGAGAGGAATTACCAGCAGAAAGGAGGAGGTACTGATGCCACTGTACAAGTCGCTTGTAATATTGTATTCCGTTTTGGAGACCACATCTCACAAAGGATATAAACAGACTGGAAACGGTTCAGAGGAAGGCAACCAAAATAATTTGGAGCCTGCACCAGAAGACATATGAAAAGAGACTCCACGACCTAAATATGTATACCTTAGAGGAGAGAAGGGACAGGGGAGATATGATGCAGACCTTTAAATACTTAAGGCGTTTTAATGAACAAACAAGCTCTTTTCAAAGATGGGGAAGGTGTAATACTAGAGGGTATAACACGAAGCTGCAAGGGGATAAACTGAAAGGCAACGTTAGGAAATACTTTTTCACTGAAAGGGTGGTGGATGCTTGGAATGCCCTCTCGATGAAAGTGTTGGGGGCAAATACAGTGACAGAATTCAAAATGGCATGGGACAGACACAGTGGATCCCTTTGTAGAAACAAGATAAAGTCAAAGTAAATTTAACTATCTCTGATATCTTAACAAGTCAAGGTGACTTGCATGGAGCAGTGGGTGCACCTACTCTTGCCACCTTGCTGAAAAGACTAGATGGATCATGCTGGTCTTTATCTGCCATCATATACTATGTTACTGTGTTATCGGGGGAATATCGCTCCTGGAATCTAGTCTAATGGCCCACAACTTTCCAGACCCTTCGGCTACAACGTTTGACCCCAAGGACCACTTCCCCCCTCTCCCCCATACCAGTCTGGTACCTGAGAGCTAGTGAAGCCCATATGTGAAGACTGCATTCCTGCTTGTTCCTGGAGATGGCATAGTTACTCACTTGTAATAGGTGATCTCCGGGAACAGCAGGAATCAGTCTTCACAACCTGCCCTTCTCACCTAGGAGTTGTAGGATTCTTTGATTTTCTTCTTCTTCTCAGCTACAAACTCAACTGAAGAGAGGAGTTGGGAAGGCAGGCGCAGTGAAGTGCTCACAAAGGCTTTCCTATTGGGCTCTGTGGAGCATTCTCACATGGGCTCTGTCGGTATTGACATCACCCATATGTGAAGAATGATTGCTGCTGTTTCCAGAGATCACTTTTTACAGGTGAGTAGCTACGCTTTATAGCACCTACTAGATGTACGCAGTGCTGTAAAGTAGCAATAGGTGTTAAGGTAAAATATGTCCCTGTCCATTAGAGTTTGCATTCTAAATGGGTACCTGAGGCAGTGGAAGATAATGACTTGCCCAATGTCAGAAAGAGTGCCAGGGACAGAAGCAAGAATTGAACCTGGCTTCCCTGAGTCTCAGCCCATTGCTTTTACTACTAGGCTACTTCCTCTTCCCATAATCTTTTTTTCTTTAAATCAAAACAGAGAGTGCAAAACTCATTGTATTATCATTAGTGAATTGTTTTGGCAACAGTTTAAAGAACTTTGTGTTTTTTAGTATATACACAGGATTTGTAGTGAAAGTCCAAATTATATATACTGCACTGTAAGAGTCTGCATTCTGACCTTGTCTACAAGCTCTGCTTGTTAAAGCAACTGCATTAAGCACATACACTCAAACTGCTTTACATTTTGAGTGTCAGAAACTTGACCTCTGCTGTTGCTCTGGTTCTTATCATTTCTGTCCCTCTTCTTCCATCTTCAAAATGTAAACTCAGGCATCATTTCGACCCGTTGACCAAAACTGAAATCTCATGCTCTAGAGGTCCTTCATTACAGCAGTTTCCTTGAACTGCCTCCCAGGAAATAGTGTTTATCCTCCCTGACCTTCCTGCTCTTTGATTTGTACAAAAGGTTATAATGGCTGTCTCCAGAGCTGACCCTCCCCCACTGCCCTGCACACATTTCAATCTCCCATCCAGAACTGACTTCCTGGAATGCTCTCCACTGGCTTCAGGCCAGAATCTTCCAAAGAGTTTTCTGTCTCCAGACTGCACTTAGAGAGTTCAAACATCTTTCATCCTATACACTGAAGCAGGGCCTTGGGGGCTGGAGAAGGCATTTATTCTTACATAAGCCCCAGAACACACTGTGATATTACAACTTTTCCTGATCTTAACATCCTACTTTTGTGCCTGGTTGCCATGGGCTTTGTTTCTGTGCTTTTTTTTAATGGAAGTCTAAAGTGCAGAGATTCAGTAATTCAATCGACTCTGTAGAAAACTACCTTATTTTGCAGGCTGTGATATATAGGATTGTGTTGGACCAACCTAAGAATTTTCGAAAAAACAATATTGGACTTCACCTTTTAAGATCATATAGGTGCCGCCTCTCTCCTCACATGTTCTCAGATTACACAGGTACACTAAAAAATTTTTTTTTTGTAAACTGCCTCTAATGTTTCGATTGATTTTTACGTTTTTTTGTGCGCTGAATTCAAATCTGGTAACCAATTTGCTCCATCACGTACAGATTTTTTGCTACATTGGGTTAGCAGTTTGAGGTGAACGTTTCAGATTGAGTGCGATCGAGATAAAAGTTTCTTGGATGAATTCTTTATACTAATTGTTTAGTAGTTATTCAAATAAGAATAAAGAAAATTGTAACAAGGCAGCACATAAGAATAGAGTAATGTCAACAAAACACACTGTGATGGTAGCAAAATTGTCTGCACTTAAAACAGCCACATACATGTGCACAAACATTGAGCATATAAGAGCGAGGTTAGACACAAAGCAAAGCAAAGAAATGTGCAAAAAATGTTGTAAAGGTATGTATGTAAGAATAGAAAACGCAAACCGCACCATTGCAATACATGAAGACAAACACCCGATGGTGTGAAAATAAAATTCTAATAAATGAGATCCGACACTGTGGTAATAACTAGCAAATTTTTATTTCAAAGTTTAGTAAAAACACGATATTTGTCAACACAGTTTAGATTTTAAAGTCATTCTTGGGTCAATCAATCTCCTGGTGGGCCCGTTTCTTCTTCCCCCGAATGCTTCTCTTGGTGCGCTGCTTGGCGTATTTTTCATCTGGGGTTTCCCGCAGCAGCAACCAGCAGAAATCAGCCATCATAGTGGTGTTCCATCTTCCTTGGTACCTTCTCTCTGCATCCTTGATGTCCTGGTGAAACCTTTCACCTTGTTCTTCACTGTACGCCCCCAAGTTTTCGGGAAAGTAGTTCACATGGGAGTGCAAGAAATGGACTTTCAGGCTCATGTTACAGCCTTGTTCTTTGAAGGCATTGAGCATCCTGGCAACAATATCCTTATAGTTCTCATCCCGCCTGTTCCCCAAGAATTTGAGAACAACATCCTTGAAGGAATCCCAGGCTTCTTTTTCCTTCTCAGACATCGTTTCAGCGAATGCTCCATCTGAAATGAGTTTCCTTATATCAGGGCCAACAAACACTCCTTCCTTTAGCTTTGCTTCAGAAAGTCGGGGGAACTTTGAGCAAAGGTACCGAAAGCACTCACCATCTTTTGGAAGGGACTTGATGAATTGCTTAAAGAGACCCAACTTAATGTGGAGAGGTGGTAATAGAATTTTATCACGAGGTACCAAGCTCTCATGAAGAACATTTTTCTCACCGGGTCTCAAATACTCCCGAATTGGCCAGTCTTTTTTCCCCCAGTGTAGGTCGCGGGCCTGGCTATCCCACAAGCAAAGGAAGCAGGGATATTTGGTGAAACCGGATTGCTGCCCTAATAGCATGGATAGAATTTTAAAGTCTCCACAAATCATCCACTTATGCTCATCATAACGAATCTTCTGAAGAATCAGGGCCAAATTCTCGTATTTTTCTTGGAGAATAACAGAGTGAGCAATAGGAACTGAAGCGAATGTGTTGCCATTATGAAGAAGAACACCTTTTATGCTGTCTTTTGACGAATCAATGAACAGCCGCCATTCAGCAGGATCATACTTGAGTTTAAACTTTTCCATCACTCCGTATATATCGTTGCAAAATACCAAATCTTCCTCTTTGCTGAAATACTTCAAAAATTGTGTCTCGCGGTTGCGGTACCAATAAAAAGTTGTTCCTGGTGACAATAGATTTTTCTGTTTAAGCCGAGAACCTAGCAGTTGGGCAGCATCTTTTGGGAGTCCTAAATCCCGGACTAAATCATTCAATTCAGCTTGAGAGAAAAGTTCAGGTTTCGGATCTGGTTCAGTTCCAAACTCGGAAGTACTGGACTCATCGGGAAAAGCCATCTGATGAGTCTCATCATGATCAGAACCGTCCACACAAATATGATCCAAAGATTTTGGTGGTTCAGGCACAGGTACTTCGTTGCTATGAGGCATAGGCCTAATTGCTGAGGGAAGGTTGGGGTAACTTATTACGTTCTTATTTTTTAAGTTGTATCCCTTCACAATGCAAGAGCAAAAATAGCAGTCACTGCTGTGGTCTCTTTGTTCACGCCACATCATAGGTATTCCGAAACGAAATGCTTGTTTTTTACCTTTCATCCATAAGCGTAGATCTTCCTCACATGTCTTGCACACTTTGTGAGGAGCCCACGGTTTGTCTTGATCGCCTAACTTCAAACCGAAATAGGCGAAATATACTTTTTTAATAAATGCAGAAATGTTCCTCTGCCGCTTTTTCACGGTATATTCCCCACAAATAAAACAAAAACTGTCCGGAGAGTTGACGCAACCTCTGGCTCTGTGAGCCATCACAAATACACAGCACTGCAAACTACAACTGTAGTGAACCACTTCGGAATAAAGCTGGATTACGACTGAGCAAACAAAAGGTAATTATTAATGAAAGTCTGAAACTGGGCTGGAACAAACTACCTGAGTCAGTGTGTCGGGCTTCTCTGGCCTTATTCAAGTCCAGGCTGAAGACCCACCTCTTTGAGACTGCTTTTGGATCCTGATTCTCCTCATTCTCTTGTCCACTACTTATGCGTATCTTGCCAGACTCTAGTCCCCAGTTTTGTGATGATTTTCATCTTGATTAAATTATAAGCTCTGATGAGGAGGGGCTGTGTCTTACATCTAAATCTATAGCGCTATGTATGCCTTGTAACACTATACAAATGATTAGTAGTAGTAGTAAAGTTATAGATAATTCCAATTTCTTTGCTGTATTTTATTGCAAGATTTTGTGCTGCCAAAGCATGGGACAAGCATAGAGGATCATGGAGCCAACTTCTCAAAACAATCGGAAGTGATAAACGCCAACACAATTTACCCCTCCCTGAACACAATGTAGGAATTTATGTATTCTCTGGGAACAAGCAGGAAGTCAGTCCTCACATATGGGTGACGTCAGCACTGACAGAGCACTCGCAGAAGCATCCACCCAGCTTTCAAAAAAAGCCTTTGAGAGATGCCACCACACATGCGTGGTCCCCTTCCCGCCCAAAGGTGCCATCTTGCTCAGTCTCCTTTTTTTCCGTGGAGCCCTTCAGATGGTCATCTGGCTTATCCACGGAAAAAGTTGATTTTTCTTGTCTGAATTTCATACTCGCCTCCGGTATCGCACCAGTACTCTTCCCGCCATTCGACCTCGCTGCCTCGGCATAGAGTTCGGGCCTATTTTTGTAGTTTTCGTTTCTTTAACTTCTGGCGTCTTCGCGCCTTTTTTTCCCAACTAGCAGCCCGGCGAGTCTTCGACCTCGCAGGGGTACTTTTTTCCCCCATGGCTACCATTGGCTTTAAGAAGTGTGATCAGTGCCCAAAAATTATGTCTCTAACCGACACACACGACTGCTGTCTCTGCTACCTCAGGCTGGACCATGACCCGGCAGCCTGTGGTCTTTGCAAGAGTATTCCAGCAAGACCCTCAAGAGCCACCAGCAGCAGCCTGATAAGTTTTTCCTCGAGTCTCCAGTGCCTCCGAAGGCCAGGGCCTCGTCTGAAGCCTCGACACCTTGGACGGACCCGCCCGAGCCCTGTCGTGGGCCTTCAGAAAGGAGATCTCCCTCGAGGGAACCCCAGAAGAAGAAGAAGCCCTCAAAAGCGGCGTCCTTGGATGGATCCGACTGGCTGGGTGCCCCCCCAGGCCAGGTCCTGCAGTCCGAGGCATCGGAGAAGGAGCGGCCTGCAAAGGTCCCCCGGAAAGAGTCAACCTCAGACTGGCCTTGGTCCCCAGACACCATCCTCGTCGAGGATTCCCCTTTGGGGGAGCCAGTGCCGGGTCCGAGTCCCTCGGTGCCCGCACCGAAAGCTGCAAAGCCTTTTGGCTTGAAGTCCAAAATGGTGGCCCTGGAGTGCAGTTTGCCTTCAAGGACCAGCAGTGGGCGCTCTTGTCCGGCACAACCGGTTCATCCGCCATGACCACCGGGTCCTCGACATTGCAGATGCCCCCGGAGGTCAAGCCAATCCTCGAGGTCCTTCGGCCTTGAGTTGATCCGAGTCCCACTCAACGGGACAGCAATCATCCCCGGCAAGTGTGCTGAGCACTGGCAGTGGAGCATCGGGATTCCCAAGGCCCACAGAGCAGTCCTCCTACGAGTCTTCGACAGACTACTCCGAGTGGGAGAGAGAGGATGAGGAGTCCCCCGATACCCGTCACCACCACAACATCACATCAGACTCTCCAGTTTCTGAGCCTCGACAGCGGTCCCTACCAGAGGATATGGGCTTCCTTGATTTTGTCAAGGATATGTCTAAGGCCCTGGTGTTCCCTACGGAGTCGAAGAGGACCCTCGGGCGAATGAGTTAGAAATCCTGGAGTACAAGGCTCATCCAAGGGAATCGCTCATAGTGCACATCTCTCCTATCCTGGAATGGCTGATGCTCCATATGTGGGAGACACCGGCATCGGTGCCAGTGGTGAGCAAACTGCTCGACTCAATGTATTGAGTCCGCTGGAGCCCAGGCTTCCAGAAACCACAGCTGCCGCATAACTCCAGGGTGGTGGAGTCGGCCATGCACCGGCTGAAAAGCCAGAAGACGCACTCCTCCCCTGCACCTTGGATGCCCTTGGCAAAAAGTGTTACCAGGGCTCAATGCTCATTGGCCGCATCCAGGCCTACCAGCTGTACATGGGCATGTACCTGAGATACCTGTCAAAGGAACTCACCGGGTTCTCAGCTGGTCTCTCCGAAGAACCTCTGCAGTGGTTCAAGAACCTGGCCAAGGCAGTCCGTGAGTGCTCCAAGTTCATGTCTAGAGCGGCCTATGATGGATATGAGTAGCGGTGGTGGGCATCGGTGCACGATGCCAAGCTTAGCTACAGTCGTCCAATCTCGAAAAGTGGATTCAGGACAAATTGGTCAATGTCCCATGCCAAGGCGAGAATGTCTTTGGCAAACCCATGACCGACAAGGCTGCCGAGCTGGAGACCGAGTTCATGAAGAGGACCAGGCTCTCAAAAAAGACTACTGCCCCTCTCCGACGGAAGGGCTCGGGTACAAAGTCCTTCTGCCTGAGAAAATGAACTGCTTACAGAAACTGCCCACCTTTTCAGGCCTTCCCAGCTCCGCAACAGGGTCAGCAGGCCCAGGGAGAGGGGAGTTTTTGACTCTTTGAGCATAGCCTCTCTACCCCAAGGAGATCAGCAGCCCACAAGGGGATGTCTGGTCCACTATGCCCAGAGGTGGTTGACCATCACCACTGACTCCTGGGCACTTCAGGGAGGGTTACCTCCTCCACCTGACTCAGAAACCTCCCCCTTATTTTCCGGGAGAGTACCTCGGGTCTCCCCTCCACCGGGACCTTCTGTTGAAGGAGTTGGCAGGTCTTCTCAAGGACAAAGCGGTGGAACTGGTGCCCCACCATCTCAAGGGCAAGGGGTTCTACTCCAGGTACTTCCTCATGCCAAAAAGAACAAGTAGCCTAAGGCCCATCCTCAACCTGTGCAACCTCAACAAATTCCTGGTGAGGGAGAAGTTCAAGATGCTCTCCCTTGGACCATTGCTGTCCTACCTCCAGCAGGGAGATTAGCTATGCTCCTTAGACCTCAAGGATGCCTATACTCACATCCTTATTCACTCCAATCACAGGCAGTACCTGCGGTTCAGTGTGGGGGGCAGGTACTATCAGTACAGGGTGCTCCCTTTTAGTTTGGCTTCTGTCCCAAGGGTCTTCACAAAATGCCTGGCAGTCGTGGCCACCTTCCTCCGTCTCCAGGGGGTCTTTGTCTTCCCCTACCTGGATGAATGGTTCATAAAGGGAGACACGGCCTCAGAGGTGCAGCAGGCCACCGAATGCGCCATCCAGGTTCTGCAGCACTTGGGTTTTATCATAAACTACCTCAAGTCCCATCTCCTCCCGACACAGTGTCTGGAGTTCATTGGGGCAAAGCTGGATACTCTCCAATCAAAGACCTTCCTGCCCAGGGACCGAGCAGACAGTCTCAGAACTCTGGCACAGGACATACAGTACTGTTCCTCTGTGTCCTCTTGGCGCCTTCTCAGGCACATGGCCTCCATGGTCCATGTCACCCCAGATGCCTCCACATGAGGCCGGTGCAGTGGTGTCTCCGGGACCAGGGGACTCAAGCCACGAGGCGCCTCCGAGACAGAGTCTCCGTAACCCACCAATTGGCGGACTCTCTTGTCTGATGGCAGTCTCTCCAGAAATTCGAGGTGAGCATGACTTTTCAGGCTCCGAGCCCCTCAAGGGGCCATACCATGGACACTTTCCTGCTCGGCTGGGGAGCCCACTGCGAGGAGCTCTGCACCCAGTGCAGCTGGTCACCAGCCGAGAGCACCCAGCAGATCAACCTCCTGGAGCTGCGGGCGATATATTTAGCCCTGCAAGCGTTTTGCCACCACCTGCACCACCAGCCAGTGCTAGTCCAGATGAACAACCAAGTGAACAAACAGGGGGGCACGGGGTCTCATGCCCTCTGTTGTGAGGCAGTGGTCCTCTGCTCATATGCATTCCAACAGGGTATCTTCCTGTGGGTGGTATGCCTACCAGGCCAGAACAACCCGCTGGCTGACAGGCTGAGCAGGGTTTTCCAGCTGCACAAGTTGCAGCTGGACCTCAGAGTGGCCGACCAGCTCTTCCAGATCTGGGAGAAACCTGTGATGAACCTGTTCGCCAGTCCGGACAACTTCCAGTTGCCCCGCTTCTGTTCCCGGCAGGCCCACCCCTTCAGAGTGGCAGCGGTCGCATTCCTCATCTCATGGTCAGAGAGCCTCATGTATGCCTTCCCTCCCATACCGCTGATTGCCAAGACTTTGTTCAGGACCCTCCACGATAGGGCCTCGCTCATCCTGATAGCCCCTCAGTGGCACAGGCAATCTTGGTTCCCTCTGCTCCTCTGATTAATGGTGGAGAACCCCATTCAGTTGGGAACCTCTCTGGGACTCCTTTCTCAGGAAGGGGGCTCTCTCCTGCACCCTAACCTGCAGTCCCTATCGCTGACAGCGTGGCTGCTGAAAGAGTGACCCTAGCCCCTTTCAAACTCTTGGGTGAGGTAGAGGAGATCCTGCTAGCCTCTCGCAAGTCCTCTACTAGAAAAGCTTATGCACTCAAATGGTTCTTGGTCTGGTGTGCTGAGCAGGGAGCTGACCCGTTCTCCTGCCCAGTGGGTTTGGTGTTAACAGTACCTTCTCCACCTCTTGCAATCCGGGCTCATCTAACTCCGTCTAGTGCACCATAGTGCCCTGGCAGTGCACCACCACCCGGTGGATGGCAAGCCCCTCTCGGTCCAGCCGTTAGTGACCCGCTTTCTTAGGGGTCTGCTCTTATTGACGCCTCCGGTTCACCCTCCAGCAACCGAATGGGATCTCAACATTGTATTGGGGCAGCTCACTCGCCCACCCTTTGAGCCTCTGACTACTTGCCACCTACACTACCTATCTTGGAAGATGGCGTTTCTGGCTGCACTCGTCTCCACTTGCAGAGTTAGCAAGCTTCAGGCCTTAGTGATGGAGGTGCCTTATACCAGGTTCTACAAGAACAGTGCTGCTCCGCACGTACCCTAAATTTCTTCCGAAGGTAGTATCATCCTTCCATCTTAACTAGGAAGTAGTATTTCCTACCTTCTTTCTGAGACCTCACTCCAGTAGGGTGGAAACAGTCCTCCACACCTTTGACTGTAAGATGACTTTGTCCTTCTATATCCAATGCACTCAGGGCCACCACAAAGCTACTTAGCTTTTCGTCTCCTATGATCCCAGTAGGCTGGGGGAGGCGGTGACCAAGTGTCCGCCGTCCGCCTGGGTGGTGGACTGTATCCCCCTCGCCTATGAGCAGGCGGGGCTCCCACTAGAAGGCCGTGTCACGGCCATGGCAGCCTCAGTGGCAGTCTTGCACTCTGTCCCGATGGTGGACATATGCCAGACCGCCACCTGGTCTTCAGTCCATACTTTCGCAGCCCATTTCTGCTTGGAAAGAGAGTTCCATCGGGGTTGTGCTCTGTAATCTTTTCGGGGTTTAGGCAACTCCTACCCTCCGACCCTTCTGTGTTCAGGCTACCAGAGTGCTGGTTTTCATCAGACACGGGTCCGACTGTGGTCTGTGGACACAGACTTAATTGCTGCTGCCCGCGGCTCCCCGCGAGGGAGTCCGTGTTTTTTGCTATGGGTTTTCGGTAGTCTGTAGCTGGGGAGTCCCATATGTGAGGACTGACTTCCTGCTTCTTCCCGGAGAAAGCATAGTTACTCCTCCAATCTTCAGGTATTGTTTGATGGGTCCCTGCCAGTGAAATACTATCTTCAATGCAGTCTTGAGTATCTGCATCGGATGGAATTTTTTTTTTTAACTTATTGGAAGAATTGCAGAAAGCTTCAGTTCAGCAGTTGATTGAGTCAGTCTTAGGTTTAAGTGGTGCAGCACAGCAGCAACACTGAGAAATTTTGCAAGCATGCTTGGACTTGGAGTCAAGTCAGCAGATGAGAACGAAAATTGTATTACCAGTCAACTTGATCAACAGAAAAGTGAACATTTTGGTGATATTCAGAAGGTTGGAGATTACTGCCATATCAGTGGTTTAACTGATAATTTGGAATCCGTCTCATTTGAATTCTCTGAAAAGGATACAAACCAGCCAAGAGAAGGGAAACATGGCAAATCAGAACTGCAAATTTCTTTGAGTAAGAAAATGTGTGTTCTATCAGAAAACTCTAGAAACAGTAGACAGAACGTAAGGGTTCATCAATTGAAATAATTCTACGAGCCTTTACATGATTGGAAAAAGTTGTTCTAGCTAAAATTGAGCTCCAGGATAATGTTTTGGTTCAGTCTGAGTCCAGAGTACAAGAGTGTGATAAGAAGATTGCTGAGTGTGCTGAATCTTTTGTTGATATATTGAGGGGCATGTTTAGTAAGCTGCATTAGTATTTTGCAGGTATCACGCAAGGTATGTACAAATTGTGCACTATTTGAGTGGCATGTACAGCATGTCCCCAGCAGATACCACACTGGTTTGAACCCTGTCAGCAGCATTTGCATTTGCACTTAACCCAAATGCACTTAATGCCTGGTGGCGTACAGTGAACCTGTGCTAACTACAACACTGCCAGTTAATGCGCATTAATAATCCCCACACTAACAACAATGCGCATTAAACACCTAGGCTTCATCTCTACCCTACCCATTTCTCTCTCTGTCACACCATAGATAGATAATGCAAAATCAACCACACACTGTTTTGCATTCGCGTTGTTAGAAGGCTCCACGCATGCTAGTTAGTGCGTACTCAATCACGTGTTTTTGTATCAATATGTTTATTGAAAGACTTAAATGAATACAATCATAAACAGAACAAGAAATGCAATCACCAATAAGAAATTAACAATAAAAAGAAATAATTAAAAGGATACAAAGTTGCATTAGTCCACATAACGATGAGTAAGAGTCCCACATATTACAATAACAGAAAATAATAAACAAGAAATCAAAAGATAAAGAAAAACCCTCCACAAAACTACGGGTTTCACAAAACTAGAAGCAAAACAAAATCCTACTTCTTCCTGTCAAGCAAAAACCTTTCCAATTGAGTAACAACAAAGAAAACATACATACTACTCTGAAAGGTAATAATACATTTACATGAAATCTAAGAAAAAATGTAGCACCCAACACCATTACCCTGGGCTTTAAAGCCAAAACACCTTTCCTACAGGCCTGAGTGGGCTTAGAAACATCTGGAAACACATATAATTTATAACCACAAAAAAGCTTATCTTTGTTTTTAAAATAAGCCTTCAAGACCCTAATTTTATCTAAGTTGGAAAAAAAGGAAACCAACAACGTGGCCCTTTTAACAATCGTATCAGTAGAGTCTTCTAAGAAATCAGTTAAATTTTATCAATATCTACAGATAATACATCCACCCCATCAGCTGCCTTATCCATCTGGTGCTTCCCCCCTGGAAGGTAATAAAAAGACTGAATAGCAATCTTATCAGAAAACAGCAAAACCTCATTGAAATATTTCTCCAACAAAATCTGAGGAGAAAGCAAAGATGACTTAGGAAAATTTAAGAATCGAAGATTAAATGTCCTAGCACTATTCTCCAATGACTCTAATTTATAACAAGTAGATAATGAATCTTTAATAAACGCAGAACTTGTATGCTGTAATTTAAATAGCTATTTATTCAATGTAGAAACAGTGCTAGCAACATCTACCTCAGCAAATTTGTGGTGAGCCTCTTATGTAAAAGCACATAAAGACTCAAAAGTTGTAGATACTTTGATATCAATACTAGCAATAGCAGACTACAAATCCTTTAAAGTGACATCCTCAGGCGGAGGATTCAATTTAACACCAGTTGTAACAGCGACAGGTTTAGGCAGTGGTCTCAGAAAATAAGAAAATAAAATACACTTATCAGTACTATTGTCCATAGTAGAGGAAAGCTGGGGGGGCGGGAAGAGAGGAGGCGTTCGCTCCATGGAGCTAAAAGATGCCCCTTCAGTAGGAGAGCACATCTCAGGAAGAGTTAAGAAATGTTTATCAAGAGGACCAACAACTTTACCATCCCCCAATGTAACAGGGTCTGCATTACCAATCGACTTCTTGTTCTTCCGTTTCCCCATAGTTCAAAGATGACAACCTCAGTAAACCAAACAAAAAGCCAAACAAACAAACAGAAAAAAATCAGTACCTTACTCAGCAACCATCCAAGAAAATGCCGCCAGATGCTGAAGGGGCGCCAAAGGGGCATGTCCTGCCACTTTGGGCACACCCCTTTGGGCCACGGCCCAGAGGGTCCTAGGGCAGAAAGTTATAGCCCCACAGGACCGCAAGATGATCCGTACAAGGAGAGTAGCTGGTCAAAAAACTTCGATATGGTCCTCCGCTGCACACTCCTGTGAACAGCTCCCACACGGCACTCTGACAGACTCCGACTTCACCCGCACAAGAGGGCTCGACTCACAGCACACTGGACCTTAGGGCAGAATGTTATAGCCCCACAGGACCCCAAGATAATCTGGGCAAGGAGAGAAGCTGGTCAAAAAACTGCCGGAGGATCATCTGCTGCACACTCGTGTGAATGGCTTCCTCACACGGCACTCTGACAGACCCCGACTTCACCCGCGTAAGAGGGCACAACTCACTGCAATCATGTGTTAACAACACAGCTTAGTAAACATGCCATTAGAGATATTTCTGATATTTTTGCAAAATTTGGTGAAATTAATCTTATGCTTATGTTAAAACTAGAGAATGCTGAGAATATGATGAAATAGTGGAACATTAGATTGCTTAATTTTCCAAAGTCAATAATAAATTGGGAACCGACTGGTTTTAAAGTTATTTGATGGAGATCTGGGATATTCCTGAAAAATCATTACCCTCTCTGATTTTTATGTATTATTTACCACTTTGAAGCAAGATTTAAAAAACAGATCCTAAGGTTGAAACCTACGTTACCAGTGTCAAATTCTTCCTTGGATAACTTGTCTGCAGATCTCCTTCTTCAGTCAACAAAGGAGGCTACATTGCTAGTGACACTATAGCTGGAGTCAGATAGAGACTAGAAATTTAAATTGTTTTTTTTTCCTAAGTAGGGCAAAAACGTCTTGAATAAACTGGGATGCACAGTGTGGGGTCAGCTAGTGTTCTGACCCAATGCTGTGTATCCCAGGATGCACTGTGGGATGAGCGAAGTCAGACTATCAAATAAAGTGATTTTTGCCTTATTTGGCAGATTGATACCTCCCTTCCACGCGATGAATCCCAGGATGCTCTGCATAGTCAAGCACTGCAAGTTTGAAAAATTATGGTGCAGAGGCAGGAGTGTATGGGCTCTGGCCATCAATAATCCTTTAAAGGGATTGGGGGTGAGGTGGGTGCTAAAGTGAGTTGGTCAAGAATCAGGCGTATAACCATGATTGGATCATCAGAGATAATTTATTTATTTATTTATTTATTTAGTAAACATTTGTATACCGCTGCTTCCTACGATCAGCAGCGGTTTACTTTACAGAATCATAATGTATCGTACAATACAGTGATTTTTAAGATACACATTTCGATTGGGCAATGATTTACATAACACAGGAAATAGCAATTAGATACATTATACATTGGATTGGGGCTCACAAATCTAAAAATACATTTGATTGTAGAAGCGTGGGAGGGGCCTAAAATATACATATATACAAGATTACATACCGGTATTCCAAATGCCGTCATGGCAGGCAAAAGCCATCTCGTTGAGGTAAGGTGTCTCACTTAGGTCGGGTTGTAGTGAGCCTGAAATAAGTGGGTTTTGAGTTTCCTTCTGAATTCACTCAAATTATTTGTCAGTCGCAACTCGTGTGGGAGTTGGTTCCAGTGGATTGGTGCTGTATATGTGAATGCTCTATTGCTTGTTTCTGCTTTGACAGTTCTTATGCTGATCGGAACACAGAGAGTGTTGAGATTTATGGTTCTTCTGTTCCTGTTGTGTGGTTGCATAGTGATTAGGTTGTCGAGGTAGGAGGGTGCAATGTTGTGAATGAGCTTAAACGTTGTTATGAGAAGTTTGAAAATGATGCAAGCGGTTACCGGGAGCCAATGCAGATCCATTAGCACTGGGGTTATGTGATCTGTGACGCTTTTTTCCATGATGACTCTTGCCGCAACATTTTGAGCCATTTGCAAGATATTTAGGGTGTTCTTCGGAAGCCCTTGCAGAATGGCGTTGCAGTAGTCTAGATGAGGAATGATTAGAGCTTGTGCAACAGTCCTGAAGTCAGATTTCTCTAGGATATTGCGAAGTGGTTGAAGAACTTTCAATTTGTAAAAAATGGCTCGGTTAATTGTTCGGAGGTGTTTATCCATCTTAAGGTTGCTGTCTAGTAGGACCCCTAGATATTTTATTGCAGGCTTCGTATGATATATGTTTTTGTTGAGGGTGACTGTGGTGGGCGGGATGAAATTAGTTTTCTTGGAGATAAACATGACCTCTGTTTTCTTGTGGTTTATTGACATGTTGTTTTGTTGAAGCCATGTTTGTAGCATGTCAAGGCATTCTTCTAGCGGAGTGAAATCCGGTTGTGTTATGTCAAGGTGCGTGTATAGCATCACATCGTCAGCATAGATGTGGTAATTGATGTTGCACTTCTGAAAGATCTCGCAGACCGGTTTTATATACAAATTGAATAGAAGAGATGATAAGGCGGACCCTTGCGGAATCCCCTGGGTTTGGGGGAAGGCATTGGCTTTATCGTCGTTGAATTGGACTTGTTGCATCCTATTGGATATGTATGATGCAAACCACTTTAAAGGGGTCCCTGTTATACCTATGGATGCAAGACGGTTTAAGAGGGTGCCGTGGTGTACTGTATCAAATGCAGCTGAAATGTCGATAAATATAAGTATGAACATAGCATTTTTGTTCTCGAGACCCCTGAGGAGGTTGTCAAGGAGTGCCAGCAGTAGGGTTTCTACTCCGTGATGCTGACAAAACCCATATTGATGCATATCTAAGGCTTTCCTATTGTCAATGTGATCCTGCAGCTGCTGCTGAACCGCCTTTTCGATTGTTTTAGCTAAGAATGATATGCTCGAGATCGGTCGATATGATGCAGGATCACTTTTGTTGAGTGTTTTGTTTTTTAAGATGGGTCTTATAAGTGATCTCTTGAGATGGGTCGGCATTGTACCTTGTTGGAGTGACTGGTTAACAATGTAGGAGATAGGTTTTGCGATTTCTTTCTTAGTTGCTTTTATCCAAGCCGCTGGGCATGGGTCAAGAGGGGAGGTGGTGGATTTTAAATTGGTTATGATGTTTATGATCTGTTGTTCTCCTAATTGCTGGAAGGTATTCCATTCTGCTGCAGACTCTGCCTGAGAGACGGTGTCGATTTCTCGAGGGGTGAGGACTAAAGACATGCTTTGATCGATGATTGTGGGTACTTGCGGGTGAAGTTTCTTGGCATAATGGTCTGCAAGCGTCTGGGCCTTTATTTCGTCAGCATAGACGGTGTCCTGGGAGGTTTTGGTGAGTGATTTGACAAGCTCAAATAGCTCTCTGGGTCTATTAAGAGCTTTATTGAGTAGGTTAGTGTGGTGAATCTTTTTTGCAAGGTTGACCTCATTCTTGTATTTCATGAGGAGTGTTAGGTATAGTTGCTTGCATTCCTCGGTTTGTGTTTTCCTCCGTTTTTTTTCCAGCTTGCGTAGTTCCCTTTTCTTTTTTTTTTAAGACGTTTATTTTCATTTTACAACAAACAAAAGTAACAACACACCAAAAGATACAAATACACACATACAATAAGAAAACAACCCCAAGTACCCCCCACCCCTATGCTTCTTCTCTAAACTAATAAGAGTCATCACATAAGCGCTTACACACAACAGTTATTGTACAGCAAACAAGCAGAAATGGTATTGATGATACAGGCTGATCCTGTGGCAGAAATGTATACAAAGTAAACAGCCAAATGAGAGCAGTTAGCAGTTAGAACATAATCATGGAACACCTTCCTTTTAAACAAGCAGTGAAGGGCTTGAGTGGAAGAGAGTGACAGACGAGGTAGTTGCTCATAATTACAGTAAAATGGACATAATTCCACCAATCATTGAGGTTCAGATGGGAGCCAATTTCCAGTATTTCGTAATAAAGGAGATAGAAAACAGCTATGCCCAGTAAATGGGCCTCCTGAGAAAACACTAACTCAGAATAATCATGATTAAGAGAGCTAGGGATTGTCCCTCCTTGGAATGGACTATTGATGCCTTTTACAGTCAGTAGTGATAACGTACATAAAGCAATGCCAAATAGTTAAACAATCTGAAAAAGAAACATAATAGCGCACAGAGGTACACAATGTCGCTCATAGTACCAGTAAATGACTGCAGAAACAACATGATAGGAATTAAACTAAGGAAAACCATGAAGCGCCCCTTATAACAAAATAAGCACCGAAGTGCCTAGAGAAGAAGCAAAACCCCAGAAATCACTGGCGGCCTGATGTCTGCGGGGAGAAACCCCAGAGAAGGCCTGAATTGATACATAAATCCTACAGTGCTATACAGGCTCCGAAGGCTCCGAAACTAACCAAGGATCTCATCGTGGAAAGAAAGGAGACCAATAAGGTATATATAAAGAGAAAGAAAGTCCAGACAGTCTCCGTTTCAGGCAGCAATCACCGCATCGGGCCATGCAAAATGGCGGACAGTTCCAGCGGATTCCATCCAAGCTGTTGGGTTAGCGCATCTGGTCTGCTTCTTTAGAAGCTAGAAATGTTGCTAGCAGATCAGGATCTTCGAAGGTACGAGTTTGGTTATGGAGAGTCACTCTCAGCTTCGCTGGATATAAGATGCCGAAGCGAGCCTGTAACTGTTGAAGTCGAGGTCGAAAAGCAAGGAGTCTCTTCCGACGGTCAGCTGTGGGCTTAGCCAGGTCAGGGAAGAAGGAGACTTTATGATTTTCAAACTCCAAATGACGATTCGCCCGGCAGCATTTAGAATTTGCTCAACTTGCTGATATCTCAGTAGACGAAAAATGATGGGCCGGGGGGTCGTCCGATTGAGCGCCATGCTGGTAGGAACACGGTGTGCTCGGTCAATTTCCAGATCTCTGTGAAAAGTAATCTTCAGCAAGGAGGGAAGAGTTTTGACCAGGAATTCTCTCATATCTCCTGCTTCCGCGCCCTCCGGTACACCAATGAGCCTTACATTGTTGCGACGGGCTCGATTATTGCTATCCTCTAACTCTTTTTGTAGATTCTGTATCTGACGCTCAGCCTCATCCAGTTTCACCAAGCGCACCACGTGCGAGTCGAGGACCCCCGCCATATTGTCCTGCCGTAATGAAAGACCTTCAAAACGATCCTGAAGCACACCAAAATCTTCTCTCATGGCTCGGAGCGCTTCTCCGTTAGACTGCACCAGTTCCTTCACACCACGTATTTCCTCCAAGATCTCCTGTTGCATTTCGGGGTTATCCCGAAATGGCACCATCTTTTGTGGGGAAGGCAGCTCTGTCTTGGAACGTTTTCCGTGTGAAGAAGATGGAGATCCGAAGTCTAAGCGCGCTGGTTTATGGGCCGCCATCTCCCCCGAGGCACCCCGGTAAGTTCGGAGCAAAATATCAAGTTAATGTAGGTATTAAGTCAGGATTCTGAGTAGGCCCCTCGGGAGCTTCAGCGCAAAGCGTCTAACCCGCTGGACATCAGGCTCCGCCCCCCCTCGTAGTTCCCTTTTCATTCTGCATAGAGTAGGAGAGTACCATGGTTCGGTTCTTGTTCTTGTTGCTGTGTTTGCGGCTTTCCAGGTTGGACTTGCTGCTGTTTCGATCCCTGAGTTCCATATGTCAACCAGCTTATCTAGGTCCGTGAGAGTGTATTCAAAGCGTGAAGATATAGATGTTACCAATCTTTCACTGTTGAATTTTCGGAACTTCCTTTGGTGATGTATCTTTGGGTCGGCTTGAGATTGTTCATTTATGGATGGTAAGTGGATTTCAAATTCAATTAGGTAGTGGTCAGACCAGGGGACCTGGGTCACTCGAGTTTCAGGTTTTCGTATTTCATTTAGTTGCGTGTCAGATGATATGAACACCATATCTAGGGTGTTGCCTTTGCTATGAGTGGCTTCCTGAATAATTTGAACATATCCGAGCTGGTTCATGGCTTCAAGGAAAGTGTCGGCCTGCATGGGGGGTATGGAAGGCAGATTCAGGTCTCCCAGGATAATTCGCTGTTTCTTGATTGCAGAGGTTGAGATAATTTCTAGTGCAGTGGCCAGGGTTTCGTGGTGGGATGAGGGAGGTCTGTAGATTAAGCAGATGGTTATCGTTTTATTCTCAATCTTGAGTATATCAATGCCCTCGGATGCAGTTAGGGACGTGTTCGTTAAAAGTAGGGAGGCTCTGGCAAGGATTAGGACTCCTCCACCTCTCCTGCTAGGTCGTGGGCAGTTAAATACTGAATAGGTTTAGTTAATTGGTTTACTATTGCTGGGTCAGTGTCAGTGAGCCATGTTTCGGTGACGCAGAGGATATCGGGTTTATTGTCAGACATGATGTTGTGGATGATGTGTGTTTTATTTCTAATAGACCTGGCATTGATAAGGCAGATCGTGATAGGGGATTGCGATATTTGGCATGTTTGCTGGTGCTTGCTTAAGTAAAAAAAAAACTGCACTAAGTTTCAGTACAAATTTTTAAGAGCAATTTCTCCAAATAGGATAATTTTGCACGTATCATGACAGTCATGAGCCCCACTTCTAAGCCAGGGTATGTGGAGTATTATCTCAGTCTCTCAAATTTACTGCTAATGCTTGGCGTAGTACTTGCATCATGCCAAAGAGAGCCACCTCCTGGATTTTGCAAGATGTAACATGCATGGATCATTTATCAAGATGTGCTTGAAAATTCTTAATTAAGCCTGTGGCACCCAATACGATGGGAAATAGTTTGGATCTTTCTATCACATTTTTGTGGTGTCTGGCTGCATTTTTTGGTACTCAAAGATCTTCTCCCTCTCAACACAATTCACAGAATAGTCACTTGGGACTGACACCTCTATAATCAATGGGGAAACTGCTAGGTACTTGTGACCTAGATTGGCCACTGTTGGAAAACAGGATACTGGGCTTGATGGACCTTGGTCTGACCCAGTATGGTATTTCTTATGTTCTTAATGCCATTCTGCTGGTGTTCTCCTTTACCACTATGTCTAGCTTCCTTGCATCCAGCTTTTTATTGGTTGGAATGGGATTATCTCAGGTGATCATAACTTCTTCATACTCCATAATTCTCTTAGGGTCATGATCCCAGTGCTTTTAAGCACAGTGATGTCATAGTGTTTACTGTTTCCAACGGATGAGACGTGCTACTTTGTTGTGTCTTCTGAATAGACATTTTCTGCCATCAGAACTACACAACCAGCGATAAGGTGAGTCACTATTTCTAGCTTTTTCTTACAGAATCAACATATGTCTGTTTTGCCAGTTTTTTCAATGCTCGCTGTAAGCCATCTCATCCATAATCCGTTGACCTGGGCTGCAACTATTAACCTCTCATACTTCGGTTTCTGTTTGCCTCTTTTTAACCATTCATGTGTCCAGTCTTGATCAACAAAGGGTTCCTAAAGGATATTTCCAGCTATATTTGTTTTTTGGCTTGCTGATCTAATTGTTCTAAGAGGGGTTTTTTCTTGTTTAGTAAAATCTGTTGTTTCCTTTCCTGTGTGTGCTTGTGGATTCTCATTCATTCCTTCTAGTTATAGGAATGCTTGTTCAAGCATGATGATGGAGCTATATTCTGGACGTTGACTTTATATTTCAACATTTTTTTTTTTGCAATTTGAATCCGATTATGCTGTTAGGTAGGCCTGAAGGCCTATGATAGTAGCTCTGTATGTATAATCAATTTCTATGAGGCCTAGCTCTCCCTCAGCTCTAGGGATGTACAGTCTTGGCATACACTGATTCTTGTAAATTACTTAATGGGCATGGAGGAGTTTCATTGTTAGTACACCTAGTTTTTTCAAGATCTTTAAGAGGCCAATCTGTAATCACAAAAATGTATGAAAGTACAGGAATTGCCAGCTGATTGATAGCTTGTGTCTTATTTTGCGATTTAATGCCCTTTTCAATAATGATTTTAAACTTATAATATTCTTTATTTATCTTTCCTCTCAGTAATTTCTGCTTGATTGTCTTTCCTTCCTCTACTCCTAGAAATTTATACATGCCTTCCTTTTCAAGTTCCTCATCCAGACAAACATTTTCCATTTTGCTCAATTTTCCTCTAAAGAAAGTTGCCTTAGCACATTCGTCAAGGCCAAAAGTCATCCTGATGTCATCCCAGAAGCTTTTCACTACACTGAGTTGCTCTGTTAATTGTTGGTTGCTGGAACTGTAGAGCTTCAGGTCATATACAAATAGTAGATGTGAAGTTACCCTCTGAGTTGTTACCTTCTTTAGGATTCAGGCTAAATCCATATAGCAAAGAGCTGATGAGAGCACTCATTGGATTAAACGCCATACAAAACAGAAGTGGTAACAGGGTATCTCCCTGAAATACTCCTCACTGGATCTTGATGTTAGGAATGATATTCTGGCCATCTTTATACTTCAGAAAGAGTGTGGTTTGCCACGTTGTCATGGTGTGCTTTTAAATTGGTATACTCTGTCAAGCCAGGATTTATCTTATAGTTCATCCATGTTCCTCCAGTCCAGACAGATGGGTTGTATCTGCCCACCAGCAGCTGGAGACTGATTATGAAAATCTTTGCTGATGTCAACCATTAATAGTTGGGGAATATCTTCCTGATCTCCAGTACTTTAGTCTCCAGCAGCTGAGGTACTTCCATACAGACATCAGTCTGGAATTCTAGTCACCCATTTTTAGTGTTTGTGTTTTTTGGTTAGGAGAGCAGAACTGGCCATTTGACAAGCAGAGACTTCAGACTGCATCTTAGCCTACTGAAAAAAAAAACAACCAAAATTCCATAGGTGCTGCAGTGGTTGCAGAGCCCTTTGGTGGGTGGGAGAGTCTTCTGCAGAGCACCGTAAGCCATTTAGTCAGCATCTGTGTCTCCCGACAGCAAAAGACCTGGCTGCCACCACGTCAGATCACACTGTCCCCTTTGAGCAGTCGGCGGGAAAGTTCCAGTGCTGCTTCTCCAGCGACCATCTTGCCGGGCAGCTCCAGTGCTTCCGTGGCCATTTTGGGTGGGGAACAGACCACTCAGGCACTTGGAGAGGAGGCTCGGGGTGCGCAAGACATCTGTGACAGTGGAACAGAGGAGCGATTCCTATTTTCACCCGAGTTTGTTTTATTGCTGAATCGGACTTACAGGCTGGAGAAGAGCCAAGGCTTAGATAAGTCCTTAACTATGGAGAAGGCCATATCCCTCAAATGGCAACAGCACCCATGGGGCAGAGATATAGTCAAGCACCCACGGCTAGCCAAGGGGTCCTACGAGGATAATCTGGATTCAGATACCTCGGTTGGAGTTGAGGAACCAGGGGAAGGTCCCTCAGGGTAAGAGGGGGGACCTGGAGACCTTTGAGGATCCTGCCATTGTTCAGGTCTTTTGGAAGGAAGAGCTCTTGGCAGTGTTCTCTCAGTCCCTAGCGGTGCTGAGCATACCTTTCCGGACAGCGGAAGAGGAGGTGGCACTCCTGCAGGGCATGCGCATTCTGCAGAACTCCTTCACAGTCCACAAGGCCATCATGCAGATGATTGAGGCTGAGTGGAAGGTGCCCAAGGCGGGACTGAGGGGCAGCCAGGCGATGGCTCGGCTCTATCCGGTTTCCCCAGCTGAGAAGGAGCTCTTCAAAACCCCCAAGGTGGATGCGTTGGTCATGGCAGAGACCAAGAAAGCCACAATTCCAGTGGAGGGCGGAGCAGCCCCCAAGGATCTGCAAGACAGGCATCCTGAAGCAGGTCTTTGAGGTTAACGCGTTTTTCTCTTCCATGGATCCAACGCATGTGAAGCCTATGTAGCGCGGACCTGCATGCGTTGGATCCAGGCTCTTCCTGAGTCTCACGGGAAATCGAGCTCAGAGTCGGAGGAGCTGCCTAAGTTGGAGTCAGCAACTGTTTACTTGGCTGACTTTTGTTATGACCCAGTATGCTCCTCTTCTAAGAGTACGGCCTTGGTCATTTCAACTCTCCTCTTTCTATGGCTGCACAATTGGTCGGCGGATGTATTGTCCAAGGTCCGGTTGAGTAAACTGCCCTTTCAGGGTAAGCTCCTCTTTGGTGAGACCCTCAAGGAATTGGTTAAGAATCTTGGCGAGTCTAAAGGTGACTGACTGCCTGAAAATAAGCCACAAGGGGCAATCTTTACAGCCTCAGGGAGGGACACGGGATTTTTGCCAGTTTCGAACAGCCCGGTTTGCCCCTCCTTTACGGGGTCAGTTCCCAGCTGAGGACATACCTTTCGGAGCTGAGGAAGGGGCCGTGGTTTCTACATGGGCTCCTCCAATGCTGCCAAAAAGGCCCAATGAAGCGTGATGGGCCCAGGAGACCTGGGAGCCGGTTTGAGGATGTCTTCAATGCTTCTACCTCTCCTGGATCCAAATAACTTTGAATCAGTGGGTTCTGGAAGTCATCCACGAAGGCTGTGCCCTCGAATTTCAACACCCACTGTGAGGCCTTTATGCTGTCACCCTGCAAGGCGCCAGGGAAGATGCAAGCGGTATGAGACATGCTGGAGTGCCTACTTGCGTTGGACGCAGTGTGTAGGTTGCCCAGAGACTAGTGCAGGTCCAGTCGATACTCATTTTATTTTGTGGTGCCCAAAAAGGAAGGCTCCTTTTGGCCCATTCTCGACCTCAAGCACATCAACTGGGCTTTGAGGGTCCCCTGCTTCCATATGGAGACCCTGCGGTCTATCGTGGCAGTGCAGAGGGGAGAGTTCCTCATGGCCTTTGTTCTTACAGAAGCGCATCTGCATATTTCCATCTGGCCCAATCACCAAAAATTCCTTTGATTTGTGACTTCCATTGGGCATTTTCAGTTCCCTGCGCTACCCTTCAGGCTGGCGATGGCAACCAGGACATTCACCAAGGTGATGGTCATGGCTTTCAGGCAGCATGGCATCCTTGTTCATCCATATTTAGATGATTGGTTGATTCAGGCAAAGTCACGGATGGAGAGCCAGGAGGTCACACAGTGGGTGATCTGGTTTTTGGATGGCTTGGGCTAGGTTATAAACTCATCAAAGAGCAAATTGAGCCCATCGCAGCAGTTGGTTTTTCTGGAGGCTTGGTTCGATACCACAGCCAGCCTGGTTATGTTGCCGGAGGAATGCATAGCTTACTGTGCCAGTTTTTGTGGATGGAGAGGTTGTCGGTCTGTCATTATCTTCAGGTGCTGTGGCTGATGGTGGCAGGGCTGGATCTACATGGGTTCCCTGGGCTAGGGCTCATATGAGACCGCTTCAGAGGGCATTGCTGTCGAGATGGTCACCTCAGCATCACCCCTCGACTCGCTAGCTTCAATGTCCGGGGGACACCAAGTCCGCACTACAATGGTGGTTGAACAAGAGCAATTTCAGAAAAGGCATATCTCTGGACATGTCACACTGGGTGGTGGTGACCACCAATGCCAGTCTGTATGGTTGGGGGTGCATTGCCTTTCCCAGGTGGCCCAGAGACAATGGATAGAAGAGGAAAGTGTTTTGTCCATCAATTGCCTGGGGATAAGGGCAGTAGGGATGACATTGCAGCACTTTGCCCCCCTCTTGGAGAACAGAGCAGTAAGGATGTTTTCGGACATTGCCTCAGTGGTAGCCTATCTGAACAGGCAGGGGGGAAGGGTAATATGATGCTAGCAACTGAAGTTGAGCCGATTCTGCGGTGGGCAGAACGACATCTGACCATTCTCTCTGCGGCCCAAGTGGCTGGCAGAGACAACATACAAGCAGACTACCTCAGCAGGCATCACCTGAATGCAGTGGAATGGTCCCTAGAGGACCCGGGTTTGCCAACTTAGTCGCCGTTGGGGTCAGCCTTTGATGGACCTCATGGCATTGGCAGCCAATAACAAGGCCAGTCACTTCTTCAGCCAGAGGAGAGAGCCAGTGTCGAAGGGGCTCGATGCTCTGTCTCAGCCTTGGCCACAGGCGGGACTGCTTTATGCCTTCCCTCCCTGGGTGCTAATTGAGCAATTTCTGCACCGACTCACCTAGCACAGCGACCAAGTAAATCTGGTGGCTCAAGATTAGCCAAGGAGACCCATGGTATGTGGACTTGGTCTGCCTGATGGTGGACTGTCCGTGGCGGTTGCAGAAAGGCCTGTTCTATTTTCGCAAGGTCGAGTGGTGATGCCCCCAGTGGATCGATTCTTGCTTATGGGCCTTGCTCTTGAGCAGCACGGATGACACAGCGGGGATATGCTCCGGGTGTCATTGCTATTCTCTTAAAGGTTAAGAAGTGGTCTACATCGCTATCCTTTATCTGCGTTTGGCATGTTTTTGAAGACTGGGGTGAGTCTCGTGGTCTTCGGCCCCTGGGGGCTTCAGTGGTGGACATTCTGGCGTTTCTGCAGTTAAGTCTCAACAAGGGGCTTGCCTTGAATTCCCTGAAGGTTCAGGTGATGGCTATGGCCTGCTACTGGGGCAAGGTGCAAGGAGGACTGTTGGTAGGTCACCCCGATGTCTCTTGCTTCTTACGAGCAGTCAAGCAGATCCATCTGCTGGAGAAGGTGGTCATGCTACCTTGGGATCTTGATCTGGTCTTGTCCGCACTGAATACATCTCACTTTGAGCACTGGGCAATGCCACCCTAAAGGACTTGACCTTCAAGATAGTTTCCTGGTGGCTATTGGCTCAGTGCATTGAATTTCGGAGCTGCAGGCCTTGTCCTGTAGGGAACCATTTCTGGTCATCTCCAAAGAGAGGATTGTTCTGCGACCTGTTCTGTCCTTCCTCCTGAAAGTGGTTTTGCCATTTCATGTCAACCAGGTGGTGATGCTCCCTGGTTTGGGGGGGGGGCGGGCAGATGTCTATACAGAGGATCGACGTTTGCTGAAATTGGATGTTCGCAGGGTGCTTTGGTGTTGCCTCAAACACACTCAGCCTTTCCAGAAATCAGAATATTTGTTTGTCTTGTTTGGTGGCCCACATAAGGGTGAGATGGCTTCGAAAGCATTCATCAATCAGTGGGTGACGGAAGCGATTGCATCAGCATATCTGCTATGCCACCAGGCAGTCCCAGTGGTCTTATGTGTGCATTCAACTAGAGCACAAGCGGCATCCTGGGCAGAGGTTAGCTTGGTGCCGCCAGTGGACACTTGCCATGCAGTGACATGGTTGTCTTTGTACACTTTTGCCAGACACTGCCTGGATGTACAGGCAAAACAGGAGGCACACTTTGACAAGTGGGTGTTAAGGGTGGGGCTCACAGGTCCCTCCCATCATTAGGTACTGCTATGGTACATCCCATCTGTCTGGATTGGATTGGACTGGAGGAATGTGGATGAAGGAAAAATTAGACCTTACCTGCTAATTTACTTTCATGTACTCCCTCCTGTCCAGCCCAGATCTCACCCAATCTTCAGTTGTTGTCAGTGTTGCAAGCCCATATTTAAGACGGCATCATTTGCAGAGCTCTCTGGATCTCACCTGAGCTGGCAGGGCATTAAGGCAAGAGTCTTTACCACTAGGGCCGGCAGAGGATTGGAGTTGACCTAAGCTTCTGCAACACAGAAAGAGAAAAGAAAAAGAAAATGTTAAATGGAAATGGAATCAGAGTCATTTATGCATGATGTGAAATGCAATGGATCGAGGCAAGGTTTACCTAATGATCTAAGGTGTGGAGTCAGAGAAGAAGTGGACAGTTCTGCCAGTTGGTTTAGGAATTACTTGGTGTTGAAGTTCACAGTTATGGTAGTTGGCTGCTTTGTCAAGAGTGTACTGGAGATCAGGAGGATATTCCCCCAACTATTAATGGGTGACATCAGCAAAGATTTGCATAATCAGTCTCCAGCTGTGCTGGTAAGCGGATACAATCCATCTGTCTGAACTGGACTGGAGGGACTCCATGAAAGTAAATTAGCAGATAAGGTCTAATTTTCCCATTTCAAGGCAATTTATTATCCAAGAGTATGGGACACTGTCAAAACCTTTCTTATAATCAATCCATACTGTACTGAGTTTTCTGCTTTTCTTAGCGTAGACCATGATGGCCTTATTCAACATTAATTGGCCTTTGGTTCCATATGCTCCCCTCTTATTGCGCTTTTGCTCTGTTATCATGATGTTTTTGGACTCGATATAATCATATAATCTGCCTTCATCTATTGCAGTAAACCGTTTATAGATTGTAGGTAGACAACTTATTGGTCTGTGATTTTTGGGAATGTTACTTGGGTCCCCCTTTGGAAGGAGAAATGTTCTTCCATTATAAGCCATTGTGGTATTCCTTCCTGTCAATTCTAACCCCTCCTTCTACCTCCATCTCACTCCTTTTCCTCTTTTGAAGTCTATTCCATCTGCCTTTTTAATCTCCTATTTCTCCAGGAACAAGTAAGAAGTCAGTCCTCATATATGGGTGACATTGGCACTGACAGAGCCTGCTCGGAGCATTTCCCCAACTTTCAAAGAAAGTCTTTGGGACATGCTACCATGCATGTGTGGTTCCCTTCCTGCCCAAGAGTGCCATCTTGCTCAATCTCTTTTTTTCTGCAGAACCTAACAAACGTCTCTCCTATTTCCCTGGAAAAATCCTTGCTAATTGTCCTTAAAAAAGTTAGTTTCCTGATTTGCGTATTGGTTCCTCTTCCCACCTCAAGCCGGCTCTGGCACTTGTGCTGTTCTCTGCTCCCGAGGCGTACTCTCCCTTTTTCGCCAGGGGGTCGTCGACCCCATTCAGGTATTTCCCCACCGTGAACCCTGGTGGGTTTAAAAAATGTGAATGCTGCAGTCAAACCATGTTTATCACCAACACCCATGACTGCCGCCTATGTTGCTTGAGCCTGGGCCTAGACCATGACAGCATCTCCTGCGACCTATGCCAGGCCATGATGCCTAAGACCAATAAAAAAAGGTCGGAGTTGCAGGAAAAAACGTTCCCCAGGTCCGACTTTGCACCATCATCCTCAGTGCCGAGATCCAAGCCCAGCACTTCATGTGAGGCCCGAGCATCCTCAGAGTCTCACGGTGGTAACTCTTCTGAGAAGACCCCAAACCCCAAGAGAAAGAAGAAAAAATCCTCAAAGTCCGGAGAAACCCGGTAAAACCGCCCGGAGAGACTCGGGCGGTTCCGAGAAGCACCCTACCAAGGTCCTCAAGAAGGATTCTTCAGCCGATGGAGAACGTATGAGGTTCCTCAAGACTGTAGTCCTCGTCGAGGATGCACTTGTGAGAGAGCCGGCGCCAGGCCTGAGATTCTCCGTGCCGCACTGAAAGCCTCAGAGCTTTCTGGTTTGGAAACCGGAGTGGCAGCCCTACAGCAGAACATCACTGCTATGATGGCTGGTTCATCCGGCCCCTGACTGCAGGGAAGTACTTAGTCATCGAGCTGAGTGCCATCGACCTGGGGTAAGCCCTCTGCGCCAGTCCATCAGGCATCCTATCCTCCCTGGCCAGTTTCTGCGACTTGGACCCCAGGTCTTCCGGAGGCCACCGGCCCCTCAGCGCCAGCCTTAACATAATGAGTCACAGGGCCTTGGACTCACCTCTCTACTCTGAGTGGGAGACTGTCGATGAAGCATCCCCAGCATGAGGGAAGGGTTAGGACAGCCGTTATAGTTGGTGATTCGATCATTAGGCATGTAGATAGCTGGGTGGCTGGTGGACGTGAGGATCGCCTGGTAACATGCCTGCCTGGAACGAAGGTAGCGGACCTCACGCGCCACCTAGATAAGGTCTTAGATAGTGCTGGGGAGGAGTCTGCTGTCTTGGTACATGTCGGTACCAATGACATAGGAAAATGTGGTAGGGAGGTTCTGGAGGCAAAATTTAGGCTTTTAGGTAGGAAGTTGAAATCCAGAACTTCCAGGGTAGCATTCTCCGAAATGCTTCCTGTTCCACGCGCAGGACCCAAAAGGCAGGCAGAGCTCCGGAGTCTGAATGCGTGGATGAGACAATGGTGCAGAGATGAGGGTTTTGGATTTGTTAGGAACTGGGGAACATTCTGGGGAAAGGAGGGGCTCTTCCGAAGGGATGGGCTTCACCTTAACCGGGATGGAACCAGGCTGCTGGCATTAACCTTTAAAAAGGAGATAGAGCAGCTTTTAAACTAGATATTAGGGGAAAGCCGACAGTCGCCCAAGAGCGGATGGTTCAGAAGAATGTATCCTTGAAAGATACTACCAAAAGCAGAGAGGTTCCACAAAAGAGTAAAGTAGCCCAAATGCCCTCAAGTATGGAGCAGACAGAGCTTAAAGATCCCAATTTACCCATGTCTAACAATACCCAAATTAACATGAATAAAATACATTCTCTAAAATGCTTGTATGCAAATGCTAGATGTCTAAAGAATAAGATGGGAGAGTTAGAATATATAGCACTAAATGAAAGGTTAGATATGATTGGAATATCAGAGACATGGTGGAAGGAGGACAACCAGTGGGACACTGTGATACCTGGGTACAAACTATATCATAATGATAGAGCTGATCAAATTGGTGGAGGGGTTGCGCTCTATGTTAGAGAGGGCATTGACTCAGAAAGGATTAAAGTTTTGCAGGAAACAAAATCTGCTGTAGAATCTATATGGATTGAAATTCCATATAAAAGGGGGAAGGCAATGGCAGTGGGGGTGTATTATCGAGCACCTGGCCAGAATGACCAAATGGATGATGAAATGCTCAAAGAAATCAAGGAAGCTAACAAAAGTTACAGCGCAGTAATAATAATGGGTGATTTCAATTACCCCGGTATCGACTGGGTCAGTGTCATGTCAGGACATGCTAGGGAGATAAAGTTCCTAGATGAAATAAATGACTGCTTCTTGGAGCAGCTGGTTCATGAACCGACCAGAGGGGGAAGCCATATTAGACCTAGTCCTTAGTGGAACACCAGATCTAGTGCAAGAGATAAGGGTGTTGGGCCACTTGGCAATAGTGATCATAGCATGATCGCCTTTGATTTAATTAGTGGAGGAGGGATAGTAAGGAAATCCACAGTACTACCTTTTAACTTTCGAAAGGGAGACTATGATAAAATGAGGAAAACAGTTAAGAAAAAACTAAAAGGAGCAGTTGCAAAGGTTAAAGACGTACATCAAGCTTGGGTGTTGTTGAAAAATACTATCTTGGAAGCCCAGACCAGCTGCATTCCACGCTTTAAGAAAAGTGGAAGGAAGTCCAAGAAACTGCCAGCATGGTTTAAAGTGTGGTCAGAGAGGCTGTTGTTGCCAAAAAAGCATCTTTCAGGAAATGGAAAAAAGAGCCAAACGATGAAACCTGGAAACAGCACAAGCACTGGCAAGTCAAATGCAAGGCATTGATAAGGCAGGCAAAGAGAGAATTTGAGAAGAAGCTTGCTGCGGAAGCAAAAACGCGAAATAAAGACCTTTTCAAGTACATTCGTAGCAAAAAACCTGTGAGAGAGTCAGTTGGTCCATTAGATGATAAAGGGGTTAAAGGAGCACTAAGAGGCGACAAGGCGATAACGGAGAGACTGAATGAATTCTTTGCTTCGGTCTTTACTGAGGAAGATGTAGGGATGTTACCCATGACTGAAGTGGTATTTAAAGGTGCGGAAGAATTGAAGGAAATATAGATACATCGGGAAGATGTCTTACAACTATTATATAAACTGAAGAGTAGCAGATCACCTTGGCCGGATGGTATACATCCAAGGGTGTTGAAAGAACTGAGATATGAGATTGCAGACCTGCTATCAGTAATCTGTGAACTATCATTAAAATCATCTCTAATACCTGAAGATTGGAGGATCGCCAATGTAACACCAATTTTTAAAAAGGGTTCCAGGGGTGATCCGGGAAACTACAGACCGGTGAGCCTGACGTCAGTACCGGGAAAAATGGTAGAAACCATCATAAAGAATAAAATTACTCAGCATGTAGATAGTCACAACCTAATGGGAGACAGCCAACATGGCTTTAGACAAGGAAGATCTTGTCTTACTAATCTGTTATGTCTTTTTGAAGGAGTGAATAAACAGGTGGACAAAGGTGAGTCGGTTGATATTGTGTATCTGGACTTTCAGAAAGCCTTTGACAAGGTCTCTCATCAGAGACTTTTGGCAAAACTAAAGAGTCATGGGATAGGAGGCAGTGTACTATTGTGGATCAGGAACTGGTTAAAAGATAGAAAGCAGAGGGTAGGGCTAAATGGCCAATTTTCCCAATGGAGAAAGGTGAATAGTGGTGTACCCCAGGGATCTGTGCTGGGTCCACTGCTTTTTGACATATTCATAAATGACCTGGAAAGTGGAATAACGAGTGAGGTTATCAAATTTGCAGATGACACAAAACTATTTAAAGTTGTTAAAACCCAAGAGGATTGTGAAAAATTGCAAGAGGATCTTGATAAATTGGAAGACTGGGCATCAAAATGGCAGATGAAATTTAATGTGGACAAGTGCAAGGTTATGCACCTAGGGAAGAACAACCCAAACTATGGTTACACGATGCAAGGTTCCACATTAGGAACCACCACCCAGGAAAAAGATTTAGGCATCATTGTGGATACCATGTTAAAACCCTCGGCCCAGTGTGCAGCGGCGGCCAAGAGAGCAAATAGAATGCTAGGTATGATAAGGAAAGGAATAGAAAATAAAACAAAAGATATTATAATGCCTCTATATCGTTCCATGGTGAGACCGCAGCTTGAATATTGTGTGCAATTCTGGTCGCCGTATCTTAAAAAGGATATAGCGATTTTAGAAAAGGTACAGAGAAGAGCCACCAAAATGGTAAAGGGGATGGAAGGATACTCCTATGAAGAAAGGCTAAAAAGGTTAGGGCTCTTTAACCTGGAAAAGAGACGGCTGAGGGGAGATATGATAGAAGTCTATAAATTAATGAACGGAGTGGAACGGGTAAACGTAGATCGATTGTTTACCTTATCAGAATATAGAAAGACTAGGGGACATGCAATGAAGCTACAGGGTAAACTATTTAAGACTAATAAAAGAAAATATTTTTTCACTCAACGTGTAATCAAACTCTGGAATTTGTTACCGGAGGATGTAGTAAAGGCTGTTAGTGTAGCTGTGTTTAAAAAAGGTTTGGACAAGTTCCTGGAGGAAAGGTCCATAAACCATTATTAAGAAGTGACCGAAGATATCAATGCTTGACCCAGTACAAGCATTGTGGAACTTGTGTCTCTTGGGGAAACTGCTAGGTACATATGACCTAGATTGGCCACTGTTGGAAACAGAATACTGGGCTTGATGGACCTTGGTCTGACCCAGTATGGCATATCTTATGTTCTTATGTTCTAACCAAACGGCACCGAGATATTCCCTCGGACCCGTCTCCCCTGGCACCCCAGCGCCATTCTCCTCTAGAGGACATGGCCTGCCACGACTTTGTCAAGGATATGGCCAGAGCCCTCTCGTTGCAAACCGAGGTGGAGGAAGATCCGTGCACCGAAGTACTGGAGATACTCTAGTACGAGTCTCCACCCAAGGAATCTCTCACGGTGCCCATGTAGCCGATTCTCGAGTGGCTACTTCTCAGAATGTGGGAGATGCCAGCATCGGTGTCGGTGCTCAGCCGGTGCCTCGACACCATGTACTGCATCCGGAAGGGCCCAGGGTTCCACAAACCCCAGCTCCCACATAACTCCATGGTCTTCAAGTCAACCATGCAGAAACTTAAGAGCTAGAAGACCCACTCCTCTGTTCCCTCTGGAAGGAATGCTAGAGCCATCGACGCCCTCGGGCGCAAGTGTTACCAGGCCTCGATGCTGAGTTGCTGGATCCAAACATGAATTGTACATAGGCATGTACCTGAAGGCCCTAACCCAGTAGTTGTCTGGGTTTTCAGCGGGGCTTGCCTGGGAACTCCTCCAGTGGTTCCAATCTCTGACCTCCCGGGATCAAGGACTGCTCTAAGTTCCTCTCCCTGGCGGCCTATGATGGCTTTGAGTCAGCTCGAGTTGCAGCTGTCGGCATCGATGCCCAGAGCAAAGCTTGGCTACAGTCTTCTGACTTCAAGCAATGGGTCCAAGACAAGCTGCTCAATGTACCCTGCACCGGGGAGAACCTGTTCGGCCAGCCAAGGCGGCCAAGATTGAGGCCGACGTGGTGACTCGCCAGAGGTTCTCTAAAAAGACCTCATCCATTCCTCATAAGAAACCATCAGGAAAAAGACCCCTGTTCCCGAGGGAAAAAGGGGTCCTTTCAACAGAATCACCACTACCAGTCCTTCTCGGGTCAGAATCAGGGTTCTCACACTAAAAGACAAGGCCATGGAGCTCAGAAGCCAAAGGCACAGAAACCCCAAGCACCAGCTCTCGCCCAACCCAGGGGGAGCTTTTGACTTCCAGGGCAAGGCTTCCCCTCCCCTGGGAGACCTTCACCAGCACACAGGGCGTCATCTGGCACTCTTTACCCACAGGTTGACCAATGTCATCTCGGTCCAGTGGGTACTGCAGGTGGTAAGGGAGGAATACTTCCTTCACCTACAGTAGATACCACCCAAGTTCTTCCCAGGAGAGCAAGTGCAACCTCTCCTTCACCAGACCTTTCTGCTCTCAGAGCTCACAGGTCTGCTCAAGGACAGTGCAGTAGAGCCTATACCCAAGCACCTATGAGGAAAAGACTTCTACTCCAGATACTTCCTTGTCTCAAAGAGAACTGGGGGACTCAGGCCCATACTAGACCTGAGAAACTTAAACAAGTTTCTGATGAGGGAGAAGTTCAAGATGCTCTTTCTTGGAACACTGCTGCCTTACCCCCATCAGGCAGATTGGCTGTGCTCCTTGGACCTAAAGGATGCGTACACAAACACTCTGATCTACCCCTCCCACAGGCAGTACCTACGGTTTGTGGTGGAGGAGGGCACTACCAGTACAGGGTGCTACCCTTCGGCCTGGCCTCCTCGCCAAGGGTCTTTACCAAATGCCTGACAGTGTTAGCCGCCCACGTTCACCTACAAGGGCCTTTCATCTTTCCCTACTTAGATGACTGGCTAATCAGGGGTGGTACGGCCTCAGAGGTCTGTCAAGCTGCAGAGCGTGCAACCCTCCTTCTGCTGCACCTTGGGTTCGTCATCAACTACCCCAAATCCCATCTCTTTCCAGCCCAAAGCCTGGAGTTCATAGGTGCTCAGTTGGACACTTTACAGATCAAAGCTGTCCTCTCAAGAAAAAGGGCAGAATGCCTCAGGCAACTGGAAGGAGAGGTACAACACCGCCAGTCAGTCAGCCCAGTGGTGCCTCCACTCACAGTGGACTCAAGCTACGGGCAGGTTACGGGACAGGGTCAGGGTTACCCACCAGCTGGCGGAGTCCCTTAACTGGTGGCAAAACTAGCACCACCTCCAGATGGGAGGCCCTTCCAGGCACTCATGCCTCAGAGGACCCTGACCACAGATGCTTTCCTCATGGGTTGGAGGGCGCATTGTGGGGACTGCCGCACACAGGGCAACTGGTGTCAGGGGGAGTCAGTCTTACAGATCTATCTGGAGCTCAGAGCAATCCTTTGGCCCTACGAGCATTCCGCCACTGCCTGAGACATTGGCCCGTACTGATCCACACGGACAACCAGGTTGCCATGTTTTATATCAGTAAGCAGGGGGGTGTGGGTTTGTACTACCTCTGCCAGGAGGCAGTGGTCCTCATCTCCTTCACAGCATGCAACAGCATTCTCTTGCTAAGGTGTACCTGCCGGGGCAGGCTGAGCAGAGTCCTTCATCCACATGAGTGGCGCTTGAACCCCAGGGTGATAAAGCGGCTCTTCCACCTCTGGGACAGGCCCATGATGGACCTATTCGCCTCCCCGGACAACACACAGCTGCCCCACTTCTGCTTGCGTCAGCCATACCCAGAGAGAGTGGAGGCAGATGCCTTCCTGATCTCGTGGTCCGAGGTCCTTCTCTGTACGTTCCCACCAACCCCCCCGCCCCCCATCACCAGGACCATCTTCAAGGTCCAGAGTGAGAGGGCACCAGTTATACTGATTGCCCCTAGGTAGCCCAGGCAACCTTGGTTCCTTCTGTTGCTTTCCTTGTTAATAGCATTCCCAGTCCCAATGGGCCGAGCCCCAGACCTCCTGTTCCAGGAGGAGGGCTCCCTGCACCCCAATCTGGGGTTGCTAATGCTAACAGCATGGCTGCTGAAAGGGTAGCATTGGACCCTTTCAATCTTCCAGGAGAAGTCGATGAGATCCTACCGGCCTCCCGAAAACCCTCCACCAGACGGGCTTATGCCTTTAAGTGGAGAAGGTTCTCCGCCTAGTGTGCAGAAAGGGAGGAGAATCTCTTCTCATGCCATGTGCAACTAGTATTCCAGTATCTACTGCACCTGTCACAAACCGGGCTGAAATCTAACTCTGTGAGGGTACATCTGAGCGCCATAGCCGCTCACCACCATCGAGGGAAAACTCCTCTCAAGCCAGCCCCTAGTCTCCAGGTTCCTCCGGGGCCTACTGTTATCCAAGCCCCCTCTCCTCCCTCCAGCAGTGGAGTGGGACCTCAACGTGGTGCTCTCCCAGCTCACCAAACTGCCATTCGAGCCCCTAGCCATTTGCCACCTGTGGTACTTGTCTTGGCCTTTCTGGTGGCCCTCACGTCCACTCGAAGAGTGAGCAAACTCCAGGCCCTGGTGGCAGAACCACCATATACAAGGTTCTATAACAACAGGGTAGTGCTCCGCGCACACCCCAAATTCCTCCCAAAGATGGTATCTCATTTCCACCTCAACCAAGAGGTGGTCCTTCTTACCTTCTTCCCGTGGCCTCATGCCAGCAGGGAGGAACTAGTACTTCATACACTGGACTGCAAATGGACCCTGTCCTTCTACTTACAGAGGACTCAGGCCCATCGCAAACCTCCTCAGCTTTCATGTATTATTACCCCAGTACACTGGGGCTCCCCATGACTAAGCAAACTCTGTCCACTTGGGTGGCAGACTGTATTGCCCTTGCCTATGAGCAAGCTGGTCTTTCCGTCGAGCACCGGATCACTGCGCATCACGTGAGGGCAATGGCCACATCGGTGCCAAGCTCTGCTCACTGCCGGTGACGAAGATATGCAAGGCCCTGCCACATGGTCTTCAATTCATATGTTCGCAGCTCACTACTGCCTGGAGAGCGAGTCCCGCAGTTTGTTTGCACAGGCAGTACTTCATAATATTCTCGGGATGTAGGCAACTCCTGCCTTCCGACCCTTCTGTGTTCAGGCTACTGGAGTGATAGTGTCACTCGATGCTAGGGTCTTGCAGAGTCTCTCACTGGGGACTCATCTTCTGCAACTCACAGCTGCCTGACTTGGCCTCCATTGGTGCTGTTGTTGTTCGGTCCTCGGCAGCCTGGAGCTAGGGAGTCCCATATGTGAGGACTGACATCCTGCTTGTTCCTGGAGAAAGCATAGTTACTCAGCTGTAACAGGTGTTCTCCAGAAACAGCAGGAATCAGTCCTCACAACCCTCCCTCCTCCCCTGGGAGTTGCCTCCCTACCTGGTGTTATTTTTTACTACCATCCTAGCTATGTCATCTGACTGAGCAAGATGGCACCCTTGGGTGGGAAGCTGACCACTCGTGTGTGGTAGCGTGTCCCAGAGGCTTTCTTTGAAAGCTAGGGAAATGCTCCTCGTGGGCTCCGTCTGCGCTGATGTTACCCATATGTGCCCTGCTGTCCCTGGAGAACATCTCTTACAGGTGAGAAACTATGCTGTCTCTGTATAGCTGTCATCTATAGACCTCCTGATAAATCCACCTCTACCTTTCTCTCTGACTTAGACACCTGGCTTTCCCTATTTCTTTATTCTTCTTCACCTTTCCTTATTCTTAGTGATTTTAATATTCATATTGATAACCCTTCTGACCCCTATGCTTCTAAACTCCTTTTCCTTACCTCCTCGTTCAACCTCCAGCATTGCTCTTCTGCTCCCACTCATTAGCACGGTCACTGCCTTGACCTGGTTTTCTTCTCTGTCTACCCTCCAATTTTCGTACCTCAGTCCTTCCCCTATCTGATCATCATCTCCTAATCTTCACCCTTTATCATTCCCCACCTCAATCTCGCCCATTCTCCTCCTACCTTTTTAGGGATCTTCATGCTATCAACCCTTTGGTTCTCTCTACTATTGTCTTATCATCTGTTTCCTCCTCCTTGTTTTCTAATTCTGTTGATGAGGCTATAGTTTTCTATAATACTGCCCTGCTCTAGATACTCTTGCTTCACCTATCCCACGTCCTGCAAGATGCACAACTCGGCTCTGGTTATCTTCAACTACCTGCTATCTATGCTCCTGTGCCCACTCAGCTGAGCGCATTTGACTCAAATCCCGCTCCCTCTGACTTTCTTCATTTCAAATTTATGCTTACCTCCTTCCAGTCAGCCTTAGTTCTCGCCAAGCAAAACTACTATGTCCATCTGACTAACTTTCTTGCCATTGACCCTCGCCGTCTCTTCTTAATTCTTAACTCTCTCTTCAAGGCACCTCCAACGACCCCTCCTTCTCTTTCTGCCCAAATCTTAGCTGACTATTTCCATGACAGAATCCACAAGATCACTCTCCAATGCCCCATTAAATCATTCATCCCTTCTTCCCCCACCTTAATACCAACTTTTCCCCTCAATCTCTGTTACCCTTTCTTCCTTCTCTAAGATCTCTGATGAGGAAACCTCTCATCTACTTCCTCCTCTAAACTTGCTACTTGCTCTTCTAATCCTATCCCCACCCATCTCCTTAGTTTTATTTCCTCCTCTATCATCTCGTCCATCTCACATATTCTCAACCTCTCCCTCTCCACTGCCACGTTCCCTTCAGCCTTCAAGCATACTGTGGTCACACATCTCCTTAAGAAACCTTCTCTTGACCCTAGTTGTCCTTCTTACTATCGACCCATCTTCCTTCTTCCCTTCATTTCTGAACTTCTTGAGCATATTGTTGTCTTGAATTTCTTTCCTCTCAAGGCTTGTTGGATCCAATTCAATCTGGCTTTTGTCCCTTTCATTCTACCAAGACTGCACTTGCCAAAGTCTCCAGTGACTTATTCCTAGTTAAATCCAAAGGCCTTTATTCTATCCTCATCCTTCTTGACCTTTCAGTTGCTTTTGACGCCATTGACCACCACCTTCTCCTTGATACATTGTCTTCTCTTGGTTTTAAAGCCCTGTCCTAGTTTTCTTCTTATCTCTCCCATTGCTCTTTCAGTGTTTGTTCTGGTGATTCCTCTTCTACTGCTATCCCACTCGCAGTTGGTGTACCCCAGGGATCTGTTCTTGACCCTCTTCTTTTCTCTCTCTACACCTGGTCTCTTGGTGCTCTCATCTCCTCTCATGGATTTCAGTATCATTTTTATGTTGATGATTCTCAGATCTATCTTTCTACACCTGATATCTCTGTCTGACATCGCCACCTGGATGTCTCACTGTCATTTGAAATTAAACATGGCCAAAATTGAACTTCTTATTTTTCCCCCTAAACCTTCCTCCCCACTTCTTCCTTTATTTCTGTGGATAACACTCTTCTACTTCCTGTTTCCTCAACCTGCAACCTTGGGCTCAACTCCTCCCTTTCCTTCTCCTCACATATCCAACAAATAGCTAAAACCTGTCGCTTTTTTCTCTATAACATTAACAAAATTTGTCCCTTCCTTTCTGAGCATACTACTAAAACAGTTGCCCACTCTCTAATTCCTTCCTGTTTCAACTATTGCAACCTCCTTCTTGCTGGTCTCCCTCTTAGCCACCTTTCTCCCCTTCAATCTGTTCAGAACTGCTGTGCGACTAATTTTTCATCATCTTCTATATTTTCATATAACCCCTCTTCTCAAATTGCTTCATTGACTTCCCTTCCATTTCTGTATCCAATTCAAGCTGCTTCTTCTGACCTTTAAGTGCATTCACTCTTCTCATTTTTACCTTTCCTCTCTTCTCTCTCCCTTCACCCCTCATCTTGAATTCCTTTCTTCTTCTGGCTTTCTTCTCTCTTTGCCCTTTTCTTCCACTGCCAACTCCAGACCCGTCCTTTCACTTCTCCTTATGCCTGGAACAAACTCCCTGAGTCTGTATGTTAGCAGGGCTGGCTTGCCCATTGTGCAGGAATGTTGTTCACACAGGGCCCAACACCTCAAGGGGCGCCATGCCGACTTTATGCCACACAGGCTGTTTGGCTTCCAACTGTCTGCATGGCTGTCTTCAGAGGGAGCCAAGGAGGCTTGAGGTCCTGACTCACCTCTGCACAGCCACCAGAGTGAAGCGCATTGTTTTCCTTCATTCCAGCGGCTGTGTTCATGTGCAGCCCAATGGTGTGCCAGAGGTTAAAGGGCATTTCCTGTTTCCCGGTACTCAGTGTGCCAGTGGGCTGCATGAGAACACTGCGCCGGAGTGAAGGAAAATGCCACTCTTCACTCCGGCATCTGTGCAGAGGTGAGCCGGGGCCTTGAGTCTTCCCGGTTCCCTCTGAAGCTGGTCAGACAGGTGTGAGGCTCTTCGAGGGTGGGGCTAGGACTGGAAATGGGCTGATGGGGGGGCTAGGACTTGAAATGGGCTGATGGGGGCCTAGGATAGGACTGCTGATGGAGAGGCTAGGATATGACTGGAAATGGGCTGATTGTAGGGTCTTGGACTGGAAATGTGCTGATAGAGGGGCTAGGATAGGACTGGAAATGGCTGATGGGGGGCTAGGATAGGACTAGAAATGGCTGATGGGGCTAGGACTGCAAATGGCTGATGGGAGGGCTAGAACTGGAAATGGACTGATGCAGGAGGATGGGAGAATGGGACTATAAGGGAGCTGATGCTGGGTGGGGCTGGAACTAGAAAGAAGATGATTTGGGGGGAGGACTAGAAGGGGCTGGGCTGGGGGAGTGAAGATGGAGAGGGGAAAAGATATTTTATGTGGGAGGGAAGAAAAATCTACAATTGGCTGGTTTTGGGAGAGTAAGTGAGGATCAAGGATGGAAGGATGAAATTTGAGTGGATGAAAAAGGAATAAAGAAAGAATTGGAGGTAAGAGCAAAAGGGGAAAGATCAGTATGTTAAAGCAGATGTAGAGAGAGAATGGAAAAAAGCTAGAAGAGAGAAGAAAGGACAAATGGACAGCAGACAATGGAGAGTTAGCAGAAGACACAAAGAAACCAGAAGAAAGTGACTGGAGAAATTGCAACTGAAAAATAAAATGTCCAAACAATAAAAGGTAGAAAAATACTTTTTTATTTTGAATTTATTAACTGGAATATGTTGTCTCTGGGAAGCGTGCATCGCTAACGTCTTTGCATTTTGTTTAGCACAGCAGTTCTCAACCATGGGGGTCGCCTCAGGATTTACCAGGGGTCGCCTGACAAATCCTGGGATATGCCACCTCAAAAATGTTTTTAAAAAAAATTAAAAAAAAAATTTAAAGCGCACGTTGCTTCCGCTGCCGAGTCCGCTTCTCGGCAGCAGCAGATTCACCCTCTTTTCTCTGGTTCTGGCAGCGGCAGCGACTCTGTGAGTGATCTTCAGTTTAAATAAAAGCCAAGCCGGTGCAGAGCCTTCCATCTCTGTGAAGGAGCCTGTGCAGATGTGTCCCGCCCCCAAAGACTCTGCACCCGCTTGGCTTTTATTTAAACTGAAGATCACTCGCACAGCAGCGGCTGCCAGAGAAAAAAGGGTGAGTCTGCAGAGTCATCGTTCAAGCGCTGCCACAGCTTAGTCTGATCATTTTTAAGTTCTGCTGCAAAGTGGAAAACCATTCTTTTATGTCCCCTTTCCGTTTTTGAGCTTACCCACAGAGTCTTCTGCTGGCACTCCACTCTCGTTTCCCCTTCTTGCCGCTCGTGGTTACAGCTGCTAGCATGCCTCCGGTTGCTGTCTTCATAGGGTATTTTTTTGCCAACCATCGGTTACTGATCTGCTCCCTAAACCTGCAGCTAACTCCAGCACTGTTCTCTTTGGGATTTAATGCACTTTATTGGAGGGGTTTATTGTTCTGCCTGCGGAGCTTCTTTTGAAGAGGAATCCAGTTTTGAATAGAAGTAATTCAGAATAATAGACATTCATCTGATAGTTCCAACTTTTAGTTATTTATTTGATTGTTTCTTACATTATGTATTTCATATTATACATATATTTTTAACATATATTTATTTTTTTTATACATCTGTTCGTCATTATATACTACATTTCATTTTTTTTATGTATAATCTCCTATTTATGTATTTGTTCTATATACAATTTATGTTATTAACAGATTGTACTGTTATTTTTAAATGCGTACCCCCCAATGAGTGGAGGAGTAGCCTAGTGGTTAGAACACTGGCTTGGTAACCAAGCAACCAGGGTTCGATTCCCACTAGCACTCCTTGTGACCTTGGGCAAGTCACTTAACCATCCATTGCCTTGGAAGAAAGGCCTGGCAATCTACTTCCGGTGACACTGCCAAGAAAACCCAGGAGCTTCTGGGTCACCAGGAGTTAGGACTGACTCAAAGGCACACATTGCATTGTACCCCCCGATGAAGGCTTTCAGCCAAAACGCGTAGGGGATTTTCTTAAATATAAGTTAGCACCTGTGACCTCATCTGCCTTCGCCTTGTGTGTAATATTATATAACACCAGCGACTCCATTGAAAATGAATGACAGAGAGAATACCAAGAAAAGAAAATATTGCGATGACTTTTTAAGGTATGGTTTCACCTCCATATTTTCAGCAGGGATTGAGAAACCACAATGCGTAATTTATAACGAAGTTCTATCAGCGGAATCCATGAAGCCAAACAAACTGAAATGGCATTTTGACAGTAAGCATCCCACCTTTGTAGGCAAGGATATTCGGTATTTTAAGAACAAAGCTGATGGAATCAAGAAAAGCAGACTTGATATTGGCGGAAAGTTCCACCAGCAAAACATAGCCGCTGTTGAAGCTTCATATATGGTGGCTCTCAGAATCGCCAAAGCCAAGAAAACTCACATCATTGCCGAGGAATTGCTGTTACCAGCAACAAAAGATACTGTTTGAGTCATGCTTTGAGAAGAATTTGTATCGAAATTGAGTCCAATTTCCTTGTCTAACGACACCGTCAGTAGACGAATAGAAGATGTCTGCTGATATCCTTGACCAAGTAATCCAGAAAATGAAATCCGCTCCACTTGGACTATTTAGCATCCAGCTTGATAAATCCACAGATGTTTCAAACTATTCTCAGTTACTGGTTTGCGTGAGATATATTAATGATGGCGAGTTTAAAGATGAGTTCCTTTTTTGCAAGCCGCTTGAAACGACAACAACTGCTCGTCATGTGTTTGAATATTTTGTTCATCCCTGCAAAAACACGATATCCCCATCGACAAGGTTTGTGGTGTTTGCACAGATGGAGCTCCAGCTATGCTAGGATGTCAGTCGGGATTTCAATGTTTGGTGTTCAATGAGTCGTCGAAAGACATCAGAATTCACTGTATGATTCTAGACAAGTTTTAGCAATGAAGACGCTGCCACAAGAGCTGCAAGAAGTTATGGTAAATGTAGTAAGCGCCGTTAATTTCATAAAAGTCAGTGCTTTAAACAGTCGACTATTTACGAAACTTTGTAATGATTTGGACGCAAGAAGAAATTTCAGCGTATTTTCCAAATTTACCTGGCACAGCATTTGCACTTGCCAGACGTCCATTCACAGTTAATGCTGAGGATGTTCCTGAGATTGCACAAGAAGAGTTCATTGAACTCATTACCAGCGATGCAGCGAAAAATGATTTTTCTTCAATGTCAGTAATTAAATTCTGGATCAAGTATTTTCAATTCTGGACTGTCTGAGATTGTGTTGCGTCTACTTCTTCCGTTTCCAACAACATATCTGTGTAAAACCGGCTTCTCAAGCTTGTTGCTTATCAAGAGTAAATACCGAAATAGACTTGCTGCAGAAGATGATCTTCGTTGTGCTCTCACAAAGACTGAGCCGAGAATTTCACATCTGGCGAGAAGGAAGCAAGCACAACCTTCGCACTGATAGCATAGGCCTACTTTTTAGGTTTGACAATGCTAACATTTTTGCCCTTGTTCAGTCTTTTTGAATAAAGCATACTAAAACCGTTGACTACAAAATCATAATTTCGAAATCAAATCTTGTTACTTGTTATTGTGATTAATTGTGGTTTAAATAAGTAAATTTTATAAATAAAAGCATATTGCAAAGGCCTATAATATATTCAACAAATGATTACAGCGACAATGCATTAACGGTAAAGGAAGAGAGACGCATTTGATTTTATCATTGGGGGTCATCACAAGTTGACCAATGGTAAAAGAGGTCGCGGTACAAAAAAGGTTGAGAACCACTGGTTTAGTACGAGAGGAAATCAATTTATAGTTTTATTTCTCCAGTGTTGTACATTCCAAGTTTTGCTTTTGTGGTTTCCAGTTTAATTATTGTCTTCATATTTCTAAATTTTGATCCCTTATTTTTTGTTTGGTGATGGTCTATGTTCTGCATCTGTAACTGAGCTGAGGTATTCTGTTCATGTAGTGTCTATTTTACAGTGCCACTTGTTCTCTTTCCCCAGTAGGAGACGTATTGGTGATCTCCAGGAACAAGCAGGAATGTAGTCATCACATATGGGTATCGTCGGTACCGACGGAGCCTGCGCGGGAACGCTCCCCAGCGTCCAATTAGAAAGCTTTTGGGAGCATCCCACAGCGCCTGCGTGCTGCCTTCCCGCCTTTCCCAACTGCCTCTCTCCAGTTCTTCGTTTTCCGCGGAGCCAGCAGGTCGTGTTCCTGTCACCGCAGAAAATTTTCCTTCTTTTTTGTGGTCGCGTCTGCCTTCCTCGACGCTTTACCGGTACCGCCGGCTTTTTCTTCTTTCTTTCTTTTCTTTAAAAAAAAAAAATTCTTAGTACTTTTTTTTTTCCCCCATTTTTTCCAGGTGCACACACCATTTTGGGCCTTAGGCCCAAGATTTTTTCCACAATGGAAAAACCCTCTTTGGGTTTTAAAAAGTGCACCAAGTATGGCGGTACCATCTCCGTCACAGACACCCATGAGTGGTGTGTGAAATGTTTAGGTCCTGACCATTCCATCTCGGAATGTATGGCCTGTGCCATGATGTCCAAAGAGGTCGACAGAACCGAGCTGCCAAGCTCAGTACCCTGTTTCCCTCGGATGCAGCCTCGGTGGCATCGACGTCTTCCAAGGCTTCGTCTTCCTCCCGTGGATCTCAGGTAATTAAACATAAGTCTAGCCGGTCCTCAAAGGGTAGATCTCCTTCTAAGCATCGAGATGCCTCTGGCGTTGCCCTTGAGGATTCTGCACCGGCAAAATTGCCCCGGCAGGAGGCTTCGGCTTCCAAAGCATTATCGGGGCTCCAGGACGTTCTCGAGGCCTCAACCTTGGCAGAACTACTGGTGCCATGCTCTGGGGTACCTGCGTTTTTCTCCGGTACCGACATCCAGGCATCGGCAGTGTCAATAGACCAGAAGGTTCTGGGTATTGAACGCAGTCTGGCGGCTCTCCTTGTGGCATCGATACCCTCGGAACCGCGTCAGACAGTTCAACCGGTACCGGCACCGACTCTGGCACCGGTATTGGTACCGATAGCATCGACATCGGCGTCCGCATTGCCGGTACCCAGTCATGCGATACCTTCTGGTACCGTTACACCGGTACCGGTTCCCCTCTGTACCGACTTCAAGAGCATCCCGACAGAAGGTACTTTGAGTCCTCAGAGGAATCTGAGGATTCTGACAGTTCTGTCAATGCGGGAATACTTCTTCCGGAGGAGCCTTCCTCCCCTAAACGCAGGATGTCTCCTCCAGAGGACATTTCCTTTCAGGATTTCATCAGGGAGGTGGCTCGGGGTCTGTCCATTTCTGTGGCCCCTGAAACAGAGCCCAGAGCAAAGGAGTTGGAAATTTTACAATATCTTAAAACTCCTAAGGAGGCAGCTACCTTGCCCATCCATGAGATCTTGCATGATCCTCATGCTAAGGATGTGGGAGACGCCTCTTACTACATCTCCTCACTCTCGTAGACTGAATACTCTGTATCGAGTCCCTCCTTGTCCTGGTTTCCAGAAAACTCAGCTTCCCCACCACTCTATTGTAGTGGATTCAGCTATGAGAAGGATCAAGATTGCAAAGAGATATGCCTCTAATCCCCCAGGATGTGAGTGCAGAACTTTGGATGCTTTTGGACGTCGTGTCTTCCAAGCTTCCATGCTTTCTGCCAGGATCAGTTCCTATAGTCTATAAAGGGAATGTTCCTGAAGGAAGTCACAGGAGATCTAGAGGCTTTGAGCCCTCTTCTTCCTGAGGATAGAAGACAGGATTTTCTCACATTGGTCAAACATACCCAGGATGTTACTAAATGTGTCAACTGTGCAGCTTTTGACTGTTTTGAGTGCATAAGCAGAACCTCTGCCATTGCCATAGGTGCACGTAGAATTGCTTGGCTCCAGGCATCTGATCTGGAGCTCTGGGTACAAGACAAACTTGGAAATATTCCTTGTACTGGTGAGAACCTGTTTGGTAAAGATTGGTAGGAGAAAGCCAATGAGATGGATGCTGAAAACTCCACCTTGGATAGATTATCCAAGTCTACAGCGGTTCCTGCAAGAAAGAAATCTTTTAAGAAATCATTCTTTTCTAAAAAGAAAAGACTTTATCCTGCTTATTCTCAGCAGGGACGTTCTGCAGATCAACCTGTCCGGAAAAGTCAGCAACCACCCAAACAAAGGAAAGCAAAGACTGCTAAGCCTCAACCGTCTCAGTAGTCTCAGCCTCCACAAGGCCTTTGACTTTCATCTAGAGAACTTAGCCTTCCTGGCTCTCAATGGACCAGAGCCTTCCACCATTCCAGGAAGGTTGGGCCATTTTGCCCCCAGATGGGGACAGATAACAGCAGAGCATTGGACACTCTCCATCATAAAAGAGGGGTACAAGCTTCATTTTTCAAGCATGCCCCCTCCCACAATGATAAGGCAGTTCAATTCTCCGACCTCTCTCATCAGGTCAAGAGGTCACTATGCTGCTTGCCCAAGGGGCAATAGAAGAAGTACCCATCCATCAACAGGGTACAGGGTTTTACTCCCCCTATTTCCTTATCCCAAAGAAAACAGGGGGATACAGACCTATCTTGGACATCAGAGAATTGAACAAATTCCTTGTCAAAGAGAAATTCAAGATGATTTCTCTCGGAACTCTGCTGCCATACCTTCAGAGTCAGGATTGGCTTTTTTCTCTAGATCTCAAGGATGCGTACATCCATGTTCTTATCCATCCAACTCACAGAAAGTTCCTTCGGTTCCTTTTTCAAGGAAAGCACTACCAATACAGGGTGCTTCCTTTTGGCCTGGCCTCAGCACCAAGGGTGTTCACGAAATGCATGGTTGTGGTAGCAGCATTTCTCCGCACTCTAGGGATATTCGTCTTCCCCTACTTAGACGATTGGCTCATTCGAGCCCCAACAGAGTCAGAGGCCAGGACTTCTCTATCCTGCACAATGCGTATCCTTCAGTATTTTGGTCTGGTAATAAACATTCCAAAATCCACTCAGTCTTTAAAGTTCATAGGAGCTTTGCTGGATACCAGAAAGGCAAGGGTCTATCTCCCCCAGGCCCGTTGCCTTCACATGGTGCAGTTACCTTCTCAAGCAGTGCTAAAGTCTCATCTCACTGCCCGAGAAATGCTACAACTACTAGGCCACATGGCATCTACCGTGCATGTGGTTCCCTATGCTCTTCTCCATATGAGGGCAGCCCAGTCGACTTTATCCACTCAAAGGACCCAGGCATCGGGGTGCCTGTCAGACAAAATAGAAAACACAAGTCTCCTTGTTTTGTCCCTCCAGTGGTGGAAGTCCACTCAAAACCTGTTGCTGGGGTCCCCTTTTCAACAGCCCTTACCCCAGGCAACTCTCACAACAGATGCTTCTCCAATGGGTTGGGGAGCTCATCTACAAGACCTCTCCTCCCAAGGCTCCTGGTCTCTACAGGAGACTCATCTACTTATCAATCTCTTGGAGCTCAGAGCAATCTTCCTTGCTCTTCAAGTGTTCCACACCCTGCTCAGCTACAAGACAGTCCTCATTCATACGGATAATCAAGTAGCCATGTTCTACGTGAACAAGCAGGGGGGAACAGGCTCTCTGTCGCTTTGCAACGAAGCTTTGCAACTGTGGGCCCTCGCCAGAGAGCATCAGATTCATCTCCTGGCGGTGTATCTTCCAGGCATACAAAATTCTTGGGCAGACAGACTCAGTCGAGTTCTGCTTCCACACGAGTGGTCTCGGCATGCAGACCAGGTAGCCAAGATTTTTCAAATTTGGGGAACCCCGGACATAGACCTCTTTGCAAGTCCGTGGAATGCCAAACTTCCCCGGTTCTGTTCCAGGACCCCGGCTCAGGGGGCTCCGGCCAGGGATGCTTTCCTCCTTTACTGGGGTCAAGACTTCCTGTATGCCTTTCCACCCATTCCCCTGATTCTCAAAACCCTGTTCAAGCTTCAGAGAGACAGAGGCCGTATGATTTTCATAGCTCCACATTGGCCACGGCAAGTGTGGTACCCTCTGCTTCTACATCTCTCTCAAGCTCCCTCCCTGGAGTTAGGGTCTGCTCCAGATCTCCTATCTCAGGAGGATGGAATATGGCATCCCAATCCCCAGTCTCTGCATCTCAGGGCTTGGTTGCTGAAGGCCTAGATCTCCATGATCTTAACCTTCCTCAGCAAATAAAGGATATCCTTTATGCTTCCAGGAAGCCTTCCACAAGACGCTCTTATGCTTTCAAGTAGAAAAGGTTTACCGTATGGTGTTCGCAGAAGGGTCTTAACCCCAGTGCCATACCTCTGGAATCATTACTGGAGTATCTCCTTCATTTATCCAATGCAGGACTTAAAACTAACTCAGTAAGAGTCCATTTGAGTGCTATTGCAGCTTCCTTCAAGCCCTTAAATGGACAACCTATTTCCTCCCATCCTCTTATAGCAAGATTTATGAGAGGCCTTCTGCTAACTAAGCCTCCCATTAAGCCACCTACTGTGGCATGGGACTTAAATTTGGTTCTTGGTCAGCTCATGAAGCCACCTTTCGAAACCTTAGCTACTACCTCCTTGAAATTCCTTTCTTGGAAGGTTATCTTTCTCATTGCAATCACATCAGCACGTCGCATCAGTGAGTTGCAAGCACTAGTAGCTGATCCACCTTATACAAGGTTCCATCATGACAAGATAGTCCTTAGGACTCATCCACGCTTTATGCCATAGGTGATCTCGCCTTTTCATCTAAACCAAGCAGTCTGCCTACCTGTGTTCTTTCCAAGGCCTCATGCATCAAATGCAGAAAGGAACCTTCATACTTTGGACTGTAAAAGAGCTTTAGCCTTTTACTTACAAAGAACACAGCAACATAGAAAGTCCTCTCAACTCTTTGTTGCTTTTGATCCTTCTCATTTGGGACTTCCAGTCTCCAAGAGAACACTATCTAATTGGATTGCTCAATGTATATCCTTTGCCTATCAGAGTAAGAATCTTCCTCTGGAGGGCCATGTCACAGCTCACAATGTGAGAGCCATGGCAACTTCAATGGCTCATCTGCACTCTGTGTCTATCGACGACATCTGTCGAGCAGCCACCTGGGCCTCAGTTCATACCTTCACAGCCCATTACTGCTTGGACAAGGACTCCCGCCGGGATGCCTTGTTTGGTCAGGCTGTTCTCCAACACCTGTTCCATACCTAATCAACTCCTACCCGCTATCCCTGGTAGGATGCCAGAGATCCATGGGGGGAAGTGGAGCCCTTCTCAGGGACGCACAACTTCTGGGGTCTCTCCCTGGCATCTAAAGCTAGGGAGTCCCCATATGTGATGACTACATTCCTGCTTGTTCCTGGAGATAGCATAGTTACTCACCTGTAACAGGTGATCTCCGGGAACAGCAGGAATTTAGTCCTCACAACCCACCTACTTCCCCTAGGAGTTGTATCTCTGTATCTATCTCTTCCCCTTTCCCTCTCTCTCTCTCTCTTTGTCTCAGCTTTAAAACTCACCTGGAGAGAGGCAGTTGAGAAAGGCGGGAAGGCAGCACGCAGGCGCTGTGGGATGCTCCCAAAAGCTTTCTAATAGGACGCTGGGCAGCGTTCCCGCGCAGGCTCCGTCGGTACCGATGATACCCATATGTGAGGACTAAATTCCTGCTGTTCTCCAGGACCAAGCAGGAAGTCAGTCCTCACATATGGGTGACGTCGGTGCCGACGGAGCCCCCGTGCGGAGCATTTCCCCAGCTTTCATAGAAAGCCTTTGGGAATGCAGCGCGCATGCGCGGTCCTCTTCCTGCCCAAGGGTGCCATCTTGCTCAGTCTTCTTTTTTCCGCGGAGCCCGATGGATGTATATTCGTTTCACCCGAGGAAGAAGTTGATTTTCCCTGCGTTAACCTGTTTTTCTTCGGTTCGACACTGGTTTCCCTTTCCCGCCTGGGCCCGATACATCGGTATCGAGCCCGGATCTCTTTTTTCGTTTTTTGTCCTTAGTGACTAGTGTTTGCGCCAATTTTTCTTTTTTTCACTGGCAGCCCGGTATTTTTACCTAGCAGGGGCCCTTTCTCCCCGATGGCTGCCAGCGGGTTTAAAAAGTGTGATCGAAGTAAGAAACGTATGTCCCTCACCGACACACATGACTGCTGCCTCCGGTGCCTCGGACCCGATCATGACCCAATGATCTGTGGTCTGTGTGGGAAGATGTCCTCTAAGGCGTTAAGGAGTCAGCAGCACCAAAATGAAAGAATCTTCTCTGACTCCGCGTCCGGTAGGGCACAGACCTCGTCAGAGGCCTCGACATCTCGGGACTCCAGCCCCGAGCAGCGTCGAGGCTCTTCTGAAAGGGGGTCTCCATCGCGGGAGCATCGTAAGAAGAAAAAACCCGCGAGGGCAGCATCGGTGGACGCACTTGGCTCCTCGAGGGCCAAGTCGCATAGCCCCGAGCGACGTCCCGGGTCTTCGGAGTCGGAGAGGCCTGCAAAGCAACCTTGTGTGGAGATGGAGTCCCCGGGTCATGTGAGTACTGTAGTCCTCGTGGACTCACCTCCAGGGGAGCCGACGTCGGGCCCGGCGCCGCCGGGACCCGAGTCAGGGGCTGCTGAGTCTCCTGAGCTTGGACTCAGGTTGACAGCCTTAAAGAGCAGCTTGGCTGCCTTCATGGAACAGCAGCGGTCACTGATCGCCGGTCTCACCGGTGCATCTGCCCCGACCACCGGGACATCGACATCCAAGTCGACCCCGGAGGCCGAGCCGATCCTCGAGTCCATGCAAGCTCGAGTCGATCCTCGGCCAAGGTCCCCCTCGGCCTCCCGTTCTGGACCGAGGTCGTCGACGCCGGTACCCTCGGCGTCGGGACGGGTGGCATCGATGCCTGCCCGACCGGAGCCGCTCGATTCCTCCTCCGAGGAGTCCGGCTGGGAGACGGAGGATGAGGAGTCGCCCGACACCTTTCGGACTCGGTGCATTCCTTCGGATTCGCCTGAGTCCGAGCTTCGGAGAAGGTCCCCTCCCCCCCCCCCCCGGAGGATACCCGGTTCTCGGACTTCGTGCGGGACATGGCCAAGGGTTTGGCATTCCCCGCGGATCCCGAGGCCCTGCAGTATGACTCTCCTCCGAAGGAGGCCTTTACTATTCTGGTTCCTCCAATGCTGGAACGGTTGCTCTTCCACATGTGGGAGCCACCGGCCTCGACGCCGGTTTTGAGCAAGCGGGTCAATTCCATCTATCGAGTCCGCAAGAGCCCCGGGTTCCAAAAGGCACAATTACCGCACCACTCCATGGTTGTGGAATCGGCCATGCATCGTCTGAAGAGGCCCGGAACCTGGATGCCCTCAGTAAGAAGTGCTTCCAGGGCTCTATGCTTGCTTGCCGTGTCCAGACCTACCAGCTGTACATGGGCATGTACCTTCGAGACATGGCAAAGGAGATTGCCGGGTTCTCTGCTGGTCTCTCCAAGGAACCTTTGCAGAGGTTCAATGCTCTGTCCTCGGGTATTCGTGAGTGCTCGAAGTTTTATATCTCGAGCAGCCTATGATGGCTTCGAGGCTTCGGCCCAAGTAGCCGCGGCCGGCATCGGTGCACGCCGTCAGGCTTGGCTACAGTCATCGGACCTCGAGCCATGGGTGCAGGACAAGTTGGTCGATGTCCCCTGCCGAGGTGAAAACCTCTTTGGCAAGCCCATGGCTGACAAGGCTGCCGAACTCGAGACCGAGACTCTTACCCGGACAAGGCTGTCCAGAAAAACCTCTGCCCCTTCTCAGAAGAAGAAGGGCTCGGGAAAAAAGACCTTTTACCCGAGGAAGCCATCTGCCTATAAACAGTACCCTCATTATCAGGCCTCTGTAGCTCCCCAACAGGGTCAGCAGGCCAAGGGGCAGGGTCATGGGCCCCGTAGGCAGAAGGCCCCCAAGCCTCCTACTCTGGCTCCTGCTCAGCAGGGAGGGGGTTTTTGACTGTAATGGCATAGCCTCTCCTCCTCAGCTGGCCCCCATCAGCACTGGAGGCAGGCTGGCCCTGTTCGCCCACAGGTGGTCAGCCGTCACAAGGGATACCTGGGTTCTAAGTATAGTCCAGAAGGGCTATCTTCTCCACTTCCACCAGGTACCCCCCTCCTATTTTCCAGGGCTCCCTCCCAGACTCCCTCTGCACAGGGACTTACTCCTGCAGGAGTTGGCAGGTCTTCTAAAGGAACAGGCAGTGGAACCGGTGCCCCACCACCTGAGAGGTCAAGGCTTCTATTCCAGGTACTTCCTGGTACCAAAGAGAACAGGCGGCCTCAGACCCATCCTAGACTTGAGACACCTAAACAAGTTCCTGGAGAGGGAAACGTTCAAGATGCTTACCCTTGGAATCCTGCTGCCCTACCTCCAGCAGGGAGATTGGCTATGCTCCTTAGATCTAAAGGATGCTTATACTCACATCCTTATTCATCCAGACCACAGACAATATCTCAGATTTGTAGTGGGAGGAAACCATTATCAGTACAGAGTGCTGCCTTTTGGCCTTACATCCGCCCCCAGGGTGTTCACCAAGTGCCTGGCGGTTGTAGCGGCCTACCTCAGGGTTCAAGGCCTCTTTGTCTTTCCATATCTGGACGATTGGCTCATCAGGGGTCAATCCCAGCAAGAGGCCAATCAAGCCACCCTTCGCACTGTCGCTCTGCTCCAGCACCTGGGGTTTGTCATAAACTTCGCAAAATCCAGTTTGCAATCCTCCCAGAACATAGAGTTCATAGGAGCTCGGCTGGACACCTTTCAAGCAAAGGCTTTTCTACCAGTGGACAGGGCCCACAGATTGATGGCTCTAGCCAGGCTATTCCACAGCAATTCTCTGGTATCCGCCAGACAATTCCTGAGGCTCTTAGGCCACATGGCGTCCACGGTCCATGTAACTCCAAATGCCCATCTACACATGAGGCCAGCTCAATAGGGCCTCAGGACTCAGTGGCACCAGGCCACAGGAAGCCTCGCGGACAAGGTGAGAGTGTCCAGTCTACTACAGTCTTCTCTGCAGTGGTGGCTTCATCTTCCGAATCTTGTGCACTGGGTGCCTTTTCAGGCACCTCCACACTCTCAGGTGCTGACCACTGATGCTTCTCTTCAAGGTTGGGGTGCACATTGCCAAGGGGCATGTACTCAAGGCCTGTGGACTCCTTGGGCAGCCGCACAGCAGATCAATCTCTTAGAACTGAGAGCTATCTGCTTCACCCTGAGAACTTTTTCTCATCTCATCTCTCACCAGTCCGTCTTGGTTCAGACGGACATTCAAGTTGCTATGTTCTATGTGAACAAGCAAGGGGGCACAGGGTCTCACCACCTATGTCAGGAAGCGCAGAAACTGTGCTCCTGGGCAGTCAATCATGGCATTCTTCTCAAAGCAGTCTACCTGCCAGGTCAAGAGAATTACCTGGTGGACAGATTGAGCAGGATCCTGCAGCCGCACGAATGGCAGTTGAATCCCTTAGTGGTTCAACAGATCTTCCTGAGATGGGGCCTTCCAACCATGGATCTCTTTGCTAGTCCTCTGAACCGCCAACTACCCAGGTTCTGTTCCAGACAACTGCATCCTCTCAGAGTAGCAGCGGATGCGTTTCTCATTTCATGGTCTACAGGCCTCCTATATGCGTTTCCTCCCACGCCTCTAGTGTCCAAGACCCTTTTTAAGGTGACCCGGGACAAGACTTCAGTGATCTTGGTGGCCCCCCGGTGGCCAAGGCAACCCTGGTTCCCCTTATGGTTGCAACTGGTAGTGGACACTCCTCTCCCTCTGGGAATGCAACACGATCTCCTGTCTCAGGAGCAGGGATCTCTCTTGCACCCCAATCTCCAGTCCCTCGATTTGATGGCCTGGCTGCTGAAAGGATAGTCCTAACGCCTTTACTCCTGCCTAGGGAAGTGGAGGACGTAGTCTTGGCCTCTAGGAGGCAGTCCACCAGAAAGTCTTATGCCCTTAGTGGCGTAGATTCTCTGCCTGGTGTACTCAACACAATGAGAATCCCTTCTCCTGCCTGGTACCAGTGGTGTTGCAGTATTTGCTTCACCTGTCCAACCTAGGCCTTAAGTCCAATTCTGTTAGAGTTCATCTTAGTGCTCTTTCAGCACACCACTCACAGGTGGAGGGTCAGTCTCTCTCCAGTCATCCTTTGGTGGCTTGCTTTCTCAGAGGCCTGCTTTTGCTTAAGCCTCCAGTGCGTCCACCTGCCACTGAATGGGATTTAAATGTGGTCTTGCAACGGCTTACTTGCCCACCCTTTGAACCTATGGCTACTTGCCCTCTGTGTTTTCTGTCCTGGAAAACGCTATTTCTGGTAGCCCTTACCTCAGCAAGGCGAGTGAGTGAGCTTCAGGCCCTAGTATCAGAAGCACCTTATACTAGGTTCTATAGGAACAGGGTAGTCTTACGGACTCACCCTAAGTTCCTTCCAAAGGTCGTCTCCTCCTTCCACCTCAATCAGGAGGTGGTTCTTCCGACTTTCTTTCCCAGGCCTCATGCTAGCCGGGCTGAGATGGTCTTGCATATCCTGGACTGTAGGAGGGCGTTGTCCTTCTACCTTGACCATACGCGGGAGCACCGGAGGGCGGTTCAGCTCTTCGTTTCTTATGACCCCAATAAGTTGGGGGTGGCTGTCTCCAAGTGTACTTTGTCCATCTGGGTAGCTGACTGCATCGCCTGGGCTTACAGGGCAGCCAGCCTCTCGTTGCAGGGTCGAGTTACGGCTCACCGTGTCGGGGCGAAGGCTGCGTCAGTGGCTCATCTCCGCTCTGTTCCATTGGCAGACATCTGCCGGGCCGCTACTTCGTCTTCAAGCCAGACTTTTGCGGCCCACTACTGCCTTGAGAGGGAGTCCCGCAGGGACAGTGCTTTCGGGCAAGCGGTAGTCCATAATCTCTTTGGGGTCTAGGCAACTCCTACCCTCCGGCCCTGGTGTTGGGCTACCTTCGGGGGCGTTGTCAGAGAAGATTCTGTTCTTGCATGCTGAGGCTCTAGAGGGAGCTCATTTTTCAGTTTGGGGCCTCTGGTAGCCCTAAGCTTGGGAGTCCCATATGTGAGGACTGACTTCCTGCTTGGTCCTGGAGAAAGAGTAGTTACTCACCTGTAACAGATGTTCTCCAGGAGCAGCAGGAATCAGTCCTCACAACCCTCCCTCCTTCCCTTGGAGTTGCAGTCATATGATTTATTTTTGCTATTTTTGCTGTCTTTTAGCTATGTCATCAGACTGAGCAAGATGGCACCCTTGGGCAGGAAGGGGACCGCGCATGTGCGCTGCATTCCCAAAGGCTTTCTATGAAAGCTGGGGAAATGCTCTGCACAGGGGCTCCGTCGGCGCCAACGTCACCCGTATATGAGGTCTGATTCCTGCTGCTCCTGGAGAACACCTGTTACAGGTGAGTAACTACTCTTTCCCGGAGATCACCTGTTACAGGTGAGTAACTATGCTTTCTCTGAGATGTATTGATTTAATATTTGCAGTGTTGCCTTTTGATAGGTAGGGTCTGGTGCTTTGTGAGTCCTTGTAATGCTGTTATGATACAGCGGGTTTGCTATAGGTTCAGGACTTTGGACTGAATCACAATAAGCGTTTTAGAGGGCGTAAGACAGCTCCACGCTTGCAACAGCATGAAAGGAAGATTTTTTGGTTTTGCAGTAATTTTAAACGTTGAAACAGGGCCAGAATGCAGTGACTTGGTCCCAAACGCAGTACTGTGTTCGCCGATGTAACTGCGCGATGCATTTACCAGAACCGTGAAGACGGCAAATTTTGTCAGCCTAATTGATTAAGAAGACAGCAGATTCACCCTGTATTTGGGTTTGATGAGTATTTCAAATTATTCTTTTGAGTTTTATTGTGGTATAGCACTGGAAAGTATGCAATATTTCACGATTCTTTAGTCATGGTACTTTTAACCATAGTTTGATTAAAAGGGAAGTTACGCTTCAAGAGAGGGACACCTCCCATGGCACAAACTTCCGACAAAAAAAGTTTCTTAGGCAGGATTTAGTTACTGGACGCACACTCTAGGCCAGGGGTTAGTTGATTTCTGAGTTAGAGTGAGGGTTAATGATATAGATTTTGGATAGGTTCTAAATGGGCAGGGTTTATAGTAATTCCTAAAATACCTGGCAGTTGACACTGGAGTATAGTAATGTAGAAATCTGATAGCCTTTCCTTATCCTCACTGCCCATGCAAATGGTAGTCAGACACTCATTAAGAGGCATGTTTACTAAAAGTTAATACACATTCACAAATGTTAATGTGCGTTAAGTGCAGGAGCACCCATTTATTTCTATTGGCGCAGTGGTACTTAACGCACATTAAGAGGCTTGTGAAGGGCTCCTTTGGAAGCCGCCTAAAATTTTAGATGGGCAACATATACTTTTTAAAATAAAATAAATTAAATAATGTAAATGAAGTCCAACTGATATGCAAATTAGGCCCCTCAATGAGTCTCCGCACATGGCCCCACATCACCCTTGGGCCACCCCTGTATATCAGGCTTCTTCTCTGTCCCTTTTCAAGTCCATGTTAAAGGTTCACCTCTTTAAAGATGTTTTTGCATCCTGATTTTTTTTCCTTGTGTCTCCTTGCCCTCTTTTTCCCCTTATTCTTATCCTTTGTCTTGTCTGTCTTAAATAGATTGTAAGCTCTCATGAGCAGGGACCGTCTCTATCTATGTTTGTACAGTGCTGCATACACCTTGTAGCACTTTCTAAATGATTATTATTATTATTATTAGTGGTGGTGGTATTAAGTCTGGCTGCTTGATCAATTGATTTTTGCAGTTTGCCAGGTCTTGGTGGAATGATGTAGCTATTTGGGACAAAAATTGGTCACTCCATCTGGGCCAGGACTTCTCCAGTCTGGGGCTCATTTTAACCTGCTTTCCAGCTCTTTTCTTGTTACTGAAGGCCATTCCATAGTTTTACTGTTTGCCTTTTCTAAATGCTCTCCTGTATGCAGGGTAACCATTCTGTTTCTTGATTGCGCTCTATGGAGTCCTCGTATAATTTTCTCCAGAAGGTTTCTGTTTCAGTTTTGGTTGCTGGTGTTTTACCATATTAATGCTCTTTCCCAATTCCCTGTAGAACTGTTTTACGTTCTCTCTAAATAGTTTATTTTTATATCTTTCTTTTCGGGGGGGGGGGGGTCATATTTTTGCAGTTTTTGCACTTCTGCTGCCTGTATTCCGTTACTGCATCCATGTTTTCTGGTAAGCACACATCTACAAAGCCCGGGCGTCTCTCTTTCTGCTACATTTGGTTATTCTGGATTTCTAAACTTTTATTTTACTATCCTTTTTGATGTCAGCAATACCATTCCTGTGGGGCCACCGCCCTGTCTCATTCTCTCAGTACTCTCCCCCCTATGGTTGTATTTCACGCGTCTCATCCAATCTCCGTCCCTGTGCACTATCCCAAAATCCCTTGTCTCCAACTACTCCCCCCTCCCCCTGTTGGCTTTTACTTGGCCTAATAAACTGTCGCTCCTTAAGAGCAAAAACACTGTTGATGCAAGACCTTATATTACAGGAATCATTAGATATTCTCCTACTCTCTGAAAACTGGCTTAAAGAAGAAGGACCTCATCTTGGCCCGTTGCCTCCCATTAGGCTTCTCCACTTTCTCCGTTCCCCGTATTGGTCTCATGGGGGAGGGGGGTAATACCTGCCATCTATCGCTCTTCACTGTCATTAACCCAAATTCTCTCTTCTTCCCTTTATTACCCTGAATCACTTCTTCTGTGTTTAGACGCGCGTGTCTTACAATCCATTTCCTGGTGATCTATACTTCCCCCTCACCTCTGGGATGCCCTACTCTTAACAATCTCGGACCTCTCTCTCCAGTTTCCCCATCTGCTACTTTTAGGGGACTTTAATTTGCACTATGATTCTCCTTCATCTCTTAGGGAACACTCATTTGTCAGCCTACTGTGTGATCTTTCCCTTTCATAGCATGTGGACCTGCCCACCCATGCGCCAGGACACATTCTTGACCTTGTCATCTCGCCCTCTAGTTCTGTTTTTCAACCATCCCGTCTGGCCACTAGGCATTTATCGTGGACTGATCATTTTTTATCACATTTTCCCTACAGCTCTCTGCACCTGCTGCCAACCCCTCAGGACTTCAGCCTCACCTCATCTCATCCTCAGTGCATCTTTCTCCACACATTACCCTTGTCACCCTCCAACGCTTCCCTGCTGCTGATCAGGTCCTCCCCTCTAATTTCTCCTCTCTTTCTCCACTTCCCAAGTTTCTTCTTGGAATGCCAATCTTTCCGCTGTCTGGATCACCTTGCCCCACTTCGCCCCAGGCCCTCTCAACGTGCTCCTCACCCCTGAGCTTCGACAGCAGCGTGCTCATCTTCGCCGATCAGAGCATCTGTGGAGAAAATCACACACACCTGCCGCCCTCCAGCATTTCAAGGCCCTTCTCCAATCTCAACCCCAATTCATGTTCCTCTAGCCATCAATCAGTCCCCAGCCTATCTCGGCTTGCTTCCTTTTTCTCCTCTAAGATTCTTGACCTCCAGTCTACCCTGCCCACTTGCCCCCTCCCCTATTCTCTCCACCTCTCCTTCGCGCCCTCCAACCTCCCCTCTCTCACACATGGGCTACCTTTCACCCTCTTACTGCTACTGAACTTGTGAAGATCATATCAACAACCCACAAGACTAACTGTCCCCTTGACCCACTACTGTCCTCCTGGCTGCTAGAACCTTCTCTCGTTCTTCTACCTCCATTCTCCTGATAATCAACACAAGTCTTGCCTCTGGGATCTTCTCTACACCCTGGATGCATGCCTTGATTCACCCTCTCTTGAAGCAACCATCCCTCAATCCACATGTTCCTGCACACTACCGCCCTGTCTCTAACCCTTTTATTTCAAAGATTCTTGAGAAAACAGTCTTTGCCCAGCTGTCCCACTTCCTTCACCCTCGCCAATCCGGCTTTCGTCCAGGCCATAGTGTGGAAATAATCATGTCAGTCTTCCTTAATGAGATTCATTCCTCACATGACTGGGGTGATATCTTGGTGCCGGTGTCCCTGGACCTTTCTACTGTATTCAATCTCGCAAACCACTCTCTCCTTCTATCTAGATTGTGAGCCGCTGATTTGTAGGGTCTGGTTTTTCACTGCTTTCACTCTTTCCTCTCTGCAAGGTCCTTCTTGGTTTCTTCCGGCGCCACGTCTTCTGATCCGTTCCTCCTCCACTGTGGTGTCCCTCAAGGTTCAGTCCTGGCACCTCTTCTGTTCAACATTTTCCTTGCACCCCTGGCTTTACTCACTCAGCAATCTGGAATGTTGGCATATTATTATGCTGATGATATTATTATTCTCCATCATATAAGTCCCTCTCAGCCTGATCTCTCTGCACTCAACGCCTGCCTCTCTCAAGTATCCAGCTGGCTTACCACTAACAGTTTACATCTTAACCTTCTAAAAACGTCAGCCATTTGGTTCACCCATGGTGGCACATGCCCCCCCTTGGCTCCAGTCCTCTCTCAAACCCCTCTCCCTTTGGTTTCCTCTCTTAGATACCTAGGGGGGTAATCCTTGACACTGACATTTCCTTCCACAATCACATTTTGCAGTTAACTCGACGCTTGTTCTATTATCATTGTCATATCCATGTCATACGCCCGTTTCTCTCACCCCAAGCACTGACCACTCTCCTCCTCTTGCTAGTTATATCTCGGCTAGACATCTGCAACCTCATTCTCACCGTTGTCCCACAGTACCAGCTTCATCATCTGTAACTAATCTAGACTATAGCAGCTAGGCTCATTACTCACTCTACCCCCACTGTGACCACATCACCCCACCTTTACATTATCTTCACTGGCTTCCAATAGAATATCATATCCGCTATAAAGTTCTGACCATTTTATACCAAGCCATCTATACACAAACTCCACAATACTTGGCGGACCTTCTGCAATTCCACACTCCCTCCTGCAGTCTCTGAGCAATATATGTTAACCCTCTGCATTTCCCATCCCCCTCCCGAGCGCACCTTCAATCCATACGCCTCTCAGCCTTCTTCCTTGGTCCATCTCTGTGGAACTCACTCCCCATCGCCTTCCATCGAGAACAAACCTACCCAAAATTCAGGTCCCTTCTAAAAACTCACCTCCCAGTCTCTGTTTCCTAACCTCATTTCAGTTCCCGTTATTTATCTCTATGCCTTGTATGAGTGAGCTCTATCCTTTCCCGTTCGATAATTGTAGCTCCTTTCTTTTTCAGGTCTATGGCCCTATTTTCTCTTGTTTATAAAATGTACACCATCTTGATGTTTGAAAGGCGGTATATCAAGCAATACAATAAACATAAATATTCTTTCAATTTATTGTTGGAGTATATACATTTAAGGTCGTCTTCTGTTAATGCAGTATGTTTTAGTTTGATGTTTTGGATCTTCCTCAATATCTTTGATGATCTTAATCCTTTAAGAAACCCATCTATCAGGGATATCTCTGCACGCATTTTATTTTTCCTTCAATGCTCTTTTTCCAAGGAGGAACTGTTGTGCTCTTTTTCTTCTGGGCCCGCATTTTAGTTGGTAGTATTCTTTCAGTAATAATTTTAGCTGCACACTATTGTATTTGATTTATTTCTGTGATGTCAGTACATGGTCCATTTATACAGGCTATGGCCTTGTTCATCTTATTTTTCATACTTTTAATCTTAGGTTTAAATTTAACTTGGGTAATCTTTCCCTTGCCTGGAACCCAGCATATTCATCTTTTCCACTCGAACTAGGAGTTTGATCTTTAATTCCTCCACCTCTGGGTCTTTTTCTTCCCTTTCTTCTTCCTCTGTAGTTGATTTCTTGACCTGTCCTTTGTTTATCTCACTCTCCTGTGGTTCCAGATACCGAAGCTCCATCTGCACCTCAACTGCTCTTTTTTTTCTATGTTTATCTTTCTTCTGGTACTCTCATCTAGGGCTCATCCTTCTTTTTGGATTCATTTTTTCACAGAAGCCTTTAATTTATTCAAGATGTTATCATTCACATACTTCTTCACTTTGATCTGTGAAATGAAAGATCTTAGATTTGCATCAATTGCTTTTTGTAATTTTTCATGTGGCAATATTCCTTTTTCTTTCAGTTTTTAGTGGATTCGCTTTGTATACCCTCGATTTAAATATAGGGTTTGTAGCATAACAATAGCAGTGCATTATCTCCTCTTTATCTGCAGAAGTCCATTTAATTGTAGTTAATCCTCTTAACATTTTCATTCATTTCTGTATTTTATCTCTTGCCACAGTGGGTCCACAAACAACGCTCACCATGGCCTTTATCTGTGGAGGGATCAGGGGCGGCCCAAGGCAATCTGCTGCCTGAGGCGAGGGATGAGATGGTGCCCTCCCCCTAATGTGTGTGTGGTGGGGAGGAGCTTTCTCAAAACTCCAATCAGGGACTGAATCAAACCAAAAGGCTGATTAGATTCTATGGAGGAAATGCAAGATGTTTGCACACCAAGGAACTAAAAGAAAGAGCAGGAACCACAGCACAGTTTATAAAACTAAATTATAACTTACTTTTATTTTGTTGTTATAAACTGCATTATGGTTCTTGTTTTTTCTTTTTGAACATATATTTTGCATCCACAGAACCCCCTCCCTCAACAGTGGGTGCAGAGCCAGAACTAAGACATTCACCCACAGAACTCAAAATCTTAAAAAAAAAATCTGATTCTGATCATCTCACTAACAACAACAACAAACATTCTCCAATACTAGACATATTGTGAACTAATACAAAACCCTACAACAAAGTCTATAGAGCAAATCTACCATACAATACCATATCAGCTCCAACTTCCAAAACTCACATAAGGAGCCCATCCAAAAAAAGCATCACTGTAAATACTGCAGCAGTCCCTGGAACATTTAACACCTATTTGAAAAGCTGAACAATTCAGATTACTACAGTACAGATCCCTACACACAAACTCCATGTTAACAGAATGCCTGGTCTTGGTCACGCACTCAAAACACAGACCCTCACCAAGTACAGAATAAGTGACCATAACCTAAAAATAAACATGTATATAAAAATTAAACTGCAACCCCAATAAGCCAGATTCTGCATATAGTGCAATACCAGAGAAATAGAAAGAGATGCATTTCCATGTACTGTATAAAATATAAATATAGTACCAATCCAATCATTACATTGAAAATAAAATTCTCTTTTAACTTTATTGTCTGATCATTTTATTCTCTGATAATGTAGATCCCAATCTGAAGTTTCTGCTTTCCTCTATCTCCCAGTACACCCTCTTGTCTACGTTCCCTCAGGGAGTGCATGAGGGTGATACAGGGCCATGTGCAGAGACTAACTGCAGCATCATTTGCATAAATTTAGTATACTTTATTCTCCAGGAACAAGCAGGAAGTTAGTCCTGACATGTGGGTGATGCTGGCGGAGCCCCGTGGAAGCATATCCCCAGCTTTCAAAGAAAGCCTTTGGGAGATGCCACCACGATTACGTGGTCCTCTTCCCTCCCAAAGGTGCCATCTTACTTAGTCTTCATTTTTCCGTGGAGCCCTACAGATGTCCGTCTTCTTCCCCAGGAAAAAAGTTGATTTTCTTGTGCATTAAAGTGCATTTCCTCCTCTGGTTAGCACCGGTCCCTTTCCTGCCTCCAAGCCCCATCATCTCAGCTTCAAGTCTCAGAACCGTTTTCAGGGTTTTTTTCCTCCAGTGCAGTTTGGTGCCTTTTCTAGCCGCTAGAGGGTCTTTGACCTCACAGTGGTCCTTTTTGCCCCAATGGCCAATGGGTTCAAAAAGTGTGATCAGTGCGCAAAGTACATGTCTGTAAACGATACACATGACTGCTGCCTCCGGTGTCTAAGTGCCGACCATTACCCAGAGATTTGCTCCCTGTGCAAAAAGATGTCCACTAAGGCCATCCAAAGTTGTCGGCAGAAGCAGGATAACATCCTCCACAGGTCAGATTCAGCCCCAGTGTCCCTGGTAACTTTGCGCTTTAAGGTCCCGCATGGATCCTTGGAGTCACATAAAGCCCCTGCAGCGCCCGATCGGGTCCGCAGACACTCTGACAAGGGTTCTCTGGAGCTGGAGCACAAGAAGAAGAAGAAATCCTCGAGGATCTCATCCTGGGAATCGGACACTCATGGCAAGTCCCATGCAAGGTCCCACAGTCCCCAGAGGATATCCGAGGAGTCAGAGCAGGAGCGGCAAGCAAAGGTACTCAAAACAGACACCGAGGCCTCCGGCGATGGATCACGGACCCCCGAGGCCTGTCCCATTGAAGACTCGCTCTCCTTACCAATGCCAGATCTGATCACCCCGGTGTCCGTGTTGAAGGCTGTAACTCCTGAGTGGGAAGCCAGAATGATGGCATTGGAATACACTATTACTGCCTTCCTTGCCTCACAGCAAGTGTCGATTCCTAGCTCTGCCAGTGCTCGCATAGAAACCACAGGGACCTTAATGTTGAGGACTCCCCGGGCCGCCGATACAATCCTCGAGAGCTCCAAGCCAACCCTCAGTGAGGGTCTCGATCCCACTCCCGGTCCTTGGGAGCACAATTCTCCCCCGGCAAGCACTTGTGGCTCCAGTCAATCAACAGCCGAAGGTCATTGAAGATTCAATCTGAACCCGATGCTTCAGGAGCCATCAGGCCTCGAGTCCTCGAAGGACTACTCAGACTGGGAGTCCGAGGAGGCTTCCCCGGAGACGCATAAACACCATGATCTCCCCTTGGATCTGTTGCCCCTGGCATCAAGACACCGGACCCCTCCCAAGAACACCTCGTTCCTCGAGTTTGTCCGGGACATGGCGAAGGCCTGGTCTCTCACCATGGAGTCGGAGGAGGACCCTTGCACGGAGAAGCTCAAAATCCTCTAGTATGAGACTCCACCTAAGGAGGCCCTGATGGTCCCCATCCTCGCCCCCGCCATCCTCAGGCGACTTCTCCTTTGGATGCCGATAGTTAGCTGACGCCTTGACACCATGTACCGTGTCCAGCGGAGCCCCGGCTTCTGGAAGGCGCAACTTCCTCATATCTCTATGGTAGTGGAAGCAACTACTCATATGCACTGGCAGAAAAGCCCGAAGACTCACTCTTCCAAGCCCCAGGGCAGGGATTCCTCCACCCTTGATGGCCTTGAACACAAATGCTACCAGTGCTCAATACTGGGCCTGCAAAATACAAGAATATCAGCCGTATATCGACATGTATCTCTGAGACCTAGCAAAAGAACTTGCAGGTTTCTCGGCGGGTCTCAGTGGGGATCACCTCCAGCAATTCCAAACCCTCATGAAGTGTGTCAGGGAGTTCGAAGTACATGTCTCGAGCCGCCTACAACGGCTTTGAGTCTAACACAAGGATGGCCGCTGCGGGCATCAGTGCTTGATGCTAGGCCTGGTTCCAGGCATTGGACCTCGAGCAATGGGTCCAGGAGAAACTCCTTGACGTTCCCTGCCTCAGTGAAAACCTCTTTGGCAAACCGATGGAGGATAAGGCGGCAGAGATCGAAACCAAGTTTGCTACCAGAACTAGGCTCTCCAGGAAGACCTCCACCCTTCCCAAGACAAAAAGGTCGGGGAAAAGGCCTCCCTTCCACAGGAAAGTCCAGCCTTACCAAGGCTATCCCCAATACCAGGCCCCCTAGACCCCGTAGCAGGATCACCAAGGCAAAGGAGTGAGCCAGGGCTACCGCAAGCCTACGGGCTGTAAGCCCCAAATACCAGCTGCTGCCCAGGCTGGGTGGGGGTTTTGACTCCCTGAGAAAAGCCTGTCCACCTGTGGGGGAGCAGCTGCCAAAGGGGGGCATCTGATTCATTTTGCCCATCAGTGGCCTGCCATGACCACCATGACCACTTCAAATGATCAGAAAAGGCTACCTCCTTCACCTGGACCAGACGCTGCCTCCTTTCTTTCCAAGAGAGCCCCCTTGGACTCCCCTGCACCAGGCCCTGCTACTGCAGGAACTCCCAGGCCTTCTCAGGGACAGGACCATGGAGTCAGTACCCCAATATCTAAGAGGAAAGGGGTTCTACTCCAGGTACCTTCTGGTCCCAAAAAGAACAGGAGGCCTAACGCCCATTCTGGACTTGTGAAACCTGAACAAGTTCCTGGTGGAAGTTCAAAATGCTCTCCCTTGAAACATTGCTGCCCTACCTCCAGCAGGGAGATTGACTATGCTCCTTGGACTTAAAAGATGCTTATACCTACATACTCATTCATCCCAGTCACAGGCAGTACCTGAAATCCATGGTCAGGGGGACCACTACCAGTACAGTACCCTTTAGCCTAGCCTCCACACCAAGAATCTTCACCAAATGCCTGGCAATGGTGGCCGCCTAACTCCGTCTCCAAGGGGCCTTCATCTTTCTATACCTGGACAACTGGCTCATGAAAGGGGAAAAGCCATCGAGGTGCAACAGGCCACGGCCCACACTATGAAGGTCCTGCAGTATTTGGGGTTCATGATAAACCACCCAAATCTCACCTCACCCCAACACAGGATCTGTAGTTCATAGGAGCTCGTCTGGACACTCTCCAGCCCAGGGCCTTTCTCCCCCTGGACAGGTCAGATTGCCTTGGGGCCCTGGTCACCAAGGTGCAGCGCCATCACGCAGTGTCAGCACGGTCCATGCTTCACCTACTAGGCCACATGGCATCCATGGTCCATGTGGTCCCCAATACGCACCTCCACATGTGGGCAGCTCTGTGGTACCTCTGCTGACAATGGACACAAGCCATGGGCAGGCTCCAGGACAGGATCTCAGTGTCCTGTCAACTAGCAGAGTCGCTCGACTGATGTCAGGGCACACAACATCTGCAAAAGGGCATGCCCTTCCAGCCCCCAAACTCCCAGAGGGTCCTCACCACAGACACGTCCCTACTGGGCTGGGGTGCCCACTGCGAGGAACTGTGCACGCAAGGTAACTGGTCCCTAGTGGAGAGTCAGCAGCAGATCAACCTCTTGGAGCTCAAGGCCATTTTTCTGGCGATCAAGGCCTTCCACCACCGCCTGCAGAACCAGTCAGTGCTAGTCCAAATAGACAACCGGGTCGTGATATTCTACCTGAACAAGCAGGGGGGTACAGGGTTTCAGCGCTTTTGCCGGTAGGTACTAGCCCTCTGCTAGTATGCGATCGATCAGGGAATGCTCCTCAGGGCAGTATATCTTCCGGGCCAAGACAATGCTGTAGCAGACAGACTGAACAGAGTCCTCCAGCCACATGAATGGCATCTAGAACTCAGGGTGGCGCAGTGGCTGTTCCGACTCTGGGGAACCCCAAGTCTGGACCTCTGTGCCAGCCCAGCCAATGCTCACCTGTCCTTGTTCTCCTTTCCCAAACTGCATTTGTCTCGGATAGTGGCAAACGACTTCCTCATTTCGTGGTTGGAGGGCCTTCTGTATGCCTTCCCTCCCACGTCACTCATCACCAGGACCTGCGGGACAAGGCCTCAATGATCCTGGTGGCCTAGGCAGCCTTGGTTCCCTCTGTTGCTCTGCCTCTTGACGGAACTCCCAGTCCCTCTGGGGAACACTCCGGGGCTACTTACCCAGAAGGAGAGCTCACTTCTTCACCCCAACCTGGGGTCCCTGTCATTAATAGCATGGCTGCTGAGCGGATCGCCTTAGCACCCTTCAAACTCCCAGGGAAGGTAAAGGAAGTCCTTCTGGCCTTTCGTAAGAACTACACGAGATAGGCTTATGCCTTCAAGTGGCACAGATTCTCAGTATGATGTTTGGAGCAACAGGTACACCCGTTCTTCTGCCAGGTGCACACGGTGCTGCAGTACTTGCTTCATCTTTCGCAGACCGGACTCAAATCTAACTCCGTCAGGGTGCACCTGAGCACACTTTTAGTGCACCATCACACCATGGAGGGGAAACCTCTTTCTGCGCAGTCCCTCATTATCTGATTTATGTGGGGCTTGCTGCTCTCTAAGCCTCCTATCCACCCACCCCCAGCGGATTGGGATCTCAACATGGCTGTGACGCAGCTCACCAAGCCGCCCTTTGAACCTCTGGCTACCTGCCATTTGTGTTATCTATCCTGGAAGGTCATCTTCCTGGTGGCACTCACCTCTGTCTGCAGAATCAGGCCTTGGTGGCCGAGCCACCTTAAACCAGGTTCTACAAGAATAGGGTTGTGCTTCGCACCCACCCTAAATTCCTTCCAAAGGTGGTATCTGTATTCCATCTCAACCAGGAGGTGCTGCTCTCCACCTTCTTTCCATGGCCCCTTGCCGACAAGATGACGGCCGTTCTCCATACTCTGGATAGTAAGAGGTCGCTGTCCTTCTACCTGCAATGTACCCAGGGCCACCGCAAAGCCTCTCAGCTTTTCGTTTCATATGACCCCAGTCACCTGGGGGAGGCTGTTACCATGCGGATCCTGTCCACCTGGATAGCAGACTACATCGCCTTCGCCCACAATCAGGCTGGGCTCTCGGAGTGCCGAGTTACGACACACAATGTCAGGGCTATGGCAACCTCATCTGCAAGCCTACGCTCTGTCCCTATGTAAGACATCTGTCAGAGTACACACCTTTGCAGTCTGGAAAGGGAGTCCTGACAGGACAGCGCCTTTGGCCAGACCATACTCCATAATCTGTTTGGCATTTATGCAACTCCTACCCTCCAACTCTTCTTGCTCACACTACTGGAGCTATTGTTCTCCCTGGACACTGAGGTCCTTAGAATATTTCCTCAGACTCGCTTGCAGCTGCTCATGGCTGGGCCATGTTTTTCTATATGTTCTCGGTAGCCTGTCGCTAGGGAGTTCCATATGTGAGGACTAACTTCCTGCTTGTTCCTGGAGAAAGCGTAGTTATTCACCTATAACAGGAATCAGTCCTCACAACCCTCCCTTCTCCCCTTGGAGTTGCTGTACATTTTTGGCCATCTTCTTTTGTCAGCTTTAGCTATGTAGTCTGACTGACCAAGATGACACCCTTGGACAGGAAGGGGACCACACTTGCGTGGTGGCATCTCCCAAAGGCTTTCTTTGAAAGTTGGGGAGATGCTTCCATGGGTCTCTGTCTGCATCATTGTCGATGTCACCCATATCTGAGGACTGATTCCTGCTGTCCCTGGAGAATACCTGTTACAGGTGAGTAACTACACTTTTTAAAATGTATATGCAACCCATCTGAAATCCTAGATGGCTTCTAAACATACACATGCAATTTAGTAAAACGTATGTACAATAAAACAAGCATAATAATAAAACATTAAATTTGATCAATGAAAAGCCACTTACACAGCCCCCCTCCCACACCCCTAATCAAACCATTATAAGTACCTGCACATTAGATTTATTTTGCTATGACCAGATTATTGATGAGGAGGGACGATATAAAATGAGAAACTAATCCTGGTAGCCAGGAATTCAAACACTGGATTGGATTGTGCTAGAGATGGAAAAGTCTGGATCTCGGCAGCAGTGAAGCTATCAGGCTACTAAACAAAATTAAACTGAGATGTACCCTTAAAATTTGAAATTTCAGTCTGGCAGCATAAAGAACACAAAACTGCAAATCTCAAAACAATACATATTCCCATACCCCCAACCAACACCCTACAGTTGACCTCATCAAGAACCCAGAGAACAGGACCCATAGAGCAAATCTGCTATTCCATAAAAGCACTAACTTACAAAACTCACACAACATGAAGTGTACACAGAAAAGGGCAGCACCATAAATATTGCAGTGGGCCCTAGAACATCCATATTCCTATTCAGAAAACTGAACAAGCCAGATTACTGGAGTCCAGCGGATTACAGGATCCGAGGCAGCATGGATTCACCAGAGGCAGGTCTTGTCAGACAAATCTGATTGATTTCTTTGACTGGGTGACCAGGGAGTTGGACCGAGGGAGAGCCCTAGATGTGGTGTATTTGGATTTCAGTAAAGCCTTTGACACTGTTCCTTACAGGCGACTTATAAACAAACTGAGCACCCTAGGGATGGACCCTAAAGTTACTGCTTGGGTTAGAAATTGGTTAGGTGGGAGGCGACAAAGAGTACAGGTAAATGGAGCTCACTCTGAGGAGAAGGATGTTACCAGTGGTGTGCCCCAGGGATCTGTCCATGGTCCGATTCTTTTTAACATCTTTTTTAGTGATATAGCGGAAGGGCTGTCGGGTAAGGTTTGCCTCTTTGCGGATGATACCAAAATCTGCAATAGAGTAGACACCCAGGAAGGTGTAGATAACATTAGGAGGGATCTAGCTAAGCTTGAAGAATGGTCTAGAATTTGGCAGCTGGAATTTAATTTTAAAAAATGTAAGGTCATGCATTTGGGCTGCAGCAATCCAAGGTGGCAATATAGTATAGGGGGTGAAGTACTTTTGTCCACTAAAGAAGAGCGGGACCTAGGCATGGTTGTGTGTCTGGTGATCTTAAAGTAACTAAACAGAAAAGGCAACGGCAAAAGCTAGAAGGATGCTTGGGTGCATACGGAGAGGAATGGCTAGCAGAAAAAAGGAGGTGATAGTGCCTCTGTATAAGTTTTTGGTGCGACCTCATTTGGAGTATAGTGTGCAATTCTGGAGACCGCACCTTCAAAAGGATGTGAACAGGATGGAGTTGGTGCAGAGGATGGCTTCTAAAATGGTTAGTGGTCTTCATTATAAAGCATATGAGGACAGACTTAAGGATCTTAATATGTACATCTTGTGATAAGGAAGCTTATCATAGTTCAGGAAGGAGCTATAATAGAGGTGAAGTGACTCTGAACAAGCACCCTGTCTGTTGTGGTAGAAATAATAAAACAGAATGTTTCCATAAAAGACTACCAGTCCCAGAATGCACCAGGTTTCCAACAGCCATTAGAAGAGCTGAAGTGGGGAAACGTGTGTTCAATCAGGAGGGCTATGAGGTAATCCCCAAGCACTCATCTCCAAGGGCAGGGCTTGATTCAGCACAGCTGCGCTGTGCTAGGGTGGAGCATTCATCTAAGAAGGATAAAAGAAAAGCTTATTCTACAGAGAATCATCATCTTGATCAGAAGCATCAGAAGCACCTTGATCATCCTGATTGTCATCAGCAGAAGCCAGAGCTGACGGACAGAGAGAGCAAGAAACACTTTGGAAGAAAGAAGAGAAAAGCATTTGGAAGGTCTAAAGGAGTCCATAGCAGTACGTATACTGGGAGGCATTCCAGAGGCAAGCATACACCATTGGACTGCGGAAAGCCAGAGGAGTGGGGTTGCAGAGCCAGGAATCCCCGGACGGCACCTGTGAGGGAGACGGCTGCACTTGGAAGGGACCCTAAGACCAGTGCCAGAAGGTATGTGAAGAGAGATTCAATGTCCAGGGATCTTGATTGGAAGGCTGGACATAAGAACTGGACTACATACTGGCCAGGATATTTAGAGAGGAACTCTAACAGCAATGGAAGCTCAGGTATGAACACTGATCTATGCCCTAGCTCTTCACTGGGAAGACAGCAGGGAAACAAGTATTGTCCTGAGAGTGTTCCATTGAGAAATTCCTCTGTGCCAATCCATGATAGTGAACCTATGATAATTGAAGAAGGGGAAAATGTGGTAAATGGGGACTTTGAATACATGGATTGCTCTCTGTCTAAACCTCTGTGGTAATATGCTGTCACAAAATACAACAGCCATCACAAAGAAATATAAACTTGTTCTTTAATCTACTCAGAAAAGCTTCTGAGTAGGATTTGAGCCACGTAGTAGAAAGTAAACCAGCCAAGAGGATTTCAGCTGGTAATGGTTAGCAATTGAGCCTTGCCTAATTGCCTGTGAGCTCTGGAGGGACACTTCTGAGTGTGTGTGAAGATACAGGAAGATATCCCTGAAAAAGAACAGGGTTTTTTTCCTACTTTGTGGGTTTTGTTGGTTCTTTGAAGCACTGCTAAGAAGATATTAGCAGCAGCCTACAGAAACGACCTTTCTGTTCCCATCAAGGTCTTTATGCTTTGATTTGATTGCTTAACAAGTTCAGCTGTTGTTTTTTCCTTATTTGTTTTTCTAAGTATAATACTGAAAGCAAGTATTCCTTTTTATGTGCTACCAAGTATATCTGTGTTGGGAGAAATAACCCCATAAATAAAATATATTCTTTGCTTTACATTCAAAAAAGCATGGGACAAACACAGGTGATCTCTAAAGGTAAAAAGGGGACTGTTGTAGTTGTTGATATGGAAGGACAGACTAGATAGGCCATGTGGTCTTTTTCTGTCATCATATTTCTGTGTTTCTACTACAGCTCCCTACATAGAAACTCCATGCTAACAGAACATGTAGCCTCTGTCACACATATGCAGAACAGAGAGAGATCTTCACCAAGTAGGGAATATATCAATACAAACTAAAAACAGACATATGTAATAAAAAATGCTTTTACTCATTACTGTTATGTTTATGAGATTTTTTCCCAAAATTATACTTTACTGCAGAGCGAGGCGAGAGAAAGATCTCTCACATAAAGGCGTCTGCATTGTCAGCAGAAACTAATATAATGGCTCAGTGCAAGTAGCGTGAGTGCAACTAATGCCACCTCAGTGGGTGGCCTTAGTTGCACCGATAGCTGTTTTGCCACGCTGCCTCACTCTGCCTCATTATAGAGCCGTCCCTGGCAGGGATATTATCTTCATCTGCAGTGTCTGCGTTGTGTGATAAGGAAGCTTATCATAGCTCAGGAAGGAGCTGTAGAAAAGGTGAAGTGACTCTGAACAAGCAACCTGTCAGTTCTGGTAGAAATGAGAAAACAAAATATTTCCATAAAAGACTACCAGTCCCAGAATGCACCAGGTTTCCAACAGCCATTAGAGGAACTGAAGTGGGGAAACGTGTGTTCAATCAGGAGGGCTATGAGGTAATCCCCAAGCACTCATCTCAAAGGGCAGGGCCTGATTCAGCACAGCTGCGCTGTGCTAGGGTGGAGCACTCATCAAAGCAGAATAAAGGTAGAGTTTATTCTACAGAGAATGATCCTCATCCTCAGTTTCTTGGAGATTCTCATCTTGGACAGCTTCATCATCTGGAGGATCATCAGAAGCAGAAGCCAGAGCGGACGGACAGAAAGGGCAAGAAACCCTTTGGAAGAAAGAAGAGAAAAGCATTTGGAAGGTCTAAAGGAGTCCAGAGCAGTACGTATACTGGGAGACATTCAAAAGGCCAGCATACACCATTGGACTGGGGAAAGCCAGAGGAATGGTGCTGCAGGGCTAGGAATCTCCAGACGGTACCTGTGAGGGAGATGGCTGCACGTGGAAGGGACCCTAAGACCCGTGCCAGAAGGTATGTGAAGAGAGATCCAGTGTCCAGGGATCTGGATTGGAAGGCTGGACATAAGAACTGGACTACATACTGGCCAGGCTATTTAGAGAGGAACTCTAACAGCAACGGAAGCTCAGGTATGAACACTGATCTATGCCCTAGCTATAACCTTGAAAGACAGCAGGGAAACAAGTATTCTCCTGAAAGTGCTCCATTGAGAAATTCCTCTGTGCCAATCCCTGATATTGAACCCATGATTGTTGAAGAAGGGGAAGGAGCGGTCTTAGATACAGGCTGTGAATATATGGATTGCTCTCTGTCTAAACTCCTTTGGTAATTTTCTGTTACAAAGTACAGCAACCATCACAAAGAAATACAAACTTGTTCTTTAATCTACTCAGAAAAGCTCCTGAAGTAGGATTTGAGCCACGCAGTAGAAAGCAAGCCAGCTAAGGGGTTTCAGCTGGGTAACTGCTAGCAATTGAGCCTTACCTAATTGCTTGTGAGCTCTGAGGGAATCACTTCTGAGTCTATGTGTGAAGATATAAGAAGTTAACCTGAAAAGAACAGTTTTTCCCTTCTTTGTGGGTTTTGCTTGTTGTTTGAAACACTGCTAAGAAAATATTAGCTAAAGCCTACAGAAAAGACCAGTTTGTTACCAACCAGGTCTTTATTCTTTTCATTTGATTGCCTGACAAGTTCAGATGTTGTTTTCCTGATTTTGTTTTTCTAAGTTTAACACTGAAAGCAAGTATCCTGTTTTATGTGCTACCAAGCATATCTGTGTTGGGAGAAATAACCCCATAAATAAATATCTTATTGGCTTTACACTCAAGCACAACTAATTATTGTGAGCAGCTGTGTCTGGTGTGAATGGACTGCATTTCCCACAATCCCTTGCAAATCATATTGATATATGCACTTGCCAAGACTGTGAACATTCTCACCCAGGCAGCCGTCTGACAGTTGTCACTACTACCAATGTTAGCCCTAGTGTGTAAGCCATGAGTTGGCACCTTTTTACCCTGGGTGACGTGACCAGTATGTATTTTTCTTTTTCTTTCCTAACATACTTCAACTCTAGTGTCACCTTGCTGTGATTTAATATAGATTTTATACAACAGGGTCATCATGTGAAGGTACTTGGTTAGACTTTAGGAGGAAACTTTATTCACTCCTCCTGTGATGCACAGCAATTCACTAGTAAAAATTGTATGTTGCATTCTTTTGCATGTGCTTAGCATGCCTACTGCACTATGCTTTACTGCAGTATTTTTGCTCGGGATCTTCCCATGCTGAGCTTGCTCCTTTGATGTAAAAAGCAAGCTAGCATGGGAAAATCTCTAGCAAAACTCTGCACTAGATGATAGTGCAGTTTGCTGCATCAGCTTGCAAATATTTAATTTGTCTCAGCTCTGGCCACAAAAATACTGGCTATCAGCACTGTGGTCTTCTTGTTTTGCAAGGTCAAGAAGATCTCCTCATCTAGCTTTGAAACTATTAGGAGACAGAGAAAGAGGCCTGACAGGGAGCAGAATTTCCTCTGTGCAGAAATTGCTGACTCTGCCCACTCCAACAGATCCTATTCAAATGAAGTTTCATCTACTTCCCTTAGCAGTAGCTTCAAAATTCTATTCACAGAAGGAGCAATACTGCGTCTTGTCTCAACTGCCAAAGAATACATGCACAGGCCTACGTTGAAGGCATTCTCGGCATTCCCATACACACTGTATCTTCCAGGGTGTGTCTTGTAAGTGCAGACCTGCACAGTGAATTCCACCACAGTTAGATTCATCATCATGACAACCCAAGGACCATCATCAAGATGTGATCTCTGTCAACGCAATTACTCCTGTGCATCATCAGTGCAGATCAGCTGCACATTGTTCAGTGATGAGTCTACTTTTTAACCACTTGCACTGATACAGCCCAGGACTCCTCAGGCTCTCAGCTTTGGTCTCAGTCCTCTCTGCACAATGACCCACAGAGCAATCTTCAATTCCAATTCCCCATCAGAACCAGATGACTCATTTCTGACTCTTTTGTGGCTTCTTTCCGAATAGTTTTATCAGTTCCTGTAGCAAATGGTTCGCAAGTTTTGTTAGAGGTACTGCAAAGATTCCCAGAATTTCAACATTAACATCCTAGTGCGTCTTCATCTCAACCTATGAGCATAACTTCTGTGCAGAGTGACTGTTGCTTCACTTAAGCTCGTATAAGATTCTCTCTAAATACGAGTTACTTACCTGTAACGTGAGTTCTCCAGGGACAGCAGGATAAGTGAGCCACAAGTGGTGATGTCATCCGACGGCGCCAGAAAAGCCTTCTGGGCTTGACCGGTAGCCCCACCTCCCAATCCGCCCCTAGCTGGCCAGATCTCCCAAGCTGAGGCCCTCCAGCAGCTAGGAGGCGGAGCGGAGACAGAGGTCCCCGCCAGGGAGGAGGGAGGGAAGGTGTGGCTGACTTATCCTGCTGTCCCTGGAGAACTCACGTTACAGGTAAGTAACTCGTATTTCTCCCAGGGCAAGCAGGATGAAGTCAGCCACAAGTGGTGTCTCCCCAGCTATACAGGCAGCGGCGGGGAACCAATAAGAACCAGACTCAAGGGCCGTAAGGTGCAAGCATGTTTTAATGCGGCCTGACGGAGCAGGCCTGTGCAAGTGGAAGTACAAAACAGGTCCGTGCAAAAAACAAGTGGTTCAAACAAGTGCAATTATAACAGATGTTCAACATGAACATAGTGTGCATAACAGTGCGATATAACAGATGTTCAACATGAACATAATGTGCATAAACATCACAATGAGTTAACTGTTAACAACAATGCGTTGCAAAAACAAACCGTTAATAGCAGTGAACGAGAGTTACACTAGAGTAAAATATAGCGTATGTTCAACGTGAACAACAAGGCATAAATGTGACTTAACGGAGTCAATAGTCCTGGGTCTGGGCCTGGGGAGTCAAGGCACGCAACTCGGCCTAGAGCACATGGACAGTACAGATAGGCCGAAGGCCGGTCCGCCATGGTTGGGACCGTCCAGACAGTAATGTCTTTGAAAGGTCTGGACGGAGGACCAAGTGGCGGCTTTGCAGATGTCCGTGACGGGAGTGGAGCGCAGGTTGGCGATGGAAGTGGCCAGCGCTCGCAGATGATGCGCTTTGACGCCTGCAGGGGGGTCCACTCCAGCGAGCGAGAGGCACAGAGAGATGCACGCAGAAATCCATCCAGACAGTGTGCGCTTGGAGACTGGGCGGCCAGGCTTGTTAGGGTCGTAAGAGATGAAAAGCTGCGACCCTTTGCGCACCGCTGCGGTCCTCTGCAGGTAACAGCGAAGGGCCCGGACGCAGTCCAATGTGTGCAGTCGGCGCTGCTCCTGATCGGAGTGGAGTCCGGGGAGGAAGCAGGGCAGTTCAATGACTTGGTTGATGTGAAAGGGGGTCGCAACCTTGGGGACAAACTTCGGGTGTGTCCGCAGGAAAGCACGGTCGTGTAGTAGGACCGTGTAGGGCGGGTAATCGACGAGGGCGTGAAGCTCGCTGATGCGCCTGGCAGAGTTGATTGCGATGAGGAAAAGAGTTTTCCACGAGACAAACTTCATCCCCGAGGAGAGCAGGGGCTCGAAGGGCTCCTTGGTGAGCTGGTCGAGAACAATGTTCAGGTCCCAAGGAGGTACCGGAGCTCTGACTGTGGGGCGTAGGTTGGCCAGCCCTTTCATGAAACTGGCGACGACTGGGAGAACTGCCACCGACGAGCCACGAATGCGGTGATGGAAAGCTGCGATGGCAGCGAGGTGTACCTTGATGGACTGCGTGCGTAGGCCCAGGGAGGAGAGAGATGCCAGGTATTCCAGGAGCTGGGGCACCGGGCATGAGAAGGGGTCGAGGTGCCGTGCCTCACACCAGATGCTGAAGCGACGCCACTTAAGACTGTAGCATTTCCTGGTGGATGGTCGTCGGGCTGCAAGAACGATCCGCTGGACCTCATCCGACAGGTTGAGGGGAGCCAAGCTTAGCCTTTCAGCTTCCAAGCCACTAGCGACAACGTCCGCAGGTTGGGATGTAGCATGGACCCATTGTCTTGGGACAGGAGGTCCGCTCTCAGGGGGAGTCGGATTGGCGGCTCTGTCGCCAGGCGGTGCAGGTACGGGAACCATATTTGCCTGGGCCAGTAAGGAACCACCAGGATGACTGTCGCACGGTCCCTGATGATGCGTTGAATTGTCTGCGTTACCAGGGGGGTCGGAGGAAACGCATAGGCCAGTGTCCATTGGTTCCAGGGAAGGTCGAAGGCGTCCGCCGCTAGCCTGAGTCGGGAGGGTCTCTTCGAGCAGAACAGGTGGCACTTTGCGTTGCTCTGGGACGCGAAGAGGTCTATTTGCTGGGGACCCCACACCTTGAACAGAAACGCTGAAACGTCTTGGTGAAGTGACCACTCGTGTGGGTTGAGCTGTCTGCTGAGGCGATCGGCTAGGACATTCTCCTCCCCTGGCAGGTAGCATGCTTGGAGGCTGCAGTTGAGAGAGAGTGCGAGGTTCCATAGGAGGAGGGCTTCTCTGCAGAGGGGACGTGACCCTGTGCCCCCTTGCTTGTTTATGTAGAACATCGCGACCTGATTGTCGGTCAGGATCCTGACGATTTTGCCGGAGATCAGGCTCTGGAAGGCTGAGAGGGCGAGGCGGACAGCTCTGAGCTCCAGAATGTTGATGTGAAGGTTTGTCTCCGAGGGAGACCAAGCCCCTTGGGTGCTTGAGTTGGCACAGTGGGCTCCCCATCCCTGCTTTGAAGCGTCCGTGGTTACGGTGATTTGGAACGGGGGCGCTTGTAGATGCATGCCCCTGGAGAGGTGCTTGGGGAGGGTCCACCAGCGTACCACCCTGGAGGAGGTATCGTCCCTGGGAATCGTGGCGGAGAGGAGCTGGGTGTGCTGGCACCAGTGAGAGTGAAGATGCCACTGAAGGACCCTCGTGCAACCTTGCGAAGGGGAGGACATGGGTTGCAGCGGCCATGTGTCCGAGGAGGCGTAGAATGATTCTGGCCGAGGATTGAGGGCTGCTTAGGAACTGTAGCGCTAGCCGGACGATTGCCTGTCTCCTGCTCCGGGGTAGGAAGGCCTTGGCCCGCTTTGTATCCACGCAGGCACCGATGAATTCCAGCTTTTGTACTGGTGAGAGGTGGGACTTCCTGAAGTTCACCAAGAAGCCCAGGGAAGATAGGAGAGCTATAGCTGCGTTGACCGCCTTCTGCAGGGCCGCCGGGGATCTGGCGGAAAATAGCCAATCGTCCAGGTAGGGAAAAACACATATCCCTTGCTTCCGAAGCGATGCGGCCGCCACTGCTACGCATTTGGTAAACACCCTGGGGGCGGGAGAGAGTCCGAATGGCAGCACTCTGTATTGGTAGTGGCAGCCGGCCACAAGGAAGCGTAGAAATTTTTTGTTTTGCGGGTGCATTGGGACGTGCGTGTAGGCATCCTGGAGGTCCAGAGAGGCCAACCATTCCTTTGGTTGAATGAGTGGCAGGATGGTGGATAGGGAATGCATCCTGAACTTCTCCTTGGCGATACATTTGTTGAGCTTCCTTAAATCGAGGATGGGGCGCACACCCCCTGATTTTTTGGGGACGAGGAAGTACCTTGAGTAGAATCCCTTGCCGATTTCGGCCGAGGGAACCGGCTCGATGGCTCGTGAGGCCAGTAGGGCCCGGATTTCCGCGGCCATGCGGGCGAGGTGCTCCGGAGGGGTTGAGTTCTGAGGAGGAGGCCGAAGGGGCGGCCTGGAAGAGAAGTTGATGCGGAAGCCCTGCTTTATGATTGACAGCACCCACTGATCCGATGTTATCCTCTCCCAGGCAGGGAGAAAAGCGGACAAGCGCCCCCCGGTCGGAAGGTGCTGGCAGGGCTGCGAGTCAAAACCCCGAGTTGCTTTTCGCGGGGGCTGGCGTTGATTTCTTAGGACCTTGGTCCCGCTGCCGGTGTTTTTGCTTGTATGGAGCCTGGTAGTGCTGCTGCTGCTGCTTGTACCGGGGCTGTTGTTGCCATTTGCGGTAAGGTTGGTACCTTTTGGAGCTTGCACTGTTTTGAGTGGGCTTGCGGTAGGTGCGAGGGCGGTCAGAGCCTTCTTCCAAAGTCTGTAGAGTGTTGCAGCACTCCCGCATGTCATTAACAGTGTCCTTGACCTTGTCGCCGAACTAGGAGTCGCCCGAGCAGGGAGTGTCTGCAATGCTGTCATGCGAGTCCGTGTGGAGGCCGGACGCCCGGAGCCAGGCCAGTCTGCGTGCCGAGATGGCTGTGCCCGCCACTCTGGCTGCGGTCTCAAAGGCATCATGGGCGGCCCGTCCTTGGTGCCTCGTGCAGTCCTCCAATTCTGCGAGAGCAGACAAGAGAGAGGGTGGTATCTCCGGTAGAAGGGACGTAGCGGATTTGATGGTGTTCACCAGTGAATCCTGGTAGATCGCGTGCTGGAATTGGTGGGCCGCGATCCTAGCATTCAGCATGGCCCCCTGGTAGACCCTCTTGGCCATGTCGTCTATGAGCTTGTTGTCCTTACCGGGGGGTGCGTTATTGGAGCTGCGTGAGGACTTGGAGCGCTTTAGAGCCGATTCCACCACAATAGAGTGGTGAGGAAGCTGCGGCTTTGCAAAGGCCGGGATGGGCTGGACGCTGTACTTGCTATCCAATCTACGGGGGCAGGCGTGGTTGGAAGCTGGAGCCTGCCATATTTTGGTGAGGTTGTCTCGGAGGAGCTGATGGATAGGCAGGACAGGGGTGGATTTAGGAACATCGATGAACTTGAGGGCGCTCTGCACCTCGTCACGTTGGTCCGGAATAGCCAAGGGTGAGATGGAAAGGGTGGTAATGATCTTTTGGATGAATTTGTAGTAGGTAATATCCTCTGGTGGAACAGGCGGGTCAGATGGGGCGTCTGTGCGGGAAGGAGAGCCCAGGCGAGATGCCGCATCTGAGAGCGATGGCGCTGCTGGTATATCCTGCTCCTGAGCGGGGGCGGGGGGGGGCGGGGGTGCCGGGCTGCCAGGCGTCTGGTTGCCGACCGCGCAGGGGGAAGGCGCGGCGGGCTGCGGCTGTAAGGGGGTCCCCATGACCAGAGTGGCCAGGGAGGAGGACCACTGCTGTAGCATATCCTGAAGAAGTCTAAGGGTCTCTGGAGCGGGTTCGTGTTGTAATGCTTCCGGGGCAGCTAGTGCGGTCGGATCTGGTGGGAGTAGGAATTCTCCGTGCGTGTGGTCATCATGCCCTTCATGCTCACTGCGTGCACGGGATGCGCTTCGGGCAGTGTATGAACGCCGTGATTTGGAAGAGGAGGAGACACTGCGTCTGCTGGAGCTGCTGGTGCTGGAACTACGGCTCCTGTGCCTGCTTTTATGCGCGCACCTGTGTCTGCGCCGATGTCTGCTCCTTGATCTCCTGCTGCACGACCTGTGATGCCCCCCACTCGCTGATCTGCGCCGGGATTTCCCCCTTCTGCGCTGAGAGCGTTTCCTGCTCCGTTGGTTGTGAGAGCGCCATCGGGGGCTGCGCGGAGAACGAGGGCTCCGGCGGTGGTCTGCGCTCTGGGAGAGTTCGCGCTGCTGGCTGTGAGCTCCGGAGGCTGCCCCAGAAATGCTGCAACAGCTGCCGGCGTGGAGAAGGCTCAGCCGGTCAGCGTCAGCGATGTCTGCACAGAGGAATTGGCTGGAAGTAGTCAGCGGGGCGGGCGGAAGTGACGCAGGGGCATCCTCTTGCAAGATGTCAGCCTCCATCAGAGAGCATGTGGAGCTGAGGGGCCCGATCCCACGGCGGGAGACGGAGGCCTGACTAGGCGCGTCCCCAGCCGGAGCGGCAGCAAAGGTCATATCAGCGATGGGCATATCACCGAAGGAGGTACTCACTGCGGGTGCGTTGAGAAACTCAGATAAGGCATGCCGGCGTGATTTTAATGCTCGGGGAGACATGCGGCCGCAAGCGGGGCAGTCCTCAACAGCATGCTCGGACCCAAGGCACCGAACGCAAAGATGATGCGAATCAGAGAGGGCCATCTTACGAGAGCAGCCGGTGCATTTCTTGAAACCGGGCATTTTCCTGTGTTAGAATCTTGATCGTTAGGTCTTGAACTTGATACTCGTGAGAGAAAATAAAAAACCGTCTTGCTGGCAAGGCGGAAGACAAGAACTGGCCAGCTAGGGGCGGATCGGGAGGTGGGGCTACCGGTCAAGCCCAGAAGGCTAAAGCCTTCTGGGCTAGTGAGAATACTTCCGTTTCTGGCGCCGTCGGATGACGTCACCATTTGTGGCTGACTTCATCCTGCTTGCCCTGGGAGAACTTCACGTTCCACAATCTGAGTGAGGTTTTCGCAGCCATAACAATTCGTTGCTAGAGGTTTTTCTCCTAAATTTCATTCATCCTGCATCCTCTCTAGGAGAAGATGACTACATTGTAAGAATGCTGTTGTGCCCATTTCCCCTTCTGCCTCAGGGTGGATCTATAATGCACTCATTTGATCAGGGCTTAATTAGTAGACAAAAAGGAAGTGGAACTTTGGAGCCAGGAGAGGAGATGGGTGGGCTGGAGCAGGGCAACAGGAGAAGAGGTGATGAATTAGGGAGTGACAGTTCTCTGTTCTGCTCCACGCTCACACCTTCCATCCTTATCCTTTCAAGTTTCCTGGAAAGGAGGGGCAGGAGCAGAATACCCTTGCTGCTCTGGCATCTGAAAAGAAGCATTGGAACTGCATTCCAGATCATTCCCCCAGAAATTTAACCCTACATCTGATGCCTGAGATGATGTCAGCACAGCTTCTGAGCTATATGAAGGTGTTGAAGCCTACACAACATCAGCCATATAAGGAGAAAAATCCTATCCACTATTTGCTCCTCCATCCAAATCAACTTGAGCATGAAGGCCGCAAAAAAAAGTGGATTAAGTATGTCCCCTGTAGAAAACCCAGTCAATAACACGTGGTGGTTAATTTGAAAGGATACTTTTATTCAATAAATCAAACACCTGAGAGAATTTGAAAGGATACTTCTTGGTGTGTCTCTTGAGCAACGTGGTGTGGTGCTCTTCTTGGTGTGTCTCTTGAGCAACGTGGTGTGGTGCTCTTCTTGGTGGCCCTGTAGAAAACCCTACTCATCAAAATCACTTCAGAAACAAAGTTTTCCAAATGGGCACTGCTATTGTTCTTATTGTGCTTCTTCATCTCTGCATAGCAGATTCAATATTTTTTTTTTGGCCTAGGTTTTCTCCATCAACACAGTCTGATTTAACAGCAGATAAACCTGGAACCTAGCTTGTCTATTTATTTATTTTATTTAAAAGTCTTTTCTATACCGCGCTCTTCAAAATCAGCTTGGTTTACAGATAACAGTAGCTTTGTCCCGACACGGGTAACGCCTGTAATGGACTAACAGATAACAGGGTATTCAACTTGGATTAACTGGGGGAACTATATACAAGCTTTGGGCTACAGTGTTTTACAATTCTAGTAACTATATGGATGCTCTAGCTGGGGTCTGGTAGTGCTATCATGGCACTCAGGGTGCTTGTATAGTAGGAAATTTGGTGTGCATGTCTTGGTGGGTGCTGTTATGTGGTTGTTGTGTGGAGCCATAATTCTGCAGGAAGAGGTGGTGTTTTAGTGCCTTCCTGAACTGAGTAATATCCGTGATTGCCCGGATGTCGGGTGGGAGGGCATTCCAATACGAGGGGGCATAGAACATGAAGGCCCTCTTTCTTGTTGCTTGCAGGCATTTTGTAATCTTGCTAGGGATACATAGGGTATTGCTGTGGTCGATCTTCTAGCTCTATTTAGGGGGATGGGGAGAATGAGGTCTGAGATGGACGAGAAAGTGAGACTGTTGATGGCTTTGAAGGTCAGTAATAGAATCTTGAAGGTGATTCTACAGTAGACTGGTAGCCAGTGTAGGTGCTTCAAGATGGGTGTTATGTGATCACTCATAGTGGCTCCGTGTATTATTCTGGCTTCTGCATTCATAGCCAGCTGAAGTGGGAGCAGCGTGTTTTTCGGTAGACCCTGTAGGATGGCGTTGGCGAAGTCGAAATGGGGGAAGACTAAGGCCTGGTAGATTGTCCTGAAGTCATCTGGTTCCAGAAGGGGATGTAGGTGGCGGATTGTCCGGATCTTGAACTATACCGCCTTGACAGTGTTGTTTATATGGGCCTTCATATTCAACTGTTGATCGAGTGTTACGCCCAAGTAGCGGATTGTGGACTTGCTTTGGAGCTCAGCACCTCTTACTTTTAATGTTGGTGGCGGAACAAAAGACTGGTCCCTGGTGATGAATAGAGACTCTGTTTTCTTGAAATTTATCCTGAGGTTTTGGGTTTGAAGCCAGTCAGTTATGGCATCGAAGCAGTCGGTTAATGGTGAGAAATCCGTCTGGTTGGTCATGTATGGCATGTAGAGTAACACGTCATCGGCATATATAAGGCATGAGATACCGAAGGAGCAGGCGAGTGCGCAGATGGGCTGCATATATATGTTGAAAAACAGGGCTGATAGCGAGGATCCCTGTGGGACTCCCTGTTTCTGCTGGAATGATTTGGAGGTCGTAGGCCCTGTCCTCACTTGTTGCCATCGATCTGAGAGATAAGATTTGCACCATCTCAAGGCCGTGTTTTGGATCCCTTTCTTTGCTAGGCGCGTCAAGAGCAATTCGTGGTTGACGGAGTCGAAGGCTGTGGCGATGTCCAAGAAGATTAGGGCATATCCTCTTTTGGCATTGTCTATGCCGGTGGTTAGAGTATTGAAGAGGATAGTCAGGAGTATCTCCACGCCGTGTGCTTCCCTGAAACCATGTTGGCATGGGTCTAAGGGTGCAGTGGTATCAATATGGTTCTGGATTTGCTGTTGGACGAGTTTCTCAATTATTTTGGACAATAGTGGGATGCTCAAGATTGGCCTGTATGATTCCACTTTCTGGGTGTCAAGTTTGCAGTTTTTTAGGAGTGGTCTAATGGATGTTTGTTTTAGGCTTTGTGGGAATGCTCCCGTAGCAAAGGAGAGATTGATGAGTTTAGTTAAGAAAGGGCTAAATTCCTTGCACAGTGCCTTTATCCAGAACGCCGGGCAGGGATCGTTTGGTGCTGTGGTGGTGTTAATTGCGTTGATGGTGTCTTCGACGTTCTTTGCTGAAGGTGTTGAGAAGGTGGATAGTGGTGATGGGTGCAGTGGGTCTTTTGCAAGGTTGGGTGATGCCATTTTGTCATTCTGAATTAACTTTGACTGTAAGTAGTCCGCATATTCTTGTGGCTCTGGCATGCTTCGTTGTGAGGGGGAAGGTTCCTTTCTAAGGGTCCTTACTAGGTTAAATAGATCCTTTGGTTTGTTTAGAGAGCGCTGTAGTATCTCTGCATGGTAGCGTCTCATTGTCTCAGCTACCTCCGCACGATGTTTCTTCAGGTGTGAGGTGTAGATGTCCAGGTCACCAGTGGTACATGAGCGACGCCATCTTCTTTCAAGTTTCCTTAGGTGTCGGAGGGATGTTCGTAGCTCAGGAGAGTACCATGGGGTGGTCTTTCTTTTTCTTGGTGTTGTGTTGCTAGTTTGGTCAGTTAGCAATGGAGTTTAGACTGTTGTTCCAAGTGGAGAGCATTTCCTCGAGATTGGTCTCTGTGGTGTTGAACAGGGGTAAGGTTTTGTTAAGTATCTCTTCCTTGTTGAAGTGATGGAATTTTGCTTTTGGGCAGGTGTCAGCGGTAGACCGGAGTCTTGCATGAGCTTGCTGGTTGGGCAGCCAGAATTTTATTAGACTATGGTCAGACCATGGGACTGGCATAAGGGAGATGTCCAGTGAAATGTTCTGTCTTGTGGCTGACTGCGGTGCGAAAATCAGGTCTAACTTGTTTCCTTTTGTGTGGGTGGGCTCATTGATCACTTGGTCGTACCCCAGCTGGCTGAGCGCATTCAAAAGGGAGCTGGCGTGTTCATCTGGGAGGGCTGGGAGGTTGAAGTCACCCATAAGCCAGTTTGGTGTGTTTGGGCTTTTGGTATTGCAGGCAAGGTTGAATATTGTTGAGAGTTCATCTGGGGCGGATGATGGGGATCTGTAGATTAAGTTGATAAGTCTACGCATCTTATGAAGTATGCAATATCTTTATATGGGTCTTTCACTGCTGGCATTGCTACACAATACCTTGTATGGTTTTCTGTGCTCGGCCTAAGCCTTAAAAGCAGTGGCATACAAAGGGTGGGGCAGTGAGTGTGGCCCACCCCAAGTACTAGCCAGGAGGAGGGTGCATCTCTGCTTTAGCTTTATCTTTATTTGAAAATTTGATATGCCACTTTACACAAAATAGTAAAAAGGCGGTTTACAGTAATAACAATTGCTGCAAAAATGAGAAACGGAAAAGGAGCACCAAAAATGGAGAGGAAAGGAAAATCAATCACACAGAGGAGAAGAAGGAGGGGAGTGATGAAGGGTATCAGTAGTCTGGGAAAGGGGGGGGGGGGTCAGAGGCTGGCTGGAAAAAGTGGGTTTTGAGCACTGCCCTAAACTTCTGGAAAGAGGCTTCTAGGAAGAGTACAGAGGGGAGGGAGTTCCATAAGGCAGGGCCAAGGAAAAAGAAAGTAGAGTGATGAATGGAACCCAAATGAGCCTGAGAGACGGAGGGAAGATGCAAACGATTGGAGTGAATGGATCGGAGCAGGCGGGGGGGGGGGGGCGCATGAAAATGGACCAGATCAGAGATATTGTGGAGTGGAAGTGTGAAGAGCTCTGTGGGCCAGTGTGAGTACCTTAACTTGAAACCTGAATTTGACGGGAAGCCAATGAACACTGATAAGTAGAGGAATAATGTGGTCTGAATGTGAAGCGTACATGAGAATCCGTGCAGCAGTATTCTGGAGGAGTTGAAGGTGCTGTATCTGATAGTAAGGGAGCCCAGCAAGAACAGGTTGCAGTAATCTAGGCGAGTGATAACAAGAGACAGAAGAAGCGTGACCAGAGAATGGGGGGACAGGAACGGGCGGACCACCTGAACTTGATGGAAGGAATAAAAAGAGCAACAAATGAATAACAAGAGGTGTTTGTGAAATTATAGAGCAGTCCAGGTGACACCAAGGTACCGGAGGGAGGGAATAATGGGAATTGGAGACTGATAGGAGGGAGCCAATGACTGGCAAGGGCCACCAAAGGTGAACCAAATGGCTGATGTCTTAGAAGAACTGAGCTGAAGGAAATTAGCATGGAGCCAAGATGACACGTGTGAAAGACAGGAGTCCAAAGGGGCCAGATCAGGAGCAGAAGGACTCATATGGTACAGAAGAAAAATGTTGTCGGCATAGTAATATGCAGAAATATTTCTTTACGGAAAGAGTGGTAGATGCATGGAATAGTCTCCCAATGGAGATGATAAAGATGAGGACAGTATCTAAATTCAAAAAAGCATAGGACAAACACAGAGGCTCTCTAAAGGAAAAAAGGGGACTCTTGTAGTGGTTGATATGAAAAGGCAGACTAAATAGGCCATGTGGTCTTTTACTGCCATCATGTTTCTATGTTTCTAATATGCTGAGACACTGTACTGTTGAAGCAGAAGGATCAGTGAGGCCAGAAAAGCATTGAAAATGAGGGGAGCCAAGAGAGATATGTGAGGGACATCACAGGGGAGAGAAGTGGCTGAATCAAACAGAACAGAAAAAGATCTAGATGAGAGAAAAGTGTGGAACCAGTGCAAGACAGTGCCCAGGATACCAAGATCATGAAGTCAAGCCAGAAGAGTAGGTTGATCAACCAAGTTGAAAGCTGAAGACAAATCCAGAGAAACGGCAAGGGAGATGTCACCGTGATCGTGTACTCCTCAGTACTTGGCTGACACCATTCATCTCCAACCTACTCCACTCCTTCTTTGTTCAGCTTTCGGTAATCGTTTCTTTCTCCCCCCCTTCTCAGGCCCATCTGGAACTTACTCGTCACTCTGCATTCTTTCTTCTAGGCCCCACTTTATGGAATTCGCTCCCGCTCCGCACTGAGCTATCCCACTCCCGCTTTAAAGCTCTCCTCAAATCCCATCTCTTCTGTCAAGCTTTTGATCTCCTTTCCCCCGCCGGTAGCGCCTTGTCCCCCAGCCGCGCCCCCCACCCCACATAATCTCCTCTCAACCACTTCACATCCGCCATTCCTCCCGCTTCCTCTCTCTGTCCCACTTTGCCCCGCCCCCCCTAGACCTTTTCTGTTCTCTACCTTTTTGACTGTCTCTCTCTGTCCTATTATTATTGGCGTTCTTTTCTGTCTGTATTTTTCAGTGGCCTTTACTGTTTTTGTATTGTACACCGCCCTGACGCCTTGGCCTGGGCGGTCTATCAAATGTCGTAAATAAAGATAAAGATAAAGAAGCTTGTTTAGAAGGGAAATCAATATGGTTTCTGTGCTATGTCCAGGTCTGAATCCAGATTGGCAGGGATGAAGTGCGTGAGTAGACTTAAGGTGGGAGGACAGTTGTGTAAAGACCACTTCTCCAAAATTTTAGAAAGAAAAGGGAGATTTGAGACAGGTCACCAATGTGCTATAACCGACAGGTCAAGGGTGGGCTTCTTGAGGAAAGGACGAACTAGGGCATGTTTCCAGGAGGAAGGAAAGGTGCCTAAGGAGAGACTGATGTTAAAAGTAGTGAGTACCAGGGGCAGAAGAGCGAGGGAGGGTTCTGAAATCCAATGGGAGGGAATGGGGTCAGAAGGGCATGAAGTCCTTGGATAATTCAGTGGAAGAGATGGGACAGAAGGAGGTTCAAGGCTAGTGTTGCCTCTGCTCTAGGCCCAGTGGTTCTCCCTCCCCAGGGCCAAAGTCTCGCGAAGCACGAGACTTTGGTTTGGGGGGGGAGTTGCTGGGCTTGAAACGGCAGCAGCGTTTCAAGCCACTCACCATGTTAAGGTAGGTTTGATGCGCTGGCTCTGCCATGTGGGCCTAGTGAAGGTGGTTGCTGCACGCTGTGAGGGGGGAGGGGTGCCTATGGGGATCAGAACACCACTGCTTAAGGGTGATCATATTTGCAGACTATGCAAAATTATTCAAAGTTGTTGAATCATAAGAGCATTGTGAAAAATTGTAAGAGGACCTTGAGAAATTGGAATACGGGGTGTCCAAATAGCAGATTAAATTTAATGTAGGACAAGTATAAATTTATGTGCTTAGGGAAGAACAACCCAAACTATTGCTACATAATACAAGGTTCCACATTAGGAGTCACCACCTAGGAAAAGGATCTAGGCCTTATCATGGTTAATACGTTGAATTCCTCTGTTCAGTGTGCAGCGGCAGCCAAGAAAGCAAATAGAATGCTAACAATTGTAAGAAAAGGAATGGAAAATAAAACAAAGGATATCATAATGCCTTTGTATCTCTTCATGTGCAAGTGCACGTTGAATATTGTGTGCAGTTCTGGTAGCTGAATCTAAAATTCAAAATTATAAAAGGTGCAGAGAAAGTTGACCAAAATGATAAAGGGGATGGAATGATAACCCTGTAAGGAAAGGCTTAAGGGGTTAGGGCTCTTCAGCTTGGAAAAGAGAAGGCTGATGGGAGATATGATAGAGGTCTATAAAATAATGAGTGGAGTAGAACAAGTAAACATGAATCAGTTGTTTACTCCTTCAAAAGATACAAAGTCTAGGGGACATTCAATGAAGCTATAAAGTAGTACATTTAAGACTAATCTGAGAAAGTATTTTTTCGCAATGCTTAATTAAGCTTTGCAATTGATTGCTGGGAAATGTAAAAGCTGTTAGTGTAGCTGGGTTTAAAAAACGTTTGAGCAAGTTCCTGGAGTTAAAGCCCATACATCATTTCATTATTGAAATGGACAGGGGGAAATCCACTGCTTATCCCCAGGATAAGCAGCATGGACTCTGTCTTTTGAGATACTGCCAGGAACTCGTGACCTGGATTGGTCATTACTGGAAACACGATACTGGGTTTGCTGGAGCTTTGGTCTGACCCTGAATAGCAAATCTTATATTCTAATGCCATACAGGTTTCCCTACGTCTTCCATAGATGGACGATCCCTTGTATGTGGCACACTGATGGAAACGGTCTGTATTGCTCATGCCCACTTCTACATTTTACAGTAGCTTTGCATTGTTTCATCAAGATCTACATCATCTTCTGTATGACTAAGTGCATCCTCTCCTGACTGAATGAGTGCTTCTCAGTACAGAAAAGACTGCTACCTCCATAGAAGAACCTCTGACCCTCAGCAAAGCAGGAAGCAATGATTACAACAAATAAAATAACTGCTTTCCAAAATTTACACCCTGGCCTGCCTCTAGAAGGTTAGATAAACTGCTTCCACTACCGATGAAAGAAGCATATCATGAATTTCTGAGTCCTCAGCATAATCGTGATGGACTACTGCCTAAGATTCATCACTCTGCTACCCATCTGACTTTGATCGTGGTTTTAACTACCTCAGTTCCATACATGCCTACTTCAGGAACAACTCAATATTGTCCTATGATCCAGTGCAATTGCTGACATATTACTAGTAATCTGTAATCTAGCATTAAAATCCTATAGAGGGTCCCAGTGGAATGCAATGGTTAAAAAAGGTTCCAGAGGTGATCTGGGAAACTACAGACTGCTGAGCCTGATGTTGCTGCTGGACAAAATGATAGCTATTCTCAAAAACAAAATTACTGGTTAGATATGGTTCAATAGGGCAGGATCAACAAGAATTTAGTGAAGTCTTTGCCTTACCAATCTGCTCAGTTTTTTGAAGCTCTTAATCAACATGTGGATAAGGGTGAACCGTTTGATATAAGGTTGTGTGCAAAGGTTTAGGCACCCTGCAATTTCTATGTTTCAATGAATACCCAAATAAGCAGAGGCTGATACAATCTCTACATGGTCTAAAGTTTAACACATCTTTCTGCAAATGTTAATGCATAATTTATATTTATTTGCTATTTTTAACATTCAAATAAGAAAATAATAATATGACAGGTGCAAAACGTTAGGCACCATTTCAGTCAGTACTTTGTAACACTTTCTTTGGCAGAAATAATAGCTGCCAGATATTTTCTGTTGCTAGCTAAGATTCTTTCCACTCTTGCTTTTGAAATTTTTTCCTACTCTTCTTTGAAGATCTCTTCTAGCTCAGAAATATTCTTAGATCTCCTTGCATCTACTGCATATTTTAGATAATTCCATAGTTTTCAATAACAATCAAGTCTGGAGCTCTGAAGGCAATTCCTAAACCCTTCAACTTTGTTTCCTTTAAGTACTTCATGGTTGATTTTGAGCAAGGCCCAGTGCAAGGAAATGAGGCTCCCTAGGCGAACCTCTCATCCCTTGTGCCCCCGCCTGGCTGCCTCTCACTGGGAGCTTCAGTGGTGGCAAAGAATCGAGACAGCCCTGTGGCACTTACCTGCAAACGTCAGTGCCACAGGGCTGTCTGCTTCCACCCACTCAGCAAACAGGAAGTCAGCCATTGGAGGGGGCGGACATGGACAGTCCTGCGGCGCTGAAGTTTGCAGATAAGTGCCACGGAGCTGTTTCAATCCATTGCCGCCACTGTAGGTCCCAATGAGGGGCAAAATTGGCAGCAATGGGCACCTCCACAGGTCTTGCATTCTAGACGTTCCCCTAATGGTAGCACTAGCCCTGATTTTGAGATATACTTTAGATCATTGTCATGCTGAAATATTCAACTTCTTTACAGCTTCAGGTTTTTCATGGATTGTGGGATATTATCTTCTGGGATATGTTGGTATTTAGTTGACTCCATTCATCCTTCTACTTGCACAGTGTTTCCTGTGTCACTAGCTGCCACACAATCACGTAATAACCCGATTTCTTAATGGATGGCATGGTGTTCTTTTCTTAAAATGCTTCTCTTTTTTTCTCCAAATGTATCTTGTGTGGTTCTCGTTGAACATTTCTATTTTCATTTCAATAGTCCAAAGCACTTTGCTTTGTTGTTAAGCAGCGTCAAGTCGATGTTGATTCATGGCAATCCTGTGATTAATTGTCCTAAACTGTGTTCGAGTTTCAGTCAGTGAGCTAATTGTTGATATTTATTTATTTATTTAGCTGTATTTATATCCCGCTTTTCACCGGGTCAAAGCGGTCAATTGGGGGATACATTTAACACGAGGGGATATGAGACACATACGCTAATACTTACAGGGAACATGGGCAATGGAGGGTTAAGTGGCTTGCCCAAGACCACAAGGAGTGCCTATAGGACTAGAAATCCCAGACCCTCCGGCCTGAGATTGCTGTCCCCAGGTGGGACTTGAACCCCCGGCCCTCCGGCCTGAAGTACCTTGTCCTAACCACTAGACCACTCCTCCCATCCATAGCTGCTGTTGTATCGATCCATCGCATTGCTAATCTTCTTCTTTGGAACTGACCTTCAACCTTGCCAATCATGATGTCTTTCTCTAATGAGCCTTCTCTTTGCATGATGTGTCCAGAATGTGAAAGTTAGTCTTGTTATTTAAGCTTCTAAAGAAAGTTTAGGTTTGATCTTCTCTAGTACCAATTGATGTGTTCTTCAGGCAGTCCATGGTATATAGAATATTCTTAGTTCCAAAATATTTCAAGCTTAGCAAGGTTCTCTTTTGCATACATTAAATGATGACTTTGTGTGATGTGGTTGTAGAAAAAGTTTTTTCTTCTGACACCTCTCCCATGTAAATTTTTATTGTCTAAGCAACATTGCATTTTAGACTGTGGATAACTACTCCGTTGTCAACTAAGCTTTTTAGAAGGTAATGTCCAGTGATCCGCGGGCCTGTTTTGCAGATCTGACCAGTTTTCAGGCAGTTCCATCAGAGATATTTATTGATCTTTCAGATCTTGCCTTGACTTACCGTTCATAACTTCTATTTCTAGCAATGTTTTTCGACAATTGAAATTGCTAGTTGGAAACATTCTGAGATGTTTTTATAGCCCTCGCCAGTTTTGTAAGAGTGAATTATCTTTATTTTCAAATGCTTAGACAGTTGCTTAGAGGAGTCTGTGATTGTTTAAAGTAGACAGAACGACAACTACAAGCTGCGAGGTTGGAGGATCAGAGTATTTATTCAACCATGGAATTGTTTTCACCTGACTAATTGAAAGCTTAACGAGTCACTAACTTTTTGGGCCTTATTTAGCAAGCTTTATAAAATAGTAGTAATGAATCATCTTGAAGGGTGTCTAAACTTTTCCACCTGTTATATTCCCTTTTTTATTATTTTCAATCTGTGTAAATCAGTATATAGTAATTATGCATGAAAATTTACAGAAAAGATGTTTTTAAATCTGTACCATATCGAGCAGCAGTTCCAAAACTGTGGATCGTGACTCCAAATGGGGTTGCAAAATCCTGAAATCAGGTTGTGAGCATAGATAAAAAATATACAGTATATACAAACAGACATTGTCAGGACAGCACCATAAGTGCACTTCTCGGTGGCTGGGTAACATGAGGAAATGCATTGTGCGAGCGAGCAAGGCTTATTTAAGAAGGGACCCAGGATATCAATGCTTGACCCAGTACAAGCATTGTGGAACCTGTGTCTTTTGGGGAAACTGCTAGGTACTTGTGACCTAGATTGGCCACTGTTGGAAACAGGATACTGGGCTTGATGGACCTTGGTCTGACCCAGTATGGCATATCTTATGTTCTTATGTTCTGAGGGCAGCTCTTCAAGTGGTGCTGGCAGGCAGGGGTATCTTGTCACTTTTTGTCTTTCTTCTGGACCGGGAATCGGTGTTTGGGTGCTGAGAAAAGCCAGTGGGATGAGGCTGGAAAGGAGTAGTGGGAAAATCAGTTCTCCAGGAACAAGCAGGAAGTCAGTCCTCACATATGGGTGACGTCGGCGCTGACGGAGCCCTCGTGTGGAGCAATTCCCCAGCTTTCAAAGAAAGCCTTTGGGATTGCCTACGCATGCGCAGTCCCCTTCCCGCCCAAGGGTGCCATCTTGCTCAGTCTCCCTTTTTCCGCAGAGCCCAACGGATGTTGTTTCACTATCCTCGGAAAAAGTGCATCAAAACCTTTGAAGAATCATTGCAGTGGCCCTTTTTCCCCCCAATGGCTGCCAGCGGGTTCAAGAAGTGTGATCGGTGTAAGAAGTTGATGTCCCTTACCGACACACATGACTGCTGCCCCCACTGCCTTGGGCCCAACCGTGACCCGGTGGTCTGTGGCCCGTGTGGCAAGATGTCTTCCAAGGCATTGAAGAGCAGGCAGCATCAACGTAAAAGGATTTTCTCGGAGTCCGCAACCGTCTGATCCCGGACCTCGCCAGAGGCCTCGACGTCTCGGGAGTTGTCCGACACCGAGCGTTGTGGGTCCTCTGAGCGGGGGTCTCCCTCCAGGGAACACCGGAGGAAGAAGCAGCTCGTGAGGGCGACGTCGATGGAGGCCTCTGATCAGCCTGGGCCCTCGGGTTCCAGGACGCGGAGCCCCGACCGTCGCCTCGGGTCCTCAGAGCGGCCGGCCAAACTACCTCCTAAGGAGCCGGAGACGCCGAATCAGGTAACACCTGTTGTCCTCATGGACTCTCCTCCGGGAGAGCCAGAGGCTGCGGAGCCTTCTGAGCTCAGTCTCAGGATGGCAGCCCTGGAGAGCAGCATGGCTGCCTTCATGGAGCAGCAGCGGGTGCTGATAGCCGGTCTCACCGTTCCATCCACCCTGACCACCGGGACCTTGATGTCCAAGTCGACCCCGGAGGCCGAGCCGATCCTCGAGTCAATCAGTGCTCGAGTCGATCCTCGGCCAAGGTCTCCCTCGACCTCCCGTTCAGGGCCAAGGTCGTCGACACCGGTGCCCTCGGTGTCGGGGCGGTCAGGCTCGAAGCCCTCACGGCCGGAGCCGCTCAATTCCTTCTTGGAGGAATCGGCGTGGGAGACGGAAGATGAGGAGTCTCCAGACACCCACCGTATCCAGTGTATCCCATCGGACTCACCGGGTTCGGAGCCTCGGAGAAGGTCCCCCCTCGGAGGACACCAGGTTCTCAGACTTCGTTAGGGACATGGCCAAGGCTTTGGCATTCCCTGCGGAGTCTAAGGAGGAGCCTTGAGCCGAGGAGCTCAAGGCCCTCCAGTATGACTTTCCCCCGAGGGAAGCCCTTAAGGTGCCTGTGCCTCCGATGCTGGAACGCTAATGCTCCGCATGTGGGAGTCCCCGGCCTCGATGCCGGTTCTCAGAAAGCGGGTCGATTCCATTTATCGAGTCCACAAGAGCCCCGGGTTCCAGAAAGCACAGCTGCCACACAACTCCATGGTTGTGGAATCGGCCATGCAAGGTTCAAGAGCCAAAAGACGCACTCCTCAGTGCCTCCCGGCTGGGAGGCCCGGAACTTGGTTGCCCTCGGCAGAAAGTGCTTCCAGGGCTCGATGCTGTCATGCCGTGTCCAGACCTACCAGCTGTACATGGGCATGGACTTACGGGACCTGGTAAAGGAGATTGCCGGGTTCTCGGCTGACCTCTCCGAGGAACCCTTGCAGCGCTTCAAGGCCTTGTCAACTGGGATTTGAGAGTGCTCGAAGTTTGTCTCGAGCAGCCTACGACAGCTTCGAGGCTTCAGCCTGAGTAGTCACGGCTGGCATCGGTGCACGCCGTCAGGCCTGGCTAATGTCGTTGGACCTGGAATCATGGGTTCAGGACAAGTTGGTCGATGTCCTTTGCTGAGGTGACAACCTATTCAGCAAACCCATAACTGAAAAGGCTGCGGAGATCGAGTCCAAGTACTTAATCCAGACAAGTCTCTCCAAGAAGACTTCTGCCCCTTCTCACAAAAAGAAGGGCTCGGGTAAAAAGCCCTTTTTCCTGAGGAAGGGTAATGCCTACCGCAACTACCCCACTCACCAGGCCACCCCAGCTCCCCAACAGGGGCAGCAGGCCAAGGGACAGGGGCACGGCCCACATAGGCAGGAAACCCCCAGGCCTCCAGCTCCGACTCCCACTCAGCCGGGAGGGGTTTTTTGACTCCCACAGCATGGCTTCTCTCCCATCTCTGGTATGGCCCTGCACAGGAGAAAGGCTGACCCTGTACGCCCATAGGTGGCCAGCCATTACCACTGAAACCTGGGTCCTGAAAATTGTGCAGAAGGGGTATCTACTCCATTTTGACCAGGTACCACCCTCCTCCTTTCCAGGAGAGCTTCTAAGGCCCCTTCTTCACAGGAACCTCCTTCTACAGGAGTTGGCAGGTCTTTTGAAGGACCAGGCGGTGGAACCGGTGCCCCACCACCTGGAAGGGCGAGGCTTCTATTCCAGGTATTTTCTTATACCAAAGAGAACAGGAGGCCTCAGGCCCATCCTCGACTTGCGGAATCTGAACAAGTTCCTGGTAAGGGAAAAGTTCAAGATGCTTTCTCTTGGAATATTGCTGCCATACCTCCAGCAGGGAGACTGGCTATGCTCCTTAGACCTAAAGGATGCTTATACACACATCCTCATACATCGAGACCACAGACAATATCTCCGATTTGTGGCAGGAGGAAACCACTTCCATTACAGGGTGCTTCCCTTTGGCCTAGCATCCGCTCCCAGGGTATTCACCAAATGCCTTCCTCAGGAGCCAAGGGATTTTTGTTTTCCCATATCTGGACGACTGGCTGGTCAGAGGCCAGTCGATCCAGGAGGCCCAACAGGCCAATTCTCGTACAGTAAGCCTATTACAGCATCTGGGTTTTGTCATAAATCACGCAAAGTCTACTTTGCTCCCCACTCAGAACTTGGAGTTCATAGGGGCAAGACTAGACACCCTCCGGGCAAGGGCCTACTTGCCAGAGCACAGGGCAAACCGGCTGCAGGCGATAGTTCGCCAGGTCAGTCATCAATCTCAGATTTCTGCGAGAAATGTCCTCTGCCTGCTAGGCCATATGGCCTCCACAGTGCATGTAACACAGAATGCTCGTCTGCACATGAGAACAGCTCAATGTCCACAGGCCACCTCAGAGACAGAATAGCGGTGTCCAAGCAACTCCTGATGTCATTGCAGTGGTGGCTTCAGCCATCCAACCTGCTCGGGGGAGTGCCTTTTCAGCCTCCCTTGCACACAAGAGTTCTAATGACAGATGCGTCCCTGCTGGGCTGGGGAGCCCATTGCCAGGGTTCCTGCACTCAGGGTCTGTGGTCTCCTCAGGAGGCTATGCACCAAATCAACCTCTTAGAGCTACAAGCGATTCACCTGGCTCTTCGAACCTTTTGTCAGGTTCTCTCAGGTCAGTCTGTCTTAGTGCAGACAGACAACCAGGTAACAATGTTCTATGTAAACAAACAGAGGGGCACAGGGTCTCGCATCCTATGCCAGGAGACTCTGGACCTCTGCTCATTTGCAATCAGGCAGGGTATGTCGCTCAAAGCAATTTATCTGCCTGGTCAGGAGAACGTTCTAGCAGACAAGCTAAGTAGGGTTCTCCAACCTCACGAATGGCAACTGAACCCGGATGTGGCACAGCGGATTTTCCACCACTGGGGGTATCCGTCCATAGATCTCTTTGCCAATCCACAGAATCACCAGTTGCCCAGGTTTTGCTCCAGACAACCACACCCTCAGAGGGTGGCTGCGGATGCGTTTCTCCTCTCTTGGTCAGTGGGCCTCCTGTATGCGTTTCCTCCCACGCCTCTGGTTGCCCTAACATTGTTCAAGATCCTTCGAGCAGGGCCTCGGTCATCCTGGTAGCCCCCAGATGGCCAAGACAGCCTTGGTTTCCGCTCCTTCTACAGTTGGCCATGGACACCCAACTCCCTCTGGGGACGCAGCCCGACCTGCTGTCTCAGGAGCAGGGTTCTCTCTTGCACCCCAACCTCAGGTCCTTCAACCTGATGGCATGGCTGCTGAAAGGGTAATGCTGGCCCATCTACTCCTTCCTAAAAATGTGGAAGAAGTGTTACTGGCCTCCAGAAGGTAATCCACTAGGAAGTCCTATGCCTTCAAATGGCATGGGTTTGCAGAGTGGTTTTCGCAACGCAAGGAAAGCCCTTTCTCCTGCCTTGTACCGGTGGTGTTGCAGTACTTGCTTCATCTCTTAGAATTAGGTCTTAAGTCTAGCTCTGTCATGGTCCACCTGAGTGCTTTGTCAGAAAACCACTATCCAGTGGAAGGGCAACCTCTGTCGGCTCACCCCTTGGTGTCCAGATTCCTCAGAGGTCTGCTTCTTCTAAAGCCCCCGGTTCATCCTCCGGCAACTGAGTGGGACTTGAATGTGGTCTTGCAGCAGCTTACTCATCCACCTTTTGAGCCGATGTCTACTTGTCACCTGCACTTTCTCTCCTGGAAAGTGCTCTTCCTGGTGGCACTCACATCTGCCAGGCGTGTGAGTGAGCCGCAGGCTCTGGTATCTGATAGACCATACACATGGTTTTATGGAAACAGGGTGGTCTTTCGCACTCACCCCAAGTTCCTTCCGAAAGTGGTTTTCTCGTTACACCTCAACCAGGAGGTGGTGCTTCCAACCTTCTTTCCCAGGCCGCATGCCAGCCAGGCAGAGGCAGTACTGCATACCATGGACTTGTAAGAGTGCGCTCGCTTTCTACCTGGAGCGTACGCGGGGACATAGGAGGGCTTCTCAGCTCTTCCTTTCTTATGACCCCAGTAGGCTGGGTCTACCTGTCTCCAAGCGCATGTTATCCACTTGGGTGGCAGACTGCATCGCCTGGGCGAATAGGGCAGCTGACATCCAGCTGCAGGGTCGAGTCACGGCCCACCGTGTCAGGGCTAAGGCCGCGTCAGTGGCTAACCACCGCTCTGTTCCGTTGGCAGGCATCTGCCGGGCCGCAACTTGGTCTTCAAGGCAGACTTTTGCAGCCCATTACTGCCTGGAGAGAGAGTCCCAGTGGGACAGTGTTTTCGGCCAGGTGGTACTCTGTAACCTATTTGCAGTTTAGGCAACTCCTACCCTCCAACCCTTTGGTGTCAGGCTACCGTGTGGGTTGCGTTCTTGGAGAAAATCCTTTTACAGCTGCTGCAGCTCTTCTAGAGGGAGCCATTTTTCAACTAAGGTTCTCGGTAACCTATAGCTGGGGAGTCACATATGTGAGGACTGACTTCCTGCTTATTCCTGAAGAAAGCGTAGTTACCCACCTGTAACAGGTGTTCTCCAGGGACAGCAGGAATCAGTCCTCATGACCCTCTCTCCTCCCCTGAAGTTGCAGTCCTATAATTAGCTAAAAAGACATCAAAAAAGAGAAAAATTCTATGTCATCTGACTGAGCAAGATGGCACCTTTGGGCGGGAAGGGGACTACGCATGCGCAGGCAATCCCAAAGGCTTTCTTTGAAAGCTGGGGAATTGCTCCGCACGAGGGCTCTGTCGGTGCCGACGTCACCCATATGTGAGGACTGATTCTTGCTGTCCCTGGAGAACACCTATTACAGGTGAGTAACTACGCTTTCTGAGAGAAAGGCCCAAAGAGATAGGCCAGCTTTGTGTGTTTACATCCAAGCACTGCAAGCCCGCAGTTTTCTGACAGCCATATGTGGAGAGAGAGTGCAGAGGACAGAGCTGGTTGCTCTGCTTAGCTGTGTGCCTGCTGCAGCTGGGATCTCAAAAGTGAAGAGTGACTGGTAATGTGACTGTTGTCATTCTCATGCCCTCACCTCCATTGAAAATGTGCCATTCTCCCTCACCTCAGTCACACATCACAGATCCAGGCTTTCTCTCCATCACCTTCAATGCACGGAACTCCCTTTTCCTCTTCCTTCTGCTGGCTCTGATTCGCAGAGCTGAAAGTACTAAAAAGGGGACTAGGGAAGCCCGGGCAGGAAGGAGGCCCACACAGCGGCAGTGTGCCCCCCCCCCCCCCGCACATGGCAAACTTACTTTAACTTGCTTGCCATGCTGCTTCTGTTCGAGGCCCGGTGGCTGTTACCTCTTGGGCAGAAGTCTCACGATAACAGCCACTGAGCTTGGAACGGAAGCAGCACAGCAAACAAGTTAAAGAAAAGTTGCCATGCACAGGGGGGCATCACTGCCGTGTTAATCTGAGCCCTTCATCAGAACTTACACCACTGGAGAGAATGTTAAAAGGTAAAGTCAGGGGGTATTGGTAAGTGGGAAAAATAAGAGGGTATCAGCCTTGGGGGCCATTGTGGAAGGGAGGGAGAGAATGAGAGCAAGGCAGACCAGATGAATGATTTGAGTCTGGAAGGGGGAGGAAGAGTAGATAAGGAAGAGAATTGATGGTTTGAACCTGGGGTAAATGAGTCTGGCAGAGGTCAGCCTGGTAGGGCAGTGAGAGAAAAGCGATGAAGTGATGAGGCTGGGTGAAGATTGACTGAGTGTGGAGGTACTCAAAAGGTGAGCCTGGATGTGGTGGTGAGCTGGGGTGGTTTTGAAGAGTAGTTGAACCCAGGGGAAGTGATCCTGAGGACTGATCATGATTGAGAGTGAGGGCATGAGTCTGGGGAGGCAAACCAAGGAGATAAAGAGCAGAGAGACAGAATGAGCTTGGAAAGCTTGAGAATAGGTGGATTAGCTTGATAAACTGAACATGTGGGTTGTATGAATGATAAGTCAAGGGTGAGTGGAAGAGTGAAGCTGGGTTGGGTGATACTGCAGTGAGATAAAAAAGAGAAGGGGTGAGCCTAGGGGCATGTCTGTGCCAACCATTAGGCAAACTAGAAGTCACCTAGGGGGACAACAATCAGCAGGGCATTCAAAGCTAAACAAGACTGTGACAGCCTGAAAAAGGGGGGGGGGGGGGATAAAGCTTAAAGCCTGTCAAGGGGGCCGTCACCTTGAGCCAACTTTGAACCCTGCTTGGGGGAGAGAAGAGGGAAGTGATGGGGAGGGATGAGCCTAAAGGACATGAAAGAAGAGAAGGGAAGGTAGATGCATAGGCTAAATGGAAAGGAAAGTAGCATGAAGGGGGGAAGGAAGAAGGGTGACAGTAGACAGAAGAGGGGACGGAATGAGATGATTCATACAGCATCCAGCCCCTTGCTACCCATGCAGACCTACATTCACTTACCACCCACCAAAATAAACTTACTGAGTCACACCCCCATCCTCATTCACTCATGCACACATAAACTCACAGATCTCATCTATACCTTTGTAGATTCTCCTGCTTACCCACTGTAACACACCATATCCAGTAACTCACCATTCATACAGTAACATGTCACTCATTTACTACTCATGCAGTCATCGTAGACCTAGTTACCCACTCACCCCATCCACTCACTCACACACACACAGATCCCAACCACATAATTATAGACATCCACCCACTCACTCAAACTCACTGGACTCCCTCCCTCCCCACACAATCGCACACCCCCCACCTAACTCCTCTCAGTCACCAACAAATACAAACAGAAGACTCAGTTATACGAGGTGTGCCAAAAAAGAAACGAGAGTGTGGCAGCCACGCCCATGACTTGATGCCAATTGGCTAACCACTTATGTCGCTGTGTTGTGCAACATCTCGCCACTATTCTGCTATAATATTTTTCATCTCTCTCACTCTGGTTTTCTTTTTCAGGTTTTTTTGTAGCACACTGCTCCATCGCTTTGTCATGCAACTGGAGGTGGCAGAAATATGGAGCAAAGAATCAGCTTGAAATTTCTGGTTAAGTTGGAGAAGAGTCCAAGTGAGTGTCTCCAACTTCTTGGGTCTTCCAGTATGACCCTGAAAGCAAGAGACAGAGCCTGCAGTGGAAGACTCGAATGTCACCCAGACTGAAGAATGTGCGCAAGTCCAAATCAAGGATCAAGGTCATGCTGATCGCATTCTTCGACGAGAAGGGAGTGGTCCATCATGAGTTTGTGCCTGAGGGTCAGACAGTCAACCAGCACTTCTACCAGCAGGTCCTCAATCGCCTCCATGACTGGGTTCGGCGCAGCAGGCGGGCTCTGTGGAGAAACAAGTCGTGGCTGCTCCACCACGACAACGCGCCTGCACACACCGCGCTCAGTGTGAGGCAGTTCTTGGCCAACAAACAGATCACAGCTCTCGACCACCCTCCTTATTCCCCAGATCTCGCACCATATGACTTCTGGCTCTTCCCCAGGCTGAAGACTGTGCTCAAAGGAACTCATATCGCCTCTGTAGAAGAGATCAAGGCCACTGTGATGAGAGAGCTGAGGGACCTCAAGGAGGAGGACTTTACCGAGTGCTTCCGTACGTGGCAGAAGCGAATGCAGAAGTGCATTAACTCTGGGGGGGATTACTTTGAAGGGGACAATGCATAATTTATCTGTAGATTTTGTAATAAAACATTTATGGGACAGTCTCGTTTCTTCTGTGTCACACCTCATATGTCAGCTCTGGGAAATGTCCATCGCTGACATCTTTGTTTTGTTCAATACAAGAGGAAATTAATCTATAGTTTTATTTTTCTAGTGTTGTTTGGCTTTTGGGGTTCCCACTGTTATTACTGTATTATCTTCATACTTCTAATTTGCAGTCCCTTGTTCTGTATTTGGTAATGTTCTGCCTATGTTTTGCATGTGTGACCGAGCTGCGGTATTCTGTTTGTGTAGTTTCTACATAGCAGTCCCACTTGTTCTCTTTTCCTAGTAGGAGATGTATTGGTTTAATATTTGCAGTGCTATCTTTTGATAAGAAGGGTTTGGTGTTGTGTGAGTCTTGGTAGTGCTGCTATGATATGGCAGGTTTGCTATGTGTTCTACATGAACATAATTTTGTAGTAGTTTCTAATGTACCTGACTGTTGGCACTGAAGCGTAGTAATGTAGAAATATGGTAGCCTTTCTTTATCCTCACTGTACATTCAAATGGTATTCAGACATACATTAAGAGGCATGTTTACTAAAATTTAATGCAAATTCACAAATGTTAATGTGCATTAAGTGAAGCAGCACACATTAATTTCTATGGGTGCAGTGGCACTTAATGCACATTAATGTTTAGTAAACATGCCTTTAAGCCATTGCTGGGAGAAAAAAAAGGAGGCTTGTGAAGGGGTACTTTGAAAGCCACCTAAAAGTTTAGATGGGCAACATATACATTTTGTTGTTGTTCAGTGCTGTCGAGTCGGTATCAACTCATGGCGACCCTCTGGATAGTCGTCCTAAACTGTGTTCAGTCTTCAGTCAGGTGGCTCATTATTGATAGAGTGGCACCCATAGCTGCTGTTATTTTATCAATCCATCTCATTGTGGGCCTTCCTCTTTTGCGTTGACCTTCTACCTTGCCGTGCATGATGTCTTTCTCTAATGATTTCTCTCTTCGCATGATGTGTTCAACGTATGAAAGTCGAAATCTCATTATCTGAACTTCTAAAGAAAGCTTAGTTTTGATCTCCTTGTAAAAATGTAAAATGTTAGTTCAAATGTAAACTGCATTGATCTAAGGAAATGCAATATCTAAAAAACGTTAAATAAACATTTTTGTGATATTGTGGAAGGGCTGTCAGGTAAGGTTTGCCTCTTGGTGGATCATACGTGAAAATCAAGAACCCTATTGGATTAAATAAAAGACCAAACCAACTAGAAAATCCAATATAAACAGGGAAATCCCCTTATGGCTGAACAACTAATTTTGTCGGAGCTTGTCAGCCCAGTGTCCGGGAACCATTCCACAGACACCACTGTGACCACTCACTTTATTTTAATCAGTTTTTATCAATTTTTTAAAATTTGTGCAAAAGTGAAAAAGTAAGTCCATCAACTTAGCTTGTTATGCAGAGCACCGCCAGAGTGCCATTAGCAAGTAGGTAGACGACATGGCCCACGTTTCGGGTTATATTAAATTCAAACCCTGCTTCAGGTCCTGCTCCTCGGCAAATGGCGAGCTGAAGATTCGCCATTTGCCATTTGCCGAGGAGCAGGACCTGAAGCAGGGTTTGAATTTAATATAACCCGAAACGTGGGCCATGTCGTCTACCTACTTGCTAATGGCACTCTGGCGGTGCTCTGCGTAACAAGCTAAGTTGATGGACTTTTTCACTTTTGCACAAATTTTAAAAAATTGATAAAAACTGATTAAAATAAAAGTGGTCACAGTGGTGTCTGTGGAATGGTTCCCGGACACTGGGCTGACAAGCTCCGACAAAATTAGTTGTTCAGCCATAAGGGGATTTCCCTGTTTATATTGGATTTTCTAGTTGGTTTGGTCTTGGTGGATCATGGCAAAATCTGCAATAGAGTAGACACCCAGGAAGATGTAGGTAACATGAGGAAGGATCTAGCTAAGCTTGAAGAATGGTTGAGAATTCAGCAGCTGAGATTTAGTGCTAAAAAATGCAGGGTCATTCATTTGGGCTACAAAATCCAAAGGAGCGGTACAGTATAGAGGGTGAAGTACTTCTGTCCACGAAAGAAGAGCAGGACCTTGATGTGATGGTTTTTCTGATGATCTTAAGGTGGCTAAACAGGTAGAAAAGGTGACAGCGAAAGCCAGAAAGATGTGTTTGTGAGAGGCTATGTATGTTAGTATCTGTCGGAGGACTGTGTGTACATATGAAAACAGCACACTTACGGTGTGACAAAGCAATGCATTTCCCTTCACAGACAGCGGGGGTGTGGTGCGCAGATGCAATGTCTATCTGTGCGTGTGGTGCAGTGTACAGTTGGGGTCAACATTATTGGCACATTTGCAGTTCAACCCCTTAATGTCCAATATCACCTAAAAAAAAAAGTGGCCAGCTGAACGGCTTTGGACTACATATGCACACATATTTGACACATAAAAGGATCAAATAAAACAAGACCAATTAAAAAAAGGAAACAATAGGAAATAGTATAAAAACTGGAACATTGCTAGGACATGATTACAGGAGTTTTCCTACATATACCGTGTGGAATTCCAGTTGAGTTCTTCAAGCTAAGTAGCTGTTTTAATTATAATTTTGCTTATTAAAAGGGTGACTGCAGCGGGTGGGAGTAATCTGTCTCTCGTTCCTGTGACAGCGTACCTGACAAAAATTTTGGTTAAGGATCAATATTGTCCATTTGTTGGAACCTTTTTTGAGTTGGCATTATTGGGTTTCCACTTTTTTTGGGTGTATACTTTGTATTAGGACATGATTGTTGTTAAGTGCCGTCGAGTCGGAGTCGACTCATGGTGACCCTCTGGATAGCTATCCTAAGTTGTGTTCGGTCTTGAGTCAGGCAGCTCATTGTTGACAGACTGGTACCTGTAGCTGCTGTTATTGTCTCGATCCATCTCATTGCTGGCCTTCCTCTTTTGTGTTGACCTTCTATCTTGCCAAGCATGATGTCTTTCTCTAATGATCTCTTTCTTCGCATGATGTGTCCAAAGTATAAAAGTCGAAGTCTTGTCATCTGAGCTTCTAAAGAAAGCTTAGGTTTGATCTCCTCTAGTACCGACTGGTTTGTTCTTCAGGCAGTCCATGGTATACACAGTATTCGCCACCAGCACCATAATTCAAAGGCATCAATTTTCTTCCTGTCTGTCTTTTTCACTGTCCAGCTTTCACATCTATATGATGTTAGTGAAAATACCATGGCTTGAACAAGTCGAATCTTTGTATGGATAGAGACATCTCTGCTCTTGAGAATCTTATCTAGGTCTTTCATAGCCATTCTGCCAAGAGCAATGAGTCATCTGATTTCTTGACTGCTTGTTGCTTCTTTATTGATAGTTGATCCAAGTAGGTTAAAGTTGTTCGTGATTTCAATTTCTTGTCCTTCAACGATGAATCTATTGATTATGCCAGTTGTCATGATCTTTGTCTTCTTTACATTAAGGTGCAGGCCCATTTTGAGACTATGTTCTTTGATTGTGAGAAGCAAATGTTTCAGATCATCTTCACTTTCCGCCAGTAATGTGGTATCATCAGCATAGCAAAGGTTGTTGATGAGTCTTACACCAATCTTCACACCTCTGTTGTCTTCATACAATCCTGCTTCTCTGATGATTTGTTCTGCATATAAATTAAACAGGTAGGGTGAAAGTATGCAGCCTTGTCTTACACCTTTGCTTATTTTAAACCATTCTGTTTCTCCTTGTTCCGTTCGAACTGTTGCTTCTTGATCAATGTACAGATTGTGCAAGAGTACGATCAGGTGTTCTGGTATAACCATGCTTCTTAATGTGGCCCAGAGTTTCTCATGGTTTACACAGTCAAAAGCCTTGCTATAGTCGATAAAGCACAAATAGATATCCTTTTGGTATTCTTTAGAATTTTCAAGGATCCATCTCACATCCGCAATGATGTCTCTCGTTCCTCGCCCTTTCCTGAACCCTGCTTACACTTCAGGTAGTTCTTGTTCCAGGTATGGTTGTAGTTTCTTTTGAATAATCTTCAGTAGAATCTTGCTGGCATGTGGGATCAGAGCGATTGTGCAATAATTTCCACAGTCAGTTGGATCACCTTTCTTTAGTATTGGTATAAACACAGATCTTTTCCAGTCAGTTGGCCATGATGTTGTCTTCCATATTTCTTGGCAGAGCCTTGTAAGTACGGTAACAGCTGCATCAGATTGCTGTAATACTTCTATGGGAATGCTATCAATGCCTGGTGCTTTGTTCTTTGATAAGGCTTTCAATGCTGCTTCAACTTCTTCTTTCATCACCAATGGTTCCCGATCATAAGGTACAGGTTGAAACAGCTGTTGGTCCACTTGATCTTTATCATATAAAAACTCTGTATATTCCTTCCACCTTTTCTTGATCTTCTTAGCATCATTCAACATGGAACCTTGAGCATCTTGTAACATTCCAATTTGAGGCTGGAACTTTTTCTTTAACTCTCGTAACTTTAAGAAAGCCAATCTTGTTCTCCCTCTAATCGTTTCTGCTTCTATTTCCTTGCATGCGTCGTTGTAGTACTTTTCCTTGTCCTGTCTTGCTGCATGTTGGAAATCTCTGTTGAGTTCTGTTATTGTCTTTCTTTCTCCTCTGGCTTTAGCTTCTCTGCGTTTCTGGGCAATTTGCAGAGTTTCTTCCGTCATCCATTTTGGCTGTTTTTGCTTTTTCACCTTTTGTAGAGACTTCTCGCTTTCTTCCAACACAACCTTCTTGATGTCATTCCATAATTCTTCTGGAGCTCTGTCATTTGTATCTAAAGCAGCAAATCGATTTTGCAGGCAGTCTTTAAATTCCAGTTGTATATTCTCAAGGTCATATTTTGCTGCATTCATGAGTGGTTTGCTCTTTTTCAACTTTAGCTTGAGTTTGCATACTAGTAGTTGATGATCTGTACCACAGTCAGCTTCAGGTTTTGTCTTTGTTGATGTTATAGAACTTTTCCATCGTTGACTTCTACAGATGTAGTCAATTTGATTTTTATACAATCCATTGGGTGAAGTCCATGTGTACAGTCGCCGCTTGTGTTGATGGAAGAAGGTGTTTGAGATGAATAGATCGTTGGTCTTGCAGAATTCTATCAGTCTTTCTCCAGCTTCATTTCTGTTGCCAAGTCCATATTTTCCAACTACTTTGCCTTCTTCTTTGTTGCCAACCTTTGCGTTCCAGTCACCCATGACTATCAGGATATCCTGTTTGCATGTTCTGTCAATTTCAGCTTGTACTTGTTCATAGAACTCTTCAATTTCATTCTCTTCTGCAGCTGTTGTTGGGGCATATACTTGAATTATAGTTGTGTTGATAGGCATTCCTCGTAGACGAATAGAGATTAAACGATCGCTGACTGCATTGTATTTCATTACAAGTTCTTGCAAGTTTCTTCTTTATTATAAAGGCAACACCATTTCTTCTTTGTCTTTCATTTCCAGCATAGTAGACCATGTGATCATCTGATGCAAAGTGCCCGATGCCAGTCCATTTCAGTTCGCTGACACCCAACAGATCAAGTTGTACACGTTCCATTTCATTCTTGACCACTTCCAACTTCCCTTGGTTCATGCTTCGTACGTTCCATAAGGCATCTTTACAGCTTCTGATTCTCATTTCATGCGCAACTACATCAGCAGTCAGACGTCCTGAGGGCTTTGATCCAACCACATCATAAATGCAGGCTTTACTCTGAAAAGTCTTCAGCTCTTCCCCAGTAGCTAGTTGAGTGCCTTCCGAGCTGGGGGTCTCATCTTCCAGCACTATAGCACAATTTGTTTTGTTGTAACTATCCATTGAGTTTTCATGGCAAGATACAGAAGTAGATTGCCGGGCCTTTCTTCCGCGCAGTTTAAGTTTGGTGGTGTTGCCGTTGTCACAGAAATTTGATCCTCCGCCGTCAACACTGTCCCATTCTGCTGCTGCCCAAATGGGTGGTTTGTCTTGGTCTGGCACCTCAGCTGGGACCTGTCCATCTTGGGAGACCCTGCCAGTAGTTAAACTACCGATAGTTTAGCTCTCAGCATCACTGATGCACACAAGCCCTCACAGCACGACAAGCTGCAAACCAAGTGAAGGAGGACATGATTATTGGCACCCTTATAAACAATTCATATCAATTTGAGCAGAAGAATCACATTACCACTGCAGTAGAATTAGACACTCCTGTGATCAATTGTTAGTACTCACGTGACTTGAATTAACCAATGAATGATGGTTCTAATGTTTAGAATGGCCACATTCACTCCCCAGTCCCTTACAATGATAAAGACAAGACAGCTGCCTGAGACCATCAGAAAAGCCATTATCATCAAACTTCTAGGGGATACAAAGCCATCCCTAAAGACCTTGGGATTCCTGTGTCTACAGTTCACAATGTTATTAAGAAGTTTTCTGCTCATGGAACTATTAAGAACCTCCCAGGACATGGTGGGAAGAGGAAAATTCATCCAAAACGATTTTGAAGGTTAGTGCAAACTGTTGGAAAAGCACCACATACAGCATCCAAAGAGCTTAAGGCTGACATGGAGCTTTCTGGAGTGGTGGTTTCAAGCCACACCATACACAGCACACTAAACAAAGGAGGACATCATGGGCAAAGGCCAAGGAGGGACCCCATTGCTTAAAGACAGAAATAAAAAGGCACACCTGATCGTTGCACAACCCACCTTGAGAAACCACAATAATCTGGATAAATGTTCTGTGGACAGATGAAACCAAACTTGAGCTCTTTGACAATGCAGACCAATGATATATTTACAGGCGAAGAAATGAAGCTTATAAGGAAAAAAACACCCCTCCTATAGTTAAATATGATGGAGATTCCATAATGTTGTGGGGCTATTTTGCTGCCTCAGGAACTGGAGGCCTGGAACATATTAAAGGAATCATGAAGTCAGAGGACTGCCAAGGTATTTTGGAGTGAAATGTGCTGCCTAGTGTCAGAAAGCTAGATCTAGGTCGAAGGTCATGGGTCCTCCAGCAGGACAATGATCCAAAACATACATCCAAAAGTACAAAAGACTGGTTAAAAGGAACAAATACTTCTGTTCTGTTTTTAATAAAGAAAATCCTGGAGAAGGACCACCTGTGATTACTCCATTCCCATTTGTATATTTGTCAGATACCACACCATTCACAGAAGATGATGTGTTAGAACAGCTTGCAAAACTGAAAGTGGACAAGGCCATGCGACCGGATGGAATACATCCCAGGATACTGAAAGAGTTCAGAGAGATTCTTGCAGGGCCGTTAAAGGATGTCTTCAACAGATTCTTGGAGACAAGATAAGTTCCACAGGATTCGAGAAGGGCTGATGTGGTACCTCTTCACAAAAGTAGTAATAGGGAAGAAGTGACAAACTACAGGCCGGTAAGCCTTAACTCGGTGGTGGGAAAAGTAATGGAGGCGCTCCTGAAGGAGCAAATAGTGCACTTTCTTGAAACCAACAAGTTGCATGATTCGAGGCAAAATGATTTTACCAAAGGACAATCTTGCCAAACAAATCTGATTGAGTGCTTTGACTGGGTGACCAGAGAACTAGATCAAGGGCATGCGATGAATGTGATCTATCTAGATTTCAGCAAAGCCTTTGATACTGTTCCTCATATGAGGCTTATCAATAAACAACAGCTTGTGGATGGGTCCCAAGGTGGTGAATTGGTTTAGAAATTGGTTGACTGACAAACGACAGAAGGTGATGGTAAATGGAACTCACTCGGATGAAAGGAAGGTGATTAGTAGTGTGCCCCAGGGTTCAGTCCTGGCACCGGTACTGTTCAATGTATTTGTGAGTGATATTGCTGAAGAACTGAATGGAAAAGTCTGTCTTTTTGCAGATGACACGAAAATTTGCAACAGAGTGGACTCCCCTGAGGGAGTGGATAACATGAGGAAAGATCTACAAAAGCTGGAAGCATGGTCCTAATGCTTGGCAGTTAAGATTTAATGTGAAGAGGTGCAGTGTCATAGACTTGGGAAGCAGAAATCCAAGGGAATTGCATGCGATAGGGGGTGAGAGGATGGTGTGCATGGACCAGGAGAAGAACCTCAGAGTGATTGTTTCTGAGGATCTCAAGGTGGTGAAACAGTGTGAGAAGGCGGTGGCAAAAGCCAGAAGGATGCTGGGTTGTATACAGAGAGGAATTACCTGCAGAAAGGAAGAGATACTAATGCCACTGTACAAGTCGCTAGTGAGGCCTCACTTGGAATATTGTGTTCAGTTTTGGAGACCATATCTCGCAAAGGATATAAAAAGACTGGAAATGGTTCAGAGGAAGGCGACCAAAATGATTTGGAGCCTGCATCAGAAGACGTATGAGAAGAGACTTGAAGACCTAAATATGTACACTCTGGAGGAGAGGAGGGACAGGGGAGATATGATACAGACCTTTAAATACATAAAAGAGTATTAATGAACAAACTTCTTCCAAAGAAGGGGAAGCTGTAAAACTAGCATAATATGAAGCTGTAAGGGGGGTAAACTGAAAGGCAACATCAGGAAATACTTTTTCACTGAAAGGGTGGTGGATGCTTGGAATGCCCTCCCGATAGAAGTGGTGGGAACAAATACAGTGACAGAATTCAAAATGGCATGGGCCAGACGCAGAGGATCCCTTTATTTATTTATTTTTATTTAAATGGATTTCTATACCGCCTTCTCCTGTAATCAAGGCGGTCTACACAGCAAACAATCGACAAAATACTGTGTCTCGTGTACGCATGCATTGAACAGTGAACAGTGTGTGTGTAGGGGGTCGTTGATTCTTGGTGAGCTATTTACAACATGCGCTATATATATAATACTATGTACATCAGAACTTTACTTCAATACTATGTACGTGTCGAGAACGGAGGGTAGTTGGGCTGTGGTACTGTCTGTTGCACAATTTAAGTGACGTCACCATAGTGCTCTATGAAGAGGGTCATCTTGAGCAGTTTCCTAAAGTCCTTAATGTCTGTTGTTGACCGTAGTACATCAGGGAGGGCGTTCCAAATTGTTGGTGCCGCTTTTGATAGGGCTCATTTTTCGGTGTCCTTGCGTACCTTGGTAAAGTCCTTTGGTGTGTTGACACGGTTGGAGGTGCCTCTCCTCCTCGGTCTTGTGCTGCTGTCAGGTTGTATGAGTGGTTGTAGGCTGAAAGCTGATAACTGTTGTTTGATTTTGAATATGTTTATGACTGTCTTGTATCTGATGTGGGAGCTGATTGGTAGCCAGTGGAGATCTTTTAGAGTGGGTATGATGTGTTCTTGTCTTGTGGTGCCAGCTATTATGCGTGCTGCTGTGTTTTGTGCCAATTGCAATGGCCTGAGTGTCTGTTTTGTTAGGCCAAGATAGATTGGGTTGCAGAAGTCTAGGATTGGGGTTATTAGTGCCTGACAGACTGTGCGGAAGTGTTTCTGGGAGAGGAGGGTCTTGAGGCCTCGGACTAGTCTCATCTTGTGGTATGCATTTTTGGTGGTTCTGCTGATGTGGGACTGAAGATTCAGTTCTTTGTCTAGCATCATTCCGAGGTATTTCACTTTTGGTTGTATGGGTATGGTTGTGTTGTCTATCTTGATGTTGAGGGATGAAGTCAGAGTTTCGTGTGATGATTAGTGCCTCGGTCTTGCTGTAGTTTATGGTCAGGTTGTTGTCTTGAAACCAGCTGTTCATGTGCATGAGACACTCTGTTATCTTGGTGAAGTCTGGGTTGTCGAGGGTGATTGGTGTGTATATCATTATGTCGTCAGCATAGATTGTGTATTTTATCTTGTGTTCTTTTATGATGCTGCATATTGGCTGGATGTAGAGGTTAAATAATAGCGCCGATAGGGCGGATCCTTGAGGTACGCCTTGCATGACCTTTATGGGTCGGGATGTGTTGGGACCGATCTTGACCTGTATCTGTCTGTCCGTTAAGTAGGAGTGGAACCATCTCAGGGTGGCTCCGTGTAGTCCGATGTTCTGTAGTCTTGCTAGTAGAGTTCCATGGTCCACTGTGTCAAATGCTGATGAAATGTCAATGAAGATCATGAGTATTCCGTTCTTGTTGTTGTCTATGAGGTGTAGTATGTCGTAAATAGATATAACAGGAGTGTTTCAACTCCGTGGTTGGGGCGGAAACCGTGTTGGTTGAGGTGCAGTTGTGCGTGGTTGTTGATGTGGTCTTATAGCTGATGTGGAACCGCTTTCTCAATAATCTTTGCCAGTAGAGGGATGCTTGAGATAGGTCTGTACACTGCTGGGTTGTTCTTGTCGAGTGGTGATTTCTTTGGGATTGGTCTTATTGTGGCGAGTTTTAGCTGGTTTGGCATGATTCCGTGAGTTAGTGAACTGTGCACCATGTTGTGTATGGTGTGGTTGAAGTTTGACTTTGTTGCCTTAATCCATGTCACTTAATAGCAACAGGATAAAATCAAAATAAACACAGCTCTCTCTTATATCTCAACAAATAGGGGTGTGACCTACATGGAGCGGTGGGTACATGCCTAAATAAAGACATGGGGAGGGGTGACCTGCACAGAGTGGCAGATGCACCTACTCTTAACACCTTGCTGGGCAGACTAGATGGACCATACCGGTCTTTATCTGCCATCATTTACTATGTTACTATGACTGTTTTAAACTGGCCAGCAATGAGTCTTGATCTCAGTCCAATCGAGAACCTTTGCAAAGAGCAGAAATCTGCCATTGGTAAAAGGAATCCTAGAAACATTCATAAGCTGGAACAAATTGCAGTTGAAGAGTGGGAGAAACTACCAGCAGATAGATGTATGAAACTTATAGATGGCTACAAGAAACGTTTGGAGACTGTCATCACTGCCAAGGGCTGTGCAACCAAATATTAGTGAAGGATGCCATTAATCCTGTCAAGGTCATTTTTTGTTTTTTTCTCAGAAATTACTACGTCTAAGTTAAAGAAACATCTTTTTTTGTTTTATATCATTGTACATACTATTAAAATACTCTGATGATGTACAGTTGGAATATTTCCAATTATTTCTCAAGATATTGTACACAACATACCTAAAATGCAAGGATGCCAATAATATTGACCACAACTGTATTGGTGGGGTGCCTTTGGGTATGTGTTACAGGGGTGGGGTGCCTATGTAAGTGTGTGGTGTGGGCTGGGGTGCTTGTGTGTATGTAGTACAGGGATGGGATGCCTCTTTATGTACATGCTGTGCTGGTCAGGTTCCTGTGTGTGTATGTCTGTGTGGTATGGGGGAATGGTGCCTGTGTGTGTAGTGCAGGGATGGCGTGCCTGTGTGCCTTCTGGGGGGTCGGGGCTGCACCTTTTAGCATATATTCATTTTCCCCATTTCTCCACTTTTTTCAATGTCCACTTCCTTGCAAAAGAAAGCCACCATTGTAAAGAGCAGTACTTTTATGTGCCCGCAGGACAAGCTGTTCCTGCAGGCTAAAGAGGTGAAGAAGGCTGTAATTGCGGCAACAGTGGTGCCTGTGCCCATGGAAGCAGCTTGTCCAGAGGCGCACAGAAGTACTGCAGCTTTCTTTTGCTCTTCAGCCCGCAGGAACAGCCTGTCCCATGGGCCCGAAGAACAAAAGAGAGGCACAGTTGCAGCCAACAATACTTTTGCATGCCCAAGGCCCAGGCTGCTCCCAGAGGCCGAAGAGGTGATAGTGACCAGCAATCCTGCCTGTGCCTGCAGGAACAGCCTATCCCGCAGGCTGAAGGAAAGAGAGCCATGATTCGCAAGAATGCTTCCTGGAGCTGGGGTCAGAGAAGCACAGGAGATAGGGCATATTTAAAGGGGCAGTGCTTTGGTGAAATACAATTGGGGGGAGGGGAATGGAAGGCAAGGGGTAGAAATGAAAAGTAGAGAAAGGGATAGAGGCTGGAAATGGAACGGGGGATGGCGGCGGGGAGGCAGAAGGAGAGAGTCTTCAGGGAGGGGTGATAGACAGACGGGGCCTTACCTAGGAGCAAGGAATGGGAGATGGTAATGCTAAAGCGTGAGTCTGACCTTAAGGTGGCCATTCCTAAAGGGTAAATCTGACACCTGATAGACAGACAAGGTCTTGCCTAGGAATGAGTAATGGGAAGATGGCCAGTGCTAAAGGGTAAGTCTGACCTCTGATAGACAAGGTCTTGCCTAGGAATGAGGAATGGGAAGGTGGCCAGTGCTAAAGGGTGAGTCTAACCTCTGATATACAGACAGGGCCTTGCCTAGGTATGAGGAATAGGGAAGGTGGCAAAAGTTAAAGGGTGTGTCTGTTGTCACTGAATGGTTGGGGAAGTACAGTTAGCTATTACCAAGAGGCAGAAGAAGTAACAGCAGTATCCATCAGAAGACAATGAAAGCTGGCCATCACTGAGGGACAAGGGAGAGAAGAGAAGGAAGGGCCATAAGACCCCAAGGGATGGAGGTGTGGAAGCTCTTTACCTGTCCATCTTCTCACACAATATGCTAAATAAGCAGTCAAACAGCAGAAGCTCTCGCAAGTATGGGAAGGTTTGGAAACTGATCATCAGCACGTAGGGCAAAAAGTCAAAGGAAACCAAGGTAGGACAGGATGTTCCTGCAAAATACAGCTATGGGGCGTGAAAAAGCCTTTCAGATGACCAAGGGTTGTGCTCTCCTTCCTTTAGCATGGGTGGGGAGACTTGTCCTATAGAGGAAAGGGAAGATAAGTGTCATACACCCTGTCCCCTTGTACCAGTCCTACCCCATCCTCCACACACACTCCAATCCTAGCTGCACGTGCATTGCTTTCTCCCTACCTTCTACCCTGCTGTCATAAACACACACACAGTACACCTGTGCTGGTCTCCCTCCTCACCATTAACACACGACTCCCTCCATCCTTCACATACACTTCCCCTCTGCCTACACAATTCCATTTAAGAACTTAAATTCCACCTTTTGTATCACAAATAATAGAAAGTATATTATATACACATCACACTCTCCCCACACATTTTTCTGTATAGTTCTATAAATGCTCCTTAGCCCTGAACCACAGAGAAAAAGTGTTTGGGTTAAAGAGAAAGCAGACAAACACCATGTCAAATCTTTTGCAGGAGGCTCTCGGCTTAGATGAAGACAAACAGTCCCTGCTTGCTACAGTGAACATAAGAAATGCCTTAGTGGGTTAGACCAAGGTCCAGCAAGCCCAATATCCTGTTTCCAACAGTGGCCAATCAAAGCCACAAGTACCTGGCAGATTCCCAAAGAGGCACACAGGATCCACAATACTTGTCCCGGGGCAAACAATGGATTTCTCGGGTCCTCTTTAATAATGGTTTATGGACCTTTCCTCCAGGAACTTATCTAAAACCTTTTAAAACCCAGCTACACTAACAACATTTACTACATCTTCCAGTAACAAATTCTAGAGTTTGATTATGTGTTGAGTGAAAAAATATTTTCTCTTATTAGTCTTAAATGGATTACATTTATTTATTTTATTTTTTTTTATACCGCGCTCTTTAGAATCAGTGTGGTATAAATGTATACTAACAGGTACTTTTTATTCCCTTATCCCCAAAGGGCTCACAATCTAAGTGTACCTGAGGGTTAAGTGGCTTGCCCAAGGCCACATTGTAGCTTGTAGCCACATTGTAGCTTCATTGCAAGCCCCCTAGACTTTCTACCTTTTGATGGCATAAAAAAATGATTTAAATTTACTCGTTCCACTCCATTCATTAACTCATAGACCTCTATCATATTCCCCCTCAGCCGTCTCTTTTCCATGATGAAGAGCCCTAACCTTTTCAACCTCTCTTCATAGGTAACCTTCTATTCCCTCTACCATTTTTGTTGCTCTTCTTTGTACCTTTTCTGATGCAGCTGTATCCTTTCTAAGATATGGTGACCAGAATTGCACATAATATTCAAGAACATAAGAAAATATGATATGCCATACCGGATCAAACCAAGGTCCATCAAGCCCAGTAACCTGTTTCCAACAGTGGCCAATCTAGGTCACAAGTACCTAGCAGTTTCCCCAAACGACACAGGTTCATCAATTCTTGTATTGACTCAAACAGTGATATCCCGGGTCCCTTTTAATAATGGTTTATGGACCTTTCCTCCAGGAACTTGTCCAAACCTTTTTTAAACCCAGCTACACTAACAGCTCTTACTACATCCTCCGGTAACAAATTCCAGAGTTTGATTACACGTTGAGTGAAAAAAATTTTTCTCTTATTAGTTTTAAATAGGTTACCCTGTAGCTTTATTGCATGTCCCCTAGTCTTTTTATATTCTGATGATGTAAACAATCGATCTACGTTTACCCGTTCCACTCCATTCATTAATTTATAGACCTCTATCATATCTCCCCTCAGCCATCTCTTTTCCAGGTTGAAGAGCCCTAACCTTTTTAGCCTCTCTTCATAGGAGTATCCTTCCATCTCCTTTACCATTTTGGTGGCTCTTCTCTGTACCTTTTCTAATAACGCTATATCCTTTTTAAGATACAGCTACCAGAATTGCACACAATATTCAAGGTGCGGTCGCACCATGGAACGATACAGAGGCATTTTAATATCCTTTGTTTTATTTTCCATTCCTTTCCTTATGATACCTAGCATTCTATTTGCTCTCTTGGCCGTTCCTGCACACTGGGCGGACGGTTTTAACATGTTATCCACAATGATGCCTAAATATTTTTCCTGGGTAGTGGTTCCCAATGTGGAACCTTGCATCGTGTAACCATAGTTTGGGTTGTTCTTTCCTAGGTGCATAACTTTGCACTTGTCCACATTAAATTTCATCCACCATTTGGATGCCTAGTCTTCCAATTTATCAAGATTCTCTTGCAATTTTCCACCATCCTCTTGGGTTTTAACAACTTTAAATAGTTTTGTCTCATCTGCAAATTTGATAACTTCACTCATTATTCCCTTTTCCAGGTCATTTATGAATATGTCAAAAAGCAGCGGACCCAGCACAGATCCCTGCGGTACTGCACTATTCACCTTTCTCCAATGGGAAAATTGGCCATTTAGCCCTACCCTCTGCTTTCTATCTTTTAACCAGTTCCTGATCCACAATAGTACATAGCCTCCTATCCCATGACTTTTTAGTTTTGCCAAAAGTCTCTGATGAGGGACCTTGTCAAAGGTTTTCTGAAAGTCCAGATACACTATATCAACTGACTCACCTTTGTCTACCTGTTTATTCACACCTTCAAAAAAACATAACAGATTAGTAAGAAAAGATCTTCCTTGTTTAAAGCAATGTTGGCTATCTCCCATTAAGCCATGACTATCTAAATGCTGAGTAATTTTGTTCTTTATGATGGTTTCTACCATTTTTCCCGGTACTGACGTCAGGCTCACCGGTTTGTAGTTTCCCGGATCACCCCGGGAACTCTTTTTAAAAAGTGGTGTTACATTGGAGATCCTCCATTCTTCAGGTATTACAGATGATTTTAATGATAGTTCACAGATTACTAATAGCAGGTCTTCAATCTCATATTTCAGTTCTTTCAACACCCTTGGATGTATACCACCCGGTCCAGGCGATATGCTACTTTTCAGTTTATCAAACAGTTGTAATACATCTTCCCGGTGTAGCGATACTTCTTTCAGTTCTTCCGCAGTATTACCTTTAAATACCACTTCAGTCTTGGGTAACATACCTACATCTTCCTCAGTAAAGACCGAAGCAAAGAATTCATTCAGTCTCTCTGCTATAGCCTTGTCCCCTCTTACTGCCCCATTTACCCCTCTATCATCTAATGGTTCAACTGACTCACGTTTTTTTTGCTACAAATGTACTTGAAAAAGTCTTTATTATGCATTTTTGCTTCCACAGCAAGCTTCTCACATTTTCTCTTTGCCTGCCTTATCACTGCCTTGCATTTAACTTGCCAGTGCTTGTGCTGTTTACATTTTTTGTCATTTGGCTATTTTTTCCATTTCCTGAAAGATGCTTTTTGGCAACAACAGCCTCTTTGACCTCACCTTTAAACCATGCTGGCTGTTTTTTGGACTTCCTTCCACTTTTCTTAAAGCATGGAATACAGCTGTTCTGGGCTTCCAAGATAGTATTTCTAAACAACACCCAAGCTTGATGTAAGTCTTTAACCTTTGCAACTGCTCCTTTTAATTTTTTCTTAACTATTTTCCTAATTTTATCATAGTCTCCCTTTCAAAAGTTAAAAGGTAGTAATGTGGATTTCTTTACCATCCCTCCTCCATTAATTAAATCAAACATGATCATGCTATGATCACTATTGCCAAGTGGCCCCAATACCCTTATCTCTTGCACCAGATCTGGTGTTCCACTAAGGACTAGGTCCAAAATGGCTTCCCCTCTAGTCGGCTCATGAACCAGCTGCTCCAAGAAGTCGTCATTTATTTCGTCTAGAAACTTTATCTCCCTAGCATGTCCTGCCATGACACTGACCCAGTCAATACTGGGGTAATTGAAATCACCCATTATTTTTACTGTTCTGTAACTTTTGTTAGCTTACCTGATTTCTTTGAGCATTTCATCATCCATTTGTTCATTCTGGCCAGGCGGTCGATAGTACACCCCACTGTCATCGCCTTCCCCTTTTTACATGGAATTTCATTTCATAGAGATTCTACAGCGATTTTTGTTTCCTGTAGAACTTTAATTCTTTATGACTCAATGCCCTCTCTAACATAGAGCGCAACCCTCCACCAATTTTATCAGCTCTATCATTACGATATAGTTTGTACCCAGGTATCACAGTGTCCCACTGGTTGTCCTCCTTCCACCATGTCTCTGAGATACCAATCATATCTAACTTCTTTTAGTGCTATATACGTATTCTAACTCTCCCATCTTATTTTTTAGACTTCTAGCATTTGCATACAAGCATTTTAGAGACTGTATTTTATTTATATTAATCTGGTTATTGGTAGGCAGGGGTAATTTGGAATGTTTAAGCTCTGTCTGTTCTGTACTCAAGGGCATTTGGGCTGCCTTTGTCTTTATTGGAACCTCTCTGCTGATGTGCCTTAACTTCATTTTTTGTTAGTATCCTTCAAGAATACATTGTTCCAAACCATGCGCTCTTGTGCGACTGTCGGCTCTCCCCTGTTATCTAGTTTAAAAGCTCCTCTATCTCCTTTTTAAAGGTTAATGCCAGGCATTTCCTGTTTCCCATCATCCCCGGCCGGCTTAACAGAACCGCGAGAGGGAAACTCCCTTCGTGGCTCTGAAAGCCAGGCCGAGGAGAGTGATCAAGGGAGGGCTTTGCCGGGCAGGTGGGGGCCCTGCGGGAGACACTTGATTCTGCTGCTGCCACGGTGGCAGCGGCAGCAGCAGCAAGTTTGTTTTTTCTTTTAAAGTTTCCCTGGGCTGAGGGGGGAGGGGAGTTAGGACTGGTAATGGGCTGGGGGGGGGGGTTAGGACTGGTAATGGGCTATGGGGGAGGGGTAGGACTGGTAATGGGCTAAGAGGAGGCTAAGACTGGAAATGGGCTAATGGGGGGTTAGGACTGGAGATGGGCTGATGGGGGGGGTTAGGACTGGTAATGGGCTATGGGGGGGGCTAGGATTGGAAATGGGCTGATGGGGGGGCTAGGACTGGTAATGGGCTATGGGGGGGGGTTAGGACTGGTAATGGGCTATGGGGGGGGGGGGTTAGTACAGGGAATAGGCTATGTGGGAGCCTAAGACTGGAAATGGGCTGATGGGGGGGGGGGGGTTAGGACTGGTAATGGGCTAGGGGGGAGGCTAAGACTGGAAATGGGCTGATGGGGGGGTTAGGACTGGTAATGGGCTATGGTGGGCTAGGACTGGAAATGGGCTGATGGGGTTAGGACTGGTAATGGGCTATGGATGGGGGTTAGGACTGGTTATGGGCTGATGGGGAAGTTAGGATTGGAGGTGGGCTGATGTGGGTTAGAACTGGTAATGGGCTATGGGGGGGCTAGGACTGGAAATGGGCTGACTGAGGGATTAGGACTGGTAATGGGCTATGGGGGCTACGACTGGGCTATGGGGGCTAGGACTGGAAATAGGCTGATAGGGAGGTTAGGACTGGTAATGGGCTATGGGTGGGCTAGGACTGGTAATGGGCTGAGTGGAAGGGGGGACTTGAACTGCAAATAGCTGATGGGGATGGGAACGGGGGCTTGGAATGGAAATGGGCTGAGTGGAAGGGGGGTTTGGAATGGAAATGGGCTGTGAGGGGAGGGAGCTAGGACTGGAAATGGGATGAGTGGGGGGAGCTAGGACAGGAAATGGGCTGATGGAGGTGCTAGAAAGGACTGTAAATGGGCTGTTGGGGGGTGCTAAGATTGGAGATGGGCTATGGTGGGGGCTTGGAATGAAATGGACTCATGGAGGGGCTAGAACTGGAAGTAGGCTCATGGGGGGTTTGGATTAGAAATGGGCTGAGTGGAGGGGAGCTAGGATTTGACATGGGCTGATGGTGGGGCTAGGAAAGGATTAGAAATTGGCTGATGGGGGCTGGAATTGGAAATGAGCTGATGGAGGGACTCGGATTGGACTTTAAATAGATGGGGGAGCTAGGACTGGAAATTGGCTGATGCGGGGGCTAGAAGGGAGCAGATGCTGGGTGGGGCTGGAACTAAAAGGGAGCTGATGTTGGGGGAGGATTAGAATGGGATGGGGATGGGGCTGGGAGAGTGAAATGGAGAGGGGAAAAATATTTTGTGTGGGAGGGAAGAAAAATCTTCAATTGGCCGGGTATTGGGAGAGTAAGTGGGGATTGAGGATGGAGGGGTAAAATTTGAGTGGATGACATAGGAATGAGGAAAGAGCAAAGGAGAAAGATTAGTATGTTAAAGCAGATGTAGAAAGAGAATGGAAAAAAAACTAGAAGAGAGAAGAAAGGACAAATGGACAGCAGATGATGGAGAGTTAGCAGAAGACATGAAGAAACCAGAAGAAAGTGGCTGGAGCAAGTGCCACTGAAAAAAAAATGCACAAAAGGTAGAAAAATATCTCTTTATTTATTAACTGGAATATGTCAATATGTCAGCTTTGGGAAATGTGAATCATTAACATCTGTGCTTTATTTAGTACAAGAGGAAATTAATTTATAGTTTTATTTCTACAGTGTTGTACATTCCAAGTGTGGCTTTTGGGGTTCCCAGTTTAATTATTGTCTTCCTGTTTCTAAATTGTGATTCCTTGTTTGGTGATGGTCTATGTTCTGCATGTGTAACTGAGCTGAGGTATTCTGTTTATGTAATTCCTATTTGACATTGCCACTTGTTCTCTTTCCCCAGTAGGTCATGTATTGTTATTCTCTGAAATGTATTGGTTCAATATTTACAGCGTTGCCTTTTGATAGGTAGGGTCTGGTGCTTTGTGAGTCCTGGTAGTGCTGTTATGATACGGTGGGTTTGCTATTGCTTCTAAATGGGCAGTGTTTGTAGTAGTTCCTAATGTGCCTGGCGGTTGGCACTGGATTACAGTAATGTAGAAATCTTTTAGTCTTTCTTTATCTATACACTCATTAAGAGACATGTTTACTAAAAGTTAGTGTATGGTAACATTATGCAAATATTTATGCAAATGAGGCCCTGCACCGAATCTCCGCACATGGCCCCGCACCCCCCTTGGGCCACTTCTGCGTCTCATCCACGCATTGTGATTCCAGAGCTCTGCTTGCCTTTTGGGTCCTGTGCGTGGAATGGAAAGCATTGCGGAGAACGCTACCCTGTAAGTTCTGGATTTCAACTTCCTACCTAAAAGCCTAAATTTAGCCTACAGCACCTCCCCATTTTCCTATGTCATTGGTACCGACATGTACAAAGACAGCAGACTCCTCCCCAGCACTATCTAAGACCTTGTCTATGTGGTGCATGAGGTCCGCTACCTTTGCACCAGGCAGGCATGTTACCAAGCGATCCTCACACCCAGCTAGCTACATGCCTAATGATCGAATCACCATCTATAATGGCTGTCCTAACCCTTCCCTCATGGGCACTTGGCCCTGGAGAAACTTCCTCGGTGCGAGAGGATTTTACATCACCTGGAGGACAGGTCCTAGCTATAGGATCACTTCCTGCCACACCAGGGTGATGCTGTCCTGTCACATGACCTCTCTCCTCCATGGCAACAGGGATGCTGCCAGACTAGAGGTGGGACCTCAGGACTACATCCCTGTAGGTCTCGTCTATGTATCTCTGTCTTTCTTATGTCTTCCAAGTCTCTCGTTCCCTGAGAGCAAAGAGCTCCTTGCACCTTGTGCACACATAAGACCCTTCACCAACTGGAAGAAAATCATACATGTGACACTCAGTGCAAAAGACTGGAAAGATACAGATGCATTATAATATCCTTTGTTTTATTCTCTATGATTTCCTATGATTCCTAGCATTCTATTTGCTTTCTTAGCCATGACTGCATACGGGGTGGAGGGTTTGAATGTGTTATCCATGATGACATCTAAATCTTTTTCCTGGGTGGTGGTTTCTTAGGTGGTTCCTGGCATCGTGTAACCATAGTTTGAGATGTTCTATCCTAGGTGCATAACTCTGCACTTGTCCACATTAAATTTCCTCTGTCTTTTGGACATCCAGTCTTCCAATTTTTCAAGGTCCTCTTACAATTTTTCACAATCCTCTTGAATAATTGTGTGTCATATGCAAATTTGATCACATCACTCATTATTCCTATATCTAGGTCATTTATGAAAATGTGAGATTCCTTTTCTGTACAAGCTTTGTCTTGATTCAATGTAAAAATTCAATAAATAATAATTAAACAAAATAAGCATTGGGCCCAGCACAGCTTCCTGGAGTACATCCACTATTCATCTTTCCCCATTGAGAAAATTGGCCATTTAGCCCTACTCTTTGCTTTCTATCTTTTAACCAGTTCCTGATACACAAAGAGGTGCAACATAATGGTGGTATTTGGGATGGTGATTGTTGTTGTTAAGTACCATCAAGTCGGTGTCGACTCATGGCAACCCTCTGGATAGTTGTCCTAAATTGTGTTCGGTCTTCAATTAGGCGGCTCATTGTTGACAGACTGGCACCCGTAGATGCTGTTATTCTATTGATCCATTTCATTGCTGGCCTTCCTCTTTTGCGTAGACCTTTCTACTTTGCCAAGCATGATGTCTTTCTCTAATGATCACTCTCTTCGCATGATGTGTCCAAAGTATGAAAGTCAAAGTCTTGTCATCTGAGCTTCTAAAGAAAGCTTAGGTTTGATCTCCTCTAGTACTGACTGGTTTGTTCTTCGGGCAGTCCATGGTATACACAGTATTCATTGTCAGCACCATAATTCAAAGGCATCAATTTTCTTCCTGTCTATCTTTTTCACTGTCCAACTTTCACATCCATATGATATTATTGAAAATGCCATGACTTGAACAAGTCGAATCTTTGTATGGAGAGAGACATCTCTGCTCTTGAGAATCTTGTCTAGGACTTTCATAGCCATTCTGCCAAGAGCAATGCATCGTCGGATTTCTTGACTGCTTATTGCTTCTTTATTGATAGTTGATCTAAGTAGGTTTAAGTTGTCAACTATTTGTTCTCCATCAATGATGAACTTATTCATTTTGCCAGTTGTCAGGATCTTTGTCTTCTTAATGTTAAAGTGCAGACCCATTTTAAGACTATATTCCTTGATCTTGAGAAGCAAATGTTTCAAATCATCTTCACTTTCAGCTAGTAATGTGGATCATCAGCATAGTGAAGGTTGTTGAGGAGTCTTCTACAAACCTTCACACCTCTGTTGTCTTCATACAGTCCTGCTTCTCTGATGATTTGTTCTGCATATAAATTAAAGAGGTAGAGGGAAAGCATGCAGCCTTGTCATACATCTTTGCTGATTTTAAAACATTCTGTTTCTTCTAGTTCCATTAGAACTGTTGCTTCTTGATCAATGTACAGATTGTGCAAGAGAACGATCAGGTGTTCTGTTATACCCATGCTTCTTAATGTGGCCCAGAGTTTCTCATGGTTTACACAGTCAAAAGCCTTGCTGTAGTCAATAAAACACATATAGATATCCTTTTGGTTTTCTTTTCTTTTCAAGGATCCATCTCGTATCCATGATAATGTCTCTCGTTCCTCTCCCTTTCCTGAACCCTGCTTGCACTTCAGGCAGTTCTCGTTCCAGGTATGGTTGTAGTCTCTGCTGAATGATCTTGAGTAGAATCTTGTTGGCATGTGGGATTAGAGCGATGGTGTGATAATTTCCACAGTCAGTTGGGTCACCTTTCTTCAGTATTAGTATAAACACAGATCTTTTCCAGTCAGTTGGCCACAAATTTGTCTTCCAAATTTCTTGGCAGAGCCTTATATGGTAATAGCTTCATCTGATTCCTGTAATAACTCAATGGGCATGCATCAATGCCCGGTGTTTTGTTCTTTGATATGGCTTTCAATGCAGCTTTGACTTCTTCTTTCATCATTAATGGTTCCTGATCATAAGGTATAGGTTGAAACGGCTGTTGGTCCATTTGATCTTTATTGTATAATGACTCTGTATATTCTTTCCACCTTTTCTTGATCTTCTCAGCATCATTCAACATGGATCCTTGAGCATCTTGTACCCTTCAGTTTGAGGCTGGAATTTTTTTTCGTAGCTTTAGAAAAGCCGATCTTGTTCTTCCTCTAATAGCTTCTGATTCTATTTCCTTGCATGTGTCATTGAAGTACTTTTCCTTGTCCTGTTTTGCCACACGTTGGAAATCTCTGTTGAGTTCTGTGATTACCTCTCTTCCTCCTCTGGCTTTAGCTTCTCTGTGTTTCTGGACAATTTTTAGAGTTTCTTCAGATATCCATTTTGGCCGTTTTTGCTTTTTCACCTTATGTAGAGACTTACCGCTTTCTTCCAAAAAACCTTCTTGATGTTATCCCATAACTCTTCTGGAACTCTGTCATTTTTATCTAAAGCAGCAAATCGATTTCTTAGGCAGTCTTTAAATTCCAGTAGTATATTCTCAAGGACATATTTTGCTACATTCGTGAGTTTGCATACTAGTAGTTGGTGATCTGTACCACGGTCAGCTCTAGGTTTTGTCGTTGTTGATGTTATTGAGCTTTTCCATCGTTGTCTTCCATAGATGTAGTCAATTTGATTTCTGTACAATCCATTGGGTGAAGTCCACGTATACAGTCGGCGCTTGTGTTGCTGAAAGAAGGTGTTTGAGATGAATAGATCATTGGTCTTGCAGAATTCTATCTGTCTTTCTCCAGCTTTGTTTCTGTTGCCAAGTCCATATTTTCTAACTACTTTGCCTTCTTCTTTGTTGCCAACGTTTGCGTTCCAGTTACCCACGACTGTCAGGATATCCTGTTTGCAGGTTCTGTCAATTTCAGCTTGTACTTGTTCATAGAACTCATCAACGTCTTCCTCTTCTGCAACTGTTGTTGAGGCATATACCTGAATTATAGTTGTGTTGATGGGCTTTCCTCGTAGACAAATAAAATTAAGCATTCACTGACTGCATTGTATTTCATTACAGTTCTTGCAAGCTTCTTCTTAACTAAAAATGCAACACCATTTCTTCTTTGTCTTTCATTTCTAGCAAAGTAGACTATATGATCATCAGAAGCAAAGTGCCCAAAGCCAGTCTATTTCAGTTCACTGACACCCAAGAGATCGAGTTGTACACATTCCATTTCATTCTTGACCACCTCCAACTTCCCTTGGTTCATGCTTCGTATGTTCCATGTCCCAATATGTAAGATATCTTTGCAAACTCTGACTCTCTTTTCATATGCAGCTACATTAGCAGATCCAACCATATCATAAATGCTGGCTTTACTCTGAGTAATCTTCAGCTCATCCTCAGTAGCCATTTGAGTGCCTTCCAACCTGGGGGTCTCATCTTCTAGCACCATAGTGCAATTTGTTTTCTGACTATCTATTGGGTTTTCAAAGCAAGATACAGAAGTAGATTTGCCAAGCCTTTCTTCCGTGCAGTTAATTCCAGTGTTGTTGCATTTGTCACAGAAATATGATCCTCCGCTTACAACACCATCCCATTCTGCTGCTGCCCAGATGGGTGGTTTGTCTTAGTCTGGCATCTCAGCTGAGACCTGTCCATCTTGGGAGACCCTGCCAGTAGCTAAGCTACTGATAGCTTAGCTCTCAGCATCACTGACGCACACAAGCCCTCACAGCATGGGATGGTGATTACTAGCTCTATTTTCCTCAGCCCGTGGGATAGGCTGCACCCACAGACATAGGCAGGACTGCTGGCCATGATCACCTCTTTGGCCCATGGGAACAGCCTGGCCTGTGGGCACACAAAAGTACTGTTGGTCGCAATTACAGCTCTCTTTTGTTCTTTGGCCCTTGGAACAGGCTGTTTCCTGTAGGCTGAAGAGCAAAAGAAAGCCACAATCAGGGCCAGCAGTACCTTTGTTTGCTGCTGGACAAGCTGCTCCTTCGGGCACAGGCACCACTGCTGGCCACAATTGCAGCTTTCTTCACCTCTTCGGCCCATGAGAGCAGCCTGTCCCATGGGCACCTAAAAGTACTGCTCTTTGCGATCATAGCTTTCTTTTGCTCTTTGGTCCGTGGCTGCAGCCTGTTCTGTGGGCCAAAGAGCAAAAGAAAGCCACGATCAAGGCCAGCAATAATTTTGTGTCTGTGGGACAGGCTGCTCCGTGGGCACAGGCACCACTGCTAACTGCAAGTTTTTCTTCTCTGCCCCAAGGCTGCAGTTTTGGTGCCCCTCAAGACCGGCGCCCCCCTGCCATGCTTACCTGGCTTACCGGGTAGCACCGACCCTGCCTCTCACTTCCCTGCCTAGGCCCAAATGACCTGCAGGCTTGCTTCCTCTCAGCAAGTCTTGCCTTTACACTGTCATACAGCTTCTCAGCCCAGTACATGAGAAACCCATTATCACTCACAGGTACTATGCAGCTCAAGTCACAGCCCGGCTTCTATGCAGCCTTGGGTCAAAGAAGAACAGATAATCCAGTTTGGGTTTTCAGTCTGTAGCACAAAACAGTGAGTAGCTTTTAACACTGACTATTGTCCTTCAGCTCAAGTTTAAGAACACCTTCCTGAAACAGTTCCAAGGGTGAAGGGCTCTGTCATCCACCCTTCTGGTTGCTTCTCTCCGATCCTCCCCAAACAGAGTCACTCCTATACTGAGCTGACAATAGCTGCTACACATCCCAGTTGCTCACAAACCAAGCTGTCTACCTGCAGTGGTCAGGTTCCTGCCATTCCATGACTGTGGCGGTTTCCTTCTCTTCTGTCAGTAACCATTCCATCACCTCCCCATTGCTTCCTGATTCCTTTGGCGTTGTCACTTCCTGGGAAGGGAAAGGGCCCTCCCCCCTTTCTCTATGCCAACAACGTGGTTCATATTCCTGCTGGCTGAAGAGCCAGGCTGGCATTTGACCATCTCCTGTCATTTGTACTGTGTTCCCAAGGACAGAAGATGGTCAAATGCCTCTCTGGCTCTTCAGCCAGCAGGAATATGAACCAAATTGTTGGCATAGTTAGTGCAGAAAGTGAGCACTCCAAAATTGATGTTATCATCCACTTGGGTACAAATGACCTAGCTAGAAACAGTGCCTCTACAGTTCAGAGGGACTTCCAGATTCTGGGAGAGAAACTCAAACCCATTGTTGACACTATAGCATTCTTAGATGTTCTACCTGTTCTTGGTAGGGGGCAGAAAGGCTGCATCTCATAATCATTTTTAATACATGGCCGAAACCTGGTCTAAACAGGATTTAGATATATAAGCGACTGGGGAAATAGATGGAACAACAAGAGGCTATACTGTGTTGATGGATTACATCTCTCTGTTGCAGGGAAAAGGATCCTAAGTGAAAACTTTAGAAAATATGTGGATGGGCATTTAGACTAGGGAAAGGGGGTGACAGATGGACAAGAACAAGTTCAGGACGTCACATTCAGCAAAAGCATAATAACATTGGAAACAGCCACACTATTAACCCACACATCAATGGCAAGTGGGTAAAGGCAAGTAGAACAAAATCCAGGCAAGCCAGTCAACAAATGCTGGAAAACAGTGAGTACAAATGCTTGAAGCCTAGCCTACAAAGTTCCTGACCTTGAAGCCCTAATGGTGGAAATGGACTTGGACATTGTGGTCATTACAGAAACATGGTTTAACGAGTTGCATGAATGGGATATAGGCATAGCTGGCTATAATTTATTTAGAAGAGATAGAGAAGGAAGGAGGAGTAGCTCTATATGTCAAAAGCAATATTAAAGCTGCTGAAATGCAGGGGACATAGGGAAAAGAAGAAGCGCTGTGGATTGTGTTGGAAAGAGCACTTCATCCATACTGTCATAATCTACAGGCCTCCAACTCAAACCAAAGAAATGGATAAAGACTTGATTATTGATATTGCAAAGGTAGCCATGAAGGGGAAAGTGATCACATTGGATGACTTTAATCTACCCAATGTGGATTGGAGTATTCCTTCTGCAAATCTGGAAAGAAGTAAAAAAAATTGTGGATGCCTTCCAAGAAGCATTGCTTAGACAAATGGTGATGGAACCAACCAGGGAATGTTCGATGCTGGATTTAGTACTCACCAATGGAGATAGCATGTTGAACATCCAGGTGGGTGCCCACATGAGCAGCAGCAATCACCACACAATGTAGTTTGAGATAAAAGCCAAGGCAGAGTCCAGTCATAGCAATTTCAAAGTCCTAGGCTTCAAAAACACTGATTTCAGTAAAATGGCCAAGTGACTGAAGAAGGAGTTGGCAGAGTGGGAGGAGGATAAGGGAAGTGGAATTGCAGTGGGCTAAACTAAAGTAGGCAATAAAAGGGGCAACAGATACATATGTAAGGAAAGTAAATAAAAACAAGGGAAAAAGGAAACCTATATTGTTCTCCAAAGAAGTGGCTGCACAAATAAAGGCAAAAAACATAGCTTTCACAAAATCCAGAAGTTCGCAAACAGAGGAACACAGAAAAGAATACAGGATGAAGCTGAAAGAGAGAAAAAGAGAAATAAGGATAGCAAAAGCAAAGGCAGAAGAAAAGATGACTAAAGATCTAAAATGTGATGACAAAACTTTTTTCAGGTATATTCGGGAGAAGAGGAAGATCAGAGGTGGAATTGCAAGACTTAAAAGTGCCGAGAACGGATTCATGGAAAGTGACATTGAAAAAGCGAAAATGCTAAATAAATACTTCTGTTCTGTTTTTATTAAAGAAATCCTGGAGAAGGACCACCTGTGACTGACAAATATACAAACGGGAATGGAGTAGATACCACACCATTCACAGAAGATGATGTGTTTGAACAGCTTGCAAAACTGAAAGTGGACAAGGCCATGGGACCGGATGGGATATATCCAAGAGCTCAGAGAGGTTCTTGCAGGGCCTTTAAAGGATGTTTTTAATGAAGACAGGAGAAGTTCCACAGGACTGGAGAAGGGCCAATGTGGTGCCTCTTCACAAAACTACAGGCCAGTAAGCTTTACCTCTGTGGCTGGAAAAGTAATGGAGGCACTCCTGGAAGAGAGAATAATGGACTTTCTGAAAACCAATAGGTTGCATGATGCAAGGCAACATGGTTTTACCAAAGGATGATCATGCCAAACAAATCTGATTGAGTTCTTTGACTGGGTGACCAGAGAACTAGATCAAGGGCATGCGATGGATGTGATCTACCTAGATTTGATAATGTTCCTTAAAGGAGGCTTATCAATAAACTGAACACCCTGGGGATGGGGTCCCAAGGTGGTGAACTGGATCAGAAATTGGTTGACTGACAGACGACAAAAGCTGATGGTAAACGGAACTCGCTTGGATGAAAGGAAGATGAGTAGTGGCATGCCCCAGGGATTGGTCCTGGGACCGGTACTGTTCAATGTATTTGTGAGTGATATTGCTGAAGGACTGAATGGAAATGTTTGTCTTTTTGCAGATGACATGAAAAGTTGCAACAGAGTAGACTCCCCTGAGGGAGTGGATAACATGAGGAAATATCTACAAAAGCTGGAAGCATGGTCTAATGCTTGGCAGTTAAGGATTTAATGTGAAGAAGTACAGTGTCATACACTTGGGAAGCAGAAATCTAAGGGAATTGTATGCGATAGGGGACGAGAGTTTGGTGTGCATGGACCAGGAGAAGGACCTCAGAGTGATTGTTTCTGAAGATCTCAAGGTGGCGAAACAGTGTGACAAGATGGTGACAAGTGCCAGAAGGATGCTGGGTTGCATACAGAGAAGAATTACCCACAGAAGAGGTACTAATGCCACTGTAAAAGTCGCTGGTGAGGCATCACTTGGAATAATGTGCTCAGTTTTGGAGACCATGTCTCGCAAAGGACATCAAAAGGCTGGAAACAGTTCAGAGGGAGGAGACCAAAATTATTTGGATCCTGCGTCAGAAGACTTATGAGAAGAGACTTGAAGACCTAAATATATACACTCTGGAGAAGAGAAGGTCCAGGGGAGATATGATTCAGACCTTTAAATACATAAAGAGTATTAATGAACAAACAAACCTCTTCCAAAGATGGGGAAGCTGTAAAACTAGAGGGCATAACATGAAGCTGCAAGGGGGTAAACTGAAAGGCAATGTCAGGAAATACTTTTTCACTGAAAGGGTGATGGATGCTTGGAATGTCCTCCCGATAGAAGTGGTGGGGACAAATACAGTGACAGAATTCAAAATGGCATGGGACAGACACAGTGGATCCCTTTATAGTAACAGGATAAAATAAAAATAAACTTAATTATCTAATTTCTCAACAAACAGGGGTGACCTGCATGGAGAGGTGGGTACACCCCTAAACAAAGGCATGGGGAGGGGTGACCTGCATGGAGCAGCAGATGCACCTACTCTTGCCACCTTGCTAGGCAGACTAGATGGACCATACTGGTCTTTATCTGCCATCATATACTATGTTACTATGTTAAGCCAGGGTATGTGGAGTTTGATCTCAGTCTCTCAAGTTTACTGCTAACACTCGGTGCAGCACTTGCATAGTGCCAAAGAGAGCTGCCGCCTGGAGTTCCTAAGATATAACATGAATGGGCAACTTATCAAAGTGCAATTGAAACTTCCTCTCAATCAAGCCTATGATGGGAAATAGCTCTGTAGCAGTCAACCACATTTTCTTGGTCTTTGACTGCATTTTTGGGTACTTGAGGATCTTATCCCTCTCAATGTAAGTCACAGATTAATCACTTGAAATCGACACCTTTGGCACGATGTGAGTACTGCACCAAGTGTTAGCAGTAAATTTTGAGAAACTCAGATCATACTCCAGATACCCTGGCTTAAGAGTGAGGTTCATTACTATTGTATGATAAAACATTTTTTTTTGGGGGGGGAAGGGGGCGGAGGCACTAGGTGCTAAGTTAGTATAAAAAAAGGAAACTAGTCCTGAGAAGAAACAACAGCTGATGAAACTTTCCAGCCAGTTTTCCTTGCAGTAAACAAATAGTCATGTGCCAGGAGGAGGCCGATGATAAGCTGCACTCTTCACATACATGTACTGGCTTTGCACAAGAGCAGCAGAGACTGAGACCATGATAAGATCAGACAGCTGTCCCTAAGGGAGGCATTGCACCGAAGCTTGCCTGACGGCAGTTGATCGGGGGAGCTTCGACTGCCCACTGCTCCTTCTCCAACCGCTGGCAGTCGAAGCTCCCCTGATCGGTGTAGAGCGCCTGAGCGGGAAATCCTTCCGCTCAGAGGCTCCTGCCCAATCGGGGCAGTGGGAACAACTTTAAAAGCGGCATTGGCGTCCCAGCAAGCAGCACGCTGCTCCTCCTCCACCCGCCGGCAGTCGAAGCTTCCCCGATCGGGGTAGAGCGCCTGAGCGGGAAATCCTCCCGCTCATAGGCTCCTGCCCATTTGGGGCAGTGGGAGCAACTTTAAAAGTGGTGTCGGCGTCCCAGCAAGCAGCCCACTGCTCCTTCTCCATCCACTGGCAGTCAAAGCTCCCCAATCGGGGTAGAGCACCTGAGCGGGAAATCCTCCCTCTCAGAGGCTCCTGCCCAATCGGGGCAGTGGGAGCAACTTTAAAAGCGGCGTCCCAGCAGGACACGCCTGTGCCTGGTGGGCCTGCGCCGGAGGGCCCTTTGGCGTGGCCCTTAGGCGCGGCCACAGAAGCGAACACAGCCAACAGCTGCAATGAAACCATCATCAGCAGGCGACCTCAACCAACACAGCAACAAAACCAGCACCAGCAGATCAAAGTAAGTGCAGCCAAGTCCGACGGAGAAATCATGTACACAACCCTGATCCTGCCCATCAGCCTCCTCCTCACCCAACTCCTGCCACCGCAGGCAACCAACCACAACATACTAACAAGCACTCCATGGCATCCAGCACCACTCTACACACCCCCCAGTATACACACTGGAACACACACAAGACACCCAAGCAAGAAACAAAAGAAGCACAAGACCGACACGCACGCAAACCCAAATGAAGCACATAGATCACTAAACACCCCAACTACAATCTCAATAGAGCTTATCAACGCCAGATCCATACGAAACAAAATTAACACAATAGCAGACCACATAGAAGATCAGCAACCTGACATACTGTGCATCACAGAAACATGGCTCACCTCCACCGATAATGTACTACTTAATCAATTAGTACCATCCACCTACTCAGCATTCAACTGCCCACGTGCACAACAGAGAGGAGGGGGGGGGGGTCTTGATCATCGCAAGGAACAGCCTAAGATTCAAGTCACGAAGTGCCTCAAACACAAAACACTGCAACACCATCACTGTGGAAAACAAACAGATAGCCCTATGCCTCACCTACAGAGCCCACCATGCACCACCAGATGAACTAGCCTCCACCCTAGAAGAGGTCTGTGCAAACCCTTGCTACTATTAGGAGACTTCAACCTAAAATCCACCACCACCAAGGATGCAGAAGCTTTCCTATGAGCTATGGGATCCTTACAATACACCCAACTGATCAACACCCTGACACGGATCATCACCAGACCTCATATTCGCACCCAACTTTCTAATGGACAGCGGTAACATATCAACACCCGATGTCACACCTGTACCGTGGTCAGACCACCACATAATCAAAATAAAGTTCATGCCACAAGGGCGAAACCACGATGAGAACCTGGACAACCCACTAGCACAAAGAAGATTTAAAAGCTTCGACAGGGACCAATTTCTACAGAACACTCTACCCCACCTAAACACGGAAGCAGAGGATCTAGACGAACAAATCAGAAAATGGAACAGCATCATCAATGCTGTTGCCAAAGCCACCGAATACAGACCCAAGAAAACTCGCCGCGCCAAAGCACATCACACACCCTGGTACTCAAAAGTCATACGGAACGAGAAGAGGGAACTCAAGAAGTTAGAACGGTGATGCAGACGCACCAAGTCGCCCAACACTCAGGCCCTATACCTAACAAAACAAAGAGAATACAACAAACTCATCAACCAAACGAAGAAAGAATACCACACTAACATCATACTCAAATCAAACAAACCGAGAGAGCTCTTCGAAATTGTGAAAACCCTCACCAAGGAACAGAAAACCGAGAGCGAAGTGCAAATAGAACCACAAGCATTCGCAGATCACATCCAAGAAAAATTCCATTCAGTTTCACAGCGGGAAAACATACACAAGCACCAAACCAACCACCCCCCCAAGAAAAACATGGGACAAATTCAGCGCCCCATCCACAGAGCAGCTCTCACACATCATCACCGCACTCAATACAAGCACGGCCCTAACAGACCCGTGCCCAGTCACATGGATTAAGGCGACAAAGTCAAACTTCATCCACACCATATACAACATGGTGAACAGTTCACTAACCCAAGGAATTATGCCAGACCAGCTAAAACGCGCCACAATAAGACCAATCCCAAAGAAATCACCACCCGACAAGAACAACCCATCAGCTTACAGATCGATCTCAAGTATCCCTCTACTGGCAAAGATTATAGAGAAAGCAGTACAGCATCAGCTACAAGACCACATCGACAACCACGCACAACTGGACCTCAACCAACACGGTTTCCGCCCCAACCACGGAGTCGAAACACTCCTGTTATACCTATTTAACGACATACTACACCTCATAGACAACAGCAAGAATGGAATACTCATGATCTTCATTGACATTTCATCAGCATTTGACACAGTGGACCATGGAACTCTACTAGAAAGTTGCAAAGTGTGTGGCAGTTGCAAGGAGGTTATTTTTGGGGGTAGGGATAGTTTGTGGGGTAGTTTTGGGGGGCAGTGAGGCAGTTGCAAGGGGGTAGTATGGGGTGGTGAGTATAGTTTGCAAAGTGCTGAATCAGTTATGGAGTAGGTTTTGAAGTGTGGTAGTTTATGGCACTGGGGAAGTTTTTGGGTGTGGGGTATTTTTTGAGGCAATTGGGCAGCTGCAAGGGCGCAGTTCTTGGGGGTGGGAGTAGTTTGCAGGGTCAGTTGAAGGAGGTGGATTTTGGGGGAAGGTTAGTTTGCAGAGCAGTAGAGCAATTGCGAGGGATAGTTTTTGGAGATGGGGTAGTTTTTGGGGTGATGGGGCAGTTGCAGGCAATAAACTATGTTTCTAAACTTTTCATAAAAAGCAAATGCAAAAGAATGTACTATATTACTATTACTGACCCAGCAGTTTCCTCTCACTCCTTTGTAATTCCAGCTAAAATGGAAATGGGACTGGGAGTCAGCACCACAAGCCTTCATTCTTAGCTACCCTGGAATTTCTTATTCTCCTGACCCCTGGTATGGTAAAGGTCCTTGGACAGGTTTCATGCACCATGGCTTCTTCTGGAATCCTGCAAACATGGGCTCTGAAACTGGCAACTAGATGTCACCTTGATGCAGGGGCCATGATTCCCTCCCTCCCTCCCTCCCTCCACAAGAAGCAGAAGATCCGACTCAAATACTGAACCAAGGACCTTCTGCCTGACAGTCTACAGCACTTGCACCTGAGTCACTGGGACAGCCAATATCCAGGAATTAAACTACAAGGGGATTTAGTGAACATTGCTTCCGGGGATCGAGCTACCAGCGGCGGGAGGGGCCAGCAGACCTCCGAGGCCCAATCGGGGCTCAGCAGCCACTGTTTGAAACTTGCGCCAGCAGGCGCCGACATCCGGGAGCCCCCGCCACCACCAGCAGCTCTCCCCTTCCCGGGGATCGAGCTACCAGCGGCGGGAGGGGCCAGCAGACCTCCGAGGCCCAATCGGGGCTCAGCAGCCACTGTTTGAAACTCGCGCCAGCAGGCGCCGACATCCGGGAGCCCCCGCCACCACCAGCAGCTCTCCCCTTCCCGGGGATCGAGCTACCAGCGGCGGGAGGGGCCAGCAGACCTCCGAGGCCCAATCGGGGCTCAGCAGCCACTGTTTGAAACTTGCGCCAGCAGGCGCCGACATCCGGGAGCCCCCGCCACCACCAGCAGCTCTCCCCTTCCCGGGGATCGAGCTACCAGCGGCGGGAGGGGCCAGCAGACCTCCGAGGCCCAATCGGGGCTCAGCAGCCACTGTTTGAAACTCGCGCCAGCAGGCGCCGACATCCGGGAGCCCCCGCCACCACCAGCAGCTCTCCCCTTCCCGGGGATCGAGCTACCAGCGGCGGGAGGGGCCAGCAGACCTCCGAGGCCCAATCGGGGCTCAGCAGCCACTGTTTGAAACTCGCGCCAGCAGGCGCCGACATCCGGGAGCCCCCGCCACCACCAGCAGCTCTCCCCTTCCCGGGGATCGAGCTACCAGCGGCGGGAGGGGCCAGCAGACCTCCGAGGCCCAATCGGGGCTCAGCAGCCACTGTTTGAAACTCGCGCCAGCAGGCGCCGCCATCCGGGAGCCCCCGCCACCACCAGCAGCTCTCCCCTTCCCGGGGATCGAGCTACCAGCGGCGGGAGGGGCCAGCAGACCTCCGAGGCCCAATCGGGGCTCAGCAGCCACTGTTTGAAACTCGCGCCAGCAGGCGCCGACATCCGGGAGCCCCCGCCACCACCAGCAGCTCTCCCCTTCCCGGGGATTGAGCTACCAGCGGCGGGAGGGGCCAGCAGACCTCCGAGGCCCAATCGGGGCTCAGCAGCCACTGTTTGAAACTCGCGCCAGCAGGCGCCGACATCCGGGAGCCCCCGCCACCACCAGCAGCTCTCCCCTTCCCGGGGATCGAGCTACCAGCGGCGGGAGGGGCCAGCAGACCTCCGAGGCCCAATCGGGGCTCAGCAGCCACTGTTTGAAACTCGCGCCAGCAGGCGCCGACATCCGGGAGCCCCCGCCACCACCAGCAGCTCTCCCCTTCCCGGGGATCGAGCTACCAGCGGCGGGAGGGGCCAGCAGACCTCCGAGGCCCAATCGGGGCTCAGCAGCCACTGTTTAAAACTCGCGCCAGCAGGCGCGACCGCGACTGGCGGGCCCGCGCCTGAGGGCCTCGCCAGAGGGCCCTTTGGCGTGGCCCTTAGGCGGAGTACGAGAGGCGGCACAACAGATACCTCACCAGTGACCTAACTGCCGGACGCCTGACCAAGATTCCAGCGTTCTACCAACATCTGAACTGTGAGAATGTGTTTTTGCTCAATATCTCCATCTATTGTAAGCCACATTATCTTACAAAGTAACCCGATAGCATCAGCATCATAACGTATTAGATACTATCTTAGCAATACAATTTTGCCAGTTGGAAGTCAATTTAAACTGCCAGCTTTGCACTTCTTAAGGTGTTCACCACATTACTGCAATACTGCACTCTCTCTGTAAAGTTAATCAATATCTTGCATGTAAACTGTACCTGCTCGATTGTGCGCTCTCATATAATTACTCCTCTGTACATAAGATTCTGTACATAAGATTCTCACCACTGTACTATACCACATAACTGCGGGGTACTACCACTGTACTATACCACATAACTGCGGGGTACTACCATACTTTTGCACTGCCCCACCTCCTAATTACAGTGTCTCACACACAATCCAAACCCTCAGAATGGCCCTCCAGGTCGCTGTCATTCTTAGCCTCTACCTCCTTACCCACTGGCTTGGAACCTCCCAATCTCTCTACATACCACATGGCAGGATTCCAATCCTGAATAGCCATGGCAAAAGATGGAATAGTCCCCCTTACGTCAACCCAGGAAGTAACACCTACCCACGCCACTCCCACCTGATACATGTAGCACTCCAACTATCCAATACACCCAACCAAGAAAAACCTTTGAGATGCCGACCCCTAAAATGTGCCATCATCAACGCATGTTCCATCCGCAAAAAATGGCCTGTTGTCCTTGACACAATCTCCTTCTATGACCTTGAGATCCTCATGATCACAGAAACATGGCTATCACCAGAAGACAACGTCCTCCTCAATCAACTACTTCCCCCCAATTTTTCCATACACACGAGACATAGGGAAAACAAAAAAGGAGGAGGGGTGCTCATAATCTCCAAATCAGACCTCAACTTCCAGATTGTGGACTCTTCTAGCACAAACAGCCTGGACACCCTCTCTGTTGCTAACCAACAATGCTCCCTTACCCTGTTATATAGAACACCATCTACTTCTCCAGTTGACCTTCCAACCATCATCGACCTTGCAGCTAACACCCGCACTCCCAACAAACCAAATTGGATAATGGGTGATTTCAATCTCCCATCGCTACACCAAAACCACGCAAATGCGTTCCTTGATGCAATGGAAAACCTGGGTCTCAAACAAATCATAAATGAACCCACACATACAAAAGGGAACATTCTGGACATGGTTTTTGTGCCACATCCAGTCAAGGACAAAAGCCACAATCTGCCAACATCAGTCGTGGATGTACCCTGGTCCGACCACAAATTGATCATTATCCAGATTCCCAGCAACAATGACCAGCTGAACAGAAGCCAACCCACGAACATCACCTCTCGAACTTCCACTAGATGCTTCCGCCCCTTCGATAGGGAACTCATCCTTTCGGAGACCCCATCACTCATCAACAAAACAACACCTGACCTTGATGAACTAATCTCTTGCTGGAATTCCAGCCTGCTTGCCATCTCACAACACCCAAACCCTAAAAATACAGCAAGAGCGAAAAGAAGATCCTCCCCCTGGTTCTCTCCTGAGCTACGCGCTTCCCTCATGCAACTACGTAGACTCGAACGCCGATGGCGCCGATCACGCTCACCGGAAGATCAGACCGCATACCTAACCCACCTTGCAATACATCGAGAAACAATCTCTACCAGAATGAGACAATATCACACTGACACCCTAAAGAGATCATTGAATAAACCTCGTGACCTCTTCAATTTGGTCAAATCCCTCTCAAAGGAACCATCACCCGAGCAACACATCAACATACACCCACAAGAATTCGCTGATTATCTGCAATCCAAGATTGTACAAACTAACAAGGTCTCAGCAGTCCAATATCAAGAACCGGCGGACCTCTCTCCACTTAACTTTTTTTCCACACCATCCAATAAATGTATTGAGAACACCATAGCATCACTCAACACATCCACTGCACAGACCGACCCATGTCCAGCTTTTTGGATCAAGGAGCTACGTGATGTGCTCAGTCCTGTCATCGCAAATATAATGAAACTCTCCTTTACAACAGGCTATTTTCCCACTTCACTCAAGCAGACTTCCATTAGGCCATTACTGAAAAACCCCAAACTGGACCCCCAAAGGGTTGACTCCTATCGACCAATAGCTAGCATCCCCATCTTAGCCAAAATAATTGAGAAAGAAGCACAACGGCAAATTCAAGATCACATAGACTCTGTTGCTCCCTTAGATAACTGCCAACATGGGTTCAGAGAACATCATGGGGTTGAGACACTACTTACTGGTCTATTCAACAATATCATCACAGGAATTGACAACATCCATCAAGGTTTTGTCCTCATTTTCCTAGACATCGCCGCGGCATTTGACTCCGTGAGTCACGAAATCCTCCTTGGAAGACTAAAAGAAAAGGGTGTCTGCAACAATGCACTAAAATGGTGTAAGTCTTATCTGGACGATAGATGGCAATATGTGAAGTCTGGATCAGAAGAGTCTAGCCACTTCCATCAAAAGCAAGGGGTACCTCAAGGATCCTCACTATCCTCCTTACTCTTCAATATCTACATGCAGCCCATATGCAATATCATAAGGTCATTCAACGTAAACTGCATGATATATGCAGATGACATTCTTTTATACATGCCTTTCTCCACAACCCACATGGACCTGACCCCACTCACAGATTGTTTCAATGCAGTTTCAACATGGCTCCAGACACAGAACCTACGTATCCAGCATAAAAAAACAGAGGTCCTTTTCATCTCCAGAGACTCCAACTTTACGCCCCCGTCCCACATCAGTGTCAAGGAAGCCGATTTGCAAACTAAAGATGCAATAAAATATTTGGGAGTTACCCTGGACCAACATCTAGACATGAAACGCCACATAAGCAGCGTAGTCAAAGCCATCTACTTCAAAATCCGCTCCCTCAAACACCTACGCTCCCTGCTGGACCCAGACGATTTCCGTACCATATATCAAGCGCTGATCCTGCCGCATTTTGACTTTGCAAATGCCATCTTACAAGGTCTCCCCCAATCCACACTAACCCCATTACAGTTGGCCATGAATGCCGCAGCTAGGGTCCTCTACGGTGCATCCAGAAACGACCACGTGACTCCTATTCTCAAACAACTGCACTGGCTACCAATTCACGGGAGAATCACCTTCAAATCCCTTTTATTAGCATTTAAGGCAATCAAAGGCACCTCATCCCTCTCACTCACGAATCTAATCCACATGGTCCCCCCCAACAGATCAAGAAGAACATCAGCTGTAAACTTGCTAGCTATACCAAAGGCTTCGACAAAGTCCAACACGAACACCACAAACAGGGCATTCAGTTTTTATGTCCCAAAATGCTGGAACACCCTACCCCCCAACATTAGAACCATTACCAATCTATATCAGTTCAGGAAGGCTCTCAAAACATACCTTTTCTGCCAATACTTCCCAGACAACAACTGAACTAGATATTCCCTCCAAGAAATGACCCAATCTAGAAATGCCCTCACACTGCATTGTAGATAGATTATGTATATAGTTAACCCAGTTATCCAAGTTTGTACTCCTGTTCAATGTAAAACCTGACAGTTTGTCGTTATGGTCGTTGTTGTTATGATGTAAACCGCGCTGATTCTAAATAGCGCGGTATATAAGAAACTGTAATAAATAAATAATAAATAAATAAATGTATGCACTGTGTTCCTTATATATTCTTTCACAGTAGCTGTATGATGAGCAGTCAATTCATGAAGAAAGCAGGGCGATGTACACCCTTGCAAAGTTAATCTCCTAAGGCAGAAAAAGGAAAATAAAGAATAGTCATGGCAAACTGCCAAAAAATCTTTCCTCAGCACATGAAACTTGTTATTGGTTATTTTGCAATTTCTTGGCCATGCATGTTAAGACAGATACCTAGCACTACCAGTTTCTAGGAAAATTGGAGGGCTGACATAGTTTGAGATGTCTGCATGTTTATTCATGGGCATTTGGCTTGGCACCTGCACTTCAGTACATGCAGTTCCATTCTATACGTCTTTTTCATGTTTACTACCTTTTTCTTGAGATGTGCATGCCAAGATCTGGGAAATGCAAAAGGGGAAAAAAAGACAGGAACAGTCAAATTAATGAAAGGTTAGAGAAGGGAAAGAGAGAGAGACTAATGGTCTCTAAATGTATTAATGAGACTTTAAATTATAGACACGGTGAAATCAAATATTTTCAAACTCATTTTATTAATTTATATTAACTTTTGAAATAATTGTATTCTAGAATGGGAAGGGAAGAGGTGGCATGGTAGGCCATTAATAACACCTTCTCTGTTCTGGTCAGCTTCTAGTATTTTCCTTGATTTTCATTGTTTTGTTCTCACTCTTTGATTGAGTCAAATCAATAGAAATAAAGGTTCAAAAAAAGAAAAAACGCCTTGAAAATTTTGAATTATGAATTTTGAATTATGGTGCTGGCGGCGAATACTGTGTATACCATGGACTGCCCGAAGAACAAACCAGTCTGTACTAGAGGAGATCAAACCTAAGCTTTCTTTAGAAGCTCAGATGACAAGACTTCGACTTTCATACTTTGGACACATCATGCGGAGAGAGAGATCATTAGAGAAAGACATCATGCTTGGCAAGATAGAAGGTCAACGCAAAAGAGGAAGGCCAGCAATGAGATGGATCGATACAATAACAGCAGCTACGGGTACCAGTCTGTCAACAATAAGCCGCCTGACTGAAGACCGAACACAATTTAGGATAGCTATCCAGAGGGGGTCGCCATGAGTCGACTCCGACTCGACGGCACTTAACAACAACAACCTTTTATGTTCACTAACACGTTTCTTAACTGGTATTTGGGAGCTAAACCCCCTTTCCTTAGGTTTGCATAGAATTTTTTAAATTATTTAAAAATATTTCTCTTCCGCCAGTCACTATTGGTTCTAAGTGGATCCAAAACATATATGAAATAATAACATCAAAACATAATCAGATAAATATACTAAATATAAACAAACAAGATACTGATCCCAAAATTGTTCTTCTCCCTTCAAATTCTTAAGTAAAAAGGTAAGTCATAGAAACATAGAAACATGACAGCAGAAAAAGACCACATGGCCTATCTAGTCTGCCCTTCCATAGCACCCACTATAAGAGTCCTCTTTTTTCCTTTAGAGAGCCTCTCTGTTTGTCCCATGCTTTTTTGAATTTAGATACTGTCCTCATCTCTACCACCTCCACTGGGAGACTATTCCATACATCTATCACTCTTTCCGTAAAGAAATATTTCTGCATATTACTCCTGAGTCTATCCCTTTCACCCTCAGCCTATGTCCCCTCATAGCAGATCTTGCTTTCTATCGAAAGAAGCTCTCCTCCTGTGTATTTATGCCACGGAGGTATTTAAACCTCTCAATCACATCACCTCTGTCCTGCCTTTCCTCTAAAGCCGGGGTCTCAAACACGCGGCCCGCGAGAGAGCTTTGTGCGGCCCGCGACGGAGGGAAACAAAAAAAAAGAAAAACCCTGGCTTCTGCTGCTGCTGCCGCCGTGGCAGCGGCAGAATCAACTGTCAATTAAAAAAAACAACCTGGCTTCTGCTGCTGCTGCTGCAGCCGTGGCAGCAGCAGAATCAGCTGTCCCGCGGCCCCTTCCCCTCCGTCTGGAAGAGCCCTGAGTCTGCTCCATCAGCGGTGGGCTTTTCAAGCCGCGAAGAGAGTATTTCCCTCTCATGCAGCTTGAAAACGCTTAAGCCGCGCAAGAGGGAAATACTCTCTTCGCGGCTTGAAAAGCCCGCCGCTGATGGAACAGACTCAGGGCTCTTCCGGGCAGAGGGGAAGGGGCCGCGGGACAGCTGATTCTGACGCTACCACAGCTGCAGCAGCAGAAGCCAGGTTTTTTTAAAATTTACAGTTGATTCTGCCGCTGCCACGGTGGCAGCGGCAGCAGCAGAAGCCAGGATTTTTTAAAAAATGTTATTTACTTGGGCTGATGGGGGGGGGGTAGGACTGGAAATGGGCTGATGGGTTAGGAAGGACTGGAGGTGGGCTGATGGGGGGTAGTTAGGACTGGTAATGAGCTACGGAGGGGCTAAGACAAATGGGGTAATGAGGGGTTAGGACTGGAAGTGGGCTAATGGCAGCAGGGGGGGGGTTAGGACTGGTAATGGGCTATGGTAGGGGCTAGGACTGGAAATGGGCAGATGGGGGTTAGGGCTGGAGGTGGGCTGATTGGCGGGTTAGGACTGGTAATGGGCTATTGTGGGGCTAAGAATGAAAATGGGGTGATGGGAGGGTTAGGACTGGAAGTGGGCTGTTGGGGGGCTTAGGACTGGTGATGGGCTATGGGGGGGCTAGAAATGGTAATGGACTGGGAGGGTTGCTAGGACTGGAAATGGGCTTAGTGGGGGGGAGCTAGGACAGGAAATGGGCTGATGGTGAGGCTAGGATAGGACTGGAAATGGGCTGATGCGGGGACTAGAAGGGAGCGGATGCTGGGTGGGGCTGGAACTAGAAGGGAGCTGATGTTGGGGGAGGATTAGAATGGGATGGAGCTGGGAGAGTGAAATGGAGAGGGGAAAAATATTTTGTGTGGGAGGGAAGAAAAATCTACAATTGGCCGGGTATTGGGAGAGTAAGTGGTGATTGAGGATGGAGGGGTAAAATTTGAGTGGATGAAATAGGAATGAGGAAGGAGCAAAAGGAGAAAGATTAGTATGTTAAAGCAGATGTAGAGAGAGAATGGAAAAAAAACTAGAAGAGAGAAGAAAGGACAAATGGACAGCAGACGATGGAGAGTTAGCAGAAGACACGAAGAAACCAGAAGAAAGTGGCTGGAACAATTGCAACCAAAAAAAATGCACAAAAGGTAGAAAAATATCTATTTTGAATTTATTAACTGGAATATGTCAGCTCTGGGAAATTTGCATCATTAACGTCTGCGCTTTGTATGGTAACATTATGCAAATATTTATGCAAATGAGGCCCCGCGTCTTATGCGGCCCACGGGTTACTTTACAAGTCCTCATTTGGCCCTCAAAGCAATTTGAGTTCGAGACCCCTGCTCTAAAGTATACATATTTAAGATCCTTAAGTCTGTCCTCATATGCTTTATAATGAAGACCATTAACCATTTTAATAGCTACTCTCTACACCGACTCCAACCTGTTTATACCCTTTTAAAGGTACGGTCTCCAGAATTGCACACAATGCTCCAAATGAGGTCGCAGCAAAAACTTATATAGAGGCACCTCTTTTCTTCTGCTGGCCATTCCTCTCCCTATGCACCCAAGCATCCTTCTAGCTTTTACCATCACCTTTTCTACCTTTTTATCTACTTTGAGGTCGTCAGACACAATCACGCCGAGGTCTTGTTCTTCTTTCGTGGACAGAAGTACATCACTCTCTACTGTACCGCTCCCTTGGATTGCTGCAGCCCAAATGCATGGCCCTACATTTTTTAGCATTAAAGCTCAGCTGCCAAATTCTAGACCACTCTTCAAGCTTAGCCAGATCTCTCCTCATGTTATCTACACCTTCCTGGGTGTCTATTGCAGATTTTGATATCATCCGCAAAGAGGCAAACCTTAACCGACAGCCCTTTCTAAAATCTATCATGTCTTTCTCTTGTCTGATGTGATTTGGTAGAGTATTCCATATACTGAGGCCTACTTTTGAAAAGGATCAGCCATGTGTTCTTACTCTTATGTGCATATCGTAGTGAAGGACCTCAATGTTTCCCTAGTCCACTGTCATAATCAGAGCCAATTATGTAAATCATTCGGTAACTTGCGAAGCAGACCACACATGGCCTTTACAATCTCCTGGACACTTTGCTTGTGGTGAATATGAGTTCTGTCCATTGACGATTGAAGGGGAATTTTGACAATAGCCGACTTCTGATAGAAGGAGGCGCGGCCTAGTGGTTGGGGCAAGGTACTACAGGCCGGAAGGTCGGTGGTTCAAATCCCACTAGAGGACAGCAACCTTGGGCCGGAAGGACTGGGGTTTCTAGTCCCACAGGTGCTCATTGTGGTCTTGGGCAAGCCACTTAACCCTCCATTGCCCATGTTCCCTGTAAGTATTAGTGTATGTGTCTCATATCCCCTCGTGTTAAATGTATCCCCCAACCGCTTTGACCCGGTGAAAAGCGGGATATAAATGCAGCTAAATAAATAAATAAATAAAATAAGAAATTGAGAAATAAAAACTGGACTACCTGTCAGACCACATTTGTAGTCTACGCTGTATTATCTTCATGGAAGAAATTTATATAGGACGAACTAAGCAAACTATGATACAATGGCTAAGAGAACATCATTCCTCTATTAATACAGTGAATAGAGGAGCTCCTTTAGTTTAACATTGCATTCAGGATGGACATTCATTTGACCAAATACAATGGCGTGTGATTGATCATATCCCCCCATATTGGCAGGGTGGCAATTGAGAGGAGCAATTTTGGATTTTCACTTTGCATACAGTTCATCCTAGGAGACTAAATCAACAGATAGGATGGTACACATTGCTATAAAATGACTGATGTTGTGGCTCTCCCTTTAAGATTTTTTCAGGGGTGGAGCAAGAATAGTTAAAAAGATGCTGCGGCCATTTTTATTTCAGAAGCTTTTGAAGCTCTTGTTATGTGAAGAAGATAGAAGCTCCCGTTATGGGATGGAGTATGGTCACTTCAGCTCCCTGATTGAGGAGGATTACACTGTGACATCTTTCATTGAGATGAGTATTTTCAATGTTACTCTGAAGCAGAACTTAGCTATTGGCAGGTCTGAAATGCGACAGTCATGTTGGTATTTACATTAATATTTTAAATGGAAGAGTTTTGCATGATCACTAAAAGTAAGATTTAAAAAGGACTGAGAAGTGGGGCAGCTTTCTTATAGGGGCCTTTGTTATAAACGGTCTGACAAAAAATTGGGTTCATTTATAAAGGAGGGCTAAAAATGTATATGGGATTTTGATTGAGTCACATAGTGGAATTGTTTATCCCTATATTGAACCGGTGTGTAAGTGAGGCTTTACCCATTAGGCAAACTAGATGGTTGCTTAGAGCGTCAACCTTTCAAGAGTAACTCATTGCCGCCACTCCCACCCCTCTGGGGCCAGCAGTGGTGGCAATGACATTAAAACAGAAATACAGCAAACAGGAATTCTGTGTCAAAGAGGGTGGAAATGGCTGGTCAAAGCCCGGCATCAACAGCATGCAGTGTCTCTACACATATCCAGCTCGTAGCTAAGACCTGCTGTTTCTTTCTCTACAATATCAGCAAAATCCTCCCCTTCCTTTCTGAGCATACTACTAAAACCCTTATCCACTCCTTAGTCACCTCTCGTCTTGACTACTGCAACCTGCTCCTTGCTGGTCTCCCTCTGAGTCATCTCTTTCCCCTTCAGTCTATTCAACATTCTGCTGCACAACTAATCTTCCGTCAGCCTCGCTATACCTACATTACTCTTCTTCTCAAGTCACTTCACTGGCTCCCTGTCCACTTTCACATCCAGTTCAAACTTCTACTCCTGACCTTTAAGTGCATTCACTCTGCGGCTCCTCAGTACCTTTAATCTCCTATCTCTCCTTACAACCCCTCTCGGGAACTCCGCTCTTCTAACAAACTACTTCTGTCTATGCCCTTCACTCCTACTGCTAATTCCAGACTTTGCTCCTTTCACCTTGCTGCACCTTATGCCTGGAACAAGCTACCGGTGTCTTTACGCCGGTCACCATCTCTAGCCCTCTTTAAATCCAGGTTGAAATCCCACCTCTTCACTGTTGCTTTCAGATCTTGACTTCTGTGTTGTGACTAGATTGTATGTCCTGTGTTTTTGTCTTGACTAGATTGTTAGCTCTGTGTTTGTCTTGATTAGATTGTAAGCTCTGACAAGCAGGGACTGTCTCTTATATGTCTGTACAGCGCTGTGTACGATTGGTAGCGCTATATAAATGCTCAATAATAGTACTAGTAATAGTAGTGTCTGAGGCTTTGGCTGAGCGCTGCACTTCTATTTCAATGTCTTTGCTGCTGCTGAAGTTCGCAAAGTGCCTCATATCCTTGCGCTGACCTTGGCCATAATGCTTGTTTCGTAAGTATGGACACCACTAATCACATAACTTTGAAAACCAATATGGCCACCTTAAACCTGATTCAGCACTCAAATGGCAACCAACATAAGGGTTTCGTAGAGTATTTCATATACTCTGGCATATTTTTGAGAAGTCTCGGCCATGTGCTCCTACTCTGGATTCATATTGTAGGAAAGGGACCTCTAGGTTTCCTTGATCTTGTGATCTTAGTGACCAAGATGGCCCATGCCATAACAATGCTTATTTCATAGGCATGGACATTGGTAATTGCATAACTTTGAAAACCAACATGACCCCCTCAAACCTGATTTAAAACTCAATTGGCAACCAACGCAAGGAGTACAAAATAGGTGATTTGTGCTTGTACATTTTCTTTCCTTAAAATGTCAGCCAGTCACATTCTGTATCATTTACAACGGCTTAATAGTGGAAGCAGGGATACCATGGAGATCGAATTACAATAAACATTTGGGGCTAATAAGAACTGTTGTAGTATACTGTAGATCTGAAGTCATTTAGATTTATATAGAGCTTCAGCCTTCAAAGTAATCTTAATTTGAAGAAAGATTTACATATCAGCTCGAAAACCTGTGGCTTAAAACCTAAGGCAGAATTGAGTATTATCCCTAAATAAAGGAGTTCAGAAGGCGCTGGCAACAAATAGTTTCCAAGTTCTCCATGGACGAGCAGGATTCGTCAGCCACACCTAACGATGTCCTCTGACGGCGCCATAATAGAAGTGCTCTCCAGAGCTAAGAAAGGCTAAGGTAGCCCAACCCACCAGCCCGTCCCTAGCCAGCCCAGTCTTCCTTTTTTCGCCTTGCCAGCAAGACAGACTACTACAGCTCTCCAACAAACTAAAAGAAAAAAAAAGAAGAAACCCTTTGGGAAAAGAAGTAGAAACCCATTGAAGAGGTCAGACCAGTGAACTGTTAGCAACATGCCCAAGCCGACTAAACCGGACTTTAAAAAATGTCAACATTGTGGGAAGAAAATGAACAGCATCGACGCATATGACCTTTGTGTACAGTGCTTGGGAGCTAGTCATTGGGTCAAGGACTGCAAACATTGTTCCCGAATGTCCCCTCGGGCCCACAAATACAGGAGCTATATGCTACAGGACTTTCTTGCGACCTCCCTGCTTTCCTCTATGGATGCATCCTTGAACCACGTGGACTAGAGACTCTCCACAGCCCAGGGTGTGCCCCTCGAGGCCTCCATCCCTGGCTGTGAGACTGGTGGGACCATCGATGCTGCAAAAATGGTGAGCGCTGCTCTTTCTGCTGCCCTGCTGGCTCCCCATGTGGTTTTCTCTGCCGCCTCAATCCCTGGGCTACCGGATCCAGCTTCTGCTGTGACCCGCCATCTTCAATCTTCAGCTTTAGCTCCAAGCTTCACCCAGCTCTCCGCCCAGTGCCACGGGATTGGACAGCGCCATAGCAGCAAGGGGAGCCCTGACTGACATTACCGTGCTGATGGGGGGGGGGGGGGCCCAGCTGCTCCATGGCACTGAAAAAGACCTCCACCCTGCGCTGCAGCACAGATCTTCATTGTGTCATGCCTGGAGACAATGGAGCTGCAGGAGGAGAGATAAAAGACCTCTCTCCAGCAGCAGTAGCAGCCATTGGAGGAGACATAGAAATAGGAGGCGGCAGCATGAGTCCAGCTCCAGCCTGTCCCCTCCCACCAGCCGTTCCAGCAGCCAGGGCAGTAGCCAGGTCAGTGCAGAGAGGATTCTTGCAATCAATTCTGTAGCAATCCTCCAACTCCTTTCACACCTCATCCACCAAGGCCTCCACGCTGCCCCAGTTCCCTACACTACTCTGAGGGGGTGGGGGGTAACTGGTTATAGCAGGGCAAGACACCGTGCACCAATCTGCATTGCTTGGTCCGGATCTACCTGCAATGAGCCCTACCAACCAACATCGATGACCCACCACACCCATGGGGGACTCTTCACCAGCCACGAGCCATTTCCAGGACCCCCTATCAGGGGAGGAAGAGGGGGGGCAGCCTTGGGCTCGACAGCCTCAAGGGACTCCACAGGGGGCACAGGCTCTGCTGCATCCAAGGACTCAGTCATGGGCTATTTCCCTATATTGGATACAATCACAGAACCACCCCAGCTGCAGCACTGCCTTCCCAAAGACCTCACCTATCTGAAGTTTCTACGAAAAGTGGCGGCAGCATTAGCCCTTACTCTGTTGGGCTCACCAAAACAAAAGGGCCCCAAGGTGCTCAAATACCTGGATGCACCCAAACCTAAAGTGACTCTACCAATCCACTAATGCCTGCTGGACGCCCAGATCATTGAACTTCTTATGTATATAGTTCACCTTTGTTCTCCAAGTTCCTTTATATAGTTGATACTTGTTCTCCAAATCCCATTCCCTGTTCAATGTAATGACCAGACATATGCATTTTGTCGGATGTTTTTTGTTACATGTAAACCGCGCTGATTGCAAATAGTGCGGTATATAAGAATTGTAAAATAAAATAAAAATAAATAATAAATAAATAAATCAAGCTTTGGCAGACTTCCACTTTGGGGTTTGCATGTTCCTGCAAATTAGAGGCAAATGTACCAGGTCCAGCCGGCCCCAGGATTCACCAAGACCTATCTCCCCCACCAATCCAATTTGGTGTCATCCACGCTAAAGCATGCCAAATCTTAATGCACCCATGCCAATACCCCACCAGGTAGAGACCCAAAGCTTATGGACGACATTAGAAAGAAGGTGTTCCAAGGGGCCATGCTCAGCACTAGGATTATGGCACACCAATTCCAGCATGTTCTCTTCCAGGACATCCTGCTGGGCACCCTAAAGAACACAATCTCATCTTGCCTCAAGAAGTGCAGGTGGCTGCTATGGCCACCCTCACAGACTTCACAGAATGCAGTAGGCACCTGTTCAACAAGGCATTCAATGCCTTTGACATGGCAATCTGGACTGCTGGCATGGCTACAAGCATCGGGGCTATGGGACGACACCCATGACTGCATAGCGGACACCCCCTTCACTATGAAACTTTTTCAATAGGTGTTAATGCCAGATGGCAGGTCAAAAGGCCATTTTGAAAGACTCCTTCTATCCAAGCAAGGACTGATAATCACCCAGGAAGTTGGTCACAGCTTACCTCAGAAGCACATGACAGGGTACTGTGTAGCCAGCCCTCTTTTAATAAGTGTTATTTCCCTCCCTCCCTACCCAACACCCACCTACCCCTGGGATAATTGTAGCTTTATAGGTACTTACACATCTTAAAGGAAAGGAGGTGCTCTCAGGTGCAGCTCGTTATCCAAATCAGTCATACACTAAGGGCCTGATATTAAGCTTCAGGTGAACAAGGTACATTAAATGTATTAGGTACAATTTTATTAGTATAAGTATCCATAGCATCCCTTAGTAAGTAAAGAACTTAAAGATCTAAACATAAGCTTAAAACTAAGATGCAGACAGCAGTCCAGCAGCAAGATGGGGGCTTTCCATTCTTTTGCATTGAGTGTCACATGAATAATTTTCTCCCAGTTTGTGAAAGGTCTTACGTGTGCACTAGTTGCAAGGAGCTCTTTTCTCTCAGGGAACGAGTCTGTTTTCTAGAGGCTAGAGTAACAGACTTGGAAGACATAAGAAAGACAGAGAGGTACATAGAGGAGACCTACAGGGATATAGTCCTGAAGTCCCACCTCCAGTCTGGCAGCATCCCTGTTGCCATGGAGGAGAGAGGTCACGTGACAGGATACCATCACCCTGGTGTGGCAGGAAGTGATCCTGTAACTAGGACCTGTCCTCGAGGTGATGTAAAACCCTCTCGCACCGAGGAAGTTTCTCCAGGGCCATGTGCCCATAAGGGAAAGGTTAGGACAGCCGTTATAGTTGGTGATTTGATCATTAGGCATGTAGATAGCTGGGTGGCTGGTGGACGTGAGGATCGCCTGGTAACATGCCTGCCTGGTGTGAAGGTAGCAGACCTCGCATGCCACCTAGATAAGGTCTTAGATAGTGCTGGGGAGGAGTCTTCTGTCCTGATACATGCCGGTACCAATGACATAGGAAAATGTGGTAGGGAGGTTCTGGAGGCTAAATTTAGGCTTTTAGGTAGGAAGTTGAAATCTAGAACTTCCAGGGTAGTGTTCTACGAAATGCTTCCCGTTCCATGCACAGGACCCAAAAGGCAGGCAGAGCTCCGGAGTCTCAATGCGTGGATGAGACGATGGTGCAAGGATGAGGGTTTTGGATTTGTTAGGAACTGGAGAACATTCTGGGGAAAGGAGGGGCTCTTCCGAAGGGATGGGCATCACCTTAACTGGGATGGAACCAGACTGCTGGCATCAACCTTCAAAAAGGAGATAGAGCAGCTTTTAAACTAGATAATAGGGGAAAGCCGACAGTCGCACAAGAGCGCATGGTTCGGAAGAATGTATCCTTGAAGGATACTACCAAAAGCAGAGAGGTTCCAAAAAAGAGTAAAGTAGCCCAAATGCCCTCGAGTATGGAGCAGACAGAGCTTAAAGATCCCAAATTACCCATGCCTACCAATAGTCAAATTAATATGAATAAAATACAGGTCTCTAAAATGCTTGTATGCAAATGCTAGAAGTCTAAAAAATAAGATGGGAGAGTTAGAATATATAGCACTAAATGAGTGCTTAGATATGATTGGAATCTCAGAGACATGGTGGAAGGAGGACAACCAGTGGGACACTGATACCTGGGCACAAACTATATCGTAATGATAGAGCTGATCAAATTGGTGGAGGGGTTGCGCTCTATGTTAGAGAGGGCATTGAGTAAGAAAGGATTAAAGTTTTGCAGGAAACAAAATTTGCTGTAGAATCTGTGGATTGAAACTCCATGTAAAAAGGGGAAGGCAATGGCAGTGGGGGTGTATAATCGACCGCCTGGCTAGAATGAACAAATGGATGATGAAATGCTCAAAGAAATCAAGGAAGCTAACAAAGGTTACAGCACAGTAATAAAAATGGATGATTTCAATTACCCCAGTATCGACTGGGTCAGTGTCACGGCAGGACCTGCTAGGGAGATAAAGTTCCTAAATGAAATAAATGACTGCTTCTTGGAGCAACTGGTTCATGAACCAACCAGAGGGGAAGCCATATTGGACCTAATCCTTAATGGAACACCAGATCTGGTGCAAGAGATAAGGTTGTTGGGGCCACTTGGCAATAGTGATCATAGCATGATCGCGTTTGATCTAATTAATGGATGAGGGATGGTAAGGAAATCCACAGTACTACCTTTTAACTTTCGAAAGGCAGACTATGATAAAATGAGGAAAATAGTTAAGAAAAAACTAAAAGGAGCAGTTGCAAAGGTTAAAGACTTACTTCAAGCTTGGGTGTTGTTGAAAAATACTATCTTGGAAGCCAAGACCAGCTGTATTCCACGCTTTAAGAAAAGTGGAAGGAAGTCCAAAAAACTGCCAGCATAGTTTAAAGGTGAGGTCAGAGAGGCTGTTGTTGCCAAGAAAGCATATTTCAAGAAATGGAAAACAAAGCCAAACGAGGAAACCTGGAAACAGCACATGCACTGGAAAGTTAATTGCAAGGCACTGATAAGGTAGGCAAAGGGAGAATTTGAGAAGAAGCTTGCTGTGGAAGCAAAAACGCGTAATAAAGACTTTTTCAAGTACATTCATAGCATAAAACCTGTGAGAGAGTTAGTTGGTCCATTAGATGATAGAGAGGTTGAAGGGGCACTAAGAGGCGACAAGGCGATAGTGGAGAAATTGAATGAATTCTTTGCTTCGGTCTTTACTGAGGAAGATGTAGGGATGCTACCCATGACTGAAGTGGTATTTAAAGGTGCGGAAGAATTGAAGGAAATTTCGATATATTGGGAAGATGTATTACAACTATTAGATAAACTGAAGAGCAGCAAATCAGCTGGGCCAGATGATACACATCCAAGGGTGTTGAAAGAACTGAAATATGAGATTGCAGACCTGCTATTAGTAATCTGTGAACTATCATTAAAATCATCTGTAATACCTGAAGATTGGGAGGATGGCGAACGTAACGCCAATTTTTAAAAAGGGTTCCAGGGGTGGTCCGGGAAACTACAGACCTGTAAGCCTGACGTCAGTACCAGGAAAAATGGTAGAAACCATCATAAAGAACAAAATTTCTGAACATGTCGATAGTCATGGCTTAATGGGAGACAGCCAACATGGCTTTAGACAAGGAAGATCTTGTCTTACTAATCTGTTATGTTTTTTTGAAGGTGTGAATAAACAGGTAGACAAAAGGTGAGTCGGTTGATATAGTGTATTTGGACTTTCAGAAAGCCTTTGACAAGGTTCCTCAGAGACTTTTGGTAAAACTAAAGAGTCATGGGATAGGAGGCAGTGTACTATTGTGGATCAGGAACTGGTTAAAAGATAGAAAGCAGAGGGTAGGGCTAAATGGCCAATTTTCCCAATGGAGAAAGGTGAATGGTGGTGTACCCCAGTGATCTGCGCTGGTCCGCTTCTTTTTGACATATTCATAAATGACCTGGAAAAGGGAATAACGAGTGAGGTTATCAAATTTGCAGATGACACAAAACTATTTAAAGTTGTTAAAACCCAAGAGGATTGTGGAAAATTGCAAGAGGATCTTGATAAATTGGAAGACTGGGCATCAAAATGGCAGATGAAATTTAATGTGGACAAGTGCAAAGTTATGCACCTAGGGAAGAACAACCTAAACTATGGTTACACAGTACAAGGTTCAACATTAGGAACCACCAACCAGGAAAAAGAATTAGGCGTCATTGTGGATAACATGTTAGAACCCTCGGCCTAGTGTGCAGCGGCGGCCAAGAGAGCAAATAGAATGCTAGGTATCATAAGGAAAGGAATGGAAAATGAAACAAAGGATACTATAATGCCTCTATATCGTTCCATGGTGAGGCCGCACCTTGAATTTTGTGTGAAATTCTGGTCGCCATATCTTAAAAAGGATATAGCGTTATTAGAAAAGGTTCAGAGTAGAGCCACCAAAATGGTAAAGGGGATGGAAGAATACCCCTATGAAGAAAGGCTAAAAAGGTTAGGGCTCTTTAACTTGGAAAAGAGACGGCTGAGGGGAGATATGATAGAAGTGTATAAATTAATGAACGGAGTGGAATGGGTAAATGTAGATCGATTGTTTACGTTATCAGAATATAGAAAGACTAGGGACATGCAATGAAGCTACAGGGTAAACTATTTAAGACTAATGAAAGAAAATATTTTTTCACTCAACGTGTAATCAAACTCTGGAATTTGTTACCGGAGGATGTAGTAAAGGCTGTTAGTGTAGCTGGGTTTATGTATAAATTTGTTTATTGAATACAACGCACACGGCAATAACAAACAGAGCAACCTCACACAATAACAAGCAATTAACATCACAACCAAATGGCAAATTTCCCCCACCCCCAACATCAGATACAGTCGCTTCGCAAAGGGCAACAATATACATAAAAGTACTCCCAACCCCCATGCCCCACAGCACTCAAGAAATGCTACAGATCTATAAAGCAGGAGAAGATATGGTACAGTACATACTTATGGCAACACCGCTACCTGCCAGAGCCCCGGTTGGGTGGATACTATTGCTAAGATCCAGTGATCTTTCCACTCCACGAACCCACCAACCGTGCTCAGGTCCCAGTCTCCTGCCCTCCCTGCCACTGTGTGTGAGGCCGGGCCGTGTCCTAATCTCTACTTCCTGGCCCCCAATCCCTCATACATCCAACACTCACACTCAAGGGGTACCCACCTCCCTTCCCTCCCTCCCATCCCCCCCCTCCCCCCCATGCCAGACCACCCCCCGCTTCATCACCCAAGCACATTAAGGATTCGGCTCCTTTCTCGCGGAGACAAAGTGTGTAAATATGGACCCCATTCCCCCAGGAACCGACCAAGGGCCACGTCCCCATGCTTGGCTCCTTGCTGTTCGAGCAATAACAGCCTATGCACCTCCCTCCTCCACTGACCCATGGTCGGGCCACAGGGGAGCAGCCAATTCAGCAAAATCACCCTCCGGGCCACCAATAAAACCTTACCGACCCAGCGCCTCGGCCCCCCCCTCAGACCAACCACCCAATCAGTCCTACCTAACACCAACACCCCAGGGTCCCATTTAATCGGACAACCCAAAACTCCGGTGAGCCAACCCACAAGGGCCTTCCAGAATCTGACCACCACCGAGCATTGCCACCACATATGGCCCAGGTCTGCCCGTGCCACCCCACACCGGGGGCAGCTCGCAGTCGCCCCACAACCCGCCTTATATGCTCGGCAAGGAGCGAAGTGGCATCGTCGCAAAATACGATATTGCAAATCCCTAAAGTCTGCTGATTGAAATCTCCAAGGAATATCCGCAAGTAAATGCACCATATCCACCCCTCGGAGCTCAACCCCCAGATCATAGGCCCACGCAGCCGCCAAGGCACTTTCATCCGGAGACCCTTTGAGAGAGAGATATTCCTTGTGCAAGGTGGCCACTCGCGCCCGGTGCTCGCTCCCTGCATACAATAATTCCTCCAACCTGGAACAGATGTCCGTACACAGATTCTGCCCATCCAAACTTCGAAGATAGCTGCGCAATTGTAAATAAGGGAACCAGTCCCGAGATACCAAACCATAGCTACGCCGGAGCTCAGAAAAATCTAGGGCCTGTCCATGGTCATTCACAACTTTTTCCAATGCCACTATCCCCTTAACCTCCCAGCTACGAAATGCCCCCCCGGCATCCCCGGTCCAAAAGCCCCGTTCCCGCACAGAGGCAAAAAGGGGGTCACCCCAGGATTCCAAGAACTCTGATAACATAACAGGCGCCAAACCCGTCGCATAACTCGAAAGAGAGGGTGCCCCCCGACTAGGGGAGGTAGGTCAGCCGCCGCCGCGTGTAAGATATAGCGTAAAGCCAGGGGCTTCGCTACTTCTTGTTCATACTCCAAAGGCGTATAATCTGCCGAAGTCGCCAACCAGTCCCGCAGATTCCTCAACAGGCAGGCAATATTATAACTCCGCACATCGGGGGCTCCCAGGCCACCACCCCCCCAGGGTCTCTGCAAGATCTTAAGACTCAGCCGAGGTCTCTTCCCCTTCCAGTAAAAGAGATTTAAACAGTTCTCCACCTTTGCAATCTCCTTCCTCGTCAGCAAAAGGGGCAAGCTCTGTAACATATATAGCCATTTGGGAAATATGATCATCTTATACAGCGCCACCCTGGCTCCCAATGATAGCGGCAAGTCGCGCCAGCCATGCAACCGTTCCGTAGTCTGTGACAGCAAGGCCTCCAGGTTAACTTTCTGCAGAAGTGTTATATCAGCGGTTAGGTATATCCCCAAATAATGAAGCTTCGTTTCTGCCCACTTTAGAGGGAAGGCTTCCCAGTCCCCACACCGGGGCTGCCGTAGGTCCAAGGCCTCAGACTTGTCCAAGTTTAGTTTCAGACCCGAGAATGTCCCAAACTCCTCTACCAACCGCAACAGAACAGGTAATGTCCGCCTAGGAGCCCCCAGGTACACTAGAAGGTCATCAGCGAAAGCCGAAATCCGGAACTCTGCGGCGCCCACCCGGGCCCCCACCAATCCCCTGTGCGTCCTTATGCGCTCCAAGAGAGGATCCAGTGTTAAAACAAATAAGAGAGAGGGGACAAGGGGCATCCCTGCCTCGTCCCCCTCCGAATCTGAAAGTCCTGGGAAAGAGAACCATTAATCAAAAGCCGCCCCCGGGGATCCGAATACAGAAGCTTAACCGTATCCAAAAAGAACCCTCCTATCCCCATGGCCTCTAACAACTGGTACATATATGACCACTCCACGCGGTCGAACGCTTTTTCAGCGTCGAAGCTAATTAATAGGGCTGGCTCCCCCGCCGCGGCAGTCAAATATAACGACGAAACAATCTTACGCAGATTCTTGATAACATGTCTACCTTTCACAAAACCCACCTGGTCCTCCTTGACCAGTTGGGGAAGATACTCAGCCAGTCTAGTAGCCATAATTTTGGCCAAAATCTTTATATCCACATTCAAAAGCGAAATAGGCCTATATGACTCTGGTAACAACCCATCCCTACCAGGTTTAGGTATCAACATAACCACCGCACTATTCTTCTCATATGGGAAAGCCTGACGCTCGATCAAAGCCGAATAATACCTTCGCAGTGGCCCGACTACCCTATCCCCCATGGATTTGTAGAATTCACCCCTATACCCATCGGGACCCGGCGCCCTACAAGTATGCAGAGCCTTTATGGCCCCCCGGACTTCCGCGTCTGTGAGCGGGCCGTTGAGATATGCACACTCCTCCAAGGAGAGACTAGGCATCTCCACCGCTGACAGAAACTTCGCAGCTTGCGTTAAATCCCCAGGGCCAGCACTATAAAGCGTCTGATAGTATTCACAAAATCTTTCCTCAATGTAAGCTTGTCCAGTCTGGATCCCACCCTGCGCATCCCGCAGGGCCCCGATAGTTGTCTGCCCGCGACTAGTCTTCACCAACCTTGCCAGCAGACTCCCCGCCCGACTACCGAACCTATAAAGCTTATACCGATAGTATAGCAAAGATTGCTGCGCCCGTTCATGCAATAGCGCATTCACTTTCTGCTGCAATCTACTGTTTTCCAATTTCAGCCCCCTCATTGGTCTCTGCGCTAACTTTCTCCGCACCTGACACAGCTGTTTTTCCAACACAATCAAACGGGAAGCATAGATTTTTCTTTTCCGGGCACCGAATTCAATGATTCGTCCTCGCAGTACCGCCTTGGCAGCCTCCCAAAAGAGTATGGGGTCATCCCGATGCTGTCCATTAAATTCCTCAAATTCAGCCCACTGCGAGTGTAAGAAGGCCTCAAACTGAGCACATTTGGGTATAGCTGAGCGGATAACGCCACAAAGATCCACCCTTCCGCTCCCCCCACCTCACATCCAACCTAACAAAGGCATGGTCCGACACTACCACTGGTCCAATCTCTGCCCCCGTAACTTTAGAAAATAGGTCTCGGGACCCCAAAAAGTAATCTAATCGGGACCCCGTGTCGTGGGCTCTAGAGACATGAGTATAATCCCTGTCCAGTGGATGCAGCACCCTCCAATAATCCAGTAGATTAAACCCCTCGCACACTCCCCGTATCCACTGAGATTTCTTGTCCTTGGTCATTCCATGTTTCCCAGACCGATCTATCGTGTCGTCTAACACACAGTTAAAATCCCCTCCCATAATGAAAGGAGTTGGGCCAAGTGTACTCAAAGATTTATTCAGCCTGGCATAAAAGCGAGCATCATATAGATTTGGACCATAGACATTCACCAAGCCTAATTTAACTCCCTTAAGGTTCCCCACTACAATAACAAACCTCCCATCCGGGTCGCAAATAGTGTGTTCCACCTCCAACTCCACCCCCCCTCCTAACCAAAATCACCACTCCCTGCTTTCTTCCCTCCCGAGGAGGCCCCGTACACCTTCCCGACCCAACCCCTTGCCAGTTTGTCATGTTCCAGGGCACTCTGATGTGTTTCTTGCAAAAAGGCCACATCCGCCCGTTGATCTCTAAGAACACTTAAGATCTTGTAACGTTTCACTGGGGATCCGATACCACACACATTCCAAGTGACCAGCCTCAAGCCCTCACCCGTAATCATCCACACACACACAAACCATATTTAGGAATACCATCTCACACAAATCCGGAGAGAGCTCCCCCAGCCTAGAGCTCCCCCCATCACTTTTCCCCGTACACACTTGTCTCAGTGGCCTCTCGCCCCTCCAGCCCTGAAGCCTTTTCCTATCCAACTGAACCCAAGGAGGATCTAGCATGTGTCCCCGAACAACCCACCTTTCCCCCCCCATGAACTTCCCCGCCCCCCCCAATCCCCCCCCTCCCTCCCACCCTCAAGCACATCCACCACTCCCCCCCCTCCCCCCACTCCCCCCTGAGCACTCCCCCTCTCCTTCCCCAAGCTAAAATCACTCACCCTACCCCTGGCCTGCTGCGCCAGGTTTGAGACCACCTCCTGGCGCTATAGGGCCGTCCCACTCCACCCCTCTCACATAGCCCGCGCTCCCCAAAAAAACAAGCTAAAGCTGCAGCAAAAACTACCCCCGTAAACATTTGGCGTCTATCAATAGCTACAGGCCGTAAAAACACACCCAGTAAGGCCTACCTCCTAAGGCTGCACTCAACAGGCTCAGCACTCTGCACAACACAGAACATCCCACCAACCTCCCTCCTCCCATTATGCACCCCCCGCAGTCCTGCCACCAATATCAGGACTCCGCTGCAAAGGAAAGCAGGAAGAAGAGTTAAAAAAATAAAAACAAAAGAAAAGAACAAGAACAGAGAAATAGGTATAACACACCATTTAACAGAACTTTTGAACATAACTGCGGTGCCGGAGCATTACCACTCCATAGTCCACCAAGCCCGCTGCAACATTTGTTCCCCGCAGGGTCTGCGTTCCACGCCGTCCGGCTTAGGTGCCACTTAGAAATCAGCAGCCGCCTTGTCAGGGCACCGTGTCATTCTCCGTAGCGCAGCTCTCCGCCCCATTAGGCAGTCCCGCCACAAAGGTCTTCGCCGCTGCCGCCGATGTGAACACGTGGTTCTTCCCCGCATGTGCCACGCGGAGGACCGCAGGAAACGCCAGTGTAAATCTGAGTCGTTTTTTAAATAAGGCCGCACACAATGGGGAAAATTCTTTACGTTTTGCCGCCACATTCGCCGAATAGTCTTGAAACAGCAACACTCTCTGGTTATCCAGCTGTACGTCCTTTTTCTGTCGAAATGCTTGTAAAAGCTGCCCCTTATGCTGAAAGTTCAGGATCCTTGCGAGAATCACTCTGGGCCATTGTTGGAGCTCTGTTCTGGGCCACAAACGGTGCACCCGCTCCACTTTAAGTTGCCCGACCAGACCCTCCAGTCCCAGCTCTTTGGGCAGCCAGCTCTCCACAATTGACACCAGCATTGCGTCGGTCTTTGTCTCGGGGATCCCCACGATTCGCAAATTGTTGCGCCTGGAGCGATTCTCCAGGTCATCAACCTTATCCAGCAGGGTCTCCAGTTGCTTGCGCATCAGAGCTGTTTCACGGTCCCGCTGGCCCTCCTCCTCCTCTAGCACCGACACTCTGTTTTCCACTTCATCAAGTCTCTGGCTAAACTCCGTGAGCGTCTCTCCCATCTTCTCAAGTTTGTTCAAAATTAAGTCAAACTTGGGCTCCAAAATCTTCGCCACCTCCCGGGCGAGCTCCTCCGCTCCCGAATCCGAGCTCTCTCCCCCAGGTGATCGCGGCTGCGCCATATTGGTAGTTGGACACACGGTAGAGGAGGCCCCAGCTTTCGTGGGCTTCTCCCGTTCTCGGCGTGCCGGGGGAGGCATTTAACACTCCAAACTTACTGAGACTCACCATAGCACCACACTCAATGTGCCCGTGTGTTTACCGGCCTCCTACACTGGGGAGAACACACCAAATTTGCAGGTTATTAGCGGGGCAGCCCCGGAGCGAGCAGAACACCCGTCTACTCCCTCATGCATCACGTGGTCTCCAGTAGCTGGGTTTAAAAATGGTTTGGACAAGTTCCTGGAGGAGAGGTCCATAAACCATTATTAAGAAGGGACCCAGGATATCAATACTTGACCCAATACAAGCATTGTGGAACCTGTGTCTTTTGGGGAAACTGCTAGGTACGTATGACCTAGATTGGCCACTGTTGGAAACAGGATACTGGGCTTGATGGACCTTGGTCTGACCCAGTATGGCATATCTTGTGTTCTTATGTTCTTATGACATTAGTGGTGGACGGCCTGGACCGCAACCCCAACACCCCAAAATGGGGCTACCACTGCAAGCCCTTCTCCGCCTCTAGGAATTACAGCTCAAACCACAAATGACAGGTCCCACGGTACAAGCAACACTCATAACATGCCCCTTACCAACAGAAACACCACCAAATGGAGTGAAAACAGATAAAGCAGGTTCCTCCCTCTTCAGGAAAGAACACATCTTCCTTTTGACAGACAGCAGCAGCCCAAACTCCCAGTGGGAGGCAAACTATCGGCCTTCTTGAATTCATGGAAACTCATCACTACTGACACGTGGGTCCTCCAGATCATCCGAGAGGGATACTGCATCCGTTTTCTATCCCCCCCACCCCACCCCACCCCGGCAGCATTCACAACCTATCAGCGAGACTCCACCCCACTTATTCCTGCCAATGACAATGGAGCCGCTGTGTCTCCTGGCTACACAGGCTATAGAACTGGTTCCTCTGGATGAAGTCAACACTGGCTTCTACTCCTGGTATTTCCTGATCCCCAAGAAATCGGGCGGGGTCTGCCCCATCCTCGACCACAGGAGGCTGAACAAGTTCATCCTCAAGAAGTTCAGGATGTACTCCCTGTGTTCTATCCTACTACTCTTCCAGACAGGAGATTGGCTGGCCTCCTTGGACCTACAGGATGCCTATACCCATGTCCCCATCCACTCAACACACAAAAAGTACCTACGATTCTAAGTGCTTGGCATTCACTACCAGTATTGGGTCCTCCCCTTTGGCTTGTGTCCAGCCCCATGGATGTTCACCAAGTGTGTGTCTGTTGCAGCGGCACACCTACGCAAGCAAGGCATTCATGTCTTCCCATACCTCAACGGCTGGCTCCTGTCTTCACCATCAGTGCAAGGGGCACAGGAAGTGGTCCAGTGAACCACCAGACTGCTGTCTTTATCTTTATTCAGCTTTTTGATATACCGCTTAGGCCGGAGCATAAAAGCAGTGTACAATACAAACAACTGCTTAGAAAAGGAAAAGAACGCCATTGTTAGAGAAGTCAGTAGGGAAGAAAGGGAGAGTTAGAGAATAGGCAGAGAAAAAGAAGGAGAATCAACGAGAGGAAGTATAACAATCATAGTGGGGTATTAGGCAGATTGAAGACTAGGTGAAAAAGATGTGTTTTTAAAGCGGATTTGAAGCTAGGAAAAGAGGGTTCAGAATGGAGAGTAAACAGAAAGGAGTTCTAAAGGGAGGGGCCCAGGAAAAAGAATGCAGAACAGCGGGTACCTTCAAGGTGAGCCTGAGTGACAGAGGGAAGAACCAGACACTAATTATGAATGGAGCGCAGAAGATGGTGGGGCATGTGAAAGTGAAGCAGATCTGCAAGATATTGGGGTGTATAGGTATGGATGGTCTTATGGACAAAGATAAGGATTTTGAACTGAATCCTAAAGCACATGGGTAACCAGTGAAGATGGGCAAGAAGTGGGGAGACATGTCGTAATGGAAGAAAAAGGTAAGAATGCGAGCAGCGGTGTGTTGAAGTAACTGGAGCCTGTGGAGATGGTATTGTTGGAGGCTAGCTAGTCTATTCTGGTGATATTGAGAGAGAGGAGGAAGGTGGTCAAGGAGGCAGGGGAAAGGAAATGGTGAACTGCACAAAACTGACGAAGGACGAAAAATGAGTGGCGAACAGTAGAAGAAATATATTCAGTGAAAGAAAGGAGGAATCTAGGATAACACCAAGATACCTAAAAGACGAAACTACAGGGATGCGGTAGAAGCAAGCAATGGAGCCAGGGATGGGGAGGAAGTGATCCAGGTGGCAGTGGATTTAGAGGGGTTTAGGTGAAGTAAATTTGAAGACATCTAGCCGTGAATAAGGGAAAGACAGGTATTAAGTGGGGCAATGTTGGGGGAGGAAGAACTTGATACAATGGAGAATACTAATAATATCATCCGCTTAATAATACGTGGAGATACCAGTTTGTTGTATGAGAAGGGCAAGTGGGGCTAGAAAGATATTGAAGAGAAGAAAGGATAGGACAGAACCGTGGTGGGCACCACAAGTCAGAGGAAGGGAAGGTGAAGCAGAAGAGAGAGACAAAACAAAAAAAAGAACGGGCAGTCAGAAAAGACTGAAACCATCCCCAGGGGACGCCGGAAATGCCAAAGGCAGAAAGGCGCCAGAGAAGGATGCAGTAATCTACCAGATCAAAAGCAGCAGAAAGATCCAAAGAAACAACAAAAGTAAAGTCACCATGATCGTGAGTAGAATGGAGCTAGTTCAAAAGAGAAAGAAGGATAGACTCTGTACTGTGGCCTGCCTGAAAGCTAGATTGCTGAGGATGAAGGGTGTTAGTAGATGTGAGGTGAGAGGACAGCTGTGCAAAAACAAAGCACTCAAGAAGCTTAGAGAGGAAGGGGAGGTTAGAGACAGGATGCCAGCTAGCAAGAATAGAGGGGTCAAGGTCAAGTTTTTTGAGGAGGGGATGAACAAGAGCATGCTTCCATGGGGAGAGAAAGCAACCTGTAGAAAGACTAGCATTAAGCATCAAGAGAAGAGGGGAAGAAGAGTAAGAGAAGGCTCAAGAAGCTACTTGGAAGGAATTGGATCCAGTGAAAAGTAGGTCTTTCTGGAGGAAGAGATAGCCTTAGTCAATTCAGAGGCGGCGAATGGCTGAAAGGAGGACCAGATATAGGGAAAGAGAGGTACTGAGGGCGACAAGACCGGAGGTGAAGATGGAGTAGGTGAAAGAGGAAACGGACAGGAAGGAAAGGCTGAACGAATGGCCAGAATCTTATTTGAGAAAAAATTAGCCAGGCTGGTAGGGTCAGAGAACAAGGACGGGATTGTAGTGGTGGTGGAGGGAGTAGAGAGAGAATGGAATACAGAGTAAAGCTGTCCGGAGGAATTGGAGGATGTGAGAATCAGGCTGAAGAAAAGTAAGCCTTCTTTGCCAAGTAAATTAAAGAGTGATACTCTTGGTGGTGCTGGCAGTAAACATGAAGACTGTGGGTGGAAGAGTGGGTATGCCAAGCACATGCGGCATGACAAAGATACGTGCTTTGGATACAATGTCCTGGATGGTACCAGGGATGACTGGTAGAGGGACGTGAAACTGGGACAGAGAGGGTGGGGCCAAGAGATCAAGGGCATTATTCCAAGTGTGAGCCTGAGAGTCAGAGGATAAGAGGGAAAAATCTAGAGGGAAAATCTGGTCAGCAGAAGGAAAGTTCTGGAGAGAAAGAGGTGTGATCCACGGCCCGTGGCCGAAAAGACTGGGGAGTAGAGAAAGCGCAGGGGGGCAGGTCAGGTGAGGTAGCTGAATGGTAAAGAGGATACAGAAGTGATCTGACCACGGGAGGGCCTCCATTGATGGCCCATCCCAGAAAAACTCACAGAAAGCAGGAACATCCAGCAACCACACTATCACATCACATCACCATCACCACCGACGCCTCCACAGCAGGATGGGGAGCCCACCTGCTTCACCTCCACACCCAGGAAGCCTGGATAGCAGGGGAGAGAGCTCATCATATCAACCTTCTGGAATATCAGGCGGTCCGATATGCACTGCAGACCTTCAGCTACACATCGCCAGCAAGAGTATCTTGGTTCAGACAACCAGCTGGCCATGTTCTACATCAATAAGCAAGGGGGCACCTGCTCATGGACACTGTGCAGGAAGCACTCGCGATCTGGTCCTTTGCACTCACAAACCGCTACTGACTACAAGCCTCCTACCTTCATGATGAACAGATCGAGCTGGCGGACAGAGTGAGCCACCAATTGAAACCTCCATGAGTTGATGCTTGACTGTAAGGTGACGGAGACCCTCTTCCAATGCTGGGGATGCCCACAGCTCAACCTCTTTGCCACCGAGCAAAACAGGAAGTGCTGCCTCTTCTGCTCGAAGCACCCATCAGCCAAGAGCATAGCCACGATACCTTTGACATGTGCTGTGGGGAGTGGTCACTAGTGTATGTCTTTCCCCCCTCCCCACTGATCTCTAAAACCCTCCAGAGGGTCATCCAGGACAAAGCGCAGATCATTCCCGTGACACCCTACTGGCAAAGACAGATGTGGTTCCCCTTCCTGCATCGTCTTGCCCTGCAGCCTCTGTTTTAACTTCCCCTCACTCAGGACAATGGGAACACGCTCCACTCCAACCTGAAGGCCTGGAGATTGAATGGCTGACACTTGCCTCCCTCAGCATACCTATGGAGGTCCAACGTGTTATCCTTGCAGCAAGACGGCCGTCCACGAGAAAATCGTATGGCCTCAAGTGGAAAGCTTTAGCATTTGATGCACCTTGCAAGGGCTGGATCCAGACTCCTGCCTGGTACCCAAGATCCTCCAGGACCTCACCTCCCTCTATGACCTTGGTCTCAAGGCGCCATCCATCCCAGTGCACCTCTCGGCCATAGGCGCCTTTCATGACTGCGCAGGCGATAGCTAAATCGCCACTCTGCCTCTGGTCATCTACTTCATGAAGAGCCTGGCCAATCTGATAGCCACGGTGTGACCACCAGTCCCGCCTTGGGACCTTAACATCATCCTCCATCAATTAACGCAGGAGCCCTTCGAGTCCCTGGAATTTGTAGCACTGAAGTACACCTCATGGAAGACCCTCTTCCTCATTGCCATCACCTTGGCCAGATGAATCAGTGAGCTGCAGGCCCTCATGGCCCACCCACCATACATGCAGCTCCATCAAAACTGCGCCACTCTGCACACACATCCAAAGTTCATCCCTAAGGTGGCCTCTGCCTTCCATGTCAACCAAGCCACCCGTAAGAACATAAGATATGCCATACTGGGTCAGACCAAGGTCCATCAAGCCCAGTATCCTGTTTCCAGCAGTGGCCAATCTAGGACACAAGTACCTAGCAGTTTCCCCAAAAGACACAGGTTCCACAATACTTGTACTGGGGCAAGCAGTGGATATTCCGGGTCCCCTTTAATAATGGTTTATGGACCTTTCCTCCAGGAATTTGTCCAAACCTTTTTTAAACCCAGCTACACTAACAGCTTTTACTACATCCTCCGGTAACGAATTCCATGGTTTGATTACATGTTGAGTGAAAAAATATTTTACCTTATTAATCTTAAATAGTTTACCCTGTAGCTTCATTGCATGTCCCCTAGTCTTTTTATATTTTGATGGTGTAAACAATCGATCTACGTTTACCCGTTCCACTCCAGTCATTAATTTATAGACCTTTATCATATCTCCCCTCAGCCGTCTCTTTTCTAGGTTGAAGAGCCCTAACCTTTTTAGCCTCTCTTCATAGGGGTATCCTTCCATCCTCTTTACCATTTTGGTGGCTCTTCTCTGTATCTTTTCTAATAACGCTATATCCTTTTTAAGATACGGCAACCAGAATTGCACACAATATTCAAGGTGCGGTCGCACCATGGAACGATACAGAGGCATTATAATATCCTTTGTTTTATTCTCCATTCCTTTCCTTATGATACCTAGCATTCTATTTGCTCTCTTGGCCGCTGCTGCATACTGGGCGGAGGGTTTTAACATGTTATCCACGATGACCCCTAAATCTTTTTCCTGGGTGGTGGCTCCTAATGCCCACCTTCTACCCGGAGCCTCACCAGAAGAGCAGAGACTCCACACCCTAGACTATACCAGGGCCCTGCATACCTACCTCCACAGAACAGAGCCCCTGAGGCAGAGAACACAGTTCTTTGTATCCTTTGACCCAAATAGGCCAAGCTGGCCTGTCACGAAATAGACGCTGTCACAGTAGGTATCAGATTGCATTGCTTTCTGCCACAATAAGGCGGGTGCCCAGATGCAATCAAAGGTGGGGCACACCATTGCCAACTTGCAGTCTGTGCCCCTGACAGACATCTGCAAAGCCGCCACCTGGTCCTCCGTCCACACCTTCCAGAAACGCTACTGCCTGGACCTGGAAGTACAGGCTGGGCAGCACCTTTGGCCAAGAGGTCCTCACCACGGCCACCACGGGATATCAGCAGAGAGGTACTGGCACTGGCCGACTGACAAACATTCACCTTTGTTCGAACTTGTTGGTGGGCAACGTTGGCCACTGTTTCCCATGATGCTTCCTTATTACCATGTTACCTTTGTTGTTGCCATTGTTGCCATGTACCAGGCTGCGGGTCCTGTTGATGTTATTCCACTGTCACCAGGATTCTATGATACTATAAGATTTGATCCTTGTTGCCATGTTTTGATGCTACCAGGCTTCTGGTCCCATTGATATTGTTCTGCATTGTTGGCAGAATTCTATGCCTCTTTAAGTCTTGTTCCCTGTTGACATAATTGATGGCTGTGTTGAGATTATCCCTCGCTATTTTCAGCAGGCATTGTTTTGGTGTGCTGCTATGTCCTGTTGACATACTTTTTGCTTCTATTGAGTCTGCAAAGTTCTACAATAAAATACTAAAACCTTATGACCTGCCTGTTGCCTCCCTCATCCACCACAACGCACAGATACGCAGCTAGGGAGGCACCAAGTGTGACTGATGAATCCTGCTTGTCCATGGAAAAAGCGAGGTTACTTACCTATAACAAGGGTTCTTCATGGACAGCAGCATTAGTCAGCCACACAAACCTGCCCACCTTCTCTGGACAAGGTCGGCCTGCCAATTGCCCTGCTTGCCTAACCGCAAAAGGCTCTGCTGGGGACATACTTGGGCTACCTACACATGCTCAGAAAGGCTTGATTTCTGAGCTCTGGAGAGCATTTCATTATGACGCCATTGGTGGAGGGTAATTTTATAAGGAGCTACCTAAAGTTATGCACCATTTATGGGCATAAATCACAGTATTTTAGAGAGGTACAGTATGTGTGTACGTAACATGGCTCTTACATATGTAACTTAACTGGGTGCTGTTCTGAAAGTATGTGCAGTGGGCCAATGTGAATGCATATGGATAGAGTTTGGGCGGAGCAGAGCACACGAGTACACACATAGATTATAAAATTATAATTTACAGATGTTCTTGAAAAATCTAGTTACAGGCCTAGGGCTGGTTCATCCACTAGGTGAACTAGGCATCTGTCTAGGTTGGCAAACCTCAGAGGATGGTAGTGTAATGCCAGCACCGTAAATAGTAGCAGTGCCATGGTGGGCCTTTGAGTACCCGCATTTACATGTGCTCATGGCCTGTTGCCCCCGCCCCTTTCAACAGGAAATTTGAATTGGAGAAGGCAGGACCAGTAGGCTTTGAGTACATGCAATGCTTGAAGGTCTGCTGTCTAGTTTTATTTTCTCTGCAGGCTTGGCAGGGCCCAAGAAGGAGGTATAACCCCTTACAACCCCTCTCAGGAACTCTGCTCTTCTGGCAAACTGTTTCTATCTGCGCCCTTCTCTTCTATTGCTAACTCCAGGCTTCGCTCCTTTCACCTTGCTGCACCTTACGCCTGGAACAAACTACCTGTGTCTCTATTCCAGGCCCCTTCTTTGACCCTCTTCAAATCCAGGCTGAAAACTCACCTCTTTGCTGCTGCTTTTGGATCTTGACTCACCTGATCTCCTTTTCTTTTCCTTTCCCCCCTTGTTTTATCCCAGCCTACACCTCCTGTGTTGTCTGTCTTGACTAGATTGCAAGCTCTGATGAGCAGGAACTGTCTCCTACATGTCTGTGCAGCTCTGCGTACAACTTGTAGTGCTATACAAATGCTCAGTAGTAGTAGTAGAGGTATGCTGGCAGCAATAGAATAGATCCCAATTGGAGTCCACAGCAGGGAGCGGGAAAGCTGAGCCCCTCATGCTCCCCACCGCTGAGGCCAATCAGGACCGGGACACCAGGACTTGAAAAGAAAAGCACCACTGGGCACCAGAAGAGCAACAGACCCCAATCAGCATCCACAGAAGGCAGCAGGAAAGCTGAGCTCCTTCTCCTCACCACTGAGGCCAAACAGGGCTGGGACACCAGGCGCTGAAACAGCAACCAACCCTGATTGGCGTCCACAGAAAGGAGCGGGAAAGTTGAGCCCCCCATGCTCCCTACCACTGAGGCCAATCAGGGCTGGGACACCAAAAGAAAAACGCCACTGGGCGTGCCCATGCCCATGCCCATGCCCGAGAACATTGCCAGAAGGCCCTTTGGCAACGACTCTTAGGCAAGGATCTCAAGAGCTGCGGACCAACACCATGGCAGACAACACATGACAGCCCTCAGAAGCACCTCAGAAATGTGAGTTTAACCAACCTCACAACATACGGCACACACTTGAACAGAAACCGGTGCACACCCCCAACTAACTCCCGAACAAAAACCCCCCATCCAACTCAGTGGGATGAAACAACAGACGATTCACAAGAAGCATCTTGTCACAACATTCAATCAAACTATGCTGCCCCTATACGCAAGCCACTATACTCTCCTCATCTGTACTCTAATAGCCTCAGCTCACTTTACCTGCACACTTTATACCCTCACACATTTCCTCTATCTCTGCCTTTCTCCCACCACACACTTCATTCAACCTCTACACATCCCCCACCATCATACAAACAGAGCTCACAACACCTTATCACAATCCCCATTAGAACCAACCACCCTCAATCAACACCAACGCTTTCCACAACCACCCAAATCCTCCAATATGCACTCATAAATGCGTGTTCATCAAAGACCTCCTCTTAACCCACCACCTGGACCTCATCTGCATCACAGAATCATGGCTAACAGATACCATCGTTGTACTGTCATCAACCCCCCCTGGTGGCCAGTGGCTGCAAGGGCAGGTTGAGCATATTTATTATTTATAGAGGTAAAAGACTCTTTGAGGCAAGGTGCACCCTGGTCTTTGTAGTCCTCCTCCTTATAAGAATAAGTTGTGTAGACCAGAATGGAGGGTAAATAAGGCTTTTATTTCCCCTTTCAAGCACTGAGGTTCGCTAGGTAACAGAAAATAAAGTGTTCTCCTTCTTTGTCAGGGTTTTTACCAAAGCATAGTTAAACAAGTGAACTGTTACATACTTCACAGCTTCTTGCAAAAACACAGGGTTTTCCACACTTTGGAGCAAAGTAAAATTGTTGAGCTTTATCTCTTTCGCTCAGCATAAACAAAAACAATATCAGAGTTTGTCTAAATAAGTTACAGCTCGGGGAGTGACTCAAAGCTCCCTGCGACACAAACCGAGCAGTCCATTACTTCTTCCTGGGACAATGTAACTGAGTCCACAGGCTCCACCTGCATGGGCTCTGGTTCATTTGTGCCTCCCTCTGTACTTGATCTTTCCCTGGCTGCTGTGGTTTGAAAGTCAGTACTTCTTCTCCCTAGCTTCCAGCTAGGCTGTTCTAGGGCTTTCAGGTAAATAGCAGGGTTTGTCCCTATGCCCCTACGTGATGGCTTAAAGGACTCCTGCCCGCTTCCTTTTCTCTCAGACTGGTTATCTGGTTTTAAAGACGTTCTAGGAGCTGGGCCTTTCTTTGGGAAAAAATAGTCACCGTACCTTGGCTTCGTGAAGTCAGGGCGTCTGTTACTTGCCCACTCCGGCACCTCTCTCTGGCCACGGTCTCCTTTGCAGACTCCCTCTGGAAGCCTCCTGGGTACTGTCTGTCCTCTCTGCAGCTTGGGAAGACCCTGTAAAGAATCCAGGCTTCTTGGCTTCTTGGTATAAGTCAATCTCCTGTCAGGACTTTTTCTTCCAGTACCTTTTAATCCTGTTTCAGACCCTCCTGGTGAGCAGAGGCCTCTCTCCTGGCTGGGCTCTCTCCTTCTGAGCTCTCTGCCTTTGGGATTTCTTCCAAGCGGATCTCTTTCCAGTCTGTCTCTCCCAGGTCTCTCTCTCACTCCGGCTCTTTTGGGTCTGCTCCTTTCTCTCTCTCTTTCTGAGCTCTCCCCTGAACTCTCTTCCGAGGTTCCTTCCTCTCTCCTTCCTTCTGAGCTGGCTCTCTGCTTATAAAGCCCTTTTACTTTTGAGTTTCCCGGGCTACCTCTCAGGTGGAACTGATTAGCTCCTGCACAATCAGTACCCGGGTGTGTTAGCTCAGGCTCTGTAGGTTCATGCCTGCTCCCTCTAGCTGCTCTGCAAGGGAACTGCATCTTCTGCACGTTAGCTGCTTTGTAAGGAACAGCGTTTTTTTCTAAGTTTTTGCTTTCAGTGGCTTCAGCCCTATCACAGTACTAATGAACCAACTACTATACCCAACAATTACAGCCTTTTCCACTGCCCTCGGTCTCATCGCAGAGGTGGAGGAGTGCTAGTCCTAACTAAATCTCACCTCCACCTCTGATACCTGTTCACCAGTAGCACCAATGCAACTGACACCCTCAATATAACCAACAAGCAATTCACCATCTGCCTCATCTACAGGGTATCAACCGTATCAACCATCGAGATAGTACTTGAAAACACCAAAACAACAAAAGACCTCCTCATCCTGGGTGATTTCAACCTCCCTTCACTCCTACTTAAACATGCTGCCTCAATTCTGGAAGCTATGACAGCCATGGACCTCATCCAGATCGTCCACACACCCACTCACCAGAAGGGCAACACCCTCGACTTTATCTTCATCAACAACCTCACAACATGCTCAAATACCCCCCACTCAATACAATCCCACCCAGTACCTTGGTCAGACCACACGCTGATCACATTCTCAATACCCATCAATGTATCTCCAAACCAGACCAGTCACCCTCAATCCAACAGACGATTCAAGACATTTGATAGACAACTTCACCAGTGACATCTTCCCTCAGCTTGACATTGAAACAATGGACCCCGACACCCTCATAACTAACTGGAACACCATAATCTGCAAAGCCACAATTACAACCACCACCACGCCAACAAAGATTCACAAAAAAACAGACACCTTGGTACACCCCCAATCTTCGAAGACTAAAAACTCAGCTCCAAAGACTCGAGCGCAAATCAGCACTCAGTTCTGATAGAACTAACTACATGAAACTTCTCAACAACTACTGCACAGCAACTGACCATGCCAAGTGCATATACCATGCCAAGTTACTCAATAGTTCTCTAAAGTACCCCAGAGAACTATTCAACATTGTCAAGCAGCTCACAATGCATCCCTTCACCAGTACCATTGACATCAGCATTAGCCCACCACTGCTAGCCAGCCATTACAAGCAACTCCACCCCCCACCCCAATCCGCCACTCACTCTCCCTCCCTCAACACCTCTTCCTCCACATGGCCCACCTTTGACTCCGTCAGCAAAACACATTGCTTCTCTCAACACAACTATCTCCCCACTCAATCCTTGCCCAGTAAGCTGGATCAAAGTGCTCAAGCAAGACATCAGCCCCACACTTGTAAAAATCTCTCAATCAATATTGCAACATGGTTATATGCCTGACTGCTTAAAATTATCCTCCATATGCCCTACCCTCACGAAACACGACCTCAACCCATCTGATCCAGCATCCTGCAGGTCGATAGCAAGCCTCTCTTTCTTAACCAAGGTCATAGAGAAAGCCATCCAACTTCAGCTCCAGGATTTAATTGACAAAAACCTTTTCCTCGTCCCCCAACAACATGGATTCTGACCCCTCCATGGAGTACAGATACTGATGGTCTCCCTCACAAACTCCATAGTGAAAGGAATTCAAGACACCAAATAAGGCTACATCATGCTCTTTCTCAACATATCTGCTGCATTTGATACTGTCATTCATAACATTCTACTCCAGTGTCTATGATCCATCGGCCTCCAGAGCACTGTTCTACAATGGATCCATACCTATCTGACCCACAGACACCAACAAATAAAAATTGGAAATGCCACATCCTCACACTACAAGCAAACTCAAGACGTACCCCAGGAATCCACCTTATCATCACTCCTCTTCACTATCTATCTACACCATTCTGCACCATCATCAGATCACACATCAACCTCCATATCTATATTGATGACATCATGATATATAGCCCATTCACACAAAGCAACCGACCTTCACAAACATACGATACTTCAATGAAATCTCAAGATGGCTAACAAGCAATAATCTGGCGATTAACTACAAAAAATAGAAGTCATATTCATCACAAAAGATGTTACCTTCAATCCTCCTACCTCCCTGATCATAAACAACACACAAATAAAAGTGCAAACCTAAATCAAATACCTCTGTATCAACCTGGATCAGCAACTCTCCTTCATCCCACAAATACTCAAGACCACTAATACAATCTACTTCAAAGCCAAGACTCTCCAACGACTATGCCCTCTCCTTGAAACAACAGACTTCTGCTCTGTTCTCCAGGTCCTGATCCTCCCACATCTTGACTACTGTAACTCTGTCTACCAAGGCCTACCACAGTCCACCTTACTCCCTCTATGCACCGCGCTACACACCACCGCACACATACTTAAAGGAGCCTTGCAGTTATGACCACATCACATCCATTCTGAACCACTTACACTGGCAGCCCCTCGAAAGCCGGATCAAATGCAAGACTCTCCTCCTCACCCACAAGGCAATCCACTGCCACACCACCTCACACATTCAGACCCTATTCCAGACCCCACAACAAAACAGACCAAGAAGACAATCTACAAAGAACACACTTATCATCCCACACACAAAAACCAAAACCAACCAGCAAGCATGTGCACAAGCCTTTGAACTATATGCACCATCTATCTGGAACACCCTTCCAGACCCAATCTGAAACATACCAGACCTCCATAACTACAAAGAGCACCTGAAGATCCACCTATTCGTCGAACACTTTGGTCCCCCGCATGATCAATAACCTCCTATGCAACACCTCTTGCACACATCCTGTATATAGCCAACCAATGTAAATAACCTACCAAACGTACACTCATTCTTCATGTATATATGTTACCTGTTCACAGTACATACATTTGATTTGTTCTATGTATTTAAACCATTGTTCTATGTAAACAACTTTGACCCAGTGAAAAGTAGTATTTAAATCCTGCTAAATAAATAAATGGAAGGGGAAGGGGAAAGAGAAGGGAATATATTGGGTGCCTCAGGTAGGGAGGGGGGAGAGAAGATGCTGGGCACTTTGGAAGGAAGAAGGGGAGTTACTGAACTGCAGGGAGAGAGAAGAAGAAATGACCTTGAGCTGCGTGTGGCTGACAAATCACCTAGGGTGACAGCTTCCCTGGGGCTGGCCCTGCAAGCATGTACACCAGTTCTAGGGATGGCATAAGTGATCTGCCTTAGATTAATGCATATACAGTTGTCGTCAACATTATTTGCTCTTGCATTTTAGGTATGTTGTGTACAATATCTTGAAAAATAATTGGAAAGATTCCACTTGTATGTCTTCATAATATTTTAATAGTATGTTCAAAGGTATACAACAAGAAAAAGATGTCTGTGCAACTTAGATGTAGGAATTTCTGAGAAAAAAACAAAACAAAATATGACCCGGACAGGATTAATGGCACTCTTTACTAATATTTGGTTGCACAACCCTTGGCAGTAATGACAGCCTCCAAACATTTCTTGTAGCCATCTATAAGTTTCATACATCTGTCTGCTGGTAGTTTCTTCCACTCTTCAACTATGATTTGTTCCAACTCATGAATGTTTCCAGGATTCCTTTTACCAATGGCGGATTTCAGCTCTTTCTAAAGGTTCTCGATTAGATGGAATTATTTATTTAGTAGCTTTTTTTTATACCGCTTTTTGCTATGGTCAAAGCAGTTTACATCAAAACAGAACTCAATACATTGTAACAGTGTGATAAAACTTGGAGCAAACTTAGATAATGGGGGATCAATAAAAAATGAGGGAGGAGGGGATAGGAGGAGGGGGATTAGGAGTAGGAGGAGCAGTACAGGACAGAGGGATTGGGTTTGATGGTATTAGGTCCTGACATCCACGTAGTAGTTCATGAATAGGTGGGTCTTGAGTGCCTTTCTGAATGCTAGTGGGTCCTTTGGGGCTCGGAGGTTGCAAGGGAGTGAGTTCCAGAGAGAAGGTGCATATAGAGAGAAGGCTCTCTTAGATGTGGTGGTACTGGATCTAGTGAATAGTGCTGGGGTGCTTAAAGTGGTCTGGGACCCGGTTCTTCTTCTGTGGCTATAATTGGTCTAATGTAATAGTGTTTGAAGATGGGTAGCTGATAAGTCATGGAGAACCTTGAAAATTGTGAGAATGCATTTGAATTTGGTGCATTCAATGTAGCCAGTGTAGGTGTTTGAGCAAGGGAGTAACGTGATTGGTTCTGTATGCACTGCAGAGGGTGCGGGCTGCTGTATTGAGGGCAAGTTGGAGTGCGTGGATTGTTGTCTTCGGTAGGCCTTGGAGGATGAGATTGCAGCAGTCTAGAGAGGGAAGATGAGAGCTTAGAGGACTGTGCGAAAGTTTTGATGTGTTAGGAGAGGCTTGAGGCACTGTACAGTCTTGAGTTTGTAGTAGATACTCTTGGTGATATTTTTGATGTGCGTAGAAAAGGATAGCATTGGTCAAGGGTGACACCCAAATATCATACTTTTTACTTTACATGAATGTGAGTTCCATTTAAGCTTATAGTGTCTGGTGGAGTGAAGTTGCTGTCTCTAGTGATGTACAGGGCTTCTGGTTTATGGTCATGCTGTGAGTGGTAAGCCATCAACTGATGGTGGTGAAGCAGTTTGCTATGTTCTTGATGTCAGGATTGAGCATACAGATGGGCACATAAATCATGATGTTGTCAGCGTATATGTGGTAATGGACGTTGAATGTTAGTATGATAGCGCAGATTGGTTAAATGTATATGTTGAATATTAATGCCAAAAGGACTGAGCCTTGGGGAACTCCTTGCTTTTGGGTGTATGGTGCTGATTTGGTGGAGGTCGATGTTACTTGCAGTTGTCTGTTTGAGAAATAGGATATGAACCACTTCAGAGCGGTTTCTGCTAGTCCAATTGCTTGTAGTCTCTTGACGATTAGGATGTGAGGTATTGAGATCAGGACTCATTGCTGGCTAGTTTAAAACCAACAATTTGTTCCTTTTTAATACTTCTTTTGTACTTTTGGATGTATGTTTTGGGCCATTTCCTGCTGGAAGACCCATGATCTTCGACCCAGACTTAGCTTTCTGATACTAAGAAGCACATTTCACTCCAAAATACCTTGGTAGTCCTTTGACTTCATGATTCCTTTAATACTTTCCAGGCTTCCAGTTCCTGAGGTAGCAAAATAGCCCCACAACATTATGGGACCTTCACTATATTTAACTGTAGAAAGGATTTCTTGGCCTATAAATATATCACTGGTCTGCATTGTCAAAGAGCTTGTTTGGTTTCATCTGTCCACAGAACATTTTCTCAGAAGGATTGTGGTTTCTCAAGGTGGATTTGGGCAAAGATCAGGCGTGCTTTTTTAATGTCTGTCTTTGAGCAGTGGGGTCCTCTTTGGCCTTCACCCATGAAGTCCTTCTTTGTTTGGTGCATGATGCAGGTTGAAATTACCATTCCAGATTACTCCAATTCAGCCTTAAGCTCTTTGGATGTTGTACGTGTTGTTTTTCCAACAGTTTGCGCTAACGTTCGAAGACTTCTTGGATTAATTTTCCTATTCCCACCACGTCCTGGGTGGTTCTTGACAGTTCCATAAGCAGACAACTTCTTAATAACACTGTAAAATGTAGACACAGGAATCCCAAGATCTTTGGAAGTGACCTTGTGTACCTCTTTGAAGTTTGATGTTTGGTGATAATGGCTTTTGTGATGGTCTCAGGCAGCATTCTTGTCTTCACCATTGTGAAAATGGGAGTGAATGTGGCCATTTTGAACATTAGAGCCAAACATTTTGAATTAGTACAATACAAACTTTGCCTTGAGCAATCTTGGTAAATAATCAGGTCCTTGAGTGTTCTGAAAAATCAAACACACTTTAAAAACAATTTGCTATTGCATTGCTTGCCAATGCAGCTTAGCTAACATGGGAGAAATATGATCTTGAAATTCCTCCTCCCTCCCCATAGCCAGCCTAGCTATATAACTTTGGACAATTTACAAAACCTTTAATAGAAGAAGCAGAACAATCACATAGTAAAGCATTACAATAATCCAGTTTACACAGTATTAAAACCTATAAAACTATAACTTCACCCCCTTTATGAGCCTGATCTCAGAAGCTATGTAGGGTCAAAATCAACTGTAGTACCTGAAGAGTGGAAAATGGCCAATGTAACGCCAATATTTAAAAATGGTTCCAGGGGTGAGCCTTACATCAGTACTGGACAAAATGGTAGAAACCATTATAAAGAGTAAAATTACTGATCATGTATATAGTCATGGTTTAGTGGGAGAAAGCCAACATGGGTTTAGCCAAGGAAAGTCTTGTTTTACTAATTTGCTATATTTTTTTGAAGGTGTGAATAAATAGGTAGATAAAGATGAGCCGGTTGATTAGTGTATCTAGATTTTCAGAAAGCCTTTGACGAGATCCCTCATGAGAGACTCTTGGCGAAATTAAAAAGTCATGGGATTTGAGGCAGTGTAATATTGTGGATCAGAAACTGGTTAAAAGATAGAAGGCAGAGAGTTGGACTAAATAGCCAATTTTCTCAATGGAGAAAGGTGATTAGTGGAGTACCTCATGGATCTGTGCTGGGTCCGCTGCTTTTTGACATATTCATAAATGACCTAGAAATGGGAATAATGAGTGAGGTGATCAAATTTGCAGATGACACAAAATTATTTAAAGTTGCTAAAACCCAAGAGAATTGTGAAAGAGGACCTTAATAAATTGGAAGAGTGGACGTTCAAATGGCAGATGAAATGTAATGTGGACAAGTGCAAAATTATGCACCTAGGAAAGAACAGCCCAAACTTTGGTTACACAATGCAAGGTACAACTTAGAAACCACCATCCATGAAAATGATTTAGGTGTCATCGTGAATAATACATTGAAACCCTCCGCCCAGTGTGCAGCGGTAGCCAAGAAAGCTAATAGAATGCTAGGAATCATAAGCAAAGGAATGGAGAATAAAACAAAGGATATTATAATGACACTGTATAGTTCCATGGTTTGACCGCATTTTGAATATCTTATGCAATTCTGGTTGCCGTATCTTAAAAAGTATATAGCGGAATTAGAAAAGGTACAGAGAAGAGCCACCAAAATGGTAAAGAGAATGGAAGGATACTTCTATGAGGAAAGGCTTAAACGTTTAGGGATCTTCAACATAGAAAAGAGGCGGCTGAGGGGAGATATGATAGAAGTCTATAAATTAATGAATGGAGTGGAACAGATTAACATAGATCGGTTGTTTATGGCATCAAAAAGTAGAAAGACTAGAGGACACGCAGTGAAGTTACAATCTAACCCATTAAGACTAATACGAGAAAATATTTTTTCACTCAATGCATAATCAAACTCTGGAATTCGTTACCAAAGGATGCAGTAAAAGCTGATAGTGTAGCTGGGTTAAAAAAAAATTTGATAAGTTCTAACTTCGGTGGTGAGTAAATTATTGGAAATGCTGCTGAAAGAGAAAATAGTGAGGTTTCTGGAGTCCACCGGATTACAGGATCCGAGGCAGCATGGATTCTCCAGAGGCAGGTCTTGTCAGACAAATCTGATTGATTTTTTTGACTGGGTGACCAGGGAGTTGGACCAAGGGAGAGCCCTAGATGTGGTGTATTTAGATTTCAGTAAAGCCTTTGACACCGTTCCTCACAGGCGACTACGGAGTACCCTAGTGATGGACCCTAAAGTTACTGTTTGTGTTAGAAATTGGTTGAGTGGGAGGCGACAAAGGGTACAGGTAAATGGAGCTAACTCTGAAGAGAAGGAAGTTACCAGTGGTGTGCCCCAGGGATCTGTCCTTGGTCCGATTCTTTTTAACATCTTTGTTAGTGATATAGCAGAAGGGCTGTCGGGTAAGTTTTGCCTCTTTGCGGATGATACCAAAATCTGCAATAGAGTAGACACCCAGGAAGGTGTAGATAACATGAGGAGGGATCTAGCTAAGCTTGGTCTAGAATTTGGCAGCTGGGAGTTAATGTTAAATAATGCATTTGGGCTGCAGCAATCCAAGGGAGCAATATAGTATAGGGGGTGAAGTACTTTTGTCCACTAAAGAAGAGCAGGACCTAGGTGTGGTTGTGTCTGAAGATCTTAAAGTGGCTAAACAGGCAGAAAAGGCGACAGCAAAAGCTAGAAGGATGCTTGGGTGCATATGCAGAGGAACGGCTATCAGGAAAAATGAGGTGATAGTGGCTCTGTATAAGTCTTTGGTGCGGCCTTATTTGGAGTATTGTGTGCAATTCTGGAGACCGCACCTTCAAAAGGATATAAACAGGATGGAGTCAGTACAGAGGGTGGCTACTAAAATGGTTAGTGGTCTTCATTATAAAGCATATGTGGACAGACTTAAGGATCTTAATATGTACACATTAGAGGAAAGGCAGGATAGAGGTGATATGATTAAGACGTTTAAATACCTCTGTGGCATAAATGCACAGGGGGGAGAGGCTCTTTCAATTGAAAGCAAGTTCTGTTACGAGGGGACATGGGATGAGGGTGAAGGGGGATAGATTCAGGAGTGATATGCGGAAATATTTCTTTACAGAAAGAGTGGTGGATCCATGGAATAGTCTCCCAGTGGAGGTGGTAGAGATGAAACATAGAAATATGACGACAGAAAAAGATCACATGGCCTATCTAGTCTGTCCTTCCATATCAACAACTACAACAGTCCCCTTTTTTCCTTTAGAGATCATCTGTGTTTGTCCCATGCTTTTTTGAATTCAGTTACTGTCCTCATCTCTATAGTATCTCTACAGTATCTGAATTCAAAAAAGCATGGGACAAACACAAAGGATCTCTAAAGGAAAAAAGGGGACTGTTGTAGTTGTTTCTTTGGAAGGATAGACTAGATAGGCCATGTGGTCTTTTTCTGTCATCTTTTTTCTATGTTTATATGTTCCTGGAGGAAAGGTCCATAAACCATTATTAAAGAGGACCTGGGAAATCCACTGCTTACTCTAGGACAAGCATTGTGGAAGCTGTTGGCTTTGGGTACCTGCCCGGTACTTATGACCTGGATTAGAAACAGGATACGGATGGACTTCCAGTGATGTCATTGGGCAGCATGGAGGTGAAGTGATTGAGCTCCGCCACCAACGCCTGCAAAATAAGGGAAAATACCCCTTGTTGGTGGAAAAAGAGGCGGAATGAAGGCCAATAGTCGGAGCAATCTAAATGGAGCAGAAAAAGACAGAGCGAGCCGGAGGCGTCCTCAGATGTAACAATGGAGCGGGAAGCCGGACAAAAGCGCGAGTGAAGCAGCGCTGGGAGCACAGGAGAACTGAAGAGAGTGTGCTTGTCCAGAGGGCAGATGGGAGTGTGAGAGGCATGCCAAAGCAGAGTCGGCAGATTTGGGGGATGGAACGGTAGTATCCCGGAGAGCAAACAAGTGAGCCGAGTGAGCGGGGTTCCCCCCCACAGGAATACTAAGAGGCGGCAGAGTGAGGAGACTTAGAGCGGAGGTACGTGGCTGGAGCGGCAGCTAGGGAAGAGGAGGAAAGAGAAGCCACGGAAGATACAATCAGTGGAAAGTGAGAGGCAGTGTGAGTAGTGCAATCTGCAGGCACTGAGGGGTGAGAGTGCAGCCCCGTGAACAGGGAACTGGAGCACGTGGTGGAGTCATTAGCAACGAGAAGCAGGGCAAAACCGACAAGGCCGCAGAGGGGGAGTTGAAACCACAAGAGGAGGATAAAAACAGAGCAGGTGAATGGATAAAGCAGCAGGAGACCAGGCACAGTTTGTGAGGCAGTCATAAAGAATCACATAGAAGGCAGTGCCGTAACAACGCGCTATAAGGCACGAACTGGCTACAGCACGTCTAATATTGAACCCCTGAGAGCCACGAAGCAGCGCAAAATAAAGGGAGAGGAAATAGCATTGGTAAATTAATACAGCAAGTGAGACCACCAGGAAGGTCAAGCGGGAGTCCCGGGGACAGAACACATAAAAAGTCCGTAGAACACAAGGGGGGGGGGGGGGTGGAAGAGGGGAAGATGGAAAAATCTAGAGGAGGCCTATCAGCGAAGAAAAAATTGGCGGAATTTAGATCATCTTTCGCTCCATCGAGAGGTGAGAAAGAAGGAGAGAAGGATGGAAAACAGACGGTGGAGCAGGAAACTACTTCACTAGATGTGATGGAGAGTTCCTGGAGCCCAGGGGTGGTTGCTATGATTAAAATATGGCTGACTGAACTGAAAGAGGAACTTAAAGTGGAAATTGGGGGAGTCAAAATGGAATTAAAAGAGATACTGCAAACACTGAGACAAGATATAGTGGACCTTGGAACCTGGGTTGAAGAAGCAGAAGCCCAACTGGAACAACAGGGGGAAGCAATGGAGGAGATTCAAAAAGGATGGGAGGAGTTGAAGCAAGCACAAGAAGAATTGCGAGAGAAGACAGAAGATCTAGAGGATAGATCAAGGAGAAACAACATAAGAGTGAGAGGCATACCAGAGGGCCCCCAATATAAAAGTTGTGATTATAAAAAAGTGTTCAGAGCCCTACTGCAAGCGGCAGCTCAGGACGAGAATGGGGAGGGGGAGTCGCTGCAAATTGAAAGGGCACACAGAGGGCTGGGGCCCATACAGGATAATCGACCAAGAGATATTGTGGTGTGTTTGAAATCGTTTAAAACTAAAGAAAACATCTTGAAGGCGGCAAAGAAGCAGAGTCACTTCAAGTGGGAGGGACATGAGGTGGAACTGTTTCAGGATCTGTCCCTGGGAACACTGCAGCGTCGGAAAGAGATGAAGGAGGTGACAGCCTACTTGAGGAGAGAGGATGTGCGATATAGATGGCTGTACCCCTTTGGCCTGTTGATTACTGTGAAAGGTATGTCAAGGAGGGTGAAAACCAGTGAGGAAGCATAGGGAGTGCTCAGAGATCTGGGTCTGACTAATCTGCCAGTGAGACTTGGGGACCAAGATAGAACAAAGACTAATACACCTGTTGGATCTAGAGTGACCAGTTTGAGATGGCAGAGGGCACCGGTCAATGGTTGGAGGCTTGCAAGACTGAACAAGGAAAGCCAGGGAGAGAAAGCAACAGCGAAGGACATTGGCTGAGAAGGAAGATTCTGGATGACCCGGCATAAGAAGAATTACAATCAGTATTATGATGTGGGACATTGATAATTGAAAAGTCAGGATAGTTATGTAAAGTACAAGGGGGAAGGGATGGGGTGACGTAGAAGGAGATGGGGAGGAGGGGACTGGAGGGGAGGAGGGGGGAGGAGGGCGGTGGGGATAAAAAGGAGGGTCACAAACAGATTATAGAGTAAGGAAGTGGGGGTAGGGCTGAGGGAGGTTAGATGAGAGGGTGGGTAGAGTGTAAGAGCTATATGAAGGGGAAGGAGGGGGTGAGGAATAAGCCGGGGGGGGGTGGGGAGTCAGGGGAGGGCTGGGACAAGTTAAGGATGGAAGGTGAGGGATAGGGGAATAAGGTGGAACAGCAGGGTAAGAGCAGACGATGGCTCGATTGATTGTCACCAAGTACGGAAGACGAGTCTCCAATGAGGGGACGGGGGAGGGGGAAGGGAATGGGAGGTAGAGTGGGTGGGGGGTGGAGGGTGGGGGGGGGAGAGGGGGTAATGAGGGAGGGGGAGGAAGAGGGGAGGTAGGGCTAAGAGAGAAGGGGGGAACAAGAAGCAAAGGTGAGTTAAAAATAGTTTTGTTAAATGTAAAAGGGCTTAACTCCCCATTTAAACGACAAAAATTGTATACAGAAATTGCACGCCAGAGGGCAGCGATAGTGCTGATACAGGAAACGCATTTGACAAGGGCGACAGAATATCTGGTTAAACCCAGGGGATATGGAGTATGTATACCCGCATCTAACACAGTAGAAAAGAAAAAAGGAGGGGTTGCCATACTGATTGATACAAGGTTAAAGATGCAATTGAAATCTATTGTGCAGGTCAAAGAGGGGAGATATGTGATATTGCGTTTAAAAGTGGAGAATGAATGGTATTGCATAATGAATGTATATGCGCCAACAGGGGCGCAAAATGAATTCTGGACAAAACTGAATGAGGAGGTGGGGAAATTGGGGGAGGGTATTCTAATTTGTGGAGGCGATTTCAACTTAATGTGGAATCTGGCTAGAGACACCACGGGGAAAAGAGAGGGGAAAAGGGCGGATAGGAATAGATACTGCAGCTTTGTAATGCAGAATTGCTTGAGAGACGCTTGGAGATTCCAACACCCAGGGAAGAGACAATTTTCATATTTTTCGCCAATACATGGCTCATACTCTAGAATAGATGCTATTGGATCTCGAAGGAGGTGGGGGGTAGGATTAAGGGGGCTGAGATGGACTCAATTACATGGTCAGACCATGCACCGACCATGCACCAGTTGAAGTAAGTTTGATATTGAAGGGAGAAGGGAAAGGCATACATTTCTGGAGGTTTAATGAATCATTATTGGAAGATGGGAGGGTACGAGGACGTTGAGAGAGAAACGAGGGAATATTTTAAGTGGAATGATAATGGGGAGGTAGTTTGGGGAGGAGTGTGGGATGGGTACAAGGCAGTGGTGAGAGGAATATGGTTAAATGGGGGGCACGGAAAAGGAAGGAAAGGGAGGTAAGAGAGAGGGAATTGAGAGAAAGATTGGTGGAACTGGAAGAGCTGGATGCGCAGGGAAAACATGGAGCATATAGAGATCAGGTGTTGGCAGTAAGAGCACAGATAAATACAATGCAGGCAGAAAAGATACGGCATCAGGTGCAGTTTTTGAGGCAGGAATTTTTTGAGGGAGGTAATAAAGCAGGCAGATATATGGCACAGAAATTGAAACAGAGGAAATTGCGCTCTCATAACACGAAAATTCGAAATCAGGGAGGGGAGTTGGTAACTAAGGATGGGGAGATTAGGGAAGCTTTTAGGGAATATTATCAGGGGTTGTATAAAGCAAGAGACCCTCCACGGCGGGAGAGAATACAAAGTTATCTTGATTCTCTAAAATTGCCTAAACTAGACGAGGGGGAACAAGAAGAGTTAAGTAAGGCCATAAGAGTTGATGAGGTGCAGAGGGCGATAAAGCAGTTGAAACTGGATAAGGCACCAGGTTTGGATGGGCTTACAGCGAGATTCTATAGAAGGTTTGGAGAGAGATTAACTGCACCATTGGTGAGGTTATTTAATCTTCCAAGGGAGGGAGGGGTGTTAGCGGATATGTTGGGGTGGGCAGGAATTACAATAATACATAAAGAGGGGAAAGACCCACAAGAATGTTCATCTTATAGACCTATATCGCTGCTCAACTTAGACACTAAATTGTTAGCTAAAATACTCGCCGCACGCTTAAACAAGATAATAGGGAAGCTGATACATTATGATCAAGCGGGATTTATTCCAGGTAGACAAGTAGCAGACAATATTAGGAAGATATTAAATATGATATGGTCCATTGAACAAAGTGGGGAAGAGGCCTTGCTCCTGTCCCTGGATGCGGAAAAGGCTTTTGACCAGGTGTCTTGGCCTTTTCTCTTTCAGGTAATGGAAAGAATGGGGCTGGGGGAAGAATTCACAAATTGGGTAAAAGCACTGTATCACCATCCGAAAGCTTGTGTTAGGGTGAATGGGGCCTATTCTGCATTTTTTGAGCAGGGGATGGGAACGAGACAGGGATACCCCATATAACCACTTATTTGCTATATCATTGGAACCATTCGCGCAGAGGGTGCGAGAACGGGCAGATGTAACGGGAATAAAAGCAGGGCGGAGTGAATATAAAATATCTCTGCAGATTATATAATATTGAGTGTGGCTAGACCCCGTCTCGGCATCCCAATATTAATGTGGGAATTAGAAGAATATGGTAAGCTGTCGAGATTTACAATAAATTGGACAAAATCAGAAATTTTAAATCTATCAGTGACGAGGGACGTAAAGGACATACTGCAAAAGAAATACCCATTTAAATGGGCTCGAGAGAAAACTAGATATTTAGGCATCCAAATAAGTAATAGGCTAGAAGCCTTATATAAGCTAAATTATTTGAAGCTATTCGGGCAGATAGACGGTTGGCTAGATGAGTGGGGGTAGGGATACCTTTCCTGGTTCGCGCGCATAGCAACCGTAAAGATGATGCTATTGCCATGACTTTTGTTCCTGTTTCAGACGCTACCAATAAGGGTCCCGCAAAGTAAGTTAAAGCAGGTACAAAGAATCGTAAATCTATTCATATGGTCAAATAGAAGGCCAAAAGTAGCTTTGGCAGTAATGCAAAGAGCCAAAGGAGAGGGGGGGGGGGGGATAGGAGTGCCAAATTTTAGAAAATACTATGAGGCAGCACAACTGAAAACGATCTATGAGTGGCTAAGAGGAAAATAGAAACAATGGGTCCAAATGGAAGAAGAATCAATATGGGGAGGGGGACTAGAAAAAATAGTATGGAGGGATAGTAAAGGCTTTGAAAACAAACTCCTAAATCCCATAGTCACACACAGTCTGCGTGTGTGGAAACAAAATAGAAAATTATTTGTACAAGCTAAAGGCTATACACAGGGAATGACACTGGAAGCCTGTTTTGATAGGGGTCAGGGACCCGGGGTACATATCCTACGTAGATGGGCAAAGGCGGGGCTGATGCATATCTCCCAAATAATAAGTACGAAGGGAGTTTTCGAGTTTGAAGGTATTAAGGATTTATATGGGTTAACGGAAAGTGACTACTATGCATATTTACAGATTAGTCACTTTATAAGACAACAGAAAGTGTGGACAGATTTATGGGAAAATAGGGGATGGTTTGAAGCATTATGCTCAGGACATCTGGGTCAAAAGGGGGTTTTGTCCAGAATTTACAAAGGATTAACAGAGGGAGGGGAGAGTAAATTGGGATATATGTCGAAATGGGAGGAGGAACTGGGGGTGAGTTGGAATGAAGAGGTGTGGGATAAGATAATACAGACAGTGGCTAATATTTCCATTGCTACTCAAATAAAAGAAAATGCTTATAAAGTGTTATATCGATGGTACTGGACGCTAGTATGCAAAAAACAAGCTGGAAAGGGATATGATGACCACTGTTGGAGGGGATGCCAAGAAAGAGGGGATTGGTTACACATGTGGTGGAAGTGTGAATGGATACAGGCATATTGGGTAAAGATTATAGATATGACCTATGGCATGACAGGATATAGATTGCAAAGGAAACCGGAGATATGTTTATTGCATCAACTAGACGAAGATATTCCCAGAAGGGAAGGGGGGGGGGGGTGCTGCATCATTGTATAGTAGCAACAAGATGCGAGATAGCACAGCACTGGGTGGGGCCGAGCACACCACAACCTGCAGGATTTGTTAGAAGAGTGGCTGAGGTGAGTTTGATGCACAAATTGACAGAGCTGAGATTTTATTTATTTATTTATTTATTTATTTAATGGTATTTATATACCGCCTTATCATTCAATCAAAGCAGTTTCCACGGCAAACAATCAAGGGGGCAAATGCTTTCATGCAGTGTACAGAGTGGTGTGTATGTGTTGGCGGGGATGTGATTAGATTTGGTTTATCTACATAGTGCGCTATTATACATCATGAGCTATTATACAGTCTTATATACAGTCTTGGGGTGGTTGGGGGGGGGGTTGATGATCTGACTTGTATGCTGGTTCAGGGGGTATGTCCATAGTAATCGATGAACAGGGTTGTCTTCAGCTGTTTTCGGAAGTCCTTGATTTCTGTGGTTAGTCTCAGATCATCTGGGAGGGAGTTCCATATGGATGGAGCAGCCAGGGAGACTGCTCGTTGTGCGGTGTCTTTGCGGGTCTTGGTGAAGTCTTTTGGGGTGTTAACCCAATTGGAGGTGCCTCTTCTTCTTGGCCCTGTGCTTGTGTCGGGTTGTATGAGTGTGTGTAGGCTTATGGCGGAGGAGTGTTGTTTGATCTTGAATATGTTTATGATAGTCTTGTATTTGATGCGTGAGATGATTGGGAGCCAGTGCAGTTCTTTCAGTATGGGTGTGATGTGATCGTGTCTTGTAGTACCGGCTATTATGCGGGCAGCTGTGTTTTGGGCCAGTTGTAGTGGTCTGAGGGTCTGCTTTGGTAGCCCGGTGAATATTGGATTGCAGAAGTCTAGTAGAGGGGTTATCAGCGCCTGGCAAAGGGTGCGAAAGTGCTCTGGGTCGAGGAGGGGCTTGAGTCTTCTGATGAGTCGCATTCTTAGGTATGCACTTTTGGTTGCTCTACCTATGTGTGCTTGGAGGTTAAGTCCTTTGTCCAGGATGACTCCGAGGTACTTAACTTCTGATTTTATGGGTATAAGTGCATCTCTTATCTTGATGTCGGGTGGAGGGATAAAGTCCGGGTTTCGTGTGATGATCAGTGCCTCCGTCTTGCTGTAGTTGATTGATAGGTTGTTTTCCTGAAGCCAGTTTGCCATTTGGGTGAGGCAGTTTGTTATGTTGGTGTAGTCAGGGTTGTCGACTGAGATGGGTGTGTAGATCATAATGCCATCTGCGTAGATTGTATAATGTATGTGGTGCTCTTTCATGATGGCACATATTGGCTGGATGTATAGGTTGAATAGGAGAGCTGAAAGGGCCGATCCCTGTGGCACTCCTTGTTTGACTTTTATGGGTCGAGATGTGTTGTGTCCTACTTTGACCTGTATTTGTCTGTCGGTTAGGTATGAATGGAACCAATTCAGGGTGGCACCGTGTAGACCGATGTTCTGTAGTCTATCCAATAGAGTCTTGTGGTTAACTGTGTCAAATGCAGATGAGATGTCAATGAATATCATGAGTATGCCTTTCTTGGTGTTGTATATGATGTGGAGGACGCTGTCGAAGAGGTATATCAGAAGAGTTTCTACCCCGTGATTAGGGCGGAACCCGTGTTGATTGTTGTCCAGGGGAGCGTGGTTGTCTATGTGTTCTTGTAGTTGGTGCTGTACAGTTTTTTCGATTATTTTTGCTAAAAGTGGTATGCTGGAGATGGGTCTGTATGCTGCTGGATTGTTCTTGTCAAGTGTGGATTTCTTCGGGATAGGTCTTATTGTTGCGAGCTTCAATTGATTTGGCATGCACCCTTGGGTTAGGGAGGAGTGTACTATCTTGTGGATGGTTTGGATGAAGTTTGATTTGGTGGCCTTGATCCAGGGCACTGGGTAAGGATCCATGGGGGCAGTGCTTGTCTTGATTGCTGAGATGATGTGGGAGAGTTGCTCCGTGGATGGGGTGTTGAATGTTCCCCAGGTGTTCAAGGGTGTGATAGTCTTTAGGGTTGGGCTGGGTCTTGTTTGTTCTGCTGAGTGGAACTTTTCTTGGATGTGGTCCGCAAATTTTTGTGGGTCCAGTTACACTTTGTCTTCGGTATCCTGGTCTTTGGTGAGGGCTTTTACGATTTCAAATAGTTCTCTGGGTTTGTTGTTGGAGTTGCGTATGAGGTTTGTATGGTATTCCCTTTTTGTTTGGTTGATGCATTCGTTGTATTGTTTTTGCTTTGTTAGGTATAGTTCCTGGTTCTCGGGTGACTTGTTCTGTCTCCATCTCCGTTCTATTTTTCTGAGGCTCCTCTTTTCATTTCTTATAGTTTTAGAGTACCATGGTTTGTGTTGTAGTTTGTTGCAGCGAGGTGTCCTGTGTCTATATTCTGTTGCTTTGGCAGCGTTGTATATGGTGTTGTTCCAGTTGGTGATTAGTGCATCTAGGTCATCTGTTTCATGGTTTAGGTTTTGTATTGTGTCCTGTAGGAACTGGTCTCTGTCGAAGCATTTAAATCTTCTTTGTGTGGGGGTGTTGTCCGGGTATTTGTTTAGTATCTCCTCATTAGGTGTAATTTTTACTTCAATTAAGTGATGGTCAGACCATGGTACTGGTGTGGTGATGGGTGTTGATATTAGGCCTCTTGAGGTTAGGTAGTTGGGTGCAAAAATAAGGTCTGGTGAGGATCCAATCCATGTCTGTGTGTCGGGGTGGTGATTATTTGTGTGAATTGGAGTGAACTCATTGCTTGGAGAAAAGCTTCTGCATCTTTTTTGTTGGTGGACTTAAGGTTGAAGTCTCCTAGGAGTATTGTGGGTTTGTGGCTGGAGTTCACTGCGCAGACTGTCTCTAGAGTTGATGCTAGTTCTTCAGGTGGCGCATGGGGTGCTCTGTAGGTGAGACATATGGCCATATGTTTGTTCTTTATCGAGATGGTGTTAGAGTGTTGGGTGTCCATGTTACTTTTTGATTTGAATTTTAGGCTGCTCTTTGCTATTATGAGTGCCCCTCCTCCTCGCCTATGAGTGCGCAGGCAGTTGTATGCTGTGTATGCGTCGGGCACTAATTGATTGAGTAGGACGTTGTCAGTGGGACTGAGCCACGTTTCTGTGATGCAGAGTATGTCGGGCTGATGGTCATCTATGTCAGTGGTCCTCAACCCAGTCCTCTGGGGCCCACAGGCCAGTCAGGTTTTCAGGATATCCACAATGAATATGCATGAGATAGATCTGCATGTACTGCTTCCATTGTATGCAGATCTATCTCATGCATATTCATTGTGGGTATCCTGAAAACCTGACTGGCCTGTGGGCCCCAGAGGACTGGGTTGAGGACCACTGATCTATGTGGTCAACTAGGGTATAGATCTTGTTGCATATTGACCTGGCGTTTATGAGCTCAATTGTTATTGGTCTTGGGGTGTTGTGTGTCTTGTGTGGTTCCTTTGTTTTGGCGTGTATGTTGGACTTGTGTTTTGCTTGTCTCTTTGTTGTAGGAGAACGTTGTGAGTCCCTGTGGGTATGCTGTTGGTCTATGTATGTCCATATAGTTGTTGGAGGCCATGGTGAGTATGTGTGTGGGTGGTGGTAGTGTGTGTGAGGTGGAATGAGTAGTGTGAGTATGAGGCTGAGGGGGAAGATCAGATTTGTGTGCATGTTTTTGTTCAGTTCTGTGGTTTGCACTTACGGTTGCTGCTCTTCTCTCCTGGCTGCTTGCTGGGTCTTTTTGTTTCTTTCGTGTGCTTTTTGGTGAGGCTGTCTCTTTTTTTGCTCTTTGGAGATGGGGGAAAGGGGAGAGGAGCACAGAAAAATGGAAGGGAGTGTGGAAGTGGTTGGAAGCATGGAGGGAGGAAGAGAGGGAGTGTAAGGAGGATGGAAGACTGGCTGTATCTTAGCTACGTAAGTTTAGGATATCTGGCATAAGGCCAGAACCAAGGATGAACGAGAGTAAAGAGCCGAGACTCATACAAGCAGCAGGAGAGGGGGATGAAGGTATGAACGATGAGAGATGAGGGGGAGGGGGAAGGGGGCGGGAGGGGGGAACACACATGGAGAGATGAATAGGTAGGATGTACTAGCAAGGGGGGGAAAATATGATATTATCGGTAAGCAATGTGGAGAATGTATAATGTTGAGAACAAAGCGTTATATAACACAGGTACACTAAAAAAATTTTTTTTTAAACTGCCTCTAATGTTTTGATAGATTTTTACGTTTTTTGGTGCGCTGAATCCAAATCTGGTAACCAATTTGCTCCATCACGTACAGATTTTTTGCTACATTGGGTTAGCAGTTTGAGGTGAACGTTTCAGATTGAGTGCGATCGAGATAAAAGTTTCTTGGATGAATTCTTTATACTAATTGTTTAGTAGTTATTCAAATAATAATAAAGAAAATTGTAGCAAGGCAGCACATAAGAATAGAGTAATGTCAACAAAACACACTGTGATGGTAGCAAAATTGTCTGCACTTAAAACAGCCACATACATGTGCACAAACATTGAGCATATAAGAGCGAGGTTAGACACAAAGCAAAGCAAAGAAATGTGCAAAAAATGTTGTACAGGTATGTATGTAAGAATAGAAAACGCAAACCGCACCATTGCAATACATGAAGACAAACACCCGATGGTGTGAAAATAAAATTCTAATAAATGAGATCCGACACTGTGGTAATAACTAGCAAATTTTTATTTCAAAGTTTAGTAAAAACACGATATTTGTCAACACAGTTTAGATTTTAAAGTCATTCTTGGGTCAATCAATCTCCTGGTGGGCCCGTTTCTTCTTCCCCCGAATGCTTCTCTTGGTGCGCTGCTTGGCGTATTTTTCATCTGGGGTTTCCCGCAGCAGCAACCAGCAGAAATCAGCCATCATAGTGGTGTTCCATCTTCCTTGGTACCTTCTCTCTGCGTCCTTGATGTCCTGGTGAAACCTTTCACCTTGTTCTTCACTGTACGCCCCCAAGTTTTCGGGAAAGTAGTTCACATGGGAGTGCAAGAAATGGACTTTCAGGCTCATGTTACAGCCTTGTTCTTTGAAGGCATTGAGCATCCTGGCAACAATATCCTTATAGTTCTCATCCCGCCTGTTCCCCAAGAATTTGAGAACAACATCCTTGAAGGAATCCCAGGCTTCTTTTTCCTTCTCAGACATCGTTTCAGCGAATGCTCCATCTGAAATGAGTTTCCTTATATCAGGGCCAACAAACAGTTTTTTGGTAGTGTACCTGTGTAATTTTCATTGAAGTTGTTAATAAAAATTTAAAATGGGAAAAAAAAAAAGAAACAGGATACTGGGCTTGATGGACTTTGGTCTGACCCAGTATGGAATTTCTTATGTTCTTATGGTCTGACTAGGACTTGGATGGGTGACTATCTTGGAATACCAGGTGCTGTAGGTTTACTGTGCAGAAGAAAGGCCTGGCAATCTACTTCCAGTTGCATCTGGCCAAGAAAACTCAGGAGCTGGGTCTCCAGGAGTCAGCATTGACGTGAAGGCACACACACAGCTTTTAAAACTGTGTGAAATCATTAAATGAACTAGAGTGACACAATCTCTGCATTAGGGAAAACTTAAAAAGCCAGATTTTTACCAACTCTTTAATACATGGCTTAAACTGTCGTCGTGAATCAGTCAATACATCAAGACGACTCAGAACCAACACAACAGAAATCAGAGATGGCAAGGGTAGCCCATCCAACAGAATAAGATTTACCACCCCAGTGAGTGAGACTGAAGGCCAATGAGTGAGGTTTTTCTCACAGCACATTCTTTGGAAAGATCTGTATTGCTTTGCAAATGAAAGGAACACCACAAAATGATATTTAACTTTCTATGGTTTAATTTTAACTTGTAATTTTTCACTCTCTCCCTCCAGAGCAGAACTAGGACATTTCCCTATGGAATTGTCCATACAAAAAAAGTAACAACATAAACCTTCTCTGGTCCCAGGCGAAGGGCCTGCGCAACCATTAGGCAAACTAGGTGGTCCCCTAGAGCGCCGGCCTTCCAGTGTAGCGGCAGAGCGCAAACAATCCAATAATACCAGGAGTCTGTTCAGAAGGTCCAAATCATTTACTTGTGCACAAGACTCAAGCAGAATCACATTCAAAATGGCTGAGCAATGGCTGTTAGTAAAACAACAACTTTTATACTGTTCTTTTCCATTCTAGATATAGGCAAACTTCTCATTGGTCCCGGTAACCCCTTTCACCCCATCTATTGGTCTCGGTACCAATACGTAGCTCCAATGAGGACCTTGGTCTGGGCTTAGCACCTGCTTACCCCCCTTACAGTCCTCATTACAATGGTCATTTCTTGGGCTCTCGTTACATTTTACCTCCAAGGTCACTGACTAACTAAAACATGTGGGAAAACAGGGCACTGTAACTTTTCTTTCAGCAGAGTTAATTAATTCCATAGAAGCTTCACTCTCTTATCAATACCAATTAAAACTTGTTTTTCTATATTCTCTAAGTTTCGATTCTGCTTAGCTATACTTAATTGTGCTCAGTTACGTTTCGATTCTATGGTAGCAGCATTTAGGGGAGTGTGTAATTCCTTTGGGCCTCTCCACAGGCTTCATTTACAGGTCAAGCTGTTTAGGCCTCTCTGCTTATTTCAGACACCATGGATCATAGACCTTCGCCTACCACATTCCCCCCTTTGATTAATCTCACCCTATTACTAATAAGGTGTGAGATTTAAATCACTCAATTACACTGGGGTCGGGTTTCGACCATACGTAGCAGGATTAGGGTGCCATAAGGCTAAAATCTTAGTTGCGGTTTTCCGCTCCACTGTATTCTCAATAACACTGTTAATAGAGTGCATACAACAAGGAATTATACATGGTAATAACAGAAATAAACCTACAAATACTAATATTATCATAACAAAGGTAGTAAGTCCTCCTAATCCAGAGAAAATAGATTCAAACCAATTGGGTATTTTAAGACCATGCCAAGTCTGTACTGGCACATAAGTTTGTTTACGCATATTTTCAGCAATATCTTCAACTACTTGACCTTTATCATCTATTTTCAAACAACAATTGGTAAGATTCAACTTACCGCAAACTCCTCCTTCAGCTGCTAGTAAGTAGTCTAGGGCTAATCGATTCTGATATATGGCAGTTCGCATCTGCGTGCTCTGTCTCGCTAGTAATGTAAGTGCTTGGCTAGTTTCATTAGTTATTAATTCTACAACTGCTTGTAAGCGTATAATACGATTTATCATATATACAGGGGTCCGATATCCCCAAGTGCCATCTTCCTCCCAAGTGGCAGGTCCATAATAGGCAATAATTCTCTCGGGTGGCCAGTCATCTCCATCCCATTTCTGCCACTTGCCTATCTGGAGAGCTGCTCTTTTCTGTCTTTTAGTGTATACTGGGTATCCTAATTGTTCTCCATGTTCTGTGGGTAACAAGAAGAAAGAAGGTCGGATGGTCCCTAAGACACACGCCCTTCCCCAGTGGATAGGGAGTCGGGCATATGCTCGGGTTCCACAAATCCAATACAAGCCAGGTGGGGCTTGCCAAGCATGAGGTTGGGCGAGGTTAGTCCATAAATCAGCAAGCTCAGGGAATTTTCCCAATGGGTTGGTAGGTTCAGGTTCATTAACTCCTGACCACCAGGACGTCTGCTTAGTGGTGTCATTATAGAATTTCTGACTAAGACAGACCAGTTGTCCTACTTTCAGGGTGAACTGGGGCCCAGTTCGAACATAACACAGACGTCCAACTATTGGGTGTGCTAAGACCCATTCACTTGTGGTCTTATGTATCTCAGTGTGATTGTAAGCTATGGAGTAATTCAATTCTTGGGCCTCCCAGGGCCACTGATCACCCATTCTTGTTCCTCCGCAGAAGTAACAATCTGAAATGTGGAGGCTAGATACTACTGCTCCAGCTAATTCAAGGAATAGATTCTGAGATGGGTGAGGGATATCAAACTTATTCACATGCATAGTCTCATAAAAGGTATTATGTATATGGTATCGTGATGAACGATGGGCCTGGGTGTTCAATCTAATATATACAATGGTTCCGGGATCTGACCCAGAGCCTGCAATATGTAGTCCAAATTTATACCCTTGTTTCCACGCACTGGGATTCATTACTAGGAACTCTAATGGATTACAGGCACCTTTCTTACAGTTTTCTAAATTCTTCACATATGGCTTTTGTAGGACTGCCATTCGATCATCTCTGGTATTCTTTACCATACCAGTTTGCCATGTAGCATAAAATACACATACCCACCTTAGGCAGTAATAGTCTGCAACTGGTGCTGTGCTATATTCGTTTGCTAAAACTCGTTTACCTGTACATTCTCCCCATCCAGTGGTTCCCTCTGGACACATATACTTGTGATCGTGAGAATATGCTTTTTCCCAGTTAGCACAATTAGAACGACTATCTCTATTTATAGCATTACAGGCATCAAAATATAAAACAGCAGGCTTTGTAGAATCAGTAAGTGGGAGTGTGGCCTTGAGCAAATCTCCATCTGCATCATTCCATCGTATCTCTAAGGTATAATAGGATGGGTTCTGATGCGGGTTAAAACAGACTTTAGTATTACCCTTGGTGCAAATGTTCAGTTCAGTGGTGTTATATATACACCGGCTTACTGTACCAGTACAGGTATAGTAAGAGTGATAAAGCAAAGTCTGAGTCACTTTCATTCCAGTTCGAGTGGAAGTAATGCAAGCAGTACATGGGGGTAAGGCACAAGTAAGTTAAAGGCTCCCCATGCAAGCAACCAGGACAAAGTAGAAACAGGGATGCATGTTGATTGTAGTTCTTCTGAATCCTCGCTGGAAAATCTTGACCTCGACGTCCTCTTCTTCTTGGCACAATGCTGACCCATTTGCTAATGAAGCAATTCAACGGGTGTCGATGTTGATTGAAGATCCTCAAATGTTCGTCGTATGCCAACTTACCAACCGTAGTTGGCTCTAAATAGATTAGTCAATATAGAGTCAGTCAGTGTACCAAAATTGTACACATGGAGTCTGCAAGAACAAATCTTGCTGTATTGGAAACAGCAATCCTCTTCGAAAGACTTGTCTACTGCAAGGTGCGGTGGTTGTTGGGGTGACCCAAAGGAGTTCTAGGTCGTTGGTTGCCGCCTCAGGGTGAGTCGCAAAGGGATATCAGGATGTTGTACTGCTGTCCACTGCTCCGGGTCTGGAACAGCTGCTGGCTTGACTCTGCTGTGATGGATCCAGGAATCGATTTCTGCTACCTTTACTGCAGTTGGGGTAGACAGGATGACGGTGTATGGTCCCTTCCAATGAGGTTCCAGCGGTGTCTTCTTCCAGTCTTTGATCCACACCGAGGTACCAGGCTTGTAGGGATGCAGGGGTTCCGTCAAGTTGATAGGCAACTTGGAGAGTCTGCAGAACAGAACTAAGAGCTAGAAGTTCTTGTCTAGTTATTTCTGAACCAATCTGTGGCAAACTACCTTTTACACCCTGCACTATCGGTGGAGGTTTGCCATACATAACTTCGAAAGGGGAAAATCCTGATGATTTCACAGGAGCTGAGCGTATTCTAAGTAATGCTATTGGGAGAACCTGGGGCCACTTTAGGTGGGTCTCCTGACATAGCTTGGACATCTGAGATTTCAAAGTTCTATTCATTCGCTCAACTTTCCCTGAACTTTGGGGTCTGTATGCAGTGTGTAACTTCCATTGTATCTGTAAGGCACTTGCTAACTGCTGGGTAATTTGAGATACAAAGGAGGGTCCATTGTCTGACCCTATGACTGCTGGGATTCCAAATCTGGGGATAATTTCTCTTAACAAAACCTTGGTAACTTCTCGGGCTTTTTCAGTTCTGGTGGGGAAGGCCCTCCACCCACCCAGAGAAGGTACAAACCAGAACTAACAAGTAACGGTATCCGCTGGCTTTTGGCATTTCGGTAAAGTCTACTTGCAGGTGGTGCATGGGGGTAACACCTCCTGACTGAACTCGGGGTGGTGGCGTGGGACCTGTTTGGCATTATTCTTGGCACAAATCAGACACTGGCGGGCTACCGAGGCTGACAAGGCTCCCAACAGAGCGATACAAAAGTGTGGTTTGAGTGCTTTTTCCATAGCACTTTTCCCGTAATGTGTGGCTTGATGAAAGGCCTTGACGAAGGCCGGTCCCAATGATTCAGGGATCACTATTCGTCCTGGGGATTGACTGCCCTCTGGTGGTGGCAGCTCAATCCACCTATCTTTCAGTACTCCTTTTTCTTTCTCACAGTAGTAGTCCAATTCTTTGGTGTTATATCGTGGTGTCCATAGATTAAGAGGTACTGGAAACAATGCTGCTTGAACTGGTGTTGCTTGTGACGAGATTTGACCTGTCATGGCTGCTATGCGTGCTGAGGCGTCAGCAAATCTGTTTCCTTGGGCAACTTCTCCTTTTCCTGCTTGGTGTCCTCGACAGTGCATGACAGCAACACGTGTAGGGGCCCATACTGCATCTAATAGCATCAATATTTCTGGGCCATATTTGACTGATTTGCCTCCCGAGGTGATGAGCCCTCGTTCTTTGTAGAGAGCTCCATGTGCATGCAGAGTGGTGAAGGCATATTTTGAGTCCGTGTATACATTCAACTGAAGTCCCGCACCTAATACTAGTGCTCTGGTAAGTGCTATCAATTCTGCTTTCTGGGCTGACGTGCCTGATGCAAGAGCTGATGATTCAACGACTTTCTCTCGGGTTACCACTGCGTACCCGGCACAGCGTCGTCCATTAATGATGAGGCTGCTTCCATCCACGAAATAGGTCTGGTCAGGATTCTCTAGGGGCACATCAGTTAGATCAGGTCGACTTGAAAATACAGTATCCATGACTTCTATACAGTCATGCTCTGGAGGGCCTCTGCTGATTGGTATCAATGTGGCTGGGTTCAAGGCATGGCTCACTTCCAATTGTATTTGCGGATTTTCACATAGCATGCTCTGGTATTTCAGCATTCGAGAATTGGTGAGCCAATGGTTTGCTTTTTGTTCCATGAGGGCAAGTACTGCATGTGGTACTGTGACGCGTAGATACTGTCCCAAGGTGAGTTTATCTGCTTCACTCACTAATAATGCTGTGGCTGCAACAGCCCTCAAACATGGTGGCCATCCTTTGGCTACAGTGTCCAACTGTTTTGATAGGTATGCTACGGGTCGCTCCCAATGTCCTAATTTCTGAGTCAACATGCCTAGAGCGTTCCCTTGCATTTCATGTACAAATAGATGGAAAGGCTTGTGAACGTCTGGTAATCCAAGTGCTGGTGACGACATCAATTCTTCCTTCGGGGTTTTAAAAGCTGCGTCTTGTTCAGGTCCCCACTCTAGTGGCGACTTCTCTTCTCCTTTGGTGGCTTCATATAGTGGTTTAGCAATCTGGGCAAAGTTAAGTATCCATATTCGGCAGTACCCTGCTGCTCCCAGAAAGGCTCTGACTTGCTTTCTGGTGGTTGGGGTTGGGATACTGCATACGGCTTCCTTCCTTTCTCGTCCCAACTGTCGGCTCCCTTTGGACAGGCGGAAGCCCAAATATTTTACTACTTTTTGGCATAGCTGTGCTTTTGCTCTGGAAACTTTGTATCCAGCTTCATCCAATAGTTGCAAGAGGTCATTAGTGGCCTGTATACATTCACTTTCCGATATGGCAGCTACCAGTAGATCATCCACATATTGGAGAAGTACTCTTTTTCCAGGGGCCACAGGGTAGCTTGAAAGATCTTGGTTTAGTGCAGCACTAAAAATGGTGGGTGAGTTCTTAAATCCTTGGGGCAATCGTGTCCAAGTAAGTTGGCCCCGTCGTCCTGAGACAGGGTCCTGCCATTCAAAGGCAAACAGCAATTGGCTAATTGGGGCTAATCTTATGCAAAAGAATGCATCCTTCAAATCCAAAACAGTAAAGTGGGAAGCTTCAGCAGGAATTAGTCCTAAGAGTGTATAAGGATTCGGCACGACTGGATGTATGGTTTCAACTGCTTCATTTACTCTCCTTAGATCTTGCACTGGGCGGTAGTCACCTGTCCCAGGCTTCTTCACTGGCAAGAGAGGAGTGTTCCACGGTGACTGACATACTTTAAGTAGGCCATACTCCAGTAGTCTCAACAAGTGGCGGTGGATGCCTTCAATTGCTGCTCTTGGAAGTGGGTATTGTTTGACATGTACTGGTTCTGCACTAGGCTTGAGGTTCACAATTATTGGAGCTATATGTTTAGCTAGGCCTGGTGGGTTGCCCTCTGCCCATACTCCAGGAGGGGCTACAATACCTTTTAGAGTATGTTCAACATTGGTGTCAAGGATTGGCTCTGTACCATAATATCTCCACTCTTCTTCTCGGGGAACAGTAAGCACCATCAGTCCCGCAGGTTTTGAATTTACTGTCATTTGCATTTCTCCTTTCTCAGTAAAGGATATTTGGGCCTGCAGTTTGGCTAGCATATCTCGTCCCAGTAGTGGCACTGGGCACTCGGGCATGTAAAGGAATTGGTGCGTTATTTGCTGTCCCCCTAAATTACATATGTGGTTTTGAAGAAAAGGCTTAGTGGCTTTAGTACCAGTTGCTCCCACAATGGTGACTGCTCTTGTAGAAAAAGGGGCTATCTGCTTATCTACTACAGAATGTTCTGCTCCAGTATCAACCATAAAGTCCATGAATTGGTCTCCTATTTGTATACTGACCATAGGCTCCTGGAGACCTAAAGCGAATTCGGAGCCCGGTCTGTCCTAATCTGTTTCATCAAAATCAGAGGCCGTTGCGGCTGCAACTCCCTGTATGGCCTCCGCTCGTTCTCGTTGAAAATGTTCTCGATTGGTTCCTCTGCGGTTCTGGGGTCGGCCTCTCTCTCTCTGAGGGGCGTTCTCTCCTTCATCACGGGAAGTGTCTTCGAGTCGCGGGCATGCATTCCTCCAATGTCCTTCTTCCCTGCAATAAGCGCATTGATTCACGCCTAGTGGGGGCCGGCTTTCTCCTCGGCCCCTCCCTCTTCCTCTGCTCCTCTGACTAGGGAAACCTCCCCTTTTCTGTTCAACTAACGCTGCAGCCAAAAAATCGGCTTTCTTCTTCATTTTACGTTCACTTTCTCTCTGTCTTTCATTATCACGATTCACAAACACTCTATGAGCGACGTCCAATAACTGAGTCACATTCATGCCCGCAAACCCTTCTAGTTTCTGTAGTTTACGTCTAATGTCTGGTTGAGACTGGCTGACAAAAGCTGCATTCACCATGCATAGACTTCCTGGTGCAGCTGGGTCATAGGGAGTGTACATTCTGTATGCTTCAGATAATCTCTCATAGAATACTGCTGGGCTTTCGTCTACGCCTTGGAGCACTTCGGCTGTCTTGGTGAGATTCATGGCTTTCTGACCCCCCTTTCGATCCTACTTCGGTATTCGGATCCCACTGAGGATCCTCGTTTGGGAATTCTTTCTTTGCTGCTTCGCGATTATCTATTCCGGGTGGTCCCTCTGCTTGGGGATTATCTGCTAGCCAATTAACAGCTGCTCGCATAATTCTGGTCCGCTCCTCAGTAGTAAATAAAGTAGACAGGAGCTGACGGCAATCTGACCAAGTGGGTTGATGGGTCTGCATAATTGTGCTCATTAGTTCTGTTAACTCTTGGGGCTTGTCAGTATAGGAGGCATAATGTAATTTCCAGTTCAGCAAATCAGTAGTGGAGAAAGGCACATAAACTAAACTTAGGGGCCCCGGTACTATCTGGTCATCTGCATCTCTCATGGGCATTCCCGGGACTTGCCGCAGGGGGGCTAATAATTTCGGGAGGGCTTTCTGCTTCTTGGTTGTGACTTTCGGTATCTTGGTGGGGGCTTTCAGCTTCGAGACTCGCTTAGTCTGGGGAGTCTCGCTTGCAACAGATGAACTAGCACTGACAACTGATTTTTCACTTTCTGTCTCAGTCAGGGAAGATGCGTCTTCATCTTCCTGCTCTGACTCCTGCTTATCCTCAGTCTCCGTTCCAGACTGATCAGCCTCTTCATGAGACGGCTCATCTAACTGGTCTTCTGGCTGGTGAGGGGGTGGATCCTCCTGGTCCCGGGGGGCTGCCGCGGGACGCGGTGGTACTCATGCGGGGCGCTGAGCTTGGGGCTGTCTAATTATAACTTCTGGTGAATCAGGATCAACATAGACAGGTTTCTTTTCAAGCTTCTTTTCTTTCCCTGCCTTCTGTGTCTGCTCTGTCAGCGCTACCATTATTCTACACTGTTCTTCATAACAGCGCTGAGCCCAAGGGGGTGGGCTTTCACAAATACTTAACCAGGAATCTATATAGGGATACTGGTCGGGGTGCGCTGCTCGCACCTTCCGGTGCACTGACTGAATAATTCCTATGGTAAAGGTTCCCTCTCGGGGCCACTGGGGTTCTAATACAGGCCACTCTCTAGTACACAACAATTGTAATTGTGACGCAGTCATTTTTACTCCATAATCTCCTGTGTATCCCTTGTTAAAGTATTTAACCATACATTCTAACGGAGTGTGCCTGGTAGACCCCGCCCCTCCCATATCGATGTGTGCGCGCAACAACAAACAAAAGGGAAAAGGAGGGCGGACCGCGGGTGAGGGGTCCTCACGGTCCTAGAAACATTCAGGGATACACAAAACAAGACAAGACAAGACGATGGTCGCTTCCTCCTTTTTACGACCTGGACGCGGTTGCCCGGCCAGGAAATGCGTTACTCAGGAGTCCGCCTTCGCTTGGTCTGTGTTGCAAGACCTCTCAATCACACTTCATTCACACAATCATGCTAGCAACGTATCCCAAAAAACCCAGTCCAGTCTCTTCTGACTAGGCTATCAAATTCAAAATCAAAAAGACGGTGGTTTCGCCCCGCGCATACACTATGCAGGGTTACTTGGACCGCCTTGAGAGCTCTCTTACCAAATGCAAATTCAAATTCCAAATTCCAAAAAAGGCAGTGGGTTCACCTCGCGCATACACTATGCAAAGTTACTTGGACCGCCTTCGAGAGGTGATCATGCTCTCTTACCAAAATTCCAAAGTTTTAAGGCCTTTCAAATTACAAGTTTACAAGTTCCAAGCTGCAGATCTGACTCATCTGTCTAGACATACCAAGAAAACAATACTCACCGGATCCGGTCCCCACTCCCGGGCAAGCACATGAGTTGGACCTCGGACTCCCCTCATGGGTTCGAGATGTTGGCTCCGTCCGGGCTCGGCACCCACCGAGGCCTGGCCAGCTCCCTCCGATGCAAGGGACCGGTGGCGCCAGGGAGCGAGCCCACGTCGGGAGGGCACGATCCCGGCGGGACCAAACCTATGGAGGCGGAAAGTCGTGGTATATCAGATTATATACCCTCCGACCGACCACACGTTCCCGGCCAACGCACCAAGAATATGTAGCGGCAGAGCGCAAACAATCCAATAATACCAGGAGTCTGTTCAGAAGGTCCAAATCATTTATTTGTGCACAAGACTCAAGCAGAATCACATTCAAAATGGCTGAGCAATGGCTGTTAGTAAAACAACAACTTTTATACTGTTCTTTTCCATTCTAGATATAGGCAAACTTCTCATTGGTCCCGGTAACCCCTTTCACCCCATCTATTGGTCCCGGTACCAATACGTAGCTCCAATGAGACCTTGGTCTGGGCTTAGCACCTGCTTACCCCCCTTACAGTCCTCATTACAATGGTCATTTCTTGGGCTCTCGTTACATTTTACCTCCAAGGTCACTGACTAACTAAAACATGTGGGAAAGCAGGGCACTGTAACTTTTCTTTCAGCAGAGTTAATTAATTCCATAGAAGCTTCACTCTCTTATCAATACCAATTAAAACTTGTTTTTCTATATTCTCTAAGTTTCGATTCTGCTTAGCTATACTTAATTGTGCTCAGTTAAGTTTCGATTCTATGGTAGCAGCATTTAGGGGAATGTGTAATTCCTTTGGGCCTCTCCAAAGGCCTCATTTACAGGTCAAGCTGTTTAGGCCTCTCTGCTTATTTCAGACACCATGGATCATAGGCCTTCGCCTACCACACCAGGGGTCCTAGTGATACCATGGTCGCTCCTCTCAGGGACTGATAGCCGTGGCAATGACTTGAAACAGCCTTATGGTGTTTACCTTCAAGCTTTGTGCCACAGGGCTGTTTGCTTTTATTCCTCGCTGACTGCAAATGCCGACTTCCTGTTCACACCGGAAGTCTGCATTGGGCATCAGAAAGCAGCGAAAGCAAACAGTCCTGTGGCGCTGAGGCTTGAAAGTAAGTGTTGTGGGGTTGTTTATGGCTATTGCTGCAGTTGTTAGTCCCGGAGAGGGGCGACAGCAGCGGCAATAGGCGCTGTGAGGGGGTGGGGCAAGGGATGAGATTTGCCTAGGGTGCCTTATCTCCTTGTGCCAGCCCTGACCAGGCATATTGTGAAGTAAGACAAAAGTCTACAAAGGTCAGTCTGGACAGAACAAGTCTACCATTCCATAACAGCACCAATAAGGACCTAACTAGTAATAGACAGTACTGTAAATACGTCAGTATTACCTATTGGGAAAATGAAACAAGCCAGATTACTACAGATCCCTACACAGACACTCGCTGCTAATGGAATAGAATACTTGGCCTCAATCACACATTCTGAACATCGATAGACCCTCACTGAATACAGAAGGAATACCACAAACTAGCATTAGAAATAAGTAGACAAAAATTAAACTGAAACCCCTAGAAGCCAGACTCTGCATATTAAATATTAATTTAAAAAATGATATATTCCAGTCACTACAGTAAATTAAAAGTAAAAATATTTTTCTTCCTTTGTTGTCTGGCCATTTTTTTTCTAATCATGTTGGTCCCAGCCTATATTTTTTTTATTTCCTCTGTCTTTTCTTAACTTTCTCTCCAGTCCATTTGCCCACTTCTCTCTCCTCCTGTCTTCCTCATTTCCTCCTCTACATCCACCTCTGACATTGATCTTTTCCTTCGTTTTCTTCCATTAATTTGTTTTGTCTCTCTATTACCTCAGATTTCACTCTTTTTTATAATTGAGTCTTCAATCTTCCTCTTCTTACTGTATCTACGGACAGCTTTGCATCTCATTCCCTCCCCCTGGCCCTCCCATTCCCCATCCACATCTCCATCCCCTTATTCCCCAGTCTCCCCCACCCCCCAGGTCTGGCGCTACTATTAGGCGCTTTTGTCCCCATGTAAAAGGAAGTTTGCAAGGGAGGGGGTGGAAGCACTGCAGAGCTATTTTTCAAGTCATTGCTGCCACTGCAGGTCCTGGAGAGGGACAGTAACAGCAGCAATTGGGATGGGGTGGGAGCAGAGGAGCATCTGGAATGAGGTTTGCCTAAGGCGCCTCATATCCTTGCATAGGCCCTCCCTCCTCTCAATCCAAGATCTCCTCTCACTCTCTCTTCCTCTGTTCAGCATCTCTGCTCTCTATTTCCCACCCTTAATCAAGCATCTCTTCGCTCTCTTCCCACTTCTGTCTAGCATTTCACATGTCTTTCTGCTTCCCCCATGTTCAGCATCTCCCTTCCGTGTCCCTACTCCCCTCCTATGTCCAACATCTCCCCTCTGTGTCCCTATCACCCTCCTATATACAGTAATTTTTCTCTGTGTCCTTATCCCCCTCCTATATCTAGTATCCCTATTCTCCTCCTATATCCAGCATCCCCCTCTGTGTCCATACTCTCCTCCTATATCCAGCATCCCCCTGTGTCCCTACTCCCTTCCTATATCCAGCATCCCCCTCTGTGTCCATACTCTCCTCCTATATCCAGCATCTCCCCTAGATGTCCATACTCCCCTCCTATATCCAGCATCCCCCTGTGTCCATACTCCCCTCCAATATCCAGCATCCCCCTGTGTCCATACTCCCCTCCTATATCCAGCATCCCCCTGTGTCCATACTCCCCTCCTATATCCAGCATCCCCCCTCTGTGTCCCTACTCCCCTCCTATATCCAGCATCCCCCTGCGTCCATACTCCCCTCCTATATCCAGCATCCCCCTGTGTCCATACTCCCCTCCTATATCCAGCATCCCCCTGTGTCCATACTCCCCTCCTATATCCAGCATCCCCCTGTGTCCATACTCCCCTCCTATATCCAGCATCCCCCTGTGTCCATACTCTCCTCCTATATCCAGCATCTTTGCTCTGTGTCCATACTCCCCTCCTATATCCAGCATCCCCCTGTGTCCATACTCCCCTCCTATATCCAGCATCTTTGCTCTGTGTCCCTACTCCCCTCCTATATCCAGCATCCCCCCTCTGTATCCATACTGCCTTCCTATATCCAACATCCCCCTCTGTGTCCCTACTCCTCTCCTATATCCAGCATCCCCCCTCTGTATCCATACTGCCTTCTTCCTATATCCAACATCCCCCTCTGTGTCCCTACTCCCCTCCTATATCCAGCATCCCCCTCTGTGTCCCTACTCCCCTCCTATATGCAGTATCTCCCCTTTGTCCCTACTCCCCCTTCTTTAGCCAGCATCTCCCCTCTGTGTCCTTACTCCCCTCCTATATCCAGCATCCCCCTCTGTGTCCCTACTCCCCTCCTATATGCAGCATCCCCCTCTGTGTCCCTACTCCCCTCCTATATCCAGCATCCCCCTCTGTGTCCCTACTCCCCTCCTATATGCAGTATCTCCCCTTTGTCCCTACTCCCCCTTCTTTAGCCAGCATCTCCCCTCTGTGTCCTTACTCCCCTCCTATATCAGGCATCTACCCTCTGTGTCCCTATTCCCCTCCTATACTCAGCATTTCCCCTCTGTGTGTCTACTCCCCCTTGCATCCAGCATCCCCCCTCCATGTGTTCAGCATTTTTTCTCTGTCCCTATGTCAACATCCAATGTCCAGCACCTCCTGTCTCTATCTCTACTCCTCCAGCCTCATGTGCCCAGCATCTCTGTTGCCTTATTCCCCTCTGTTCAGCATCCCCCTCTGTGTCCCTCTTCTTCTGTGCCCAACATCTCCCCTGCCACCTTATTTCACCTCTGTCCAGCACCCCTCTTGTCCAGCATCACCTCTTTTGTGTCCCTTTTGTTCCTCTCCCCCCCTCAGCCTGAACCAGAATTTCCTATCATTTTCACTCATTCCCTTTCCCTCCATCCTCGATCTAGCTTCTCCTCTTCCTCACAGCACTGTTCAGTTCCCTCTCCCTGTCAGTGCCGACCTCTACCACTGCCGCTTGCCTGGACTTGTGGCAGTGACAATAGAACTTAAAAAAGGCTTGGGACCTGGAAGTTCATGCTTGTCCCAACCCTCAGAATCAGGAATGTTACATTGGTGGGAGTGGGACTGGCAGAGCCATCTGCAATGCCCTTGAATATGCAGGCTCTGCTCTTTTTTGTGTGTGTTTTCGTGCCCCTGCTGTAGGTCTGAGCAAGCAGTAGTGGTGGGGTAAGAAGAGGGAGATGAACCAGAGAGTTGGAAGGCGGGAGCTCAATGCCAGTAGTATGACAGCACAGGTGGAAAATGCATGAGTATTGGGAGGGTGGCAAGATGGCTGCCTCAGCAATGTTGGGCTCTGAGCGTTTTCTTATAGGTAAGAGGAAAGCTAGAACAAAGTCAGGAAAGACATCCTCAAGTATCCCGACATTGTCGATTTTATGTGGGAGCCTTCAGTAGCGTCTGACTGTGGTGTGACTTTGGCTATGTCGATGCCGAGACTGGTGGACATAGTGTTTCCTTCACAGGCCAATATCCCTCTCTCCCCGGAGGAGCATCTCGCCCCCACCTCCTGCTTCAGTGGCGCAGCTGCAGATGGGTGCAGCTGAACCCTGGTCGGATGCCGACAATGAGATTTTCAGCGTTCAAAGGAGCGTCGCTGTAACTTGTGCTGAGACAACTTGTTCGCTGGGAAATGCATTGGTGGCTACAGGAGAGCTTATGAAGGGGGATGAATCAGGTGGCCAAAATGGCCTCTTCTGCTTCTACCTCAGCTAGATCTGGAGCTCTCTCGCCAGCATTGGACTTGGTAAGGTCTGTTAAGTTTGCCCTTGAAACTCTCTGGGACACTATTAATAACTTTTGATTGCAGCCATCTCTTTGTAAACCCAACAATTGCAGTCTAACTTGCAAGCTCAAGCCGCTTCGATTACACAGCAGCAACAAACTACAATAGAGGGTTTAAAGGTTACCATTTCTGGTCATGCAGTAAATATTGACTCAGTCTGTGACTCTAATTCAGCAATTATGAAGGATTTGACTGCTATCAAATTTAAGTTGGAGGCCCTTGAAAATGTTTCTAGAGCTTCCAAACTGTGATTTATGTTATAAATGCCATTGAGTCGATGTTGACTCATGACAACCCTCTGGATAGTTGACCTAAACTTTGTTCGGTCTTCAGCCAAGTGGCTCTTTGTTGATAGAGTGGTATCCATAACTGCTGTTATTGCTGGCCTTCCTCTTTTATGGTGACCTTATACCTTGCCAAGCATTATGTCTTTCTCCAATGATCTGTCTCTTCGCATGATGTGTCCGAAGTATGAAATTTGAAGTCTTGTCATCTGAGCTTCTAAGGAAAGCTTAAGTTTGATCTCCTCTAGTACTGACTGGTTTGTTCTTTGGGCAGTCCATGATATACAAAGTATTCGTCACCAGCCATAGTTCAAAGGCATCAATTTTCTTCCTGTCCATCTTTTTCACTGTCCAACTTTCACATCCATATGATGTTATTGAAAATACCATGGCCTGGACAAGTCAAATCTTTGTATGGAGAGAGACATCTCTGCTCTTGAAAATCTTGTCTAGGTCCTTCATAGCCATTCTACCCAGAACAACACGTCATCAGATTTCTTGACTGCTAGTCCTTTTTTTATTGATTGTTGATCCAAGTAGATTAAAGTTGTCAACTATTTCAATTTCTTCTCCATCAATGATGAACTTATCGATTTTGCCAGTTGTCAGGATCTTTGTTGTCTTAACATTAAGGTACAGACCCATTTTAAGGTTACATTCCTTGATCTTGAGAAGCAAATGTTTCAAATCATCTTCACTTTCAGCCAGTAATGTGGTATCATCAGCATAGCGAAGGTTGTTGATGAGCCTTCCACCAATCTTCACACCTCTGTTGTCTTCATACAGACTTGCTTCTCTGATGATTTATTCTGCATATAAATTAAAGAGGTAGGGGGAAGTATGCAGCCTTGTCGCATACCTTTGCTGATTTTAAATCATTCTGTTTCTCCTAGTTCCGTTCAAACTGTTGCTTCTTGATTTTTAAATTTTTAAAAAGGGTTCCAGGGGTGATCCGGGAAACTACAGACCGGTGAGCCTGATGTCAGTACCGGGAAAAATGGTAGAAACCATCATAAAGAATAAAATTACTCAGCATGTAGATAGTCACAACCTAATGGGAGACAGCCAACATGGCTTTAGACAAGGAAGATCTTGTCTTACTAATCTGTTATGTTTTTTTGAAGGAGTGAATAAACAGGTGGACAAAGGTGAGTCGGTTGATATTGTGTATCTGGACTTTCAGAAAGCCTTTGACAAGGTCCCTCATCAGAGACTTTTGGCAAAACTAAAGAGTCATGGGATAGGAGGCAATGTACTATTCTGGATCAGGAACTGGTTAAAAGATAGAAAGCAGAAGGTAGGGCTAAATGGCCAATTTTCCAAATGGAGAAAGGTGAATAGTGGTGTACCCCAGGGATCTGTTCTGGGTCCGCTGCTTTTTGACATATTCATAAATGACCTGGAAAGTGGAATAACGAGTGAGGTTATCAAATTTGCAGATGACACAAAACTATTTAAAGTTGTTAAAACCCAAGAGGATTGTGAAAAATTGCAAGAGGATCTTGATAAATTGGAAGACTGGGCATCAAAATGGCAGATGAAATTTAATGTGGACAAGTGCAAGGTTATGCACCTAGGGAAGAACAACCCAAACTATGGTTACACGATGCAAGGTTCCACATTAGGAACCACCACCCAGGAAAAAGATTTAGGCGTCATTGTGGATACCATGTTAAAACCCTCGGCCCAGTGTGCAGCAGCGGCCAAGAGAGCAAATAGAATGCTAGGTATGATAAGGAAAGGAATGGAAAATAAAACAAAAGATATTATAATGCCTCTATATCGTTCCATTGTGAGACCGCACCTTGAATATTGTGTGCAATTCTGGTCGCCGTATCTTAAAAAGGATATAGCGATTTTAGAAAAGGTACAGAGAAGAGCCACCAAAATGGTAAAGGGAATGGAAGGATACTCCTATGAAGAAAGGCTAAAAAGGTTAGGGCTCTTTAACCTGGAAAAGAGACGGCTGAGGGGAGATATGATAGAAGTCTATAAATTAATGAACGGAGTGGAACGGGTAAACGTAGATCGATTGTTTACCTTATCAGAATATAGAAAGACTAGGGGACATGCAATGAAGCTACAGGGTAAACTATTTAAGACTAATAAAAGAAAATATTTTTTCACTCAACGTGTAATCAAACTCTGGAATTTGTTACCGGAGGATGTAGTAAAGGCTGTTAGTATAGCTGGGTTTAAAAAAGGTTTGGACAAGTTTCTGGAGGAAAGGTCCATAAACCATTATTAAGAAGTGACCGAAGATATCAATGCTTGACCCAGTACAAGCATTGTGGAACTTGTGTCTCTTGGGGAAACTGCTAGGTACATATGACCTAGATTGGCCACTGTTGGAAACAGAATACTGGGCTTGATGGACCTTGGTCTGACCCAGTATGGCATATCTTATGTTCTTATGTTCTTATCAATGTAAAGGTTGTGGAAGAGAATGATCATGTGATCTGGTAAACCCTTGCTTCTTAATGTGGCCCAGAGTGTCTCATGGTTTACACAGTCAAAAGCCTTTCTGTAGTCAATAAAAGACATATGGATATTCTTTTGGTATTCTTTACTCTTTTCAAGGATCCATCTCACATCCACGATAATGTCTCTCGTTCCCCACCCATTCTAGAACCCTGCTTACACTTCAGGCAGTTCTCGTTCCAGGTATGGTTGTAGTCTCTGCAATTTATACATTTTCCAAAATCCTCTACTATCTCTCCGTGAGAAATGTTTCGGAAGTATTTATTGGAAACTTTGCAATTCCCCCGGTTCTCTCATATTCATTATTTGCCTGTGGGAAAGAAACAACCTTCGGGAGAATCTGCTGCCATGGACATGTTAAATTCACAGACTGAATCAATGTCACTTGCAACTCTTTTGGTTACTTCTGCCCCGTCGGTAGATAGAGACTGACTTCTCAGATTGTTCTTTAAAAAAAAAGATTTGTCCCATTTTTTGGTTTCAGTGTTATAGAGATACCAGAAACGCCGTAGAGAATGTCTCTTGCTAAAAAGTGCTATATTGCAGGTGGATGCGTTATTCTTTTTAAAATACCCCTGCAAATGTTTAGTAAAATACAATTCTGCTATGTATTTTATCAGCCTTCTGAGCTGATTCTTTTATAAATGCTAGACGGATTGTTTCTTCTTTACCTAGTCTGCCCAGAGGTTTAGACACTTACGTATTGTGTGCTGCGGTGTTCAGGTTTAGGCTTTATTTTTCCTTTTTTTTTTCTACCCCTTGTTGTTGATAATTTCCTTGTCCTTGTGTAAGCAGGTCCACCTTAATATTGTGGGCTTGAGGAGCTAGTCCTAATATTATTAATCCTGTATATTGTATACCTCTTTATTTTCTGGATTTACTTTCTTTTCTGAACAAGTTGGTGCTTGTATTTAATCTTAAAACTCACTAAATACACAATTAAAAAATGCATGAGAGAAGGGATCAATGGCATGTGAGCATGAGAGTGGGCCCGAATGTGTGACTTGGCATGTCTGCAGAAATAGCAATGTAATGCAAAATGATAACTTTCAACTCCTGGTCTAACTGACTCATAGCATCACTGTGTTATGTACATTGCTTCCAATTTACCATTTCCTAATGTGTCTCTGTCATGTTTTTACTGTCTGAAGTTAAAAACTGTTGTCAAATAGCATATTTTCCCCTTATGTATCCCTGCCCGTGTCATGTATACACCTATGACTTTTCAAGTATGTTTGTATCTGGTTTGTCCGCTTTATGGACTGTAAACCACTAGGATGTTTCTTACTATTAGTATATAAATACTGTAGTTTTCAGTCATCCAGTTCTTAACTAAAGAAAAACATTCATTCACTTGCTTTTTAGAGTCAGAAAAGATCTGAATAGGTACTATAACCTTGGAGATTGTCAGTTTGATTGCTTGCATGTATACGTCCTGTGTGTGTTTGTTCTGTGTGTGTCTGTGAACAGGAGAGGAGATAAGAGGGGAGGGCTGTTTAACAGGTACAATTGCATAATTACTATGTTACTGTGAATCAGTGTTAGTATACTGAAGTTGTAGAAACTGCTCTTCGTAAAGAAATCGATTGAGGCTTTTTGAGGGGGTGGGAGCTTCATTTCTCTTCCATCTCACACCACAAGCAGAATCTAAACTTGTACAGTACAGGTGCTTCCCTCAGCTCACCACCTCCCTTACTGTCAGGGTCAGGGCTGGTGCAAAGACTGGAGGTGTCCTAGGTGGACCCTCCATTCTGCCACCGTCACCGCCCCCCCTCCATTACTACCACTGGTGCCCCTCTCCAGAGCCAACAGCAGCAGCAATTGTCTCTGAAACCACAACCCAGCACTTACCTTCTGTCTCCAGGGCTGCATCATGGTTTCATTCTGCCCAGTCTACCACTTTGGCCCCCCCCCCCCTCCACCGCAGACTTCCAGTTTTACAAAAACAGAAGTCCGGGCAGAAGTGGAAGGTTGGGCAGAGTAAAGCCATGATGCAGCCCCAGAGATGGAGGGCAAGTGCTGTGTCATGGTTTCAGGGACAATTGCCACCACTGTGGGCCCCAGAGAGGGGTGCCAGCAGCAGCAATGGTCAGCAGCAGGTGGCCCCAGAGAACCATTCTCTAGGAGCCCACCAAGTTTGCTTGATGGTAGCACTGGCCCTGGTCAGGATTGCCAGATAATCTCCAAAGTTCCAGCCTAAATTGGGGTAAAAGCGAGCTCAAAACCGTGACTCATCATTGGTCCCACTCCTTCCCTTGGCCCTGCTCTCACTTTCCCTGATTGGCTGATCTGGCAATCCATCAGGTGTGATCATGTCAACTCTGCCACATGGCCACACCCTTCCCTTTCTAATTAGCTGGAATTTGGCAATCATTCTCATCTTGCCACATCTGATTTTTCAGCTGCTCTGGGTCCTGATCAATGAGATATAGCTAAGGGATGTAATTTTTGTGAAGCTGGAGTTTTCTTTTTTTTCCCCACTTTATTTTGCTTTAGTTTCTATGGTTTTCTCACCCAAAATGGCAGGTCAAATTGCTCAAAAAAACACAACCCGCAAATTCTTCCTATGGGCTAGGCAAAAAAGTTGCCCAGTTGGGCGAGGAAACTGTGGAAATACGAGCAACACTGCTTAGTATGACTGGAGCAACATTCCAGTGCTCTGCCCACACAGCCTTCCCATTGGCTGGATCCTACCCAAAGTCTCTGTTGCTAATAACATTAGAAGCAGGCAGGGCAGGCTCACTCACACAGGGGGGAGGATTAGAAAACTGCAGATAGAGACTTTAAACTCTGAAAAATGCCCAGATATGTTAGCCTTCCTTCAAGTTTCCAGATATTAATGTAGAAATAAGTAGAATAATGAAAAAAGCCAGACAGTTGTCAATCCTAACTTTCCAAGTGCTGAGCAGTGAACACAATTGACAGCACTTCCATAAACTCTGTATCCTAGATATGTTCCTAGTTTGTCAGTGCCTTGTCTGTGCCCTTCCCATGGCAACAGATACTAGCTAACAGTACAGATAGCAACCAGTAAAAAAGCAGTACAATTTTGTCAGTACCTTTCACAGTAGAAATATCAGCAAAGAAAATGAAATATATATGTGAATAATTGAAAATGCAGTACATCCTTGTGTCTGAGTGTGTATGGTATTTTGTGTGTGTTTTACAGCTAGAGCACAGGAACCATGATGCATTATTTCAGAAGATCAAAGGTCACAACTACAAGGAAGTGGCATCAGTATTAGTTCATACATAGTAACATAGTATATGACGGCAGATAAAGTTCACATCTGTAAAATCTCCCCTTTTTATGCACAGCTTTCTATTGTAAATGTCCTACAGATCATCACTGAGGTGGCTTTGAAAGCTGACCACTGCAAACAGCCAGTAAAGGGTATCAAAGGCTAGCTGGTAACACTCTTGAATGCATTCATATTAGCATCTCTGATTGCAGTGATCTGGCTATAATAACCCTGGATCCTATTTAAAGGACGCCAATTTGTATGCTGATTTCATCTCTGAATAACTAGCATGCCCTAATTTCAGCTGCTGTTTCCTCCTCCGAGTCTGACCATCCAGTTGAACTACAGGTATCATCTCTTGCAGTGTGCTCTATGATTTGTTTCATCCTCCGGGCTATGACATTCAGATACTGCCTGATTGATTTGTGCAATGCCAGACTGTTCTTGTTGCATCCAACTAACCTGAGTTGTTCAGTACTGCCGCTGGATTGCTGATGGTCATCTGAAGTGGCTCTGCTGAGTGTGTCACTAACATTCATTTCAGAGCTTAGTTTATAAATAGCATTAAGACTGTAATGTTACAACATTAGCAACATACTCTGCAGTCGCTTGGGTGCACAAAATAAGAGGCTCTTATAATACTATGATATTGGTTTGCAATCAGTTTCTACTGTAAATATGTTTTGGCCATGGAGGTAATGATGAAAGTGCTGGCAGGCAAACACAATGCTGAGATATTCCTTTTCAATTTGTGCATAATTTTGCTCAGCTGGAGTTAGTGTCCTGGATGCAAAAGCAGTAGCCAAGCCCACTTTTACTAGTCACTCCTTATTACAACAGGCTTGGTGACCAAGCACTCTATTTCCTGTACTGCCTGGTCATGTTTCGGAAGCCAGAGCCAAACTGCATCCTTATCCAGAAGTCTTCTCAAGGGCTCACATATCTCAGACAGATGTGGCATGAATTTTGCTTGATATGTTACAAACACAATGAAGTGCTGCACCAATTTTCAATCTGCAGAGAGTGGCATATATCCTATATGGCTTTAATCTTATCTGTGTCTGCTTTTATGACCTCTGAAGACAGGATATGTCCATGGACAGTGGGCCTCCTTCACCTTGAATTGTAATTTCTTAACACCAAGCTGTAGCTTCACTTGCCTGAAGTGATCCATTAGGAATAAGAGCTTCTTGTTATGGTGATGCTCTGCATCTTCATCAGAGTCATCACAACCAATGATGAGGATGTCATCTGCTATTGATGTAGTGCTACTCAGCCCAGCTAAAAGTTCATGCTGCTTCCGCTGATACACCTCTGGTGCTATAGAGACTTCGAATTGTAGTTTGAGCCATCTTTTCCTGCCCCAGGAAATTCAGAATGTCTTCATGAAACTGCCTTTCTCATCTTACTCTGCAGAAATTCATCAAGTTCATCAGAAAGTGTAAACAAGTGAGCTTTGGGTGGTATAAGATATCTTAGAGTGTCAGTATGATATACTGTGATCTCTTCAGTGCCAGGTTAAAAAACTTTGGATCAATACAAATTCCAAGCTTCTAGGGCTTTTACTGTGACTATATTACTAATCCAATCAGTTGGTTCAGTCACAGGTGCAATATGACCATCAGCTTTTCTAGCTGGGCTTTCACATCTGGTTTTATGGCAATTGATACATTGCATTGAGCACATTGTACTGGTGAAACACTGGAATTGAGTTCAAAATGAAACTTTTCCTGGAATGGACTCCACTGGGCCATGAAAGACATCATCCTAGGCTGGGCCTAGTTTCATTAGGTGTACTAGGTGGTCACCACATTCTGGGGATGGCAAATGGGCAGCTCAGGCTAGCAGCAGGAAAGGGGCTTAAGAAGAACACATCAATTTTCTCTGTAGCATGGGGAGTCGGAACAGTTGCTTCACACTAGCAAAAATTCTGGTAGTTCAACTTCATACCCCACAGCCAGCAGAAGAAAAGGTGCTTAAGGGCATGTCAGTTTCCTCTGCAAAATGAGGTCAATCTTGAAGATTATTTTGCAAAACTGACACTGTGCCACAGAGGAATCTGACATGCTCTTAACAACCCTTTCTCATGCAGGGCAGGAGGTTGAAGCTAAACTGGTTTATTTCCCACTTAAACTCATGCATACTCATATTCATTAATTCACAACTTACTTTTTCCTTTTTCTTACTCTATCTTACAATATCCAATTCTCCACATTATCTCATTTACTCTTTACACTAATTCTAGTGAACTACAATACATTTTTCCTTGCTCAGATAAGATAAGATGTTTGAAATTTGTAAATATTTAAATCTGTATATATGTTTAAACTATTTATATACCTAATCAGCATTTACTCAGCATTGTAACCCTCAAATTACCATTTTTATTATATACAATTTAATGTTCACTGTAATTTCAATTGTTTGAATAAGTTTCAATGTAATGTTCAAGTTTTGTTCTTTGTAAACCGCTTTGATTTTTCTGAAAGGGGGTATATAAAACCGTTCAATAAATAAATAAATGGTTTATTAAAGATTTGATATACCGCACTTCGACAATACAGCAGGGCGATGTACAATAAAACAATAAAAACATATGGAAACAGAAAAGAATGCCAGCAATTAAAAATAATAGCCTAAAGGTCAGGGAAGAAGGGGAGGGAAAAAAGAAGGAAAGGAAATTACAGAGTTTTCATTTGATCCGGGTATGTTGTTCATTAAGATATCCGAGTTCTACAGCTACTAGGTGGTATTTGGGATAGTATGAAAAGCCTGTTGGAAAAGATGTGTTTTGACTGCCATTTTAAACTTTGAAAAGACAGATTCCAGACGCAAGGGTGCCAGGAGAGAATTCCAGAATGAGGGGCCTAAGAAGAAAATAGCGGAGTTATGAGTACTGTCCAGATGAGCATTTGATAAGGATGGGAGGAGGTAAAGCTGATGTGTGTGGACCGAGCGAAGTGAACGGGTAGGTGCATATGGAATAATATGAGAAGAGAGATATACTGCTGTGATGTTTGTTAGAACAACTGTCCTGACTCCCTGTGCTAAACTGATGTTCTCTTAAGCCTTTTCTTCTGCCAGCCATGAAGCGAAGGGCTGAGTTGCAAGATACAGAAGCACTGTGGCTATTAGGTAGGTGTGTGGGTAGGGGGGGTGGGAACTGAAGGAAGGTTTGCCTAGAGCAGTGGTTCTCAACCCAGTCCTCCTGTATTCGGGTTTCAGGATCTACACAGTGAATAAGCATGAGATAGATTGCTTGCACTCCCTACATTGTATGCAAATCTATCTCATGCTTATTCACTGTAGATATTCTGAAAATTCGATAACCTGATGACCTTGCACCAGCCCTGGTCATAAGTACTAACCAGTTGTCCTCATTGGTGTTCTATCTGGTTCAGCTCTTCAGAAATGGTGAACTGGATCAGCCCATGGCACTCACATGTTGAACCAGACAGCAATGGTTTCTGATTTGCTTTCACTATCTCAAATTCAAACTTATGAGTACATCCACATATGCTGCATTGTATGTGTAAAGGTCTCAAGGATGGCATGAGGTCCCCTGGATATAGTTCCAGTTTGGTGCCATTGGACTGCAAGGGTGCCCTTGGTGCCAAGCTCATTTTGTCTTTCAGGCATATAACATTACATGTTGCTCCAAAGCCAAGCTGACAAGGTTATACCATATTATTCAGTCTGAGATTCACACACCATTTTGTTCACATAGCGCCAGGGCACTCTTTTGAGAAATTGCATCAGTACTGAGCAAGTCTGAATCATCTGACTCTGATATATCTTCCAGCTTATTTAACTTACTGGCTGTGTTGTTTCCTGTGTGATAGGCACACCCTGGTAAAACGATTTGGGCCATCATGAGTTGACATGTTTTCCCATATGTCAGACAGTGTTCTTTCATTCTCTTATATGCATTGCCACAGTACTTACATGCAGATATTTTGGTTGCAGGTGAGTTACTCTGCTATCTCTTGTTGCAATAGCTATACACAACTCGCTGATGCTTGTCTGTTGTATTAACCCTGTCGATGTGCCGGTCCTTTTCTATAGTTCTTAGTTGCAAGTCTGTGAATTCTGCCACATGACACATTTCAACATGGCTGTATTCAGAGTTAAGTCATGTTCTCTTGAAAGACGGCAACATGTGCCTTCATTGGTAATGCCAAGCCAGCTTCGGAGGCAGAGTGCTCCCTTGCCTTCTATACCCTGTCATTTTGGGATGTGATTACCTGGACTTTTGGATTCTGTGCGTCTGGCTGACTGCTGAAGAAGCTGATTCTGAAGAAGAGTCATTCCCAGAAGCCTTCCTTCTGGAGGACCTGGATTAGTATGTCAAGGAACCCAAGATGCCCAAACCCCACTGGCAATGCCATCTAGAGAAATCCCAGTATACCAAGAATGTAGAGGCTGCACTGGACAGAAGCCTTGGGGGAGCCAACACCACACAGATATTCCAGGACCTCTTGGTTATCTCTCCACAAATGAGTTGGGGAAGGCCCAGACTGAGGATAAGTCCCTTAAGTTCTCTTGGGAGCAAGTCTAAATGATAAATGCAAAGCCATTCCTTAGCCTGGCATCTTAGAAATTGTCTCCGCCCTTTTTCATAGTTAAAAAGATCTGGTTATTGGGGTATCAAAGGTAAACATAAAGGTGGGAGTGTATTTGTTAGGGGTCATTTTTGGGACGAGAAAACTCGCAAGCAAATATTAGCACAGGTCTATTTTGGGGCTATATATGCAAGAGCTGGGGCAAATTGATTTTTAATGTCAATCCTGCCTTACATATCAATTAACTAAGCCTGCCAGGGTCTGGCCTGTCATGAAAATGCCCTTCATGTGGGTTTCCATGGATTTGGTAGAACCTTTGGAAAGAATCACCCAAAGCAATCAGTACATTCTCCTCATCCTTGATTATGCCACCCAATATCCAGAGAAGCTGCCATTATGTAACATGAAGACCATAGCAATGGCAACAGCCCTGATAGAGATTTTCTCACAAATTGGCTTCCTCAAGGAGATCCTCACAGACCAGGGAACCCTGTTCAAGCCTTGCGTAATGCAGCTGATTTATTCATTGTTGAATCTGAAAACCTTTTGTACCTCGGTGTATCACCCATAGACAGATGGGCTTATTGAGCATTTCAAAAAAACCCCAAAACAGATATTGAGGAAGTTTGTTGCCGAAGATGGCAAGAACAGGGATTCCTTGCTGTCATATGTACTATTTGCTATTCAAGAATTTCTCCAGAGCGAATGGATGCTTTAAAGGAGGAAATGTAGGGGAATCCTGGATGTAGATTCTCCTCCAAGTGTGAAACTCCATTGTGGTCGACATCTGGAGACCCGGTCAACATCGGGGAAGAAGAAGCCTCTTCCTGAGCACCCACCACAAGGCTGATTGGGCCAATAAGGACAACAAGAAGGGACTTTAAATTATGAGCACCTCCAGGTGCGTCCGCACCTGGTGGCCTTGCCAGAGGGCCCTTTGGCTTGGCACTTAGGCAAGGGCCGCGGGTGAGGACATTTTCTGGATAGAGAGCTCCAATCACCATATTAATAAAGGGTAACTCCTCTCCTCCACAATAACAGCGTCTTTCATTGATATCTATCTGTGAAATATGGACTTTGACGATGCCTCAAATAACTTTTCTGACTGCAGTCATCTAAAGTCAAGCAGAGCCTTCATAAGAAACAACTACATTCTATAGCTCCACCCTCGATAATCATGTTAGATCTGCAATAACAGCCAAAGCCTTTATAAACCAAGTTACCCACATACTGTCAAGTCCTGGGAAAAAGAACAAGAGCCAGAACATCATACCTCTCACAACCTGCTCTTTAAGTATTGCTAATTAGTTATACAACACTGCTTAATACAAGAGCTCTAACGTTTATATACACTATACTGTGTCCCCATATCCTGACTAACTATGAATAACAACATGTACATTATGATCCTCCTCTCAGCAGTCCTTCTCCTTAATGCATTGTTTGCATATGCAGCATAGGGTACACAAACATTAATACATCAGTTCATACCGATAATGAAGTGCCTCAGACAACAATATGCCAAAGAGCACTATCAACACACGACCGGCAGAAGGCCAGAAAGACTAATAAGAATCACATCCTCCCTTGGCCTGCACCAACCTCACCTAATCAAACAACAGAATATCACGCTGAGATAAGCTCTTGAAACAAGTTCCATGTCATCAGTGATTACATCAAAGAAAACAATATAGACATAATGAGGCCAGTTCTATTCTGGCCATCCAACCCCTGTGCAGCACCTCAGAATCTGGGCGTACAGTGGCAGCACTCAATTCTGATTCCGCAGGGGTTAGACATGCCCATAGGATCAGAATCTGGTCTACCAGCCTAGATGTGCAGGCCGGGCCCTGATTCTGATGAGCAGCATTCCCAGCAGATCCCTGGCTAACTCAGCTAAGCTCCGTAATGGAGCAGCAGTGCCATGGCGTCTCATTGCCATGGTGTCTCATTGCCATGGCACTGTGGCTCCATCACAGAGCCACAAACCCTGACCGCCGACCCAAATTGCTCTTTCCCCACAGCCCAACCCCCAATCTGGTCTCCAATGGCCAGGGTTAGCTGTGGGGTACCCCCTGCACCCCTCACCATTTTGTTCTGGCCCGGTGGAATAAGTTCCCCATCTACATGGCCAACCCCGAATGTACAGGGCCAACCTCAGAATCAGCCCTGTACGTCTGTGGTCACGGCTCGCCCATGCCCTGCCCTCACTTTTCCTCCAGAATGCCCCCTCCTACCCCTGTCTAAGGTGCCCTGTACAGCACTGTTTGTACGGGGAACCTTTATACCGGGAGCGGCAGGGGGACGAATAGCGGGAATGTATGTCCAGGCAGGATGTACATCCCCACTATTTGTGGTGCAGAATGTTCCCCAATGTGTGTAACTGAAACTTGGTCAGCAGACGCAGATCAAGTTATCCTCAACCACATCGTATCTAATGCATAAACTACACATAACTACATGAGATCTGCAAGAAGAGCCGCAGGAGTTCTAACAATCTCAAGGAAACTGCTGGGCTTTAAAATGGAACTTTCACACTCCACATTGCTCAATCCAACTTCTCCATGATTATATCCTGTCTGGAAACATTAACCAACTGGCTACATCAACAAAACCTCCACATAACCTATACCAAATCAGAAGCACTCATCATAATCCGTAATAGCTCATTTATAGCCCCGAACAAACTTAAAGTACATCAGGACAACATAGAGATCAAGCAGGAAGTGAGGTATCTTGGAGTCATACTGGACCATAACTTAAATTTCTAAACACACATTTCTAAAGCAACAAGATCAGCATGCCATAAACTATGAATAACTGTTAGTGATATAGCGGAAGGGCTGTCGGGTAAGGTTTGCCTCTTTGCAGATGATACCAAAATCTGCAACAGAGTAGACACCCAGAAAGGTGTAGATAACATGAGGAAGGATCTAGCTAAGCTTGAAGAGCTAGAAGGATGCTTGGGTGCATAGGGAGAGGAATGGCCAGCAGAAGAAAGCAGAAGATAGTGCCCCTGTATAAGTCTTTGGTGCGACCTCATTTGGAGTATTGTGTGCAGTCCTGGAGACCACACCTTCAAAAGATATAAACAGGATGGAATCGATGCAGAGGGTAGCTACTAAAATAGTTAATGGTCTTCGTTATAAAGCATATGAGGACAGACTTAAGGACTTTAATATGTATACTTTAGAAGAAACAAAAAATATCTTTTAAAACCAAAGACCATATACAAAATCCAATAGAAAAAGTCCTGGTTAAGTTAGCAGCAAAAATACTCTTTTTTTTTTTGTCGGAGCAAGAAACTCACAAAAGGGGGTGAAAATGTTAACACCGCCTCGCTGTGAATGCTCCTTTTTACTCAAATTCATAAAGTGTTGGAAACATAGGGAAATCAAATTACTTATCTCAAGACATCACAACGTGGCACGTTTCAGGTTGAGCAATTCAAAACCCTGCTTCAGGTGGAAGTTTCATAACTTTTTACCATCCATAGCTAAGCTATATGTAGCTGAGATAATGCTGGAATGTATGGATGCACTTAGCTATGGATGGTAAAAAGTTATGAAACTTCCACCTGAAGCAGGGTTTTGAATTGCTCAACCCGAAACGTGCCACGTTCTGATGTCTTGAGATAAGTAATTTGATTTCCCTATGTTTCCAACACTTTATGAATTTGAGTAAAAAGAAGTGTTCACAGCCGAGGCAGTGTTAACATTTTCACCCCCTTTTGTGAGTTTCTTGCTCCGACAAAAAAAAAAAAAAGTGTATTTTTGCTGCTAACTTAACCGGGACTTTTACTTTAGAAGAAAGGCAGGTCAGAGGTGATATGATTGAGCTGTTTAAATACCTCCGTGGCATAAATGCACAAGAGGAGAGCCTCTTTCGATTGAAAGCAAGCTCTGCTACAAGGAGACATAGGATGAGGGTGAAAGGGGATAGACTCAGGAGTAATATGCAGAAATATTTCTTCATGGAAAGAATGGTAGATGTGTGGAATAGTCTCCCAGTGGAGGTGGTAGAGATGAGAATAGCATCCAAATTCAAAGAAGCAATGGACAAACACAGAGGCTCTCTAAAGGAAAAAAAGACAACTCTTTAGTGGGTGATATAGAAGGGCAGACTAGATTAGATAGGTCATGTGTTTTTTTTCTGCTTTCATGTTTCTATGTAACAATTCAAAGACTCCAACCACTCCTGGATGAGAAGAGCTTCTGCACTGCCTGTCACGCTATGATTATGCCGATTCTGAATTATTGTAACTCCATTTATCAGGGCCTGCCAAACACAGCATCCAACCCCTATAACTAATACAAAACACGGCAGCAAGAATAATATCTCAGGTACCAAGGGGCACACACTTATCCCCTACATTAAAACAGCTGCACTGGCTCCCAGTCCTCCAAAGAACCAAATTCAAATCACTCATGATTATCTTAAGATAATTCACCATCTAGCAGCAATTACCCTCCAGCCAATAATCAAGAGAGATCCAGAACCGAGAAACCGACAAGCCTCTACCAGAAACCTATTGCTCATACCAAAGGCAAAAACTAAAGCTAAACAGCTAACCTGCAGCAGAACGCCCTCCCTCTATGCACCAATGCTGTGGAACTCATTACCAGAAACTATAAGAGCCACCACGGACCTCCAAGATTTTTGCAAAGCCATAAAGACATTCCTATTTATGGAGCATTATGCCAACATTACCTGATGAATACCCTCTTGTCCTACCACATACCCTACCACTATCCCTGCAGTACTCCAATATAATAGATAATTCCCTGTTTAATGTAAAGTTGTTGATGCTATAATGTAAACCGCCCTGAATGGAAGATAGGGTGGTATAGAAGACCTGTTAAGTAAATTTAAATAAATTTAAATAAATAAATAAATAAATAATCTGGGAGTCTTGGGAAGAGGAACATAGCCCGGGGCAGAATCTGGTGGATTATGTCCTTCGAATGCAAGAGCAGTTGAGGAAAGCTGGGGAAGTCACTAGGCTATGTCTAGAGAAAGCTCAAGCAGACGAAGTCCAGGAATATGACTGCTCTTCAAAACTGGAGATGGAATTTTGGTACTGCCACCATCAGACAGTAAGCTATTGTGTCAATGACAAGGCCTTTATGAGATCATTGAGAAGGTAGGAACTGTGAACTACAAAGTGGCCCACCGGACAAGTGGAAAAAGGCCGAGATTTGGGTGAACCTCTTGGAGAAGTGGTCCAGTGCAACCCATGCTCTAATCCAAGGAAAAAGGTTTGGCATAAAGGCTCTGTTGAAACCTAAGATACTACTTCAGAGACGATTATTGGCTACTAGAGGACATGCCCCGAAGTTACTAAGCAGTACATTTCAAATAAATAGGAGAAAATATTTTTCACTCAGTGCATAGTTAAGCTTTGGAACTTGTTGCCAGAGGATGTGGTAAAAGCAGTTAGTGTAACTGGGTTTAAAAAAAAAGTTTGGACAAATTCCTGGAGAAATATTCAACAGAGTGTTATTAACGTAGACCTGGGGAAGGCTACTGCTTATTCCTAGGAGCAAGTAGCATGGAATCGAGCTTCTTTTGGAAACCTGTCATGTACTTCTGAGCTGAATTGACCCACTGCTGGAAACAGGATACTGGGTTTAATGGACCTGTGGTCTGACCCAATATGGCAATTCTTATGTTCTTATTACTGCAGAAGGCTGATTTTGAACAATTAATGAACCAGAGCACTTATGTCTTTGCCAATATTCCTATAAGAACTCATCTAGCTTGTCATGATATTGTTACAGCCTCGGGAGTAGTTGTCTGGCAGTGACTGTAATGGATTCCAGAGGCTCGGCAACAAGCAGTAGCCTCAGAAGTGAGGGAAATGCTTATTAAACTTAGAGTGCCTGAAGAGTCCAGCCATGATTAGTCGTCTCCCATTGTGCTAGTCCCTAAGCCAGATGGGAGTCTCTGATTCTGCATTGATTTCAGAAAAGTCAACAAAGTTACCAAGCTGGAAGCTACCCAATGTCATAGGTCAATGAATTTATTAAAAGACCTGGGGGCAGCCCAGTTTTTCTCTACCTGGATATAACAAAGGAGAAGACAGCCTTTTCTATGCGTGAGGAGCTTTTTCAGTTTACCATACTGCCATTTGGGCTTCATAGACTCTTGTTACATTCCAGTGTCTGATAGACTGTCTTCTGCATTCCCATGACAACTATGCAGTGCCTTACCTTGACAATACTGTAATCTACAGTGATGACTGGAAGGTCCATTTAAGTGAAGTAAAAGCTGTCCTTGCAAGTCTGCAAAGTCTGCCTGATTGTAAATCCAAAGAAATTCTGTCTAGGAGGACAAGAAGTCTAATACCTGGGATTATTCCATAGGAAATGAACAAATCCACCTCAGATATGGATGATATTATGCAAATTGTCCATTTCCCAAAGAAACAGGTGACAGCCTTCCTACGGTTTGTTGGGTACTACCAATACTTCATTCCCAAGTATGCAGGGAAGGTAGAACTACAGTATGAACCTCATTGCTGCAGAAGAGAGCAGCAAAGAAAGTTTCCTGGTCTGAAGGGTTAAAAGAGGCTCTGTGCTTAAAACCAGTTCTGATAAGCCCGAACATTAGTCACCTTTAGTCAACTTTAGTCATAGTACAGATGGATGACTCCAAAGTAGGTTTGGAAGCAGTTCTGGCACTTGAGAAGGATAGCCAGGAAAACTCAGTGGGTTTTATAAGCTGGAAACTACTCCCTCGAGAGAGAGAGCCTATGCGGTAATTGAGAAAGAAACATTGACAGTAAAATGAACATTCGAAGAATTGCTCTATTACTGCTGGGATGCAGGTTCACTCTTGTAAGCAATCATCAATCACTCAAGGAAAGCAACACCAGAGTGATGCGAGAGTTCTTAGGCCTCCAGTTCTTTACCTCTATGTCATAGGGCAGGCAAGGACCATCAAAATGCCAATTTCCTTTCATGGGAAAGGTCCCCGATAGAGAGAAGTGCTCGCCAGGAAGGTCAAGCTGAGGGGAGAGGATGTGTGAAAGGAGTATATAAAGACCACCTTAAAAGGTAGTTAAGATCAAGGGCAGGACCCAAGCAAAAAACAAAAACCCAGGCCCAGACTGAGACAAGGAAGCCCTGGCGAGAAGAAGGAAAGCCCCAGGAGTATGCTCTCACTCTGTATGTATGAGCCAGCCATAATACTGCTTGAAGCCTGCAAAGGATAAGACAGGTATCTCTTTGTGTTAGCAAGGAAAGCGTAGTTACTCACCTGTAACAGGTGATCTCCGGGAACAGCAGGAATTAAGTCTTCACATATGGGGTATCGTCGGTACCGATGGAGCCTGTTCGCGAACGCTCCCCAGCGTCCAATAGGAAAGCTTTTGGGAGCATCCCACAGCACCTGCGTGCTGCCTTCCCGCCTTTCCAACTCTCCTTTGTCAGTTGAGTTTATAGCTGAGACAAAAGGAGAGAAAGAGAGAGAGAGAGAGAGAGAGAGAGAGAAAGCTCCTAGGGGAGGTGGGCAGGTTGTGAAGACTTAATTCCTGCTGTTCCCGGAGATCATCTGTTACAGGTGAGTAACTACGCTATCTCCAGGAACAAGCAGGAATGTAGTCTTCACATATGGGGACTCCCCAGCTGAGAGATTCCGGGTGGATGACACTAGCAAGCTGCGAACCTCTGATGAGATGGGTCATTCTTCGTCCCATGGATCTCTGGCATCGAAAATCCAGGACGGAGGGTAGGAGTTGTACTAAGTCTGAAAGAGATGCTGTAGAACATCCTGTGCAAAAGAGGCATCCCGACGGGAGTCCTTGTCTAAAGAATAATGGTCTGTAAAGGTACTGAAGCCCAGGTGGCTGCTCTACAGATGTCGTCAATGGACACAAAATGAAGACTAGCCATAGAGGTTGCCATTGCTCTCACATTGTGAGCTGTGACGTGGCCTTCGAGAGAAAGTCCCTTACTCTCGTATGCAAAGGATATGCAATTTGCAATCCATCTAGAGAGAGTTCTTTTGGAAACTGGAAGTCCCAAATGACTAGAATCAAAAGCAACGAAAAACTGAGATTTTCTATGTTGCTTAGTTCTTTGAAGGTAAAAAGCCAAGGCTCTTTTACAATCCAAAATATGAAGATTCCTTTCTGCATTAGAGACATGAGGCCTAGGAAAGAATACAGGAAGGTAAACCGCTTGGTTTAAATGAAAAGGCGAAACCACCTTTGGCATGAAGTGAGGATGAGTCCTAAGAACTACCTTATGGTGAAATCTTGTATAAGGAGGATCAGCCACTAAGGCCTGCAACTCACTGCTGCATCTTGCAGAAGTAAGAGCAACTAGGAAGATGAGTTTCCAGGAAAGAAACTTCAAGTCCGTAGTGGCTAAGGGCTCAAAGTGCGGTTTCATGAGCTGCCCGAGAACAAGATTAAGATCCCATGCCACCAGCGGCGGCTTAATGGGAGGTTTTGTTAAGAGTAGACCTCTCATAAATCTTGCTACGATTGGATGAGAGGAGATAGGTTGTCCATCTAATGGTCTGCGGGAAGCAGCAATGGCACTAAGATGAACCCTTATTGAATTGGTTTTAAGACCAGAATTTGATAAGTGGAGGAGATACTCCAGTAGCGATTCCACAGGCACCGAAAAGCGGGTAAGTCCCCTTTGAGAACACCATACAGAGAATCTTTTCCACTTAAGGGCGTAGAATCGTCTTGTGGAAGGTTTTCTGGAGGCCACCAGGATATCTCTTACCTGTTGAGAAAGGTTGATATCTGGAAGCTCTACGCCTTCATCAACCAGGCCCTGAGATGCAGGGACTGGGGATTCGGGTGCAATAGCACCCTGTCCTCCTGGGACAGAAGATCTGGAGCATGTCTCAACTCCAGTGGCGTGGCTTGAGAGAGACGTAGAAGCAGAGGCTACCACGTTTGCCATGGCCAACGTGGAGCTATGAGTATCATATGTCCTCTGTCTCTCTGAAGTTTGAACAGTGTTTTGGGAATGAGGGGAATGGGTGGGAAGGCATAGAGGAAGTCTTGCCCCCAGTGGAGGAGGAAAGCATCTCTTGCCTGACAGTTTTGAGCCGGAATTCTGGAACAGAATCGGGGAAGTTTGGCATTCTGTGGACTTGCAAAGAGGTCTATATTTGGGGTCCCCCAGATTTGAAACACTCCAGCAATCTGGTCTGAGTGAAGAGACCATTCGTGTGGCAGCAGTATTCCACTGAGTTTGTCTGCCCAAAGATTTTGAATGCCCGGAAGATATACCACTAGGAGGTGGATTTGATGCTCTCTGACGAGGGCCCACAGTCACAAAGCTTAGTTGCATAACGACAGAGAGCCTGTTCCGCCCTGCTTGTTCACGTAGAACATGGCTACCTGATTGTTGGTCTGGACCTGAACTGTCTTGTAGCTGAGCTGGGCCTGGAATACTCAAGAGCATGGAAAATGGCTCTGAGTTCTAGGAGGTTTATGTGAAGACAGGCCTCCTGCGGGGTCCAAAGATCTTGAGTCGAGAGATCATGCAAGTGAGCCCCCCAACCCAACTTGGACTTATCCGTTGTTAGGGTGGCCTGGAATAGAGGCTGCTGAGAAGGAGAGCCTACTAGAAGGTTTTCCAGCAATTGCCACCATTGAAGGGATGAAATGAGGCGTGTGGAGTTTCTGATTTTTTCCGATAGGCGACCCGAGGCCTGTGTCCACTGAGAGGAGAGAGGGTCCACTGGGCTGCTCGCATGTGAAGGCGAGCATAGGGAACCACATGGACAGTTGATGCCATATGCCCCAGAAGCTGAAGCATTTCCCGAGCAGTTAGGAAGACTTTCATAGCTGCTTGGGATGCAAGCTGCATTATACGAAGACAGCGGGGCTGTGGTAGGAAAGCCCTTGACCGTCTGGTATCCAGTCGAGCCCCTATGAACTCCAGGGACTGAGAAGGGGTGAGATGAGATTTTGGGAGGTTTATGACCAATCCCAAGTAGCAAAGAATTTGCATTGTGCGAGAAAGAGCGAAGCTGGCTTCTGGAGCAGTGGTTGCTCGAATGAGCCAGTCGTCTAAGTAGGGGAAGACGAATATTCCTAGAGTTCTCAGAAATGCTGCTACTACTGCCATGCATTTTGTGAAGACTCTTGGGGCAGAAGCCAGACTGAAAGGAAGAACCCTGTATTGGAAGTGTCTTCCCTGGAAAAGGAATCGAAGGAATCTTCTGTGATCTGTATGGATGAGAATATGAGTATATGCATCCTTTAAATCTAGAGAACATAGCCAGAACTGACTCTGAAGGTATGGCAGGAGTGTTCCGAGGGAGATCATTTTGAATTTTTCCCGGAACAGATATTTGTTTAATTCTCTGCGGTCCAGAATAGGCCTGTGTCCCCCTGTTTTCTTGGGAATGAGAAAATAGAGGGAGTAGAATCCCGCCCCCTGTTGGGGTATGGGTACTACTTCTATTGCTCCTTGAGCAAGAAGTGATGCGACCTCCTGACCCAAGAGATTGGTGACAGGGACCTGAAAATTGACCTGCTTTATAATTGTAGGAGGGGGCATGCTGTGGAAGTGAAGTCTGTACCCCTCTCGTACAATGGACAGTCCAGTTTTCTGGTGTTATTTGTTGCCATCTGCTGGCAAAATGGCATAACCTTCCTGGAATGGTGAGGGGTTCTGGACCTTTCAGGGGCAGAAAGACTAAGTTCTCTAGGAAAGAGTCAAAGCCCCTGAGGTGGCTGAGCTTGTGAAGCCTATTGAGTTCTTGGAACTTGTGGCTTTCGCTGCTGTCTGTTCTGTTGGTTCCCCTTTTGGGGAACATGAACTGGACAGTGAGCATGATGGGTGTAAGATGGATAAAACCTCTTTTTCTTATTGAACAAGGGTTTCTTGGCTGACTTTCTTTGCTGGGTTGGCTGTAGACTTTGATAGTCTGTTCAAGGTAGCATTTTCAGATTCAAGCTTATTTGCCTTGTCTTGCCAATCCTTGCCAAAGAGATTTTCTCCTGTGCAAGGAATATTTTCCAGTTTCTCTTGCACCCATTGTTCTAAGTCCGATGCCTGGAGCCAGGCAATACGACGTGCACCGATGGAAATAGCAGAGGTTCTGCTAATACATTCAAAGCAATCAAAGGTTGCACAGTTCACAAACTTAGAGACATCCTGGGCGTGTTTGACCAGAGTAAGAAAATCCCCTCTTTTGTCCTCAGGAAGAAGAGGGCTCATGAGCTTCAAGTCTCCTGTAACTTCTTTGAGGAACAGTCCCATATAGAGGATGTAAGAGCCGATCCTGGCTGCCAAAATGGAGGATTGGAAGCATCGACACCCAAAGGCATCGAGCTTCCTCGACTCATGGCCCGGAGGATTGGAAGAATGAGTTTTAGCACTCTTAATCCTACGCATTGCCGATTCCACTACCATTGAATGGTGTGGTAACTGAGTCTTTTGAAACCCAGGACAGCATGGAACTAGGTACATGGTATCGAGTTGTCGGGAGTGTGGAGACACCGTTAAAGGGGTTTCCCACATTCTTAGCATAAGATCCTACAAGATACTATGAATGGGCAGGGTAGCTGCCTCTTTAGGAGCCTTAGGGTATTGAAGAATTTCTAATTCTTCTGCTCTGGGTTCCTTTTCTGGAGTCACCGTGATTGCAAGACCTCGAGCTACATCACGTATGAAATCCTGGAAGGACATGTCCTCTGGAGGAGACATTCTGCGTTGACGAGAAGGAGATGGATCCTCCGGAAGGATTGCTCTAGTACCGGCAGAATCAGAGTCATCGGAATCGGAGGATTCGAAATATCTCTGTGTCGGGTGTTCCTGCAACGCTCAGTACTGGTACCGCTCGAAGTCGGTATCGGGGTGTCTTGGTACCGGCCCCTCAATACCTGAGATAGACTCAAGGCTCAGCATGGGGGGCAGCATACCTGCCAAGGCAGGTGCACTCGGTACCGGCACCGAAGTCAGTACTGATACCTGTGGAACTGTCTGTAGCAGTCTTAGTGGTACCAAAGCTGCTAAGAGAGCTGCTAGACTGTGTTTGATAGTGAGGATTCTCTGATCCATCGCTCCTGCCAATGCCTGGGTGTCGGTACCGGTGGAAGCGGCCATGACCCCAGAACATGGCATCAGTAGTTCTGCAGAGGGTGAAGCCTCTGGAACATTCTGGAGCCCTGTTAATGCTTTGGAGACCAAGGCCTCCCGCCGGGGCTGTTTTGCCGGTTAACTTTCCTTGAGGGCAACGCCAGTGGCATCTCGATACTTAGAAGGAGATCTACCCTTTGAGGACCGGCCAGTCTTAGAAGACTTAGGTTTAGTTACCTGAGATCCATGGGAGGAAGATGAAGCCCTGGAAGACATCGATGCAAGGGACATCGCATCAGCGGCAAAAAGGGTATTGAGATTTGCAGCTCTATTTTGCAGGCCCCTCTTGGTCATCTTTCTGCAGGAGAGACACTCCGATGGAGAATGGTCAGGACCTAAACATTTAAGACACCATTCATGGGTGTTGGTGACGGATATGGTACCGCCACATTTAGAACATTTCTTAAAACCACTAGCTGGTTTTTGCATGTTTGAGGAAAAAATGGGCCTAGTGCCCAAAATGGCGCCTAACCCCGAGAGGGGAAAGGCTCCTAAAGAAAAGATTTTTAGAAGCTAGTTTTTTTTTTTTAAAAGCAGGAAAGAGAACCGGCAGTACTGGTAGGCGTCGAGTGAAGGCAGACGCGACCACAATAAAACAAAAGAAGAAGAATTTTTCTGTGGTGACAGGGTATGCGTCCTGTTGGCTCTGCGGAAAACGAAGAACTGATGAAGGAGAGTTGGAAAGGTGGGAAGGCAGCACACAGGCACAGTGGGATGCTCCCAAAAGCTTTCCTATTGGATGCTGGGAAGCGTTCCCGCGCAGGCTCCATCTATACCGACAATACCCCATATGTGAAGACTACATTCCTGCTTGTTCCTGGAGATTAAAGATTTTGCTTTTGTTGGAATTTGGTTTCAGCTGACCTTTATTTGTCTAAAAAATCTTCATTGAAGGCCCATAAATCCTGATCAGACGCTCACGCTATCACAAATACTATCAACCAGGGCTGGTGCTACCATTAGGCGAACTAGGCAGCTGTCTAGAGTGCCGGCCCACCGGGGGCACCATTGCTGCCACTGTAGCCCCTCGCCAGGACCTGCAGCGGTGGTAATGGCTCAGTAAACATGGGGCAGCACTTACCTCTGATCGTCGGTGTTGCCCCCACGATTGCTGGGCTTGAGAATGCCTCTTCCGTTCTCCTCTGACACACACTTCAAAATCAGAAGTAGCCTCAGAGGGGGCAGAAGAGGCATTGTCAAGGCCAGCAACTGAGGGGGCAGTGTTGACGACCAGAGATAAGCGCTGCCCTGCATTTACTGAGCTATTGCTGGCACTGCAGGCCCCAGAGAGGGGCGGCAATGGCTGCGGGGGGTGGGGGTGGCAGGATAGAGGGGGCCCTCCTAGGATACCTCTAATCCGTGCACCAGCACTATCAACAAATTACAATGGGTTACTGAAACTGGGAGTTTCTCTATGCATACAAATCTGTTGGAATCTATTTTTGCAATATTTTTTATAGCTAATTTAAATTTGGTGGATTGGTTTGCCCCCCCCCCCCAATACCTGGCATGCCCCTTCTATTGCTTCCCCAAATACTTCTGTTTAGAGATTGCATTGCAATGATAGTCTGAAGGAGAAAGGGGGGAGGGAGGAGGATTGATGGGTCATCAGAATGTGACAGATTTCCATAACTTATAATGTGTTGAAACAGTCACACCTCTGTTAACTCCTTTCTTGTTAGTTTCAAAGTATCTGAAGATTTGAACTTCAAAAGTATTACATTCTTGAATTGCTTTAACATTTCCTTTGTGTCTCCTAATTATGTCATTGATGAATTGCTCAGGTCTTGAAGAGTATTCCCCCAAAGAGGTATCATCTTGGTCTGCTATATGATATCTGATTTTATTTCCGTTTATATTGATTCAGCATGTTACACTAACATCATAGGCACCAGCTCGGTGGGTGCTGTGGCTGCCTGAGTACCCCCATAGCCTCTCCTGCTGCACTACCTTGGGTCAGGAGCAGGGAATTCCATGTTTATGTTTATTGTTGCTTGATTGACCGCCCTTCGTAAATAACAGCAGGGCAGTTTACAAAAACATAATTAACTTTAAAAAAAATGGGAAAAGAACTCCATTATTAAAAAGAAAAGTTTAAAAATACTCCTAACAGAAAAAGGAGGAAGGAGGATAGGAAGGGAGGGGGAGGGCTTGGAGGGAAAGGAAATAGAGGTAGGCAGAGTCACAGGTTAGGGAGCTGGGAGGTCAAAAGCAATAGAGAAGAGATGAGTTTTGAGGAGGGCCTTGAATTTTGGGAGGGATGGTTTGAGTCTGAGGACTGAGGGAAGAGAGTTCCAGAAGGCTAGGGCCATAAAGTAGAAGGCTGAGAGCGGGTGGAAACCAAGTGGGCCTGGGATGGGGAAGGGAGGTGTAAGTGGTTGGCATGTATTTCGTGGAATAGATAAGGTGAAGAGTGAGGGAGCAGATGATCAGAGAGATAACAGGGAGAGCCATTATGGAGTGCACAGTGAACCAGGGTAAGAAGTTTATATTGAGACCGGAACCTTATGGGAAGCCAGTGATGCTAAAATAGGAGTGGAGTGATGTGATCAAATCTGCGAGCTGAGGTAAGTAAACGAATGGTGGTGTTTTGAATTAACTGAAGTCAATGTAGTTGATATTGAGATAAGTCAAGAAATATAATATTGCAGTAGTCGAGTCATGAAATTACTAAGGTGAGGAGTAGAGTAGTTACGGTGAAAATTGAGAGAAAAGGGCAGACTGACCAAATCTGATAAAAAGCACAGAAGGAATGACGAGCCAGAGATGAAATATGGGCATTGAAGGAAAGAGAGGAGTCAAGGGTAACACCAAGGTAACAAAGAGAGTCGACTAATGGAATAGAAGAGCCAGGAAGTGAAGAAGCAAGTGAGGAAGATGAGTTGCCAAAGGTAAACCAAAGGGCGGCTGATTTGATTGGATTCAAATGAAGAAAATTTCTAGAAAGCCAGTCAAAAATTGAAGATAAACAGGTATCAAGGGAGAGATCAGAGTGGACTGGACTGGTGTGGTGAAGTAGTATTATGTCATTTGCATAGTAGTGCACAGATATCCCATGTTGTTGGATCAGAAGTGTCAGGGGAATGAGAAAAATGTTGACTAAAAGAGGTGCCAGCACCAAACCTTTGGGAACACCTCAGAGAAGGGAGAAAGAAGAGTCACCAACAGATATGGAGAAGGACCAGTGGAAGAGGAAAGAATGGAACCACTGAAGAACAGTGCCACAGAGATGAAAATCGTGTAGCCACGAAAGAAGTGTGAAGTGATCGACGAAGTTAAAGGCAGATGAAAGATCAAGGGAGACCGTCACTGAGATGTCTCCACGGTCATATAATTGATGAAGTTCACTCAAGTGAAAGAAGAATAGTGTCAGTACTATGGACAGGACGAAAACCAGATTGGTTAGGATGTAGTGCATGTGTAGAGTCCAAGTGATGGGAAAGCTATGAAAAGAACAGTTTTTCAAGTATTTTAGAGAGAAAAGAAAGAGTAGAAACAGAGCGGTAGTGAGCTGGAATAGCAGGATTGAGGGAAGGATTTTTCAAAATGGGATGGATGGAGGCATATTTCCAGGCAGATGGGAACATACCGGAAGACAGGTTATTATTTAACATGGACTGAATCAGAGGCAAAAGTGATAAGGAGGGAACTGAAAGCCAGGAAGAAGGAATGGGGTCAGAGGAGTTAGTAGTCTTATGCAATGTGGAAATGGTTTTAAGATGCTCAGCTGACGAGATGGGTGAAAAGGATGACCACATATGAGATAAGGAGTTAGTTAAGACACAAGAAGTATCTGGTAAGACCAAAGTTGGGGGACATAGGAATTAAATTTGCCTGAGAGCAAGGGAGAGAAATAATGGGGGACACTGAGTACAACGGGACAGGGCTAGCAGGAGAAACAGAGAAAATGCTCAGCCGGAAGGGAGGTGGGCAGTCAATGAACTTGGACCTAAGAGAAGACCCCGGCAGTATTTTGATGGCATTGGGAAAGGCCCCAGATGCCATGAAGATACTGTTGGGGGCCGTGCCACACAATAAAATGATCCCTGGTGATCCCGTGGCCTCAATCCCACCCTGAAAGTATTTTGAGGGCCTCTAGACCACCAGGTTTTGTTTTTTATTTAATGGGGGGGTGGGGGGGAAGGGAGCACTAGACCACCAGATTCTTCTTTTATTTAGTTGGGGGGGGAAGGGGCCACTAGACCCCCGATGCCATCAAAATATTGTCGAGGTGGGATCAGGGCCGCTGGATCACTAGGGATGATTTTATTGTGGGGCATGGTCCCGACAGTATTTTCATGGCATCGAGAGGTTTTTCCAATGCTGCAATCAACCCCCATCAATGCTGCAATCAACCCCCATCAAAATACTGTCAGGGCTGCTATGCAAATTAGCCATACTGTGCCCGGAGAGCAAGCCAAATTTAGCGCAGACTTTTTGTGCGCATGTGTTTGGCTTGCTCTCCCAGTTTAACGCTGTGATGGCTCATTTGCATGTGCACGGTTAACATGGGGGTCGTTTGCATGCCCTATCTTTGCTGCATCCGGCATTAAAAAATATACATTGTCGGACCACGTTAAAGTCGTCTTCAGTGCACATCTAGCCCTGATTTTCTGCATCGGCCTGATAGAGTGGGAGAGATGCTAAAAGAAGTACTTGGAAAGAGAACAAGTTGCTCATAGAGCAAGGGAAGGAAGGGGTGAGGGAGTGGAGTGGGTGAAGGATTGGGAGAGATACCGGCAGACATACTGATAAAGGGGCTGAAAGTGAGGGGAGACTTGCTGTTAAAGGGCGTACTGACTGAGAGCTGTAATAACTGCTGTAACGGTTTGGGAGTGGAACTGAAGCATGGAATCCTGGCTGGGAGAAGAGAGGAGCTGAAGGGAAGGGGATGGAGAGATGGAATGATAGTGGGGCTGTGAGCTAGAGAGTAGACTGAGAGTGTGCGAGCTGGAAGAGGAGGACATGGGCTCTGTGAACAGAGAGAGAGAAGTGAAGGTGAGAGAAGGGGCATGAGGTCTTTTAGCTTTTTCATGAAAAGGTTGGCATATTCTGGTGCCATTCTAGTGCCTAGGGCAGAGGTTCTCAACCCTGTCCTCAGGACCCACCTAGCCAGTCGGGTTTTCAGGATAACCATAATGAATATGTATAAGAGAGATTTGCATACACTGCCTCCATTATATGCAAATCTCTCCCATGCATATTCATTGTGGTTATCCTGAAAACCCGACTGACTAGGTGGGTCCCAAGGACAGGGTTGAGAACCCCTGGCTAGAGCATTGTAAGCATTTTGAGGGTGATTTTATAACAGAACACCTATGATAACGTTTTTTTAACTATACCTACTTTATCCCTATTTTATAAAGGCAATATATATGCTTAGATGCCTTTATAAAAGAGGCACCAGAACAATCCCCAGTTGCATGCAAATTTTCATGCACAAATTTACATTTGCCCCGAAGGTGGAAGTGTGCATGTTCTCTCTGCATGTACACCCAAACTACACCCTGGGAATGCTTAGGTGCAAAGCGTGTAAAATTACACACACTATATATGCATGCTTATTTGTTACATAATGTATACCCCCATAGAATTTTACTAGAGTCCTTTTCTGACTGTAAAACATTCTTTATGCATGGAAAACGTTTTAGAAAATTATCCACCATAAGTCGTAAAACTCTGGTACTGGTGTCCTTATGATTACCCATCCATCTCTCCTCCAACCATTCCAAACTTTTCCCATTTACATTATCTTTGGAAGTCTTTCTATGATTCACTTATATTTTCTAATATTGCCACATTTTGCTCATTCCGCCTGATCTGAGGAAGAGAGTTTTAGTTCCCACAAGGTAGTCGAAAAATCTATTTCTTAGTCCCAATAAAAAGAAGTCACCATACTTTTATATTTTTATTTGTTAGCCTTGATTTCTGTGCATTCAAGAGAATTAAGACAGCAGCCACACTATTTTATCCACTGGGTGAAATATGACAATGACCTGCTTCCTGGACAAGCAGCGGGCTCTTCTTTCAAAGCCATCGAGCCACCTAACAACAGAGTTAGATGTTGAATCAGCATCTTTGAAACAATGCCACTGCTGAGCAGTTCAATTTATCAATTCAAAATTTGGAAAGTCCCCATGAGTGGAGCTAGGTCGAGGGAAGGAAGTTAGCCAGCTAGTGTTGATGTTCCATGCTCACCAGTACCCCAATTTAGGCCCTTCAGTGCTATACCCAAATTTAGCCTCTGGGTTTTGATTTGAGTCAGCGTGGCATAATACGAGCTTAACTTAACTAGTCAAAATCTAATTGGCTATGTCGAGCGTTCTGCCTCATGCTGAAAATACACCCCTAGGTGTCATTAGAAGAAGAGTTGTTGGCCAAGTGGTAGTAAAAACTGTTAGTGTAGCTGGGTTTAAAAGAGGTTTGGACAAGTTCCTGGAGGAAAAGTCCATTAACCATTTTTAAAGAGAACCAGGGAAATCCCCCTGCTTACCCTTGGGATAAGAAGCATGGAATCTATGTACCTTTTGGGAAACTGACAGGTACTTGTGACCTGGATTGGCCGCTGTTGGAAACAAGATACTGGGCTTAAAGGACCCTTGGTCTTATGTTCTTACATGTTCTTATGAGAGGATTGTTAGCAGATCCTCCTTTCTAAGAAGGACCCAAGGCTAAGAAGGACACCAACAACTACTCACCCACCCTTCCATCTCTGGCTGACCCTGGCACAGTCATACTGACAGTTTCTATTACATGCCCGTCTCAGACATCTGCTTTGGTTGTCTAATCTACTTGGGTCACCTCAAAGAACTCTATCAAAATCAGTCCCCTGCCTCTTCCCATACCTTCCATCCCCAGCATCCATCCCCCTGCTTGTTCCTGAGCAACTGCCCATTCATGCTTACCTCTTCCTGCCCCTGTTTCTCTCTTTTCCTCAGAAGTCATCCATCCTGCTTGCCTCACCTTCTCCTCTTTCACTTTTCCTAGCATCTGATTTAGTTAAATGGAGAAAGGTAGACAAGGGGCAAGACACAGAAAGGAAAGAAAGAAGGCACCTTGTAAAGCTAGCCCTGCCCATAATCAACATCAGATCTATATCTGAAGCTTCTCTAGCCCCCCATTGCCATCACCATTGCCACTGCCCAGATTGCCCCGTGGTCCCCACCCCCTTACCTTAGGTCTGGGCTTCCCCAGCAGCAGTTGCAGCAAGTTGAAAGTAAAACCTAAGTTCAGAGGCTGCCTTCCCTGTGCTCTGACAGGCCTTTGGTGCCCTGCCTCCTCCCCCTTCAAGGATTTCCCATTACCATGAGAGAAGGCGGGCACCACAAGCCTGTCAGAGTGCAAAGTAGACAGACTGCATGCTTAGGTTTTAATGTCAACTTGCTGAAAATGCCACCAGGGAAGCCGTGGGGAAATCAAGGCTGGCTTGGATGGAGGCATTCTTGCAATGCTCCAGCACCTTTCAAAATTTGGCGCCAGAAGCAGTTGCCTATATTGTCTATGCCTAAATCTAGGGCTGCCCATGACTGAAGTCTGGAGTTACCTGCCTCTTCCCCGTTTTTGTTTTTGTGCAGTGGAATTTTATCTGCTCTCCTCCAGTTCCTTTAGTTTCAAAGATGCATTGAACAGAACCATGAAGAGCACAGCCAGCACTCCCTTGAGCTCTGTGTCCTGGATGTACTCAGTCAGATCCCAGTGCCTTGTTTGCTTCTAACGCTGGTTCTTGGACACAGAAACAATCCTACACCTGAACAGCCAATTTTATAAGGAGCATCCTGAAGATGCATGCCATTAATGTGCGTAACTCACGGTATTTAAATTATTTACGCATATAGGGAGTTATTTTAGAAGAGAAGGGCATGAGATGAATGTCCCAAAATGCCAACATGGATGTCGCAACTACTGGAATGTGCTGAAGGCAGTTTCAGACCTGGGCAGATCTACATGTTCATCTAGTAGCCACATGCAAGTCTGGATGTCCTGGTGTGGACATCTTTGGGAGTGTTTCTGGCATGGCTAGGGCGAAGAAAGTGGCCACATGTCCATGATGTATTTCATATTCCATTCAGGATGTGCTGTGTGCGGCATCCAAACGTCCCACTCTATATATACTATAAATCACGAATATCTAAGGGACTTTGCTGTTCACACCAACTGCAGTTTGCGATTGTGACTGAAGGAGCTTGTACTGGAGAGAGATCTATGTGCCTGTCATCCCATATCTACTGAGAAGTCTTTGTAGTGATTCCCCTGTGTCTCTGCTGTGGTTCTACCCCCAATAGTGCTCGTTGTACTCCATTGATGTCCACTTGTTGACCCCAGCCCTCCACCATCCCCATTCCCCTACTGGTAATAGGATGATAATGGGAATGGGGGCTGGGACTGGGAATGGGCTGATACTGATGCTGGGGGGACTAGAAATGGGCTGATACTAGGTCTGGGGAGATGGGCTTGGAAGGGAACTAATTCTAGGGCTGAGGTCCTGAAATTAAAGGGGATAATGCTGGCAAATGCTAGGGTCAAAAAATAGGAAGAGCTGGAGGAGTGAGAAGGGAGAAGAGGAACTATATTGCAGGAAGTGAGGAAGAAGCAAAGTCAACCAAGAGAAGGATATAAGAAAGCATGCAGTTTTGGGTTGGTGTTTTTTAGTGGCGTCATGTCAGTACTGATTCCTGACAGCCCAGCTGCCTCTAGGTTTTACTTGGTAATGTATCACCAGAAGTAGAGTGCCAGGCTTTTTCTTCTAAGGCAATGGAGGGTAAATTGACTTGCCCAAGGTCACATGGAGTGATCCTTATCTTCTGGGAGCTAGGCAGTTGCTTTAACCACTAGCCTACTCCTCCACTCCTGCATGCTGGGATAAGAAGGAGGAAAGACAGAGTTAATAAATATTGGAGAAGGAAATAAATAGGTAGGTGCTAGGGAAGGAGAATAGGAGGCAGGTACTAGGGACATATGATGAAGGAAAACAGGGACTCTGACAGGTAGAGACTCTAAGATTGTGTGAGAAAACAGAAGAAAGACTTTAAGATAGAGGAAATAACATAGTAACATGACTGCAGATGCACGATGCAAGGCTCCACATTAGGAACCACCACCCAGGAAAAAGATTTAGGCGTCGTCATGGATAACATGTTGAAACCCTCCACCCAGTGTGCAGCGGCGGCCAAGAGAGCAAATAGAATGCTAGGTATCATAAGGAAAGGAATGGAAAATAAAAGAAAGGATATTATAATGCCTCTGTATCGTTCCATGGTGCAATCGCACCTTGAATATTGTGTGCAATTCTGGTCGCCGTATCTTAAAAAGGATATAGCGATATTAGAAAAGGTTCAGAGAAGAGCCACCAAAATGGTAAAGGGGATGAAAGGATACTCCTATGAAGAGAGACTAAAAAGGATAAGGCTCTTCAACCTGGAAAAGAGACGGCTGAGGGGAGATATGATAGAAGTCTATAAATTAATGAACGGAGTGGAACGGGTAAACGTAGATCAATTGTTTACGCCATCAAAATATAGAAAGACTAGGAAACATGCAATGAGGCTACAGGGTAACCTATTTAAGACTAATAAGAGAAAATATTTTTTCATCAACGTGTTATCAAACTCTGGAATTCGTTACTGGAGGATGTAGTAAAAGCTGTTAGTGTAGCCGGGTTTAAAAAAGGTTTGGACAAGTTCCTGGAGGAAAGGTCCATAAACCATTATTAAAAGGGACCCAGGATATCCACTGCTTGCCCCATTGTGGAACCTGCGTCTTTTAGGGAAACCTCTAGGTACTTGTGACCTAGATCGGCCACAGTTGGAAACAGGATACTGGGCTTGATGGACCTTGGTCTAACCCAGTATGACATCTCTTATGTTCTTAAGACCAGCATGGTCCATCTAGTCTGCCCAGCAAGGTGACAAGAGTAGGTGCTCCTGCCGCCCCATGCAGGTCACCCCTCCCAATGCCTTGGTTTAGGGGTGTACTTACCGGTCCATGCAGGTCACCCCTATTTGTTGAGATACAAGAAATAGTTAAGTTTATTTTGAATTTATCCTGTTGCCATAAAGGGATCTACTGTGTCTGTCTCATACCACTTTGAATTCTGTCACTGTATTTGCTCCCATCACTTTCATCGGGAGGGCATTCCAAGCATCCACCACTCTTTCAGTGAAAAAGTATTTTCTGATGTTGCCTTTCAGTTTACCTCCTTGCAGTTTCATATTATGCCCTCTAGTTTTAAGGCTTCTCCGTCTTTGAAAACGGTCTGTTTGTTCATTAATACTCTTTAAGTATTTAAAGATCTGTATCATATCTCCCCTGTCCCTCCTCTTCTCTAGTGTATACATATTTAGGTCTTGGTGTCTCTTTTCATACATCTTCTGGCACAGGCTCCAAATCATCTTGGTTGCCTTTCTCTGAATCGTTTCCATCTTTTTATATCCTTTGCAAGATGTGGAGCCTGATTCTCGTAAGGCATATCCAGGCTGCCTGGACCCGATTCTGGTCCGTGGGAACAAAACATTACCACGGCAGCCAGAATCAGGCCCGAGGAAGGCCCGGCGTGACCCTGCCCGCCTGCAGGGATGTTTTCTCCGTAGGCACCCTTGGCCACCACAGTTCGACCCCCCCCTCTTCCCTGTCCCACGACCCATGGCTGGCCAATTGGGGCCTGGATCGGGCGGTGGGGACCCCCGCACCTGGCCCCAGCTCCGAGGGGGGATCCCCAGCCCAGATCGTACAAAAAATGCTGCTTGTACCACCTTCGAGGTGGTATAAGCAGCACATCTCCACAGGCCCAGCAGCATGTACAGGGCCATGCCCTGATCAGCCCTGTATGTGCTGTCAGGCTGGCCTGCCCCCACTCTGCCCCGTTCCTGCTCCCTCCTGCCCCCTGCCGGCTCTCCCCGTCCTGATGCACAGGATGTACAGGGAGAGCCAGTGGAAGAATTGGGCCCCGCAACCTGTGTTTTGGAATGGGGCCCATAGTCTCCAAAACTGAACACAGTATTCCAAGTGAGGCCGCACCAGTGACTTGTACAGTGTACCTTTCTGCTGGTAATTCCTCTGTGTATGCAACCCAGCATCCTTCTGGCTTTGGCCACTACCTTGTCACACTGTTTCACCACCTTGAGATCCTCAGAAACAATCACTCCGAGGTCCTTCTCCTGGTCCGTGCACACCAACATCTCATCCCCTATCACATTCAATTCCCTTGGATTTCTGCTTCCTGGGTGCATGACACTACACTTCTTCACATTAAATCTTAACTGCCAAGAATTAGACCATTCTTCCAGCATTTGTAGATCTTTCCTCATATTATCCACTCCCTCAGGGGAGTCCATTCTGTTGTGACGTTTCATGTCATCTGCAAAAAGAAGTCCTTTAGCAATATCACTTACAAATACATTGATCTGAAAGACTTCAGAAAAAAACTTAAGATGCACCTCTTCCAATCACATTTCAATTTAACCTCATGAAATTCACTCAGGCATGTGTAAATATGTAGTTTGCTCCAGTATGAGGTCCTTAAGTCAGCAATGTGTAAATATGTATATAAGTACCATGTGTAAATATGTATATAATATACCCTGTGTGAAGTCTTAACATCAATCAACTGTAAATCTGTAACCATATCTTTGCTGTGTTCTACCTCCCCCTCCCTAATCGCAATGTACATATCCCTAATTACTGGCCCGTACAGCCAATCTCACCATGTATAGCAACCGCTTCTGATCACTGGAAGCAGCAGGATACAAATGTACGCTAAATAAATAAATAAATAAATTGAATAGTACCGGTCCCAGGACCGATCCCTGGGGCACACTACTAATTACCTTCCTTTCATCCAAGTGAGTTCTTTTTACCATCAGGGCCGGCCCGTCCATTGAGCAAGAATGTTTTTTGCACAGGGCCCCGCATTTCAGGGGGCCCCGCGCAAAAAACATTCTTCAGCATCCCAAGTTTTAAAAAAAAAAAACAAACCGGCTGCTTCTGCCGCGGCAGCAGCAAGAGCTCTGCCGCGGCAGCATCAAGAGCTCTGCCGCGGGGCCCCCCCCTGCCCGGCAGAGCCTCCGTGCATCCTCAGCAGCTTTCTTCATGTCCAAAACGCGGGCTTCTTTCAGAGCCGCGAGAGTTTCCTTTCTCGCGGCTCTGTTAATCCCGCCGAGGGTGATGGGATTTCCCATCAGCCCCGCGGGATTAAGAGAGCCGCGAGAAAAGAAACTCTCGCGGCTCTGAAAGAAGCCTGCGTTTTGGACATGAAGAAAGCTGCTGAGGATGCACGGAGGCTCTGCCGGGCAGGGGGGGGCCCCGCGGCAGAGCTCTTGATGCTGCCGCGGCAGAGCTCTTGATGCTGCCGCGGCAGAAGCAGCCAGTTTGGTTTTTTTTTTATTTTAATTTGGAATGATAGGGGGGGGGGTGGTTAGGACTGGTAATGGGCTATGGGAGGGGAGGCTAAACTGGAAGTGGGCTGATGGGGGGGGGGTGGTGTGGACTGGTAATGGGCCGGGGGGGGGCTGGTTAGGACTGGTAATGGGCCGGGGGGGGGGGTGGTGGTTAGGACGGGGAAGTGGCCCGGGGGGGGGGGCGAAGACTGGGAGGGTGCTCATGGGGGGGGGGGGTTCGGACGGGTAATGGGCTATGGGGGGGGCTAAGTGGGCTGATGGGGGGGGTTAGGACTGGTAATGGGCCATGGGGGGTGGAGGCAAGGACTGGTAATGGGCCATGGGGGGGGGCTAAGTGGGCTGGGGGGGGCTAAGTGGGCTGGGGGGGTTAGGACTGGTAATGGGCCATGGGGGGGGAGGCTAGGACTGGTAATGTGCTGATGGGGGGGGGATAGGACGGGTAAGGGTCTGAGGGGGGGGTTAGGACTGGTAATGGGCTATGGGGAGGGGGCTAAGGCTGGAAGTGGGGGGCTAGGACTGGAAATGGGCTGATGGGGGGGCTAAGACTGGAAATGGGCTGATGGGGGGGTAGGACTGGTAATTGACTATGGGGAGGGGGCTAAGGCTGGAAGTGGGGGGGTAGGACGGGAAATGGGCTGATGGGGGGGGGTTAGGACTGGTAATGGTCTATGGGGGGGCTAAGACTTGAAGTGGGCTGAAGGCGGGGGGTGGTTAGGACTGGTAATGGGAGATGGAGGGGGAAGGACTGGAAATGGGCGGAGGGGGGGGGTAGGACTGGTAATGGGCTATGGGGGGGCTAAGACTGGAAGTGGGCTGATGGGGGGGGGTGGTTAGGACTGGTAATGGGCCATGGGGGGGGGGTTAGGACTGGTAATGGGCCAGGGGGGGGGTTAGGACTGGTAATTGGCTATGGGAGGGGGTGGTTAGGACTGGTAATGGGCCGGGGGGGGTTAGGACTGGTAATGGGCTGATGGGGGGGAGGGTTAAGACTGGTAATGGGCCATGGGGGGGGGGGTTAGGACTGGTAATGGGCCATGGGGGGGAGGCTAAGACTGGAAGTGGGCTGATGGGGGGGGGTAGGACTGGTAATTGGCTATGGGGGGGGCGAAGACTGGAAATAGGCTGAGGGGGGGGCTAGCACGGGAAATAGCGTGAAGGGGGGGATAGGACTGGTAATGGGCGATGGGGGGCTAAGACTGGAAATGGGCTGATGGGGGGGTAGGACTGGTAATTGGCTATGGGAGGGGGCTAAGACTGGAAATAGGCTGATGGGGGGCTAGGACTGGAAATAGGGTGATGGGGGGTTAGGACGTAATGGGCTGATGGGGGGTTAGGACTAGTAATGGGCTATGAGGAGGCTAGGACTGGAAATGGGCTGAGTGGAAGGAGGGCTTGAACTGCAAATAGCTGATGGGGACGGGGGCTTGGAATGGAAATGGGTTGTGAGGGGGAGGGAGCTAGGACTGGAAATGGGTGAGGGGGGGGCTAGGACAGGAAATGGGCTGATGGAGGGGCTAGAATAGGACTGGAAATTGGCTGTTGGGGGGTGCTAAGATTGGAAATGGGCTGTGGTGGAGGGGGCTTGGATTGAAATGGACTCATGAAGGGGCTAGAACTGGAAGTAGGCTCATGGGGGGCTTGGATTGGAAATGGGCTGAGTGGAGGGGAGCTAGGATTTGACATGGGCTGATGGTGGGGCTAGGAAAGGACTAGAAATGGGCTCATGGGGGGCTGGGATTGGAAATGAGCTGATGGAGGTACTTGGATGGGACTGCAAATAGATGGGGGAGCTAGGACTGGAAATGGGCTTATGGGGGGCTAGGACTGGAAATGGGCTGATGCGGGGACTAGAAGGGAGCGGATGCTGGGTGGGACTGGAACTAGAATGGAGCTGATGTTGGGGGAGGATTACAATGGGATGGAGCTGGGAGAGTGAAATGGAGAGGGACAAAATATTTTGTGTGGGAGGGAAGACAAATCTACAATTGTCCGGATATTGGGAGAGTAAGTGGGGATTGAGGATGGAGGGGTAAAATTTGAGTGGATGAAATAGGAATGAGGAAAGAGGAAAAGGAGAAAGATTAGTATGTTAAAGCAGATGTAGAGAGAGAATGGAAAAAAACTAGAAGAGAGAAGAAAAGACAAATGGACAGCAGACGATGAAGAATTAGCGGAAGACACGAAGAAGAAACCAGAAGAAAGTGGCTGGAGCAATTGCAGCTGAAAAGAAATGCACAAAAGGTAGAAAAATATCTCTTTATTTTGAATTTATTAATTGGAATATGTCAGCTCTGGGAAATGTGCATCATTAACGTCTGCGCTTTGTTTAGTACAAGAGCAAATTAATGTATAGTTTTATTTCTACAGTGTTGTACATTCCAAGTTTGGCTTTTGGGATTCCCAGTTTAATTATTGTCTTCCTGTTTCTAAATTGTGATTCCTTGTTTGGTGATGGTTTATGTTCTGTTCATGTGTAACTGAGCTGAGGTATTCTGTTTATGTAATTCCTATTTGACATTGCCACTTGTTCTCTTTCCCCAGTAGGTCATGTATTGTTGTTCTCTGAAATGTATTGGTTTAATATTTGCAGCGTTTCCTTTTGATAGTTAGGGTATGGTGCTTTATGAGTCCTGGTAGTGCTGTTAGGATACGGCGGGTTTGCTATGGGTTCTAAATGGGCAGTGTTTGTAGTAGTTCCTAATGTGTCTGGCGGTTGGCACTGGATTATAGTAATGTAGAAGTCTTTTAGTCTTTCTTTATTCATACACTCATTAAGAGGCATGTTTACTAAAAGTTCGTGTATGGTAACATTATGCAAATATTTATGCAAATGAGGACCCTTATGCAAATGAGGCCCCGCACCGAGTCTCCGCACATGGCCCCGCACCCCCCTTGGGCCGCCCCTGTTTACCATCACCTACTGTCTTCTGTCAGTCGATCAATTTTTGATCCAGTTCACTTCCTTGGGACCCATCCCTAGGCTGTTCAGTTTATTGATAAGCCTCCTGTGAGGAACAGTATCATAGGCTTTTCTGAAATCTAGGTAGATCACATCCATCTCATGCCCTTGATCTAGTTCTCTGGTCACCCAGTCAAAGAACTCAATCAGATTTGTTTGGCATGATTGTCCTTTGGTAAAACCATGTTGTCTCGGATCATGCAGCCTATTGGTTTCGAGAAAGTTCCCTATTCTCTCTTTCAGGAGTGCCTCCATTATTTTTCCCGCCACCGAGGTAAGACTTACTGGCCTGTAATTTGTCACTTCTTCTCTATTGCCACTTTTGTGAAGGTGTACCTCATCAGCCGTTCTTCAGTCCTGTGGAACTTCTCCTGTCTCCAAGGATCTATTAAAAACATCAGTGACATCAGCTCATTGGATGGTCGCCTAAGTCTTGAGCTCCAGCAATTTCCCCATAAAAAAGTGAAAATCTCCCCCACCCAAAAAACAAGTTGTGAAAGTGAAGTAGAGGGTGCAGATGAATGGAGAATAGAGTGAGGCAGCAGCTGATATGACGATGTGGCAAAAACCAACTGAGAATTCACCTACCAGGCAGGTCGAGGTACCCCGTGTGACTCCAGTTAAATGGCACACAAGGAGAGCAGCTGTATGCCAGCAATAAATGCGAGCAGTGATGATGAACTGTCGGAGGACATAATTCCCACAGCACTTACTAAAACAGAACTGCATGACTGGTTCCAGGATTTAAAAAAAGAAATTCATGAGGTCCAAGTGGAAATTACTGGATTGATCAAAGAGCTGCGGACCAAAGTTGCTGAGTTGGGGCTGCAAGTGGAGGGCAGAGAGACCAGGATAGTTCATGTACAGGAGGAGGTCGACGGCCTAAGGCATATGGTTCAAGAATTGGCACATGAAAAGGACGAAATGGCCTTAAATGTCGAGAACATGGAGAACTATATGAGGAGACCAACAAAGCAGATACACAAGGACTGACAACAGTTGTAGGTGAAAATCTTGTTTATTGCGCCCCGACACGTTTCGGCTAGAAAGCCTTCTTCAGGGAGTCTTAAAGGAACACACCTCAGAAAGATAATAATAACAAACAATTCTAAACATCTATATACATAAATACAATAAAAACATAAACTTTAATTAGTGCATTAGGCATATTAATCAAACGAACAAATACCTACAGTCCTAAAAAACATATAGAATATGTAGCCACATAATTAAGAATATGAATATACAAATATAATATCATTAAAAGATTATAAATTCATGAATAATAATGTTAAACTAAGAATGTAACAATAAACATGAATAAAAGCAAAAAGGACAACAACATGTGAACGCTAAATCAAGTAAAAGCACAAGAAGGGAGAGATGAGGAGGACATAGAACCAAATATAAAATGAATAAATACCTTAAGTCTGTCACGTGGTACACTAAAAGCTGATAATAAATAAATAAATATATTACCATGTATAAAAAAGTCAATGCCATTAACAAATCAAAACCAAAGATAAAGATAAAAACAAGGTAACATGTAATAATACTTTAAAATGATCAAATAGCAAATGTGGATGCATCAGAACAAAAAAGGGGGGAGGAGCACGTCACAAAAGGAGATATCCCCAAAGGAACATTGCTGAAGATTAAATCCCATTAATAGGCAGAAGCGCTCTAAAAAAATAATATTAAGGCCTATATCGCTAATGAAATGAACACTAGTAACTTGTGCTGGATTTTAATGACTAAAACGGCTTAAAGAAATATGATGTGAATAATGTATTGTTTGTGAATTCATCTAAAGGAACGAAATGAAGAGGAATATTAGCTAAGCCGTCATCCCAACAGAACATTTTCTATATTAAAAAATGTGTGGTGCACATCATACTCCCTAATGAAATACATTCCTTAAAACCTCAAAAGTACAATTGCGTCCGACCTGCAATATGTATTGGCTCGGTCTGTGTTACAAAGTATCTGCTGAATAGCGAAAAAGTGATAAACCGAAGGCAACAAACTAGCAATACATGGTATTAAAAAAGGAAGGCTATTGAAGATGTTAATGTATAAAGCCCTATAAAATAAATCGAAAAAGAAGAAACTGGAGATAAGAAGCTCACCATTGAAAAGCGCTGTGTTGCTACGCTGCTCAAAATGACGCGATGGGGCTCAATGCGGGCAAGAGCTTGAAATACCGGCGTTTTCCCGCCTTTGTGGGTTAGGGGTCAACGGGACCGAACAAACTGTCTCAATGGCTAAAAACTGCTGATATTGATGACAAATCTCATAAGATACAAAAAACACTTCCTATAGGACACATTATATTACAAAATTGTTCCAAATAAAAATGTAGAACTGCTCAGAAGGAAGGGGGAGGAGGGGGGAGGGAGTGGGGAAGGGGAAGGAGGGGAGAAGAGGAGGGGGGAAGAGAGAGGGGAAGGAAAGGGGGGGGAAGGAAGGGAAGGAGGGGAGGAAAGAAAGGGAGGGGGAGGGGGAGAGGGGGGAGGGGGACCAATGGTGTTTTTAGAGAGGGGCATTCTCTCTGAATTTACTTGGTAGGTTTAATATAGCTTGAAGATTCATAGACAACTATTGGGGAGAAACATAAGACTGCTAGTTACTATGGCAATGCACCAAAACCCCAAAACAGCACTCCGCATATTTCAACTATATTTTATAGCAAAGAAAAAAAACCCAAACATTCTTTCTTCACAAAAGAGAGAGAGGAAAAGTGGATCCCAGAACCCACGGGGCACATATATGGGCAGCTCAGAAAAAGTCTATGCTGTCCCCACCCCCAGAACATCAGTGACCCACCATCAATTCCCCCTTAAAGATCACCATACAAAAATGTGGCGATTTACAGGAAAGTAGTAAGCTGCATATGCATATAACATAGCTATATTGTTAAATTCCACTCTAGCCAGCTTCATAGCAATAGTCCAACAAAAATAACAAGAAAACTTAGCTGGATCATAATGTCAGACATGCTACAGCAATAGCAATGATAGTCCCACAAAATTAGCAGCAAACATCATCCATCTCCTGTCTCCCAACGCCCCCTCAGGACATCTATATAACGTTTCACCAAAGCTTCATAAGGAGAATCTAAACACTACCCAAAAAAAGAACACAAGAAACACATCCTTCTTAACTATAAAAATAAATATAGGCAAGCCTATAGATCCAAAACTAACCTTGCCAGTGCAAACTTCAGCAGCAGATTCACCAAACCAGCTCAAAAAAACGCTGCGCATGCGGCTTATATATCAGACCCTTCACTAACAATTTAAAGAGATCCGAACACACTGCACTTACACCTACAGCCTCAGACCCTTCATAAAAACCTCAAGGAGGAACCCTAAACACATACATCTTCAAAATCAAAACAGAAACCACCGTAAAACCACCAGTCACATACACACAGTCCAATCAATTTGAGAATTTAAACTGCCAGGAGACACAGTATCTAGCCTAAAGATCCATCGCTGCTCACAAACAGACAAAGCCTGATCCCTAGACATACTCTGCCGACCACCCACAATGGAATCAATACAAAAAGTGTAGATCTATAAACACATGGTCTATATCTAAACAATGCTGTACAATAGGGGCCTCCTTGCATCGACATTTCAGTCTACTCCTATGCTCACCCATCCGAACCTTAAACGGGCAGGCAGTTTTCCCTATATAGAGGAGACCACATGGGCAACATATACAATAAACGACATAGAGAGAATCACATGTAGTGTGACTCCGCAAGGAATATTCCCTTTCCTTATACCAAAAAGACTGTTTCTAATGTGATAGAACAAATAGAACACTTCCCACAATTCCAATGTCCCGGGTTGTACCACCTGAAATGGAACCTGAGGGCAAAGGCAAGCCGGGCTTAATATTTCCTTCAAGTTCCGATCCCGAGACCATACACAACGGGGACAAACCCCAACCAAACCTGGAACTGCCTCCAAAACATTAGATGTCTCCGCAAGATGCGTTGACTATGATAACTCAAAGGAGAAAAATGAGAAACAAAGGTAACACACTGATCATCTTCTCTCGACAGACCACCAACATGGGATCTGAGAAGCCAATCTCTATCATTATAGAGTGCTCTACAATAAGCCCTATCAATCACCCTCACTGGATATCCCCATGCTCGAAACTCAACCATTAAAGACCTCTCTTTATATTCGGCACAAGAAGAACAATTCCTCCGGAACTTAATAAATTGTGAAAAAGGGAGCCCCTCCAATAATTTAATCAGATGTACACTTGAAAAATGTAAAAAAGTATTATGATCAGTGTCGTCCTTGTATACTGTAGTTGCCCAGCCTTCAGACTGCCTCATGACTAAAACATCAAGAAAAGCAATCTTCTCAACATGATAATTTAAAGTAAATTGTATGCTTGAGTACAAGCCGTTCAACCAGCAATGAAACGGCAACAAAGGTTCAATCGCCCCTTCACTTATTAGGAAAATGTCATTTATGTAACGCCACCATACTTTAATCCCAGATATAAAAGGGGAGGTAGACTTATGCTCATATTCCCCCATAAACAAATTCGCTATAGAGGGAGCAAAAGTAGCCCCCATAGCCACCCCAGAGACCTGCTGATAAATGATACCCTCAAAAATGAAATAATTCTTCTTTAAAGCAATCTCAGTGAACTGTGAGAAAAGCTGTATTTGTTTAAGTGACAGATCACCCCGATTCAGCAGCGCTCTCTCAACTACTTTCAACGCCTCTGATTGCGGTATGCTAGTATATAGTGCTGCCACATCAAGGGTAACCAAGATAGTATTAGGTTACTTAGCCCATTGTGAAGACTCAGACAACATGGCAATGCAATCTACTAAGGGGTACGGGGGGGGGGAGGGGTGGAATGCTTGATTGAGGGAAAGCTGGGTATGACGGGAGGGCCTAAGAGCAAGTTACTGCCCTGTATATCCAATGAAGAGGGAGGGACGGAGAGAATGGTGGGGGGAGGGAGGGTGAGTAGTGGAAGGGGTAGAGGGTGAGGGATGGGAGGGAATTGGGAGGCTACTGGGTTCAGATGGGAAGATGAGTAGGAATAATAGTGATAATAGTAATGTATGTCAGCTGGTCTTGATAAATGTAAAAGGGCTAAGCTCCTGGCAGAAGCACAGTCTCTTACATCGTGAAGCCGCACGGTGAAAAGCGAATGTAGTTTTCATTCAAGAAACATATTTGAAGCGTTTCCTGAATGAAAACGTGAATGAGATCAAAAGATATTTGCGCATTTTTCTTGCAGCGCAATAGGGGGGCGCAGAGGCAGGGGGTATCTTGATCGCTGCGGATCATAAACTAGAAGTTAAAACTGAGATCTGAGACAGTGGCAGGTGATACCTAGTGCTAGATAGGATAGTGGTTCTTGTCGCAAATATATATGAGCCTAATAAAGCACAAGGAGCATCTTTTTGAGAGGGTGTTGTCTCAGCTGCTGCAGGTGTCCGCATCCCCTTTGGTGTTAGGGGGGGACTTTAACTTAACAGTGAATCCCCGACTGGACAACTCTAGGGGCTGGGTTGAAGGTGGAAGGACCCACCGCTGTAAGCTGGAGAAACTGGTGGAGTTCTTACATTTGATGGATAGCTGGAAGGATACGAGAGTGCCGTAAGAAGGCGTATACATTTTACTCACATACTTATCAATGCTATAGTTGATTGGATATGTTCTGGCTGGACTGCACATGGGCGTCAGCTATTTTGAAAGCTAAGATCAGTGAAATTTCTTGGTCAGACCACGCGTCCATAGGACTCTGACTGCAGTGGGAGCAGAAACCATCAGTTATCCTATTTTGGAAATTGAATGACTCGTTAGAGCATGGGACTACAACCCAAAAGAAAAGGCAGAGCATAGCGGAGTATTATCTGATAAATGATACCAAGGACTTGGAGATAGGAATATTGTGGGATGGTATGAAGGCAGTAATTCATGGGCTGTTGATTTCAGAAGCCACTCACCATAAATGAATGAGGATTAAGGAGGAGGAGAGGTTGCGAGTGAGGATCCGTAGATTGGACACCCAGGGAGCTCTGGCGGAGGAGAAGGAAAGGGCAGTGCAACTTGCTGAATGTAGGCTGAGGGCGACGGCCTTGCTCCAGAGGGCTGTACAATTCCAGATCAAACAGGTTAAGCAACTCCACTTTGAGTGGGGGAACCGAGTGGACAAGCTGTTAGCTTGCAAACTTAAGGCACAAATCCAACAGCAACAGATCATAAAGTTGAAGGATGCACAGTGGCACTGCATTGTGAAGAGGAAGACATGCGGGATATTTTTAGGACATCTTACCAAACACTGTATTGCAGTGAACAGATGATTTCGCAGGGGGAGATAAGGGATTACCTCCTAGGCTGTGACATGGCTACACTAACCACATGCAGACAGTGCAATTAGACAGGGATATAATGGGGGAGGAAATTAAGCAGGCCATAGTGAGTATGAAAGCAGGAAAGGCCCCAGGCCTGGATAGATATACCTCTCGCTTCTATAGAACCTTTCGGGGCAGTTGGTAGAACAGATGCAGATCCTGTTCAATGAGATTCCCAGTAAAGGTAGGATACCAGAATCTATGTTCATGGTGAGCATCATGGTGTTATTTAAAATGGGAAAGGATAGCACAATATGTGGCTCCTACAGGCCTATCTCATTAATCAACCTAGATGCAAGATTCTTACGAAAGTGCTAGCTAATTGGTTAAAGCGGGTGATAGCCAAGGTGGTGGGGGAAGATCATTCTGGGTTTATCCCTGGAAGGCAGATCAGGGACAATATACAAAAACTGCTCAACTTGATATGGAAGGCAAGAGGACTCAGTGCTGGTAGCAGTTGACATTGAAAAAGCTTTCGACAGAGTGGAAAGGGGGTTTATGGTGCAAGTACTCAAAAGAGTGGGAGTGGGTGCACGGTTTATAGATTGGATAAAAACTTGGTACACCAACTCTAAGGCAAGGATTAGAGTGAATGGGCGTTATTCAGGGGAATTCTCTTTATGCTGGGGGACGAGGCAGGGGAGGCCTTTATCCCCACTACTATTCACTCTGGTAATAGAGCCACTGACTGCAAAGGTCCGAAGCAGTGTTAATATATGGGAGATTTGGTTTGGGGGGGTCAATTGTAAAATCAGTCTCTTTGCAGATGACATCATCTACACTTACCCATTGAGTTCATTATCAAACCTACATATAGAAATTGAACATTACAGCCAGCTCTCAGGCTATAAAATAAATATGACTAAGACTGAAATTTTGAAGATTAGTTTAGAACTGGGGTTAGATAAAAGGTCCTTTCCCTCTTGGTGGGCAGCACACACTATACAGTACTTGGGAGATTTTATTCCCCAAATCATGAAAAGATGTGGCTAAAGATCAGGGGACACCTAGAGAAATGGGACAAGGTGACGCTGTTCTGGCTAGGGCGGATGGCGATCATTAAGATGAATGTGCTTCCGTGGCTACTCTTTCTGTTTATGGTCCTGCCGATTACAATTTCTGATGAGCTGTTGCGAAACTGGAAGCGACACATTTTTGGATATATTTGGAAGCAACGTCCCCCCAAGGTGGCAGATTGGGTTTTGACACAAGGGAGGGACAAGGAGGGTATAGGGGTCCTGTCCGTGCTGGAGTTTTATGGGCAGCAGTGTTAAGCGGGATGGTGGAGTGGGGGAAGGGGAAGAATGCAAGCAATGAGTAAAAATAGAACAAGCTCTGGAGGGTTCTTTACCTCTCGGGCAATGCTGTTTAGCTTTCAGGCGGGGGGGAAGAGGTTGGGAGCATGCTCACCCTTTGTCAGAGCAACCTGGAGGGTGTGGGGCTGCTACCGAGCCGAATTGTGTGGGACCCATGCTTGGTACAGGAACACCCCTCTTCTTTTTAATGAAAACTTTGCCCCAGGATGAATGTACTGTGTCTACCATGAGAGGAGTTTGAAGGATCTTGATAAAATGGGGCTATTTTTGGATGATGATGGAGCGATGATCAGTTTCGAGTCTCTGAGAGAGCGTTTTCAGATACCCAACGAGCAGGAATTTTTCTATCAACAGGTCTGCCCCTATGTGCAGTCCAGCCAAAAGAGAGAGGGGCCAATGTGGTGCAGAAGTGACTTTGAGAAGATACTGGAGTAGTGGGAGGGGCACACAGTCTGATATCAGACCTATATTCATTGCTGAAGCAACAAAGGGTTGGAATTCCTAGACACTGCCAGAAATGGGAGGAAAATTTCAGCATGGCTCTTGGGGAGCAGCAGTGGCCGGAAATTAATATGGCCACTAGGAAGTTATCCCCTGTGGTTACCATAGTGGAGCAGACCTATAAACATCTGGGATACAGTCAGGTTACATAGAATTGAGATGAAGAGTATTGTGCTGTGCTGGAGTGGGTGTGTACAGATGGGAGATTTTATTCATATGTGGTGGAGTTGTCCGGTGATGGTGAACTATTGGAAAGCAGTTAAGGAGTGGGTGGATGGTATGGGGGTGGGGACCCTGCAGCTTTCCCAGTTGAGCTGCCTATTAAACGGGCCAGTACCAGGAGTAGCATCGGGGGGTCCATCAGGATGTGTATAGTGGCAGCGCATATGGCGCTGGCTAGGCATTGGCAAGACCAGCTGATACCAGATATTACTGAAGTGAAGAAGAGGTTGGAGTGGATCTATAGTGTGATGGCTGCTACAGTGGGGCGAGGCCCTCAAGTGGCACACTTTCACGCAACTTGGAGTGTCTATGAGAGTCATCGGCAGCTGAGCGGTGAATAAAGTTATGGACATAGGGTTGGGTGGGATGGAGAGGGGGAGTGGGCGGGGAACGCTTGGGGGGTAAAAATCTTGGCTGTATATTGAGATATGTTTATGTATAGTATGTTGGATCAATAAAAATCTACAAATAAAAAAAAGGAAGCCTGTAAGATAAGATCCCAATATGCAGCCTAAGTGGGGACTCGAGGCTTGGATGAGATTGTGAGTGGGAATTGGAGTTGGTTGGGGGGATAGTGGGGACTAAGAAACTGACCAGAGATTAAAAGTACTGAGGGGAAAGATGATTTGGTGAGCAGTAAGAGTAGGGCTGTGAGGCTAAGTACAGAAATGTGACTTGAAGTGGAGTACCAGGGCCCTCTGAAAGAGTTAATATCAAGTGTGAAAAATAGCTCTGAATATTTCTGTCAGTATTACAAGGGAGAGACACTCAAGGTTACATCTTGCAAGACAGGGAGCTTTTGTTTTGATTAAGCTGAGCAATATGTCAGTGTTTAGTTATGACCTGTACATTATTTAACTTGACTTGCAACATGTAGATAAACAGAAAGTAAAGCAGAAGCATGACATAGTGTGTGATAAGATGAATCTGTACCATGTAGCAGTTTCTTCCTAATAAATGGAGTGCTATGGCCTAGCTAAATTGGGGGATTACAGGCCACTGCTCAAATTAGCAGGCCTGAGTCTCTTCCTTAAGTCCTTAAATAGTAATGTTATTGATAAGTCTCTGTTAATGTGTGTTTCATTACACTGGTCAACAATTTTTACAAAAGTCATGTTACTGAAATAAAAATAGTCATTTCTTATCAATTTTTATATGCTGAACACGAATATGACAGTGAAATTGTAAAGTTGGCTCTAGTTTTTTTGTAAATCTACAAGAATTAAATGTTTACATCACGAAATGCATGTCAATAGTAAATATAATAGGCCTTCGGTTAATACCTGTAAAAAAACAAGTCATAGACTACTTCTTAGATTTTTTCGCCTGTCTCTTGTACAGCTGTTCGGGAGCTTCTCTGGGGAGTATCCAGCAGTAGTCAGCCAGCATTGTAGTGGACCATTTTCCCTGGTATCTTTGCTCCATCGTTGCGATGTCCTGGTGAAAATGTTCGCCCTGTTCATCACTAACCATACCACAGTTGTCAGGAAAGAAATCGAGATGGGAATCAAGGAAATGGATCTTTAGAGACATATTGCAGCCAAGTTTCTGATACTGCATCAGCATGTCTTCTACTAGTTCCTTGTAGTTTTCTGCCCTAACATTCCCGAGAATGTTTGTTGACACTAGGCGAAAAGCATTCCATGCTTGTTTCGCATCACCCTGAAGTGTAGTCCATGGCTTTCACAAAGCTTTTCATCAAACCTAGTTTGATGTGAAGGGGTGGTAGCAGGATTTTGTGAGCCTCAACCAGAGCTGGGTGCTGGATATTCTTCTCTCCAACTGTTACATTTTGTCTGCGATTCCATTCCTTCCGCAAGTAGTGCCAATCCCTTGCTCGGCTATCCCACTCACATAAGAAACACATGTATTTTATATATCCCTGTTGCAGTCCCATTAAAAGGGCAACTACCTTCAAGTCACCACAGAGGTGCCAGTTGTACTTGTTATAGTTAATGGAAGTCAGTAGATGCTTTAAGTTATCGTATGTCTCTTTCATGTGGACGGCATGCGCTACTGGAATAGATGGAAGACAGTTTCCATTGTTCAAAAGCACAGCCTTCAGACTCAGTTTCAAAGAGTCTATAAATAGTCTCCAGGCTTGTGGGTCATGAGTTATTTTTAAGGCATTCATGAGGCTTTCAATATCGGAACAGAATATCAGATTACTTTCCTTTCTGAAGAAAGGCTCCAACTGCTGGTGGCGCTTTCGATATGGAGTAATGTTGACATCTTCTTCTAGAAGATTCTATTGTTGGAGTCTTGATCCTAGCAATTCTGCGTTGTTCTTGGATAAGTCCAAATCACGAACCAGGTCATTTAGTTCTTCCTGTGTTATTCTGTGTGGAGTTGATAATGCATCCCAGTGAAAATCTGGGTCACTGCATACTGACGTACCAGGAGAAGAACAGGTCGGCTCACCCTTTTTCTCATCAGATAAATCAAGAGAATATTCTGATGGAGGTTCTGGAATAGGAAGTCCCTCACCATGTGGAACTGGTCTCAATGCAGACGGAATGTTTGGGTAGACTATGCTTGACTTCTTTTGCTTCGTTATTCCGCTGGAAAGAGGAGGAACCAAGCAGAAGTAACAGTCATTTATGTGGTTGCTTGGCTCTCTCCACACCATGGGGACTGCAAATGGCATTGATGGTCTTTTGCAATTCAACCTCTGTGAAAGTTGTGTTGTACATGTAGCGCAGCATATATGCGGGGCCCAAGGCTTGTCTTGGTCACCAATCTTGCATCCGAAGTAAAGATGATATGCCTTCTTCAGATGAGAAGTGATACTTTTCTTCTGGTTGGCAAATGTCACTTCCCCACAAATGTAGCAGAATTTGTCAACGGTATTAACGCACTTTTGCGGCATTACTGTTCTGTATTGTACCTAAATGGCTAAAATTATATGATTAATAAAAGTTACATGTAACAGTAGCTTAAACTGTCTCGCACACAGGCTGAAATATTTTAAATGCTCAACCTTTCCGACTGCGTATAGTACATCTGACGTCAGATGGCTTCAGCAACCATCTGGCAGTAGTATTGCATTGCATCAGAAAATGATGCAATCAACTCTGGATGATGTGTGCATGCTGGTATTATGCAATGTGATGCAATATTACATTATTCAAGGCTTATTTGGGATGTTGTTGATGTCCTACTGGATAAATTTACACGGTGAAACGTCAAAAATGAACTACATGCAATGTCTTCAAAACTAGAGCCAATAAAAAAATTTTAATGTTATATTTGTGTTCAGCTCACCAAGATACTACAGATTAAGGCCTTTTAAAGTCAGTAACGATTTCAATGTTGACCAGTGTGATTATTTCATTCCTCACTCTATTTGCATTTGAATTTGCACTTGAATTTAGAGAATTGGAGCCAAAGAACCAAGGTTGAATTTTGCTATCTAGTCAGGAGTAGCACAGGGAAAGAGATTCTTTCAAAATGTAGGGAGAGGAGAAGGTTTGAAGGACCTGGAGGATTTGGGGAAGGGTTGGGGGGCAATTGAAAAGCACAGCGTGCTATGGAGTGGATGAAAGCCACAGGAAGGGATTGGTCTTCCTTGAAGAGGTAAAAGTGGGTAGAAATGGGGGAAATGGAAGCCTGGATGGGGGTAAGACATAAGAAAGGCCTGGAGGTGGAGAGATGGTAAGTTAGGGAATGAGCTGGGGCTGGTACAGGGGTGAGAAGCAGAAGGTGGTAAATAAGACCGGGGAGGAGATAAGTACAGAAGGAGGAAATGGCAGACTAGAAAGTGGGTGAAAGATGGGGCAGGGGGGATAGGAAGCTGGCAAAGGAATGAGACAGATGTGGAATGGAAGTACTAGGGAAGTGAGATTAGGAAATGGAAAGCTGGTAAGTAGGTGAACAATGAAAAGAGGAAGATTGAAGATTGTAAGAGGAAAAAAGAGGAATGGAATGAAGCTATAGTTAGGTAAAAGGCAAATGAGGGCAATAGAAAGATCAGTGTCAGAGAGAGATGTAGCGAAGGAAAGGATGAAGAAGATGGGGAGTGTGAAGAAACAGAAAATGGAAATGGGATCTTGGAAAAGGACTTAGAAGAAAATCAACAAGAGGAAGTAGAAAAGAGAGACTGGGACCAACCCAAATGAAAATATAAGATGATCAGCTTGCACTACAAGATCGGATGCAAGGGAAGGACGCAAAAGCAAAAGTTGGCTTGGGATGCTACAATCCTTTAAGCCGACCCTGTCCCCATCGCTAATAGCTGGGGACTGTCTGAGGGGTTGTCTGTGCTGACATTGCAAACTGTGGGACATAGATGCACAGGGCCTGTATATCAGAGGGACATTGTGAGAGATATACATGTCACTTTTACATGTTGATAATATAGCCAACACATGGGATGGACCTGCAGCATGTTGGCGATAGCTGCATATATACCACTAGAACAGGGGTTCTGCCCCCATAGCCACAGGAAAAATATTGATAGGCTGGCTACAAAAGAGGATAGACCTTTTAGAGAACTATAACTTCAGATGGAAACTTTTTTTATCTCTGAGCCAAAGGTTACTAATAAAGTTAGGGCCCGATATTCAGACTTGTAAACCATGTAGCAAAGCCCCACTGCATCTCCTGCCAAATGGCCTGGAGATGCAGCAGGACCTCTACATCACCCAGACCCAGGAGGGCCTCACGTTGGTGCACCTGCTGCACTGGCACAGCAAGGTATGCAGTTCCACCAATTTGGCTTGTAGTGGCTCTGCATGGCCCTCTGTGCCATCACATCTGCCCTTCCCTCTCCCTCTCCATCCCACCCCACCCCCTCTCCATCCACCTTTGCCTTTCTTCCTCCCCATCGCCTCCCCTCTACTTCTGCCCTCCCCATTCCCTTCCTTTCTCCATCTCCACCCTTCCTCTTTCCCAGACCATTCCACCGTGTCCCCTTGTTCCCAAGACAGGTGGTGTGGTGCCACAGCGTCTTGCCTCAAATGTCTTTCTGGTGGCTCCAGAGTGGCCACAAATCACAAGGGGTAAAGTGCTCCCCCACCACCTGTTCCTCTGCTTCCATGGTGTACACCATGTCCCCTTCCACAAACTCCTTCCCCTCCTCCTCCTCTGCCTCTACAGAGGTGTTGATTATCAGGCAGTGACTGCTCAAGCTAAATTTTCTGGGTATGCCAGCAGTCTCCCAGTGGTGTCTATGGCATCCCATGCTGTTCCCACCTCAGGCATCCTCTGCTGCTGCTTCTATGGGTGAGAGATTGCACGTCAATTCAGTGATTTAGCTGACACTGGACCAGTGATAGACCTCCTCTGTTGCATGCTGCATATCAGCTGATCTATCTTACCAACCCCATCATGATGTTGGCATCACCTTTTTGGGATTGGGGACAGGCTAATGGAGGGTGTGTGCTGCGCTGCACCTTATTTTCTGGGGGCATGTGGGCTGCCTAGTTCCTCCATTGCACCATCTGGGACTCAGATGACACAATGGAGGAACTAAGCAGCCCACATGCCCCCCAGAAAATAGGATGCAGCTGTGACCTCTTTGTCCTGGCCCACAGCTGTCCTGGACCATTCCCCAGAGTGCTCATGAGCTGCAGGTGTACAGTGTCCATGGTAACATAAGTGCAACCTACATTAGTATTATCCATTTCTCTCTGGCTGCCATCCATTCCACATGCACCTCCTGTCCTACTTGCAATTCCGAGGTGTCATCTGTGTGCTGCTATCACATCCCTCTGCCACACACATCTGTGTCCCTACCATGTCCCCATACAGGGGTCCCCAGTGATGCTGCTGGTTTTGCCCTGACACACATGATATTCACCTGTGGACGTTTCAGACACCTCCAGTTTTAAATACTTTCCCCATGCTGCATTCATCCTTCCACGTCTGTCATGTCTTTAAATGCCCTTTCCTGCTGACCTCAGCGACAGATGCCCTGACTGCGTCTGTGCATCTCTTGGACACCCTCCTCCTTACTGTGCCATTCATGCCACCTGATCCTTGGCATGTACAACTCTCACCAGGGACATCTATCACACAGTGATCCTGCCACTGATGCTACAGCTCTGCCCACAGACACCACCTACCTTGGTGCTCCTGCCGCTTCCGCTATAGCTGCAAGTAATGCCGCCTCTGATATCTGATGGCCCTGAAGCTCGTCTTGAGCCTCTGTGTCCCTCTTTAGCTGGTATCTCCCATGTGAATGAAAAACAAACATGCTAAGTGGGCCATCCAGAAACTCTGGCATCCCTGGCACCCCTTTCTTGCACACACTGCAAACAGTTGCACCTGGTTATACAGTAGTAACCCAGAATCTCCAGACATTGCAATTTTCTTAGAGATTAAATTTTTGTCGGTCTATTAAGTAGCATATCATCTATATATATATAGTATCATAAATGATCAGCTGCATTCAGTCCATTTTTCTTTGTTTTACAAATATAAATAAATGCTGCCCCAAATGTGCAATTCATTAATCCAGAAAAGTGGGGACAGTGTAATTAATCCGATCATTTGTTTTTCTATCCCTTTCTTACACTCACTATGTCAGCTCTAGAAGCACATTGTCTGGCGTTCTGTTGGTGGGGAGGCGGCGATCCATGCCCACATCCCCCTCCTCTCCTGATCCTATGGGGGTTTCTGTGCAATGTTGGCTGCCTGCCTCTTTCTGGCTCCTTTTACAGGTTTCTGGATGGATGTGTTTTCTTTCTGTGTTGGGTTAATTTACAGCAGAGGTTCCCAACTCCAGTCCTGGAGGGCCAAACACCATTCAGGTTTTCAGGCTGTCCCTAATAAATATGCATGAAATGCATTTGCATGCACTGCCCCCGTTGTATTCAAATGTATCTCATGCTTATTCATTAGGGACAGCCTGAAAACCTGAATAGTGTTTGGCCTTCCAGGATTGGAGTTGGGAACCTCTGATCTACAGGCTCCTTCTTGATGCACAGGGCAGCTTCCAAGTTTCCACACCTGTGGTGTGACCTGATCCCTGCCAAGCTCTTCTTATTTTCCGGGTTTCTGACAATAGCTTTGCCCTTATAGCATCCCTCCCTTCAATGGAGCCAGGACACATCTCTGCTATGTTCAGGGGGGCTGCTGCCATTTTCTCCTTCTACACTCTGCTGCTGTGCTGTGTGTTCTGACTTTGAGTGCTGTGGGACCGCTGCAACCATAGCTTTCCTTGTCACCTGTGTGTGCCCTGATCCCTACCTAGTTGTGTCCTCCTGCCCATTCCCTGTCCTCATCCCTCTGCACACATCTTTAGACTAAAGGCAGTGGCACCCTGTGTACATTCCACTTTCACCACACAATGCAAGAGTTTGGCAGCCAGATCCTGCGTGCCTCACGGTAGCTGGCCTTGTGTCCCTCTGGTAGACAGAACATGTCCTCATGCTCGATATCCCAGCGACAGAACCTCCCTTGAGAAGTGCAGCTGCCATGTTTTACTGTGTCCTTGTGCTCAGGCTGCGCATGCCAATACATACATGCATACTTTCCATCGCTCATGCATGCCTTCATCTTCATGTTTGCAAATAGATTCTTGCATTTCTGCATCGCTATATTTTCCATGGGCCACATGTTCCATTGGCATTCTTGCGCCTTGTGTGCAACCTCATGGGCGTTCGCATGCAGATTTCAGGCAGTGCCTGCACATTCACAGGCCCGGTTCTAAAATCGGCTCCATTTGCGAAACATTATTTTTGGCATGCCCCCCACCTCCCCCCCCCCCCCCCCACTGTTGGCAGGACGTCCTTTTTAAATCCCACTTATAATGCGCATTGCTAATCTGAAAATATATGTGTCAGCCCAATGGCGCCTAATTTGTGGATGGAGCACAGGAATATGCACATCAATGATAAAATACTATCATTTACACACATTCTTTACAAGGCTAGGTGCAGGCATTTACACCAGCTCTAAGGCTGACATAAGTGGTCAAGCCGTAAATTAACGCACGTATTTGGTAATAGCTTCACACAGGCCCGTGGAAACATATTATCTGGGTGGGACTTTAGCAAATTCCCTCCACAAGGCAGCACTGTGACTATTACAATGAGCACATGAGCACCAGTATACCTCTGACAAGTCAGACTGCTATAGATCCGTGCACGAAGCAGCAAGCTAGTGGGACACCTCACCTTCAAAACAGAGGGGAGCCCTTGCTAAATACAGCACAAATTAAAACAAGAAATCTCAGGAAGCTAGATTCTGCATGCAGTGTAAATGAAGAAACAGAGGCAGAAATCTATTTTCTCCTCTTTACTGTGCAAAATATAAAGAGTGCAGAGACCAGCGTTGCCCAGAGCTGACAGAGAAACTAAAAGCCTTTTCACACAAGAAGGAGCAAGAATAACTCTGTATAATCCATAGAAAACTAGGAAGAACAGTAGTTATAGCTGAAAATTTGACATGATGCTGTCACCAGGCCAGGAATCAAAACTAACTACTTCACCCATTTTCCCCGAGGGTAGATTGTGCCAAGAATTGTGAAATTGCAACTCTGCAGCAATTGTGTGATGGTGTTTGCATGCATTTGAACATGTTTGCATATCACTGCAAATATTTAGTTCCCGTTATAAAAATAAGGGCACTTTCTGGCATTCCCTACATCCAGTTAATTTGGCCCTTTTATTTATTTATTGTATTTATTTAACAGGTTTTATGTACCGCTTTATCATTTCAATCAAAGCAGTTTACATTGAAACTTGAACTTGGTAATGTACATTAAACAGGGACATTGATAACTTGGATTTTTCTGAGGCAATGGAGGGTTAAGTGACTTGCCCAAGGCCACAAGGAGTGCCAGTGGGAATTGAACCCCGGTCTCTGGGTTCCCAAGCCAGCGTTCTCAACTTTTGAGAAGGAATTAGTGAATGATACTATGAAGGGAGAAGGGGGGATAGAGAATAGGGAAGCAAAAAGGGAAGTGATCTGGGGAATGAGATGAGAGGAGGGAAATGGAAAAGGAATCACAGGCAGGATAGGCAGAGGGTCAGAGGATTAAAAGAAGTCAGAGATACAGAGGGGAGGGGTGGGGAGGGATTGGGAATGAATGGAGAAAAAGATGATCCTGGATCAGAAGAGGGAGAGGGAGGGAGGGATGATCCACTCACATATCCCCTTCTTATCTCTTCACTCATATCCCACAACCCCTCCAGTTCCCTTAGAGCCCGATTCTATCAGAGGCCTGTCCGGGCTGTGTGGACGGCCCCTGGCAGGATGGACCCGTTTCGACCCGATTCTGCACCGCGGGAGCAAGACGCTCCCGCGGGTGGAGGATCAGGCCCGGAGACAGCCCGGCATGCCCCTGCTGCACTGCAGGGATGTTCTCACTGTCCCCCCAGCGATCTCCAGGCATAGAGGGCCGTCACTGGAATCAGCCCTGTATGTCTGGGGGTCAGTCATGCCCCGCCCACTCTCCGCCCCCCATGCCACTTCCATCTCCCGCAGCATGCACAGTGGCTCTGTGCGTGCAGGAGAGATGTGAGGCAGCATAAGGCAAGGGCAGATAGTTGGGCTGCACATCCTGGTGGGACATGCAGTCATAAGAACATAAGAACATAAGATATGCCATAATGGGTCAGACCAAGGTCCATCAAGCCCAGTATTCTGTTTCCAACAGTGGCCAATCTAGGTCATACGTACCTAGCAGTTTCCACAAGGGACACAGGTTCCACAATGCTTGTATTGGTTCAAGCATTGATATCCTGGGTCCCTTCTTAATAATGGTTTATGGACCTTTCCTCCAGGAACTTGTCCAAACCTTTTTAAACCCAGCTACACTAACAGCCTTTACTACATCCTCCGGTAACAAATTCCAGAGTTTGATTACACGTTGAGTGAAAAAATATTTTCTTTTATTAGTCTTAAATAGTTTACCCTGTAGCTTCATTGCATGTCCCCTAGTCTTTCTATATTCTGATAAGGTAAACAATCGATCTACGTTTACCCGTTCCACTCCGTTCATTAATTTATAGACTTCTATCATATCTCCCCTCAGCCGTCTCTTTTCCAGGTTAAAGAGCCCCAACCTTTTTAGCCTTTCTTCATAGGAGTATCCTTCCATCCCCTTTACCATTTTGGTAGCTCTTCTCTGAATCTTTTCTAAAATCGCTATATCCTTTTTAAGATACGGCGACCAGAATTGCACACAATATTCAAGGTGTGGTCTCACCATGGAACGATATAGAGGCATTATAATATCTTTTGTTTTATTTTCCATTCCTTTCCTTATCATACCTAGCATTCTATTTGCTCTCTTGGCCGCCACTGCACACTGGGCCGAGGGTTTTAACATGGTATCCACAATGACGCCTAAATCTTTTTCCTGGGTGGTGGTTCCTAATGTGGAACCTTGCATCGTGTAACCATAGTTTGGGTTGTTCTTCCCTAGGTGCATAACCTTGCACTTGTCCACATTAAATTTCATCTGCCATTTTGATGCCCAGTCTTCCAATTTCCAATTTATCAAGATCCTCTTGCAATTTTCCACAATCCTCTTGGGTTTTAACAACTTTAAATAGTTTTGTGTCATCTGCAAATTTGATAACCTCACTCATTATTCCACTTTTCAGGTCATTTATGAATATGTCAAAAAGCAGCGGACCCAGCACAGATCCCTGGGGTACACCACTATTCACCTTTCTCCATTGGGAAAATTGGCCATTTAGCCCTACCCTCTGCTTTCTATCTTTTAACCAGTTCCTGATCCACAATAGTACACTGCCTCCTATCCCATGACTCTTTAGTTTTGCCAAAAGTCTCTGATGAGGGACCTTGTCAAAGGCTTTCTGAAAGTCCAGATACACAATATCAACCGACTTACCTTTGTCCACCTGATTATTCACTCCTTCAAAGAAACATAACAGATTAGTAAGACAAGATCTTCCTTGTCTAAAGCCATGTTGGCTGTCTCCCATTAGGTCATGACTATCTACATGCGTAGTAATTTTATTCTTTATGATGGTTTCTACCATTTTTCCCGGTACTGATGTCAGGCTCAACGGTCTGTAGTTTCCCGGATCACCCCTGGAACCCTTTTTAAAAATTGGTGTTACATTGGCGATCCTCCAATCTTCAGGTACTAGAGATGATTTTAATGATAGTTCACAGATTACTAATAGCAGGTCTGCAATCTCGTATTTCAGTTCTTTCAACACCCTTGGATGTATACCATCCGGCCCAGGTGATTTGCTACTCTTCAGTTTATCTAATAGTTGTAATACATCTTCCCGATGTATCGATATTTCCTTCAATTCTTCCGCACCTTTAAATACCACTTCAGTCATGGGTAACATCCCTACATCTTCCTCAGTAAAGACTGAAGCAAAGAATTCATTCAATCTCTCCGCTATTGCCTTGTCGCCTCTTAGTGCTCCTTTAACCCCTTTATCATCTAATGGACCAACTGACTCTCTCACAGGTTTTTTGCTACGAATGTACTTGAAAAGGTCTTTACTTCATGTTTTTGCTTCCGCAGCAAGCTTCTTCTCAAATTCTCCCTTTGCCTGCCTTATCAATGCCTTGCATTTGACTTGCCAGTGCTTGTGCTGTTTCCAGGTTTCGTCGTTTGGCTCTTTTTTCCATTTCCTGAAAGATGCTTTTTTGGCAACAACAGCCTCTCTGACCTCACCTTTAAACCATGCTGGCAGTTTTTTGGACTTCCTTCCACTTTTCTTAAAGCGTGGAATAGAGCTGGTATGGGCTTCCAAGATAGTATTTTTCAACAACAGCCAAGCCTGATGTACGTCTTTAACCTTTGCAACTGCTCCTTTAATTTTTTCTTAACTGTTTTCCTCATTTTATCATAGTCTCCCTTTCGAAAGTTAAAAGGTAGTACTGTGGAATTCCTTACTATCCCTCCTCCACTAATTAAATCAAAGGCGATCATGCTATGATCACTATTGCCAAGTGGCCCTTACACCCTTATCTCTTGCACTAGATCTGGTTTTCCACTAAGGACTAGGTCTAATATGGCTTCCCCTCTGGTCGGTTCATGAACCAGCTGCTCCAAGAAGCAGTCATTTATTTCATCTAGGAACTTTATCTCCCTAGCATGTCCTGACGTGACACTGACCCAGTCGATACCGGGGTAATTGAAATCACCCATTATTATTACTGCGCTGTAACTTTTGTTAGCTTCCTTGATTTCTTTGAGCATTTCATCATCCATTTGGTCATTCTGGCCAGGTGCTCGATAGTACATCCCCATTGCCATTGCCTTCCCCCTTTTATATGGAATTTCAATCCATATAGATTCTACAGCAGATTTTGTTTCCTGCAAAACTTTAATCCTTTCTGAGTCAATGCCCTCTCTAACATAGAGCGCAACCCCTCCACTAATTTGATCAGCTCTATCATTACGATATGGTTTGTACCCAGGTATCAGTGTCCCACTGGTTGTCCTCCTTCCACCATGTCTCTGATATTCCAACCATATCTAACCTTTCATTTAGTGCTATATATTCTAACTCTCCCATCTTATTCTTTAGACTTCTAGCATTTGCATACAAGCATTTTAGAGAATGTATTTTATTCATGTTAATTTGGCTATTGTTAGACATGGGTAAATTGGGATCTTTAAGCTCTGTCTGCTCCATACTTGAGGCCATTTAGGCTACTTTACTCTTTTGTGGAACCTCTCTGCTTTTGGTAGTATCCTTCAAGGATACATTCTTCAGAACCATCCGCTCTTGGGCGACTGTGGGCTTTCCCCTAATATCTAGTTTAAAAGCTGCTCTATCTCCTTTTTAAAGGTTAATGCCAGCAGCCTGGTTCCATCCCGGTTAAGGTGAAGCCCATCCCTTCGGAAGAGCCCCTCCTTTCCCCAGAATGTTCCCCAGTTCCTAACAAATTCAAAACCCTCATCTCTGCACCATTGTCTCATCCACGCATTGAGACTCCGGAGCTCTGCCTGCCTTTTGGGTCCTGCGCGTGGAACAGGAAGCATTTCGGAGAATGCTACCATGGAAGTTCTGGATTTCAACTTCCTACCTAAAAGCCTAAATTTTGCCTCCAGAACCTCCCTACCACATTTTCCTATGTCATTGGTACCGACATGTACCAAGACAGCAGACTCCTCCCCAGCACTATCTAAGACCTTATCTAGGTGGCGCATGAGGTCCGCTACCTTCGCACCAGGCAGGCATGTTACCAGGCGATCCTCACGTCCACCAGCCACCCAGCTATCTACATGCCTAATGATCGAATCACCAAGTATAACGGCTGTCCTAACCCTTCCCTCATGGGCACATGGCCCTGGAGAATCTTCCTCGGTGCGAGAGGGTTTTACATCACCTGGAGGACAGGTCCTAGTTACAGGATCACTTCCTGCCACACCAGGGTGATATCTCTCCTGTCACGTGACCTCTCTCCTCCATGGCAACAGGGGTGCTGCCAGACTGGAGGTGGGACTTCAGGACTATATCCCTGTAGGTCTCGTCTATGTACCTCTCTGTCTGTCTTATGTTTTCCAAGTCTGCTACTTTAGCCTCTAGAGAATGGACTTTTTCCCTGAGAGCAAAGAGCTCCTTGCACCTAGTGCACACGTAAGACCTCTCACCAACTGAGAGAAAATCATACATGTGACATTCAATGCAAAAGACTGGAAAGCCCCCATCCCGCTGCTGGACTGCTGTCTGCATCTTAGTTTTAAGTTTGTGTCTAGATCTTTAAGTTCTTACTTACTGGGGGTTGCTATGGATATTTATACCAATAAAACTGTACCTAATACGTTTAATATACCTTGTTCACCTGAAGCTTAATTAATCTCAGGTCCTTAGTGTATGACTGATTTGGGTAATGAGCTTCACCTGAAAGCACCTCCTGTCTTTTAAGATGTGTAAGTACCTATAAAGCTATGATACTTATTAAAAGAGGGCTGCTACACAGTACCCTGTCTTGTGCTGCTGAGGTAAGCTAAATTCTGTTTTGATTTAAATTTTTGCTCTTAGCTGCTGCTAGGCTCTAACTTCTTATGAAATTTAAACTACAAGCTCTCTGCTGGGTACTAAATTTAACCAGAAAGCTCTCTTCTGTGTATTAAATTTAAACTAAAAGTACTTTGCTGTTACTTGGCCCTGAGTGACTATTAAATTTAAACTACAAGCTCTCTGCTGGGTATGAAATGTAACCAGAAAGCTCTACTCTGTGTTTTAAATTCAAACTTTAATTGCTGCTACTAACTAGGCCCTAACTGATCCAACAAAAAACAGTGGGTTCACAGATTAAGTAGCTTTAATACAAAGAATTCTTTTTAGAAAATTTCCAGAAGTATATACTCACAGTTGCAGATTTCTCTCCAGAAGTAACAGTCTCCCTTTCTAGTCCTTCAAGACCTGCTATCCTCCTTTTAGAATCGGAGCCGTGGAGCCCGATTCCCTAAGAGACATGTCTGGGCCGTCTAGATGGCCTCAAGCAGTTCAGGCCCATTTGGCCCGATTCTGCACCTCAAGAGCAAGATGCTCTGTGGGTGCAGGATAGGGCCCTGGGAGATGGCCTGGCTGCCCCTGCATTGCCACAGGAACGTCTTCCGTGTGGCACAACCAGTCCGTTGCCTGCCGTGACAATGATTCCCCCCCACCCGATCCCCAATGGGGGCATCCAGGGCCCTGAGTGGGTGACAGGGACCCACTTTGCATGCCTCCATTGCCTCGGAGGTCCTGGCTGGCCGATCTGGGGGGCAGCCAGTGCTTATCCCAACTCTGAGGTGGAATACTCTGGCTGTCCCCCCCCCCCCCAGTGCTCCTAGGACATACAGGGCCATGAGCGGAATTGGCCCTGTAAATCCAGGTGCCAGTCCACCCACATCCCTCCCACTCTGCCCCCATGCCACCCTCATCCCCCGCAGCATGCACAGTGGCTCTGTGTGTGCAGGGGGGATGGGAGGCAGAATGCGGTGAAGGCAGATAGCAGGATGTGCAGCCCCGCTATCTGCCTTATAGAATTGGGGCCTTAGTCTCTCTCCACAACTCTTTTTCATCCCTTACTGATACCCCTCATCCACTCCCCAGTCTCCCCATTCCCTCAGAACCAGCAGGCTCATTGAAACCCTAACTCACCTTTTTCTTACAGCCTCAAGTCCCCTCTGATCCTCTCACTTGCGCATTGCACTCCCTCCAGTCCCCTCATTCACTGTTTTGCTCACATCTCACTCTCACTCTCCTTCCCCTCACTCACTCTTCCTTTCCGCCCTCCAATCCCCTCACTGTCTTACCCCACTCTCCTCCCTCACTGTTGTTCTTTTCCCTCTCCTCTCTCCCTACCTGTAGGCAGAAGACAGTGGAAGTGTGGTCCCTCACTTTGAGCCATGCAGGACACTAGTGCTGTGCAGTTCAAACTGCAACAGTTCCAGTAGCAGAGGAGGATGGCATGGCCTGAGGTAGCACTATCCTCTTCCCAAGGAGCCAGAATCGGCATAGAATGGGTAGACGCAGGGGAAAGATACAATGAGTGCTGCCACAGATTGCAAATGTTCCAGCTGCCAGTCTTTTGCAGCTATCCCACAGGGATTGGGGAAGTGTGGCCCCACAATCGCAAGATCGTAGGAGACTGGGGCCCCTGAATATAACCAGGATCTCTGTTTTCCTCAGAGTTTTGCAGCAAAGGCTAAAAAATGCATGCCTTGTGACAGAACTTCCTTGTCACCATGAAATCATGGGAAACCAGGTGCTGTTGAGTGCCTGGCTTGTGGATATGCATCTTTCTCCCTCCCATACTGATCTGTGTCAGCAGAGAAAAGAAAGGAGTGGCTCTTGTCACGCTGTGTCTTTCTTCTCTGACACACAGCACCCGACTTGTGCTTTGAACCACAGGGGAAACTAGTATGCAGCGTGGTCCACAAACCAATGCAAAAAGTTAGTTTGTAGAATCATTTCTCAACAAGGTTCAGTTCTGTCCATTAGGGATAGCTTGCTTAACTGTGAAATTTCAGTTTGATTACGAAACATTTACTGTAGAGGTTGCCCCATTCTGAACAGTTATTTATTTAACAAGTGTGGGGTTTTTTTATACCACCTTATCTTACATTCAAAGCAGTTTACATTATAACATTCTAACAAATGGAACTTTACATGGAACAGGTAATTAAACTTGGGATAAAACAGGGAAAGAATTACCATTGGTGATGAATTCCTTCATAGAAGGGATAGGGTCAGAGCAGATGTGTGTAAGAGACAAAAATGAGGGAAATAGGAGATGGATAAGGGAGGGAAGCTAATTAAAAATGGATAGGTGTAATAGGTCACGTGATGGAGCAGGGCTGAATGGACGCCTGCCGGCTGAGCTCTGCTCCTAGCACACCAAAAAACTGCATATAAAGATCACTCTGGACCCTACAATCTTCCCCTGAGGCAGCAGAAAAGGAGGTGAGCCCGCAGAGCGTAAGGGGTGGAGACAAACGACGAGGTTGATTGGTGGGGATGCCCGCAAAAGCCCCCAGGCCTATAAAGGAGAGATCATCAAAAATGGCAGCAGATCAAACTGCAGCGGTTATCACATTGCAAGAAGAAGCGATACAGGAAATCACTCGCTCATTGACTGCGGTGCTCGATGAACGTCTTTCTCGCCTACATGCCTCGCTGGAGGAGTTGAAGGGCAGCTTTGAGTCTCAGACGCAGGGAGTCCAGCAGCTGGAGGCACGTGTGGAGCAGCAGGAGAGCAGCACAGAGGCCCTTGAGAGGCGAGTGGCACAGCTAGAGGGGAACTGCAAGGCACTCACAGAGCAACTTGATACCAGGAAAACAGAGGGCGGGTGATAGAGCTCCCTGAATCATGCAGAGAGAATGAGCTCAGAGACATCATGGAAGAATGGATGCCACAACAGCTGGGAGTGGCAAAGGCAGGAGCGCGTCTGATGATGGAACGAGTGCACCGGCTGGGGCCTCGACGACAGGGTGCTGATAGACCCAGACCAGTGATTGCACGCATACTTAATTTTGCAGATAAGGACAGGTTGAAGTGGGAATATCGCAAGAAGAGGCAACTGGAATACAAAGGCCATAAGCTACTAATGTTTAGTGACTATTCAAACCGGGTAGTGGAGCGGCACCGAAGTATGGCACCATACTGCTCTCAGTTAACCCAGAGGGGCATGTGGTTTGCATTACAATACCCTGCAAAGGTGAGAGTACACTATGAGAACCAAACATACTATGAGACCCTGGCGGAGCTAAAGGCCTTTATTGACTCAGTGCCTAGGGTGTAAGTGGAATGGGACTGTTGCATCGGAGGGCATAGTTGGACGAAGCAGCATGCCATTCCCCCCCCCCCCCCCATCTGTTCTTTTTCGTATGTTAAATACACCATTAAATGAACTGTGGAGCTTCTCCTTTCCTTAAATATGGGACATGCAGAGAATGGTGGATGGATGACGCGAAGCCGCTAGAGAGAGGAGAGGAGTAACTCCAGGAGAGAGCACTGGACCCGCTGGATCTGCGATTGACAATCCACTACTGGAATGGTGTAGGAATGTACCTGGACAATCGGTCTTAGGGGGATCCAGAGGGGAATGGTAATTTGTTGCAGCAAGTGTATAGAGTTAATAATTGACACAATTAGGGGGAAGGGGTACAATGGTGAGGTGAATGAATGGCTTGAGGGGGGATGTGGTATGAATGGGGTGATGTGGAGGATGGAGGGAGAGGCATGGGGGGAAGAGAGTCCATATGAAGGGCGCTGGGAGGGGGTTCCGCCACACGAGTAGAAAAGGGAAGGAGTTAGGAAGGAGCAAGGGCGACCACGCAAGGGATGAGAGGTGGGGTAGGGCTGGGATACTGCGGCAAAAACAGAGCAGGGATGCCTGTGCATCTGGGAGATGGGCAACCTTACTAGGTTAAGAGTAAGATGCATAAACACAGAGGATACAGAGCACTATGGCATTGGATAAGTTAAAAATTTACACCTTGAACATAGATGGAATCCACTCACCGATAAAATGCACTAAGTTGCTTAACTACCTTAGGAAATAAGGGGCAGATGTGGTAATGCTACAAGAAACTCACCTTGACGCGAAGGAGTATGGGAAACTCCAAAGGAGCTGGGTAGGGCAGTTGGGCCACTCGTCGTATAATGATAGGCGAAGGGGGGTTGCTACTCTTATTTACCGGTAGGTACCTTTTGATATGCACCAATGCATCACTGACCCTGAGGGTAGATACCACCTGATGAGTGGGCAGTTGGGAGGGCATAAGATAGTCTTTTGTAACATATACACGCCAAATGTGTATCGCCACGAATTCTTTTTTGCACTCAGTTCAAAGCTTCTGCAATTTGGAGGATATCAGTGGGATATAGGAGGGCATTGCAGCTTGCCCCTGGACTTGACCATTGACTGTAAGCCACCTCGGGGGACGCAAATGGGGAACCAGGGAAAGGGAGTGGATTACTTAACGGGTGAACATGGGATGATAGATGCATGGAGAACTCTGCACCCGGAGGAGGTGGACTTCACCTTTTATTCAGCCCCTCATAATAGCTATGCTCAACTAGATTATCTTTTAACAACAGAATCTCTGTTACAAAGAGTTGAGCAGGTGGAAATAACGGATATGGGGCTGTCGGACCATGCCTCGGTGTGGCTGACCCTAAGGCTAGGGGAAGGACAGCTAAAACTCAATGGCAAATGAACCCAACCCTTTATAAAGACAAAGAATTCCACCAGTATCTAAAGGAGGCTTGGGGATAGTATTGGGGATAGTACAACACAGGCGGAATGGACCCCCGGGTGCTTTGGGAGGCCGCTAAGGCTACTATGCGTAGATACATAATAATGCCCAAATTTTAGACCTATCACAACAGCTGCAGGCACTGCGTAGGAAGCATATTAATTATATGGAATCAAAGGACAGGGAACATTATTTAACTCTGCGAAAGGAGCTGAACACTTTGCTGGCTCAAAGAATGGAGGGGGGACATTAAAGTTTATAAATACTAGCTGCATAAGTGGGGAATTAAATGTGGAAGAATGTTAGTGCACCTGATTAGTCCCATGAAACACAAGACCATAATGAAGGGATTGAGGAACTCGCAGGGCGGGTTGGAGAAGCAAGAGGAAGATATATGAAAACAGTTTCAACAATGTTATAGGGCATTGTACAGTAAGGGGCCAGAGGACAAGCTGAGCAGGGAGGAATTTTTCCAGGGGATGGACTTACCCAAAGTGATGATGGAAGAGCAGGAGGGGTTGAGCCGCCCTTTCACATCAGGGGAAATCAAGAGGGCTATTCAAGCACTTAAGTTGGCAAAGGTCCCTGGCCAGATGGCCTGGGAGCAGTTTTTTACAAAATCCTGGGTGGAAAGATCATTCAACCCTTCCAAAAGCAGTGTGAGGAAGCACTTACCAGGGGAGACCTAGGGGGAAGGCAAAATGAAGCCACAATAGTAGTCTTGGCTAAACCGAGGAGAGATAAGGAACTGGTAGGGTCCTATAGACTTATCTCCCTGTTGAATCAGGACGTTAAGTTGGTGGCCGCAATCCTAGCACGGAGATTGGTGCGAGTGATTCCGAACCTCATTCACCCAGATCAGGTGGGCTTTGTTTCAGAGCAGTTTGCATCCACCAACTTATTGAAGGCAATGGCCATACTACAGGATGGGAAGCTTAAAGCAGGTTACAATATTATAGCGAGCTTGGAATCGGAGAAGGCTTTTGATAATGTATCATGGGAATACTTGTTCTGGGTAGTGGAACAATATGGAATCAAGGGGGCATTCTTAGAATTGATCAGGGTGCTGTATCATAAACCCCAGGCCCGTGTCTTGGTCAATGGGGCACTTACAGAGAGCTTCCCTTTGTGCCGTGGTATAAGGCAGGGTTGCCCCTTGTAACGCATGCTTTTTTTGCTGTCACTTGAACCATTAACTATCAAGATTCGAACACCACAAGAGTGGCCGGGCGTAAGGGTGGGCTCAGAGACTTATAAAATTAATCTTTTTGCGGACGACACGCTGTTATTCATAGGAGAGGCAAGTGAATCGATATACCAGGTCATGGAAATGGTAGTTCAATTTGGCACTTTTGCAGGGCTTATAGTTAATTGGAATAAGTCAGAAACGATGGAGGTGAATCCAAAATGCCCTGCTAGGGGTAAAAGAGATTTCACGCTTCAGTGGGCGGGGAAACTATGAAGTATCTGGGGGTACACCTTATTGCTGACCAAAAGGTTGTGAATAGGAAGAATATATGGGAAAAATTAAAACAAATGAAAGAATGGTGTGACAAGTGGAGAGATCCTCTGCTTACGCTGTTTGGGAGAGTAGCGATACTCAAAATGGTATGGTTGCCACGCATACTATACCCCCTGCAAGTGCTACCCCTGTGGATTAAAGGAGCGGAAGAGTGTACCTATAATGGGGTGGTGAATGCCTTCTTGTGGAGGGGGAAGACTGCATGGATTAGCTATGTGAAACTGACACTGGGCAGAGAAGGAGGAGGCTTAAATCTCCCAGACTTATGTCTCTACAACATAGCCACGTTACTTTGATGGGTGCACGAATTACACACAGGGGAGGATCGGTAGGCCCCTCAAGAGTTTTTCGATCAGGGATGTGTGCCCTACAAAGCTTTCTGTCTGCTCCAGCTTAAATGCAAACAGCGGTCTGAGACCAAATGGGCTAGGTACTTTATTGAATCTTTGCGCAGGGCCTGGCAGTGGTGGAGAGTGAGAATGGGGGGAGCGTCCAGGGGGAAATTGCCATTTGATTCCTTGGTGAGGAACCCCGAGTTCCTCCCAGGAAATGATAACGTGGTTTTTAAAAGGTGGGAGGAGCAGAGCTGTCGGTATGTGGGCCAAACTTTGGACAAAGGACAGGGGAGTGTGCCAACCTTTGACCAATTCAAGGGGGAGTGGGGGGCCCTAAATAAACACCCGATGGTGTATCTGCAATGCCACCACTATATTACTAACAAGTTCAGGACGGCAGAAGACAGGCGAGGATTTACAAAACTAGACAGAACGTTCATGGCGACCTCAGGTCCAGCACAGAGATAGAGTAGCCTATTAGTACAAATTGGTTAGGGAGACACGGAAAAAGGAGTGGCATCAGATGCTTGGGAAAGCGTGGACAAGGGAACTGGGGGAGGAAGGTTGATGAACAACTCATAGGGAGACTGCATACGGAACTGTAGGCGCACATGCCAAATGCGAACCTGCAGGAAATGCAGTACAAAATATTATATAGAACTTACTTAACAAGGGAAAGGGGGGCTAAAATGTGCATCTGGGATAATCCAAATTGTCAGGGATGCAAGAGCATGAGGGGTACTTGGACACACTTCTTCCTGGAGTGCCCGAGGTTGCACCAGTATTTGGGGGGAGTGCTGCTGAAACTGCAGGCGATTCTAGGCACCAGGGTGGAATGGGATTATAAAACCCTCTTGCTGGGAGATGGGAAGGTTATGAATGGCAAGATGCTGGGAATGGTGAGAAAGCGGATGGCACAAGTGGGGTTCCTGCTCGCCAGGAAAACTATAGTGGCACACTGGATAGAGGACAAGGCCCCGACCATAGTGGAGTGGCAGACTAGAATGAGAAGTATGACAGAATGGATAGTGAGAGATAAAACGGAGAATGGATCTCGTGAGCGAAGGGAACACTGGAAAGCATGGGAAGAAAGCCTGTAAACTCACCAACTCCAGGAGAGGGGGGCTGGAAGCAAGAAGGGAGGGAGGGGAGGAGGGGAAGAAGGGCATAAGGGGGGGAAGGGGTATAAAGTAAGGGGGTAATTAAATATGAAAATTGGGCCATGGTGACAAGGCATCGAAAGTGTACGAGAAAGAGCAAAAGAGATGCGCTCTGTTGGTGAACTTTAATTATGCATTGGAAGAGGAAACGATGGATGGCAGTAGCAGAGTTATCTTGTATCAAGGATGTGTGTTAACTGAAAATTATGATGTAGCTGTTTGACATATGTTATGACAAGTGGGAATGAGTTATAAGTCTTATGCCATTGGTCAAATAAAAATAGAAACATAGAAACATAGAAATATGATGACAGAAAAAGACCATATGGCCTATCTAGTCTGTCCTTCCATATCAACAACTACAACAGTCCCCTTTTTACCTTTAGAGATCCTCTGTGTTGGTCCCATGCTTTTTTGAATTCAGTTACTGTCCTCATCTCTACCACCTCCACTGGGAGACTATTCCATGGATCCACTACTCTTTCTGTAAAGAAATATTTCCGCATATCACTCCTGAATCTATCTCCCTTCACCCTCATCCCATGTCCCCTCGTAGCAAAACTTGCTTTCAATTGAAAGAGGCTCTCTCCCTGAACATTTATGCCACGGAGGTATTTAAACATCTCAATCATATCACCTCTATCCCGCCTTTCCTCTAAAGTGTACATATTAAGATCCTTCAGTCTGTCCTCATATGTTTTATAATGAAGACCACTAATCATTTTAGTAGCCACCCTCTGCACCGACTCCATCCTGTTCACATCCTTTTGAAGGTGCGGTCTCCAGAATTGCACACTATACTCCAAATGAGGTCGCACCAAAGACTTATACAGAGGCATTATCACCTCCTTTTTCCTGCTAACCATTCCTCTCCGTATGCACACAAGCATCCTTTTAGCTTTTGCCATCGCCTTTTCTACCTGTTTAGCTACTTTAAGATCATCAGACACAACCACACCTAGGTCCCGCTCTTCTTTAGTGGACAAAAGTACTTCACCCCCAATACTATATTGCTCCCTTGGATTGCTGCAGCCCAAATGCATGATCTTACATTTTTTAACATTAAATCCCAGCTGCCAGATTCTAGACCATTCTTCAAGCTTAGCTAGATCCCTCCTCATTTTATCTACACCTTCCTGGGTGTCTATTCTATTGCAGATTTTGGCATCATCCGCAAAGAGGCAAACCTTACCCGACAGCCCTTCCGCTATGTCACCAACAAAGATGTTAAAAAATGGATAGGTGTAGATCGAGGAGAGCAAACTAGCTGAGCAAGCTGGGAAATGAGTTGAGTGCAGGGTGGGGCAAGTATGGACTAGATCAAATCCATAATGCTCCAGGAAAAGATATGTTTTTGTGGCTTTTCTGAAATCCATTAAGTCTTTGATAGATCTTATAATCTCAGGGAGTGCAGGAGTATAGAGTGAGAACGCCCTGTTACATGTCACTTGTCTAGCTTTGATTTTGAATGACGGAGTAAATAGTAAGTTCTTGTTTGATGTTCTTCTGACTCTCCTTTCAGGATCTCTGGAAATAAGTGGTTGCAGTGCACTTGGGGATAGATTTTATGGATGGGAACAGGCATTTATGTATTGAAAATATTCCTTTTTAAGACTCAGTTCAGGATAACTGCACGTGAGTCCAAGAATATCACAGATTTGGCTCTGTTTGTCAGTCTTGTTTATGCCAGGCAGTGGAATGAAGCACCATTTGCAATCCGAGCTCCTTTCAATGACAGACTTTTATCATTTCTTAAGAGTTATCTAAACCAGGTGGTTGCATTTTCAAAGCACCTCTGGTTTGTGTCTGAACACTTGGCAGGCTTAGCCCTTTTTGATGACAGTGTCTCAGCAGAAACAAAGAAAAAGATGGTGCAGAAACTTCAGCGGCCACCATTACCAGACATGTCTGCTGTTTAGTTCAGATGACATAAAAACTGCCAAATGGGGTGACCTCTAAATGTTGTTTATTTTCATTAAAATGTTGTGTGTTTGTTATAAATATGATAAAGAACAAAAACAGCCTTGTGGAGAACTGAAATCTGTTTGCTTGTTTTTTTGGAATATACTGTTCAAAGTGCCAGTTGGATGTCTGTGGCAGATAAGAACAATGTGGTCTGAGATGTGGAGAACCTCCTTCTCCTGCCTGCCCAGATCAGCACAGGGTAGAGGGGTGAGAGAAGATCCAAGGACAGGGGAAGGGGAAGAGTGAAGCTGGCAGGGGAGGACATAAATCAACTGGGGATTGTGAGAGAGGTTGGACAAGGTCTGAGTGTGTGTGTGTATGTGTGAGGGATAGGGCAAGAGAGTGAAAGGGAATTAGTGCTAAGAGCAAAAGGGGATTGGTACAAGGGGTGTGTATGTGTGTTTATGTGAGAAAGAGAGAGAGAGAGTGTGTGCATGTAAGAATTGCTGGGGGGGATGAGAGTGGACCAGGGATGGGGCAGGAGTTAGGAGATGGAGGACTCAGTGGCGAACAGAAGTGGAGCTTGGGGAAGGTCATACCCCTCTCCTCCACTCCCTGTCTCCTCCCCAAATCATAGATCTACTCCCTCTATCCCTTCTCCCCACCCCTCGGCAGATCCTAGATCTACCTACCTCTTTCCCCCTCCTTCTTCCCCCCAAGCCTGTTCTTCTCTCCTTTTCCCCATTTTCCAAATCCTCCCTCCCTCCTCCATCTCTGCACATCCTCATCCCTGAGATCCCCCTCACCCTGTGATGATACCTGATATCCCTTTTTCCTTACTCATAAAAGCAAAGTAAACAATTGGGACATGATTTTATTTTTTTATTTTAAATTTTTATGGCGTTGAGGGTAATACATTAAAATACAACTCCATATCTCATAAAAAAAACAACGCAAAATCAGAATTCTGCATTTGAAATAAGGAACTTTACATCCCTCAGTGATCTTTAAATAAAACAACCTCCCCCCTCAACTCTATCAAACTCAAAGAGAATGGCCTTTATTGCTGTTTGCCCAAATATTCTCACAGAGGTGCCCACTTTGTCTCATCTCTCCCAACATCCATGGGACAAAGCTCAGACTTATGCATTGTCACCACCCTTGACAGTCTATTCAGCCACTGATCCTTTGTTGGTGTTTCAGTTTTCTTCCAATGAGCTTCCAGCGAGCTGCTATTAGACAAGACACAGTAGCTTCCTAAATCACTGACTTGCACCCTCTGGACAAAGCCCCAGTAAAGTCAATTTCATATCCAAAATGATGATCATTTTAAACACAGCCCCCAAAAGGCCTAAAACATCCACCATAATTCTTTTACTTTAGAACAACCCCACCAAATGTGTATGAAAGTACCCAACTCGCCCTCCCCTTCTCCAAAAGTTCCCTGAGGCCCCTACAAACATTTTCTGTAGCCTTACTAGTGTGTAATACCATCTCATTAGAATCTGGTAACCATTTTCTTTATCACCACTGATACAGAGACTTATTTGATATCATCAAATATTTTCTTCCACACCTTCTCAGTCATCTCCTCTCCCAAATCCCTTTCCCATTCCATCCTATCCTACATTTAGCAAAATGGTACCCCACTAATGTTTGTCTAATGATTAAATTAGAGTGGAGTGGAGGGAGTGGCCTAGTGGTTGGGGCAAGGTACTTCAGGCCGGAAGGTTGGGGGTTCAAATCCCACTAGAGGACAGCAACCTTGGGCCGGAAGGACTGGGGTTTCTAGTCCCACAGGTGCTCCTTGTGGTCTTGGGCAAGTCACTTAACCCTCCATAGCCCACGTTCCCTGTAAAATAGTTATCTCCAAGTTATAATGCCCTGTTCAATGTAATTTCAGTTTGTTCAATGTAAACCGCACTGATGCAGAATAGCGCGGTATATAAGAGAATGTAAATAAATAAAATAAATTAAATTGCCCCTTTAATCCTTCTCTTTTTGGCCCATACCCTCTCCAGATCTATAAGCCCATTTTGTATTATGCTATCCTTCTCGTTCCCTTTCAGGTAATGCACATATATGGGAATCTAATCATTTCCCCCAAACCAAAATTCGCAGTCAGTTCTCCATATTCCACTATGTCCCCATCATCCAAAACTTGTCTAAATGTACAAGACCTTCCTTGATCCCACTTTTTAAATCTCCCACCTTCCAATCCCTGAAGAAAATCATAACTGTACCATATCAAGGCCAAAGGTGAGAACTATCCCCTCCTTCCCTAGTGCCCCTTTCCCATTGTTGAAGTACTTGTTTCGGGGAGAGATTGCCTGAGCAGCCTTCTGTATTGGGAAGAAGATCTTGAGCTGCAGTGATACCACCTACCCAGGAGCAGGCTTGTCTGGGACACCTTGCTGGCATCATCAGTAAGACCCGACAAGTCCGCACTATTCTACAGCGTGTGGCCTCTGGGTGTGTGGCTGGGACATGCTTGAAGGAGAGTCCCTAAAGAGGTAGGCAATGCCCCTTTGTACCCTTTCAGGGCAGCATGGGTAAATTTAATGCCATCCAAATGGAAAAGGAATAAGAAACAAATTCCTGTAACATCAGTTTTCCTGGTCCAATAGATAAGCATGTTAAACCAAAAGAGAAGTCAGCTGTACAAGGTAATTATTTCTTTTTTATCTCCTCCCGAGGGAGCGGAGTGTCCTTAAGCTCCCCTGAGTGCAGGCCTCCACTTCCACTGATCCTTTTTTTGGAGGGAATTCTTTTACTCCTGATTTGCCATTATTTAAATGGTGAAGCTAATTTAGTAGAATTATCAAAGCCTAAACCTGTTCTTTGGGATTTTTCATTGATGGATATATGGCAGGTAGTAACATGAACAGAAAAGACTTTGGCTTTTGCAGTTTCCAGATTGTGCCAATTTTCTCAAGAGACTGTTGTTACTGAGAAATGTGGATGAGAAAATCGAGGTCCTTGATAAGAAAATTTCTTCTGTGGAGTCTCCGGTCTATTTCATTGCAATATGTGAACACTTAAGTCATAAAAGATAATTTCCTTTACACCGCAAGATGGAATCTTTCAAGAATGCCACCAGAAGAAAGAATTTGAGACTGCAAAATTTTCCCCTTCAGAATTTGCTTACTCCCGAATTCTTATTAAGGAAGTATTTCCAAGAAATTCTAAGTTTGCCTAAGTCAGATACGTATGTCTTTTGCAAAGCTTTATTATTTACCTGAAAAAAAGCAAAAAGTTGTAAATGAGGAAGATGGCGCTGATGTTCTTGTTAATCAATCTGAGTTCGATTTGACAGCGCTTTTAGAGAAGTCACGGGACATTATACCTGCTTGTGCTACTTTGTTGGTATCTTTTTTCTCTGAATCTAATAAATTGTTAGTTTTTGAAGAATTATTTTAAGAAACTACTTTTTCTCTTTGGCTTTAAAGTTTTGCTATTTCCTGATGTTTCCAAAGCTATTCAATTAAGTCGTAAATCTCTAGTTCTTAAAGCTAGAGTTCATCAGGGCTACATTCTTGAGGTATTCATGTAAATGTTTAACTCTGCTCATTTGGAGACTTTTCTTTCAAATAAGGAAGTTGAGCTTAATAATTATGTTATGAAATTTATATCTTTGATCAGGTGCTGATTCTGCATGCACAAAATATTTTTTGGCTGCTATAGTGTAGGGCCAGTGGTGTTGAACTGGAAGGCCACCAACTAGCCTGGTTTTCAGGATGTCCCTAATGAATATGCATGAATATATTTGCATGCACTGTTCGTAATGTCTCATGCATATTCATTAGGAATATCCTGAAACCCTGAGTGGTTTGTGGCCCTCCAGGATTGGAGATGGGCACCCCTGGTGTAGGGTTTTCCCTTGATTTTCTGTTAGGTTTTGAAGTAATATATGCATAATCTCACTTTGATGTAGACTGGTTTGCTTGATTTTTACTTGTAGATTTACTTTCCTGTGTACTATTAACTTGCAACTTTGCCTATTACTATTATTGGTAATGTAAACTTGTTATAAGTGAATTTAAAAAAAAAAGAAATACATGTTTTGTGAAAGGGTTAGAGCTCCCTTGGGATGACACCGCTCTCTTCCCTAGCCCAGGTGCTTACTGAATCAGAATTTCTGAAAGACAATGCTGTTCAAGTTGTATAAACCTCTTAGAAGTGGCTTCCCTTCCCTCTACTCTATGAGGTGTTTTAGCTGAATAGCTACATAGTATCCCTTAATGTCCAGCACACCTAAACCCCTTGTGTCCCTTGGACTAGGTAACACCTTTCTCAAACTTCTGGGTGGTCTACACAACCATATAAATAGAATTGCTTTTCCAATATCTTTAAATACAAATTTGATACTTGGATAGGGAATGCCTGGAATAAATGCATAAAGTAGGGCAACACATTCATCTTCAGGGAAGCCGTTCTCCCCAACCACTACTACTACAACTACTTATCATGTTATCCCCCCCCCCTCCCCATCTGACAGTTTGTCTCAAAATAGGTAAATAATGGGCCTCAAACAGTCTAATAGGGTCCCACGTTACCTTAACCAATGTTCCTGCTAAGCTTCCCTGAGTCCTCCGCCAGTATTCCTGCCAGTTGGGGGAGGTGCAAAGTGACCGTGAAAGCAATCACGCTTAGGATTGTACGGCATAGGCAAATCACGAGGGCCTGTCGATACTGTGCGATCCTAAACGCGATTCCTTCCTCGCTTGCTTTGCACCTCCCCCCACTGGCAGAAATCTCAGTGCAGCTGAGTGGGAACATTAATCTTAACCCCCAAATATTTCAGGAAATCCTCTCTCCAATGAAAGGGAAAGTTCTGCAACCTCCCCAATTACTGCTCCCTCAGGGTTATATTCATAGCCTCAGCTTTGTCAACATTAATGTTAAAACCCATACTTATTCGCCTCACTAAGCAGTAGCCGCAGTGACACATGGGGTCTGGAGAGCATTACATTACATTACACAGGTACACTACCAAAAAACTGCCTCCAGTTTTGCAACTGATTCCTATAGATTTTGGGGTGCTGAATCCAGGAAAAATAGCCAAAATGTTCCATCACGTCACGTTTTCTTGCAAAATTAGATTTCTTACCCATATAAGGAATGTTCACATAATTTCTTTTTAGCCGACTGCAGTTTATTTTCTTGGCCCAAAATAGAGGTTGTAATGGTTAACTAACTAGAAACACTCCCTCATGATATTTTAGAGGGTTTTGTATTCATTTTATACATTAACAGGACAATTGGGAGGCGGGGGGCTAAATCCAGTACTCGCGCTGGTGCATGTTCTTTCCTGTTCGCCTCGCCTCGTTCGCTCGCTCAAACACGGTGGTTGCGACATGAACGTTCCTGTCAAATTTCAGTTTCTTGCAAGTTCATTATTACCTTTTGTTTGCTCAGTCGTAATCCAGCTTTATTCCGAAGTGGTTCACTAGAGTTGTAGTTTGCAGTGCTGTGTATTTGTGATGGCTCACGGAGCCAGAGGTTGCGTCAACTCTCCGGACAGTTTTTGTTTTATTTGTGGGGAATATACCGTGAAAAAGCGGCAGAGGAACATTTCTGCATTTATTAAAAAAGTATATTTCGCCTATTTCGGTTTGAAGTTAGGCGATCAAGACAAACCGTGGGCTCCTCACAAAGTGTGCAAGACATGTGAGGAAGATCTACGCTTATGGATGAAAGGTAAAAAACAAGCATTTCGTTTCGGAATACCTATGATGTGGCGTGAACAAAGAGACCACAGCAGTGACTGCTATTTTTGCTCTTGCATTGTGAAGGGATACAACTTAAAAAATAAGAACGTAATAAGTTACCCCAACCTTCCCTCAGCAATTAGGCCTATGCCTCATAGCAACGAAGTACCTGTGCCTGAACCACCAAAATCTTTGGATCATATTTGTGTGGACGGTTCTGATCATGATGATACTCATCAGATGGCTTTTCCCGATGAGTCCAGTACTTCTGAGTTTGAAACTGAACCAGATCCGAAACCTGAACTTTTCTCTCAAGCTGAATTGAATGATTTAGTCCGGGATTTAGGACTCCCAAAAGATGCTGCCCAACTGCTAGGTTCTCGGCTTAAACAGAAAAATCTATTGTCACCAGGAACAACTTTTTATTGGTACCGCAACCGCGAGACACAATTTTTGAAGTATTTCAGCAAAGAGGAAGATTTGGTATTTTGCAACGATATATACGGAGTGATGGAAAAGTTTAAACTCAAGTATGATCCTGCTGAATGGCGGCTGTTCATTGATTCGTCAAAAGACAGCATAAAAGGTGTTCTTCTTCATAATGGCAACACATTCGCTTCAGTTCCTATTGCTCACTCTGTTATTCTCCAAGAAAAATACGAGAATTTGGCCCTGATTCTTCAGAAGATTCGTTATGATGAGCATAAGTGGATGATTTGTGGAGACTTTAAAATTCTATCCATGCTATTAGGGCAGCAATCCGGTTTCACCAAATATCCCTGCTTCCTTTGCTTGTGGGATAGCCGGGCCCGCGACCTACACTGGGGGAAAAAAGACTGGCCAATTCGGGAGTATTTGAGACCCGGTGAGAAAAATGTTCTTCATGAGAGCTTGGTACCTCGTGATAAAATTCTATTACCACCTCTCCACATTAAGTTGGGTCTCATTAAGCAATTCATCAAGTCCCTTCCAAAAGATGGTGAGTGCTTTCGGTACCTTTGCTCAAAGTTCCCCCGACTTTCTGAAGCAAAGCTAAAGGAAGGAATGTTTGTTGGCCCTGATATAAGGAAACTCATTTCAGATGGAGCATTCGCTGAAACGATGTCTGAGAAGGAAAAAGAAGCCTGGGATTCCTTCAAGGATGTTGTTCTCAAATTCTTGGGGAACAGGCGGGATGAGAACTATAACAATATTGTTGCCAGGATGCTCAATGCCTTCAAAGAACAAGGCTGTAACATGAGCCTGAAAGTCCATTTCTTGCACTCCCATGTGAACTACTTTCCCGAAAACTTGGGGGCGTACAGTGAAGAACAAGGTGAAAGGTTTCACCAGGACATCAAGGACGCAGAGAGAAGGTACCAAGGAAGATGGAACACCACTATGATGGCTGATTTCTGCTGGTTGCTGCTGCGGGAAACCCCAGATGAAAAATACGCCAAGGAGCGCACCAAGAGAAGCATTCGGGGGAAGAAGAAACGGGCCCACCAGGAGATTGATTGACCCAAGAATGACTTTAAAATCTAAACTGTGTTGACAAATATCGTGTTTTTACTAAACTTTGAAATAAAAATTTGCTAGTTATTACCACAGTGTCGGATCTCATTTATTAGAATTTTATTTTCACACCATCGGGTGTTTGTCTTCATGTATTGCAATGGTGCGGTTTGCGTTTTCTATTCTTACATACATACCTGTACAACATTTTTTGCACATTTCTTTGCTTTGCTTTGTGTCTAACCTCGCTCTTATATGCTCAATGTTTGTGCACATGTATGTGGCTGTTTTAAGTGCAGACAATTTTGCTACCATCACAGTGTGTTTTGTTGACATTACTCTATTCTTATGTGCTACCTTGTTACAATTTTCTTTATTCTTATTTGAATAACTACTAAACAATTAGTATAAAGAATTCATCCAAGAAACTTTTATCTCGATCGCACTCAATCTGAAACGTTCACCTCAAACTGCTAACCCAATGTAGCAAAAAGTCTGTACGTGATGGAGCAAATTGGTTACCAGATTTGGATTCAGCGCACCAAAAAATGTAAAAATCAATCGAAACATTAGAGGCAGTTTAAAAAAATTTTTTTTTAGTGTACCTGTGTTATCTGCAAATAACTATATTTTGTGATCCAGCTCTCCAAGCCTAATACTCTGTATGTTTGGGTTCCTTCTAAACAATTGCGCCAAGGGCTCCATCAATAAAGCAAAGAGCATTGGAGACAAGGGACATCTCTTTGGGTGTTTCTGCCCAATTTAAATTACTCAAAGTCCCATTCACCTTGATGCAAGCTTCAGGAGCATCTCTCCCAACCACCTCAGAAAGTTGAGCCCAACCCCTACCTTCTGCATCACTTTGTACATAAATCCCCAGTGTGAACATGATTTTATATTCGTAGTGTAATATAACATTTACATTATTCAGTATGGAAGAGGGGTGCATTTATGGAAATGTGCCAGAGATGGCTGTAGAATTTACCCCTGTGCTGACACAGAAAACAGAGGATGTGAATCTGACCAGAAATTATACTCAACATCACCACAGTCTGATAATGGGTTTTCATCTGTCCACTGCAATTCTTCCCATTTCCCATTTTATGCATTACTTGGGCCAGTGATTCTCAGGTTGGTCCTGGAGTACCCCCTAGCCAGTTTTGTTTTCAGATATCCATTATCAGGGCTTGATTTGCAGACAAAAAAGAAGCAAAACTGTGGGAGGAAGGGGCCATGGCCAGAAGCGAACTGCCTTACTCTCAAGAAATAGACCCTCAAAACCAAGGACTCCTGCCACATGGGGAAGACCTTGCAGGTCTGTTCCTCCCTTCCCCAAGCCAAGCATCCCCTCTCCTGATCTTAGGCTCCTTCACCAGTGTCGGTTTCTGCTCTATTTAGTTTCTTTCTCAGCAGCCTCGCCTCTGCCTCTTTACCTCTACCTCTCCCCAGGCTCTTCCCTGCCTACACCTCCTGCTTCTACCCTCCATCCTTCCCTGCCACATCTGCCTTGCATTACTTCTCCTGCTTCCCATCCCATGGCTATACCTTCATTGTCTGGAAGCCCAGGCTGCTGTCCCCACCATTCCTACTTGGTAACGCCAGTGCCTTAAATAAGCTGAAAACTTGTCGACATCCCTTCCTGTAGCTCATTTTGTGCATGGCAAGATCAGCCCATAGAAAGTGCCAGCATAAACAAGGCATGGTAAGAACAGCAATATGGACTCCAGCTGCCCCCCTTGTTGAATTGGGTTATGCTGGAGCTGTGGCATGTGTGTGACTGTGTTCTGTAGTTCTCAACCCAGTCCTCCGTGCACACCTAACCAGTCAGGCTTTTTGGGATTCCCACAATGAATATGCATGAGAGAGATCTGCATACAATGGAGACAATGTATGTAAATCTCTCTCATGCATATTCATTGTTGACATTCTGAGAACCTGACTGGTGGGGTGTGCCTTGAGGACTGGGTTGAGAATCACTGCCTTAAACGGAAACCTGCAGTAAGTTCTGGCACAAATGTAACTCCTATCATAATGAATATGCATGAAGGAGATCTGCATACAGTGAAGGCAGTGTATGCAAAATCTATCTCATGTATATTCATTGTAGATATCCTGAAAACCAGGATTGGCTTGAGAAACACTGAGTTGGGCAACACATGTGCAAGTTGTCATGCCGACGAAGTTTCCTGAATTATCATTGAGTATCTGAAGCACTTGCTCTGTAAATTCTGTAGGGATTATAAGGTTTAGGGATATGTTCCTGGTTCATAATCACTCAATGGCCTTTATTCTGCTCTAATAAAAATATGTCAACCAAACTACTATATTGTGGACAAAGAAAAAACCCCAGGCCAGCATAAGGAACCATATAAGGAAATATCATATATCATAAGCCTTTGCAGAGTGTATGCCTGGACTGGAGAGTCCATGCAGAGGCTTTGTGCAGAAGGCACGTACACAGGAAACCATGCAAAAAAGTATACGCTGAGCTGTTAGTCCTGAAGACAGTAGATGGTTTTGACAGTTGGTGAGTATAAGCAAGACAGAGAGGCCTGGGGAATGTTGAAACAGGAACATAGAGGGGACAGAAAGGTCAATGACAGGAAACAGAAGGAGGGAGGAGGGGAGAGGACCCAAAGAGGAATGGATTTGGAAACTATATGCATACATGGAAGCAAAAAATGTATATATGTAACATGATTATTGTACTCGGGGGAGGAGGAATTCTGGGGGTGTCTGGTGTCTGATAACTGACAGAAGCTCTCCTCTCTGCTACCTGTATTGTCCATCAGTAATCTAATAAACAGAGATTTTGATTGCACCTGTACTGACCTTTGGATCTGGACTATACAGGAAATTAGTGATAATTAGTAATCGGTCTCTTGTGAGTAACAGGGCCTCACAATTCTTTTAGTAAATTCATTTCACAATCACTGATGCCTCTGTATGCTGCCTTACAGGATCTCGCAACTCCTTATCTTTCTTCTCTGTTTAAGATTTCTGCCGTCTGCTTGTCCTCTTCTTCACCCCGCTTTCTCCTTTCCGGTTCATTATTATCCTTGATTTTCTGGTCTCTCTTCTCTCTATGTTCAGCAACATTCCTCTCTTTCTCCTGTCCCTTTGCAGTTTTGTTTGTTTAGTTTTGAAGAGCTGGGGAATATGAATGATGGTGCTAATATCATTTTATAGTTGGGCAAAATGAGGGTAGGTGGAGATCAGGAGCGTGCCCAAGATTAGTTGCAGAGAGGGTGGGTGGGAGGGAGGGGAAGAGCTTGACCTTACAGCTTTAGATCTCTCACTGTTCTCCTGGGTGTGCAGTTTTATAGCACTAACAGAACATCACATCGGACAGAGGCTGAATCTGTAGTCCCAGGCTGCTTTTGCGGGTAAAAGTCGTTCCTGCTTCCTCTGTCTACCATATCTGCAAATTCATGTCCATTTCTGTCAGACCCACTAACCCCTAACCTACATGCCTCAGCCTCTGTGGGCTGGACTGTTACGCAGGACTCTACCTTGAACTTTCTGAGAATGTTGCCACAGTGGACCTCTCGCATGGATACATCCTTGGAAAAGTGCATAGCATGCCTGCCACTGCTTATGCACAAGCTATCCTTCACCCTGCCTGCCTGGTTCCGTTTCTCACCATGAGGTTCAGGTAATGTGACATATGATGAGGGCCTCTTGAAGAAGATGAGTTTGTTTTGTTTAGCCAAGAGGTGATTTGCTAACAATATTGAAATACATAAAGGGGATTATTAGGGAAGATGATCAATTGCACGCCATCTCTAGGCAATGGGAAGACTTAGGTTAGACAGTGGTTGTAAGTATAGTTAAGCTCTGGAACATATTACCTAAAATCTCCGTCAATGAAAGTTCCTAACAGCAGGTTAGACACTAATTTATTGGGGATTTTAGAGGGTCCAGTTAATCCTGGCTGAAGGCAGGAAGATGAAGCAGCCCTATCTTTCTATGATTCTGTGCTTAAAACCTTCTGTCAGAAGTCACTTCACCAAGGGAATGGATTCCTCGTGTGCCTACAGACCTTTCATTCTGAAGAAGATTTAATTTTTTTTCAGACTGACAGATAATATTATATAGTTTATCAACGGATAAACTTCATAAATGGATAAGAGTGGGCCATTGTAGCCACTGGATGCAGATAACTTAGTGATATGGGAAACTGCGTGACTGCCTTAAAATCAGTTGATTCTACCCCCTCACTTCTCTCTTGTTAGATTTTTCCAGGCTCCTCTCCACCTATCCCTTCTCATTTCTTCACTGTCTCTCCCTCCTCCCCCTTAGGTACCAGTGCATCATCCATCAGTCTTATCTCCATCTAACAACTTAAAGTCTCTTCCGTCTCTCTCTCTCTTGTCAAAATTCTTCTCATTGTCCTCTCCTCTCAAGATTGTCTTCACCCCTCTTTTTCTCCCTTCCTTTTTCTTTAGGCCCTTCCCTCCTCCCCAGGTTCCTCTCCATTTCTCCCTGCTCTCCTTCAGACTCCTCAGGATTTCTTAGGACAGAGTACTAAGAGCAGAATAGGGACAGGCCGTTGGGATAAGCACAAAGAGATAGGGGTGTGGCCCTTATCCCTTTCATGCATTCTGTATTGTGTGCAAGTTTCATTATAATCAGAACATATTGTAAGAGAAGAGAAGGTGTTATCTCCACTCCCAGACGCCTTTTTAGTTCAGGGTTGGGGATTTGGTTACCAACTGTACCTGCATTTATAACTCACCTTGAGCTGAGATTTGGAAAGATGAGTCATTAAATCTAAAACACAATTCACACTTGACATTTGCAAAAATGACAGCCATTGTTTCACATCCGCATTACTCATTAATTAGTTCTTTCATCAACAACATTTAACGTATTAACAGTTCTTCAACAGCAAGCCCATTGCTCTTACAATGCAACAGTGATAGACCTGATGAAATGTTAATCATATCCTAATCCATCCAATAGAGCAGAGACAAGCAGTCTCTGGCCAATTCACTGAATGGATTTGCTTCTTGCAAGAAACAGGAAATGCTTGCTACTGCCTTTAGAAACGCTGTGCTACGGTAGTTTGTAAGACAGCATAGCTATGGGAGCAAAGAAAAATACTCCCACTGCAGTTTAAAGTAGCTGCAGAGGCAGGTCTGTGAGGCAGGCTTTGCCCACCCTTCACGATTGTGTACCCCGAGCCAGTGCCTCTCTGGCTGGCCTGTTAAGCTGATCCTGCTCCCAAGCAAACAAAATATGTGCAAGAAAGGCAATAAAACTAATAATGCACAAAGTTCACAAAATCAAAATGGTGGAAGAAAGTCTCACACCTGCTCCCAGCCCTTACATACTAACATAGTAACATAATATATGATGGCAGATAAAGGCCAGTATGGTCCATCTAGTCTGCCCAGCAAGGCAACAAGAGTAGGTGCACCTGCCGCTCCGTGCAGGTCACTCCTCCCATGACTTCCATCAGAGACACCAACTTGAGAACACAGTTCAAAGGAGAGAAGATAGTCATGTGCTTACCAGGCTCTTCAGCCAGCAGGAATACAAACCAAGTTGTTGAATTACTTAGCGCAAAAAGTGAACACTCCGAACTTGATGTTATTATCCATTTAGACACAAACGATCTGGCTAGGAACAGTGCCTCCAAAGCCCAAAAGGACTTCCAATCTCTGGGAGAGAAACTCAAGTGCGTTGTTAACACTGTTGCATTCTCAGAAGTTCTACCTGTTTTTGGTAAGGGGACAAAAAGGCTGCATCGCATTAACAGCTTTAATACATGGCTCCAGACCTGGTGCAAACAACAAGGATTCAGATTTATTGGTAACTGGGACAACAGATGGACCAACAAGAGACTATACTGTGCTGATGGACTACATCTCTCTGTCGCAGGGAAAAGAATCCTAAGCGAAAAATTCAGGCAGTATGTGGATATGCATTTAAACTAGGAAGAGGGGGTGACGGATGTGGAAGGTCAACATCTGCATGCCACCCCCAGCAAAAGCAGAACACCATCAGAAACAGCCACACTTTTAAACCACACATCAAAAACATGTGGGAAGAAGTAGGCAGAACAAAATCAATGCAAAATTCACATAAGCCAGGAAAATGCTGGAAAGCAATGAGCACAAATGCTCGAAGCTTAGCCAACAAAATTCCAGACCTGGAAGCCCTAATTGTGGAAACGAATTTGGACATTGTGGCCATTACAGAAACATGGTTTAATGAATCGCACGATTGGGATATAGCCATAGCTGGCTATAATCTATTCAGAAGAGAGAGAGAAAATGGAAAAGGAGGAGGAGTAGCCTTGTATTTCAAAAGCAATATTAAAGCTACTGAAATACAGGGGACATGGGGAAAAGAAGAAGCGCTCTGGATTGTGTTGGAAAGAGGAGATGGCACTGTCATCCATATTGCTGTAGTCTACAGATCTCCAACTCAAATTGAAGAGAGAGATAACGAATTGATTAAAGATATTGCCAAGATAGCAACAAAGGGGGAAGCGATCATATTGGGTGATTTTAATCTACCTGATGTGGATTGGATTACTCCTTCTGCACATTTGGAAAGAAGCAAAAAAATTGTGGATGCTCTCCAAGATGCATTACTTAGACAAATGGTGGAACCAACCAGGGAAAGCTCAACGCTAGATGTAGTGCTCACCAACGGTGATAGTGTGTCGAATGTCTGTGTGAGTGCCCCTTTGAGCAACAGCGACCATCACACGGTGTGGTTTGAGATAAAAGCCATGGTACAGGCCAATCATAGCAAGCTCAAAGTCCTAAACTTCAAATACACTGACTTCAATAAAATGTCAGAGTACTTAAAGGAGGAGATGACGGGGTGGAAGGAGATAAAGGAAGTGGAATTGCAATGGGCTAAACTAAAGAAGGCAATAAAAGGGGCAACAGATAAATATGTAAGAAAAGTAAATAAAAACAAGAGGAGAAGGAAACCTATTTGGTTTTCCAAAGAGGTGGCTGCTCAAATAAAGGCAAAAAACACAACTTTCGCAAAATTCAAAAGCTTGCAAACAGAAGAACACAGAAATGAATACAGGATCCAACTCAAAGAGTCTAAAAGAGTAATAAGGATAGCAAAATCAAAGGCAGAGGAAAGGATGGCTAAAGATGTTAAGGGTAGCAACAAAACTTTCTTCAGGTATATTCGGGAAAGAAAGAAGATCAGAGTTGGAATTGCAGGACTCAAAAGTGCTGCAAAAGGACTCGTGGAAAGTGACACTGAAAAAGCAAAATTGCTAAACAAATACTTCTGCTCTGTTTTTACTAAAGAAGATCCTGGAGATGGACCAGCTGTGACTCCCAAATATAAAAATGGGAATGAAGTAGATACCACACCATTCACAGAAGACGAGGTGTTAGAACAACTTGCTAAACTGAAAGTGGACAAAGCCATGGGACCGGATGGGATACATCCCAGGAAACTGAAAGAGCTCAGAGAGGTTTTTGCAGGACCGTTAAAGGATGTCTTCAACAGATCCTTGGAAACAGGAGAGGTTCCTCAGGACTGGAGAATGGCTGATGTCGTACCTCTACACAAAAGTGGTGACAGGGAAAAAGTGTCAAACTACAGGCCTGTGAGCCTTACCTCGGTGGTGGGAAAGGTAATGGAGGCGCTCCTGAAAGAGTGAATAGTGAACTTTCTCAAAATCAACAGGATGCAAGATCCGAGGCAACATGGTTTTACCGAAGGACGGTCTTGCCAAACAAATCTGATTGAGTTCTTTGACTGGGTGATCAAGGACCTAGATCAGGAGCATGCGATGGATGTCATCTACCTGGATTTCAGCAAAGCCTTTGATACTGTTCCTCATAAGAGGCTTGTCAACAAACTCAGTAGCTTGGGGATGGGCCCCAAGATGGTAAACTGGATTTGAAATTGGTTGACTGACAGACGACAGAAGGTGATTGTACATGGAGCTCACTCGGATGAGAGGAAGGTGATTAGCGGGGTGCCCCAGGGTTCGGTCCTGGGCCCGGCACTGTTCAATGTATTTGTGAGTGATAGTGCTGAAGGACTGAATGGAAAAGTCTGTCTTTTTGCAGACAACACAAAAATTTGCAACAGAGTGGACTCCCCCGAGGGAGTGATTAACATGAGGAAAGATCTACAAAAGCTGGAAGACTGGTCTAATGCTTGGTAACTACGATTTAATGCGAAAAAGTGCAGTGTCATGCACTTGGGTAGCAGAAATCCAAGGGAAATGTACGTGATAGGGGGCGAGAGGTTGGTATGCGCGGTTCAAGAGAAAGACCTTGGTGTGATTATCTCTGATGATCTCAAGGTGGCAAAACAGTGCGACAAGGCGGTGGCAAAAGCCAGGAGGATGTTGGGCTGCATACAAAGAGGGATTACCAGCAGAAAGGAAGAGGTACTTATGCCACTGTATAAGTCTCTGGTGAGGCCTCACTTGGAATACTGTGTTCAGTTTTGGAGACCGTATCTTGCAAAAGATGTAAAAAGACTGGAAACGGTTCAGAGGAAAGCAACCAAAATGATTTGGAGCCTGCTTCAGAAGCCTTATGAGAAGAGACTTGAAGACCTAAATATGTACACTTTGGAGGAGAGGAGGGACAGTGGAGATATGATTCAGACCTTTAAATACTTAAAGAGAAATGATGAACAAACAAACCTCTTCCAAAGACGGGGAAGCTGTAAAACTAGAGGGCATAACATGAAGCTTCAAGGTGGTAAACTGAAAGGCAATGTCAGGAAATATTTTTTCACTGAAAGGGTGGTGGATGCTTGGAATGCCCTCCCGATGGAAGTGGTGGGGGCAAACACGGTGACAGAATTCAAGAAGGCATGGGACAAACACAGTGGATCCCTTTACAGCAATAGGATAAAAACAAGATAAACAGTACCATCTAACTTCTGAACCATATAACATCTCAACAAATAGGGGTGTCCTACATGGAATGGTGGGTTTACCCCTAAACAAAGACATGAGGAGGGGTGGCCTGCACAGAGCGACAGGTGCACCTACTCTTGCCATCTTGCTGGGCAGACTAGATGGACCATGCTGGTCTTTATCTGCCGTCATTTACTACGTTACTATGTATGTTACTATGACTTGTAGGTCACCCCTAATTGCTCCTTTGTGCTCTCAGACATCTCTCTCACACAATGTCACAATGTACAGTGTCAGTGCTGAACCTCCGCAGCAGGGTCGTACCAAGCCATAACTGCGCCCTGTGGTATTTCCAGTTCTGGCGTGCCCCCCACCCCACCCTTCCCCCCCCCCCCCCATGTTGCCCTGCCGCTGCCACTTTTTAGTTTTTTCAGAGGCGGTGGCAGCAGCAGTGAGGCAGACCTGCGTTTGTAGGCAGGTCGAATCCCTTCTTCCCTTCTCTGATATAAGTCACATCAGAGGAGGGAGGGACCAGGCCAGCCATTCAAACGTGGGTCTTTGCAACTCAGCATTTGCAGGGCTGGCCTGGTCTTTCTCTCCTCTGACACGACCTACATCAGAGAAGGGAAGGAGTGTCCTGACTTGCCTACGAGTGTGGGTCTGCCTCACTGCTATTGTCGCCACCACCTCTGAGAAAACAAAACTGTGGCAGTGGCAGCAGGGCAACATGGCGGGGTGGGTGGGAGCCAGCAGCCTGACATGTGCCCCTAATCCTTTTCCACCCTGTGCGGCTGCTCCGCTCGCTCACACAGGGCTAGGTATGGTACTGTTCCTCAGAGTACCAGTTTTATCCAGGTACTTGTGAAGGTTCACCTCTCCTCCCTCTCAACTCTTTCTTCTTCCTTGCGATCAGTTTTTCCTGGGATAGACACCTTTCATTTCTCTTTTCAAAGCAGTGCAATTACTCTTTGGAACCCAGATTCCAAAAGGGGACCCGGGAAATCCACTGCTTACCCTGGGACAAACATTGTGGAACCTGTGTACCTCTTTGGAAACCTGCCAGGTACTCGTGACCTGGATTGGCCACTGTTGGAAACAGGATACTGGGCTTGATGGACCTTGGTCTGACCCAGTATGGCATATCTTATGTTCTTAGGTTGGATCCCTTTTATCTTTTCTGCCACTATTTCACTGCAGTTACCTCTCATACACATAGTCTCCAGTCTCTTTCCCCTTCTCTGGAACTTGTCATTACTACTGGACCACTCCAAGCTTAAATCAGCAGGATGATATATGGATTTGGGTCCTATCTCCTCTAGCTCTCAGATCCTACACTTGGACTCCTTTTTCTCCATGCCACTTTGTAAGTCCTTTCTCTGCTACCCGCTGCTGCCTATGTACCACCTCTGTCCCTCCCCACTCTAAGCTTGTACCCACCCCAACAAATAACTGCACTGAGGGCAGAAGTGCAGGCTTCAGTAGCTTCAGTTTCACTGGAGAAGAGAAATACAAGAGGTTCCACTCTTCAGCTCCCATTGAGCCACATTCCCTTCCTTGGTCCCCCACACACTTGTGCTCCCCCATATAGTATTAAATCCAAACATATATTCTGTATCCACAGGAACCCCCTACTGTGGGTGCAGAGCAGAGCTAGGATATTTTCTCATAGCACTTCCTATACAAAAAATATTTTCTGATTCTAGTTCCATCTCAGTAACAGCAACGTAAACCCACTCAGTACCATGCATCTTGTGAAGTAATATAAAAACCTAAAAAAGTTACTCAGGCCTAGAGCAAATCTATCATGCCAGCACTAACTTCCAAATCTCACACAACAAGGACCCTACCTAGGAAAAGACAGTACCGTAAATATTGTAGTGGGCCCTAGAACATCAACACACCTATTGGAAAAAGTGAGCAAGTTAGAATTAATGACAGAACTGCACAAAAACTTCCTGCTAACAGAATACCTGATCTGGGTACATACAGAGAACACAGATAGACTCTCACCAAATACAGAATTAATGATCACAAAATGAAAATGTTTAGACAAAAATCAAACTGAAATCCCAAAAAGCCAGATGCTGCATGCAGTGCATCACCAGAGAAAGAAAGTGAAGCATTTCCCCCATATTGTGCAAATTATAAAGACAGCAGATGTCAGGGCTGGCATTAGGAGAAAGTGCAACCATGGCAATTGACCTGGGTCCCCAGTCAAGAGAGGGACCCAAGCCTTCCTAATGCTAAAGAAGGCACAGCCTGCTAATGGGCTGTGGAATCACCTCCCTAATTTCTGCCCTAAGCCAGGTCCCAATCATGTCTAACAGCAATCCTGGCAAATGTACATTGCACAAACTGGCATATTCCAATCATTAAATAGAAAATAAAATTATTTTTTCTACTTTTGTTGTCTGGCCATTTTATTTTTCTAATTGTGTTTGTTCCAGGCCCTGGTTTCTGCTTTCCTCTGTCTTTTCTTAACTCTATTTCTAGTATCTCCTGTCCATTTGCCATTTCTTCTCTCTCCTCCTTTCTTCGCTCCTCTCCTACATATCTCTAGCATTGACCTCTTCCTTTTCGTTTTCTACCATTATTTTTCTGTTTCTCTATTCAGATTTCACATCTTATTCTTAAAATTCAGTCCTCAATCTCTTTTTGTTTTTTACTGTGTCTCCTATAGCTTTCCATCTCTTTCTCTCACCTCAGTCCTCCCATTCCCCATCTCTCTCTTCCGAAGCCTAGTATTGCATAGTCTTTCATTAACTCCCCCCCTCATGTGCAGCATCACTCATCTTCTTCCAAGTTCAGCCTCCCCTTCCCATCCAGCATCTCTCTATCCCGCCTTGTCCAGCATCCACCCTGTCTCCCTAGTCCCCAGTGTCTAGTATCTCCTCTCTACCTCTCTATTTCCCCCCCATCACCAGCATTTCCTCTGTCTGTCTTGCTATTTCTCTTTGTCTAACATCTCATCTTTCTGTGCTCTTAATTCCCCTCCATGTCCAGCATCTCCTCTGTATCTCTCTAGCTTCCCCACCCCCCATGTCCAGCATCCTCTCTCTGTTTCCCTAGGCTCTCCCCATGTCCAGCATCTCCTCATATCATCCTATTTCCTCCCTCTTCCCATCATGTCTGGCATCTCCCCTGTATCCCCTCCTTTGCCCTCCCCTGATGGTGCAGCATGTGTCTGTCCTCCAATCTTCCTTCTCCTCCAGGTCCAGAATCTCCCCCCAATCAGCATCAACCATCCCCCCCCCTCCACCAGGCGGTTGAGGCTGACTGCAGTGCACTTCGTCAAACGTAAAGCAGCTACAGTAACAAACAGGGAACACAGTAGGCAGGACAGAAGGTCCAGCCACAACCTGCTCCAAGAGAAGCAGGAACTTTTCATCAGGGCAGGACATGGCTGAACCTTCTGCACAGATGTGGGCTCAAGGTCCTGTGCCTCATATTTGTTACATTAGCAGCTGTTAGTTCAGGGTGGATGTGCTGTGATTGGCCTGGGCATGCCGGGGGGGGGGGGGGAGGGGGAGGAAGAAAGATTGATGTTGAACTGGGGGGAGAAGGGGAAAGGGAGAGGTTGAAAGCAGCGATGGCTAGGAACTGAAGGTCAGAAAGAACTTAAGGAGCCAGGAGGGAAGATAGGTGACGGGGCCACAGTCTGCAAAGAACCGGCTTTTATATTGGCCATTTTATTATCCTGCTGGCTGTCATCCTCTGGTATCCAAAACTGGCTAGGCTGGTGAACAGCAGCTGCTGGGCAATCTTATTTTCCTTTTCCCCTCAGGGTCTGGAACTTGTGGCTTCTAGTAGCACCTGGCTCCCGTTCCTTTTCCTGGTTCCTTGGGGCTGGAACATGGAATTCCTCACCTTGGGATCTTCCTTCCCTTTGATCCCCTCTCACCTTTGTTTCAAGCATATTGTGCTTCTTAAGGGTCCAGTTCAGGACAGGCCCCAACCAGGCTGTTTCCTCTCTTGAAGAAGGCCAGGTTTCCACCTCCTGAGAGGAAGACATCCTACTCTCCCCTCCTTCTCCTGTGGCTTCCTGTGAAGGAGAACCTCTCTTTACTGCATGGTCCTGTGGGGAAGGCATTGTGTCACTCCCTATCCTCCACTTTTATTCCTTCCTCTAAAATTTAGGAATTCCCACTGCTTTGATTCCACTTTCTAAACCTCCCCTTCATTAAGTTGGTTGGCACTACTCTTGGTCAGAGACCCAAAATATTGCTCATGTTATTCAATGCAAAGAACATTTTAGTGTTCTGCTACATACAGGGATGGCCCACGGGGGGTGCGGGGCCATGTGTGGAGATTAATTGTGGGGCCTCATTTGCATAAATATTTGCATAATGTTAACATGCATTTTTAGTAAACATGCCTCTTAATGAGTGTGTGGATAAAGAAAGACTAACAGATTTCTACATTACTATATTCCAGTGCCAACCGCCAGGCCCATTAGGAAGTACTATAAACACTGACCATTTATTTATTTAAAAGGCTTTATATCCCGCTTTATCCTAAAATCAAAGCGGTTTTCACGTCAAACAAATCAGAAAACGAAGTGCAGAGGTGTCAGCATGCTGTGTTTGTATCGTAGTGCATGTGTAGGTGTAATAAAGGTGTAGCTTGATTATAAGATGCAATATATAAAGGGTGAGCTATCTACAATGTGCTATATACAAAGAGGAGGTGGGGAGGCTATGGTAGAGGGAGGGGAGGCGGGAGGAGTGAGGCAAAGGCAAGGCGGGGGAGAGCGGAGTCAGGCACAATTAACATTAAATTCAACTTATCCAAGGAACTTGCATATATCAACTGTCATGGTGGCAGCCCCTAGTGGCCAAGGGCGGTAAGGGCATGCTCCACGATGTATTTATTTTCCAGGAGCGTGGGGTTTATGTAAGGCAAAAAGGGAGATTGGCCGTAGGTATTTCTGCTCCTGGTAAGAACTCAACAATTAAGCCAAGAGTGTAGGGAAACAAGGCTTTTATTTCCCCTCTGTGCAAGGGTTCATTAAGACACTAGAAAATTAAAGAATGTCCTTTGTTTGTAAAGGTGCCAGTATTAAACAGGTTAACTAATTGTTAGTATCTTCACAAATTAGTGCCAAGGTTAACTGGAGGAATTCACTTCATTCCAAAGCAACATCAATTAAACAAGTTTCTTCTTATTTATACAGTGGCTATAGATTCTAGACTGGTGGCCATGCACAAACCACAATCCATATCTTCTGCCTGAGGAATGGGGATAGCATTTATATCTTCAATTTCCATAGATTCTGCTCCACTACATTCCCCCTCTGAGTAAATACTGTCCCTGGCTGTTACAGCTCTACGTGGACTGTCTCTAGGCTCTTGCCTCCAATAAGACGGTGTTTTAAGTTCTCTTGGTATTTTCTGAAACCACTCTGGTTTCTTCCTTCTTACAAACTGAATACTTGTTTTAGCAGTGCTTCTAGGAGTTAAGCATTCTTTATCAGGAATAAAGCTTTCATACCTTGAGTTTCTGTAGTTTGAATCCCTGGAGCTTTCTCTCCCAAGAACGTCTCTCTTGCAACAGGTTCTCTGCCGGTAGCCTCTGGGCAGGGCTGTGCTTTCTGGCAGCTTAGTAAAACCTGGTATGGATTCAACTCTATGCTTCAGTGATAACTTAGCTTTGTTAGAAACTGCTTTTCCTTTGGTACCTGGTAAAACTTGTCCAGCATTTCCCAGTGACTGCAGGCTCTCCTCCAAACCTAGCTCTCTGGTTCTCTGGATACGTCTCTCAGCTTTGGACTCAGGAACGTTGCTTGAGCAGGGAGTGGCACACTCTCCAGCCTGACTGCTTTCTCCAGCAGACTCCCTCTGAACAGCTGCTCTCGTAGCTTGGCCCCTCTGAACTCCACCTCTGTGAACTCTGTTCCTTTGGGCTTGCTCAAGGAGGATTCCTTCCCTCAGGTCTCTCCTTCTTTCCTTAGCCGTGCTCCTTGTTCCTTCTCCAAGTCCTTCTCTTTCTCTTAAAGCTGCTCCTTCCCTCAGAGCTGTTCCTCTCTTCAGAGCTGTTCCTCTCCTCAGAGGTGTTCCTCCTTTGCTAGCATTCAGCTTCTGCTTATAAAGGAATCTTTCCTTTGAATCTCCCGGGCTCATTTCCAGGTGCAAGTAGTTAGCTCTCTTAGCCTCATTAGCTCCTGTATGATCACTCCTGCCCCCTCTAGCTGTGCTTTGCGGTAATTGCACATCTAGATCTCTCTTAGAAACAGGGTTTCTTTTCAACTTTGCATCTTTATTGATACCAGCCTCATGACACAACTTATTCCAAGAACTTGTAAATATCAACAGTAACATTATAACATCAAAAACTTGAGTATTCTCTTGTAACATTATCTAACTATGTATATCCTAATGTGAGTAATGGGGTGTTTGTTTGGTGTGGTTGTCGTGACTTAGTTTGGCTTGTGGGGTGATTTGCGTGATTGGTGGTCTTCATTGAATTGTTCGATGAATAGGGTGTTTTTGAGTAGCTTCCAGAATTCTTTTATATCTGTTGTTGATTTCAGTTTCTCTGGGAGGACATTCCAGATAGCAGGGGCAGCAAGAGAGAAAGCTCGCATGGATGTGGATTTGTTGGTTTTTGTGAATAGAATGGGTGTTGGTATGTTGTTTTTGGTGCTGTTTCTGTCTGGTCTTTTGCTTGTTTTGGTTCCGATGAGTTCCTGTAGTATTTCTGCTGACATGTTATTTTTAATTTTGAAGATGGTGAGTGCTGATTTATATTTTGCCCGTGATGAAATTGGTAGCCAGTGCAGATTGTATAGTACTGGAGTTATGTGATCTTGTATTGAAGCGCTAGTAATAATGAGTGCAGCAGTGTTCTGGACTATTTGTAGAGGATGGGTGGTTTGTTTGGGTAGACCTTGGTATAGCATATTACAATAGTCCAGCATAGGTGTAATGATGGCCTGGCATACTGTGCGGAAATGTTCTTTATTGAGGAGAGGTTTAAGTCTTCAGAGCATTGCGAGTTTGAAGAAGGCTGTTTTCGATATCTTGTTGATATGCGGTTGGAGGATGAGTTGCTTGTCTAGAATCACTCCAAGGTATCGGACTTCGTCTTTTATTGTGATCAGTGTATTGGATATGTTGATAGAAGTAGGAGGAATGAATATGGAGTCTCTCGTGATGATGATTGCTTCAGATATTTTTATGTTGATGTTTAAGTTATTATTAGTTAGCTACTCATAGCAAATCCACCATATCATAACAGCACTGCCAGGACTCACAAAGCACCAAACCCTACCTATCAAAAGGCAACACTGCAAATATTAAACTAGTACATCTCAGAGAATACCAATGCATCTCCTACCGGGGAAAGAACAAGTGGCAAGGTCAAATAGAAACTACATGAACAGAATACCTCAGCTTGGTTAAAATGCATAACATAGATGGTCACCAAAGAACAAGGGATCACAATTTAGAAATAGGAAGACAATAATTAAACTGGGAACCCCAGAAGCCAAACTTTGGATGTACAGCAACATTGGAGAAATAAAACTATAAATTAATTTCCTCTTGTACTAAACACAACACATTTCCCAGAGCTGATATATTCCAGTTAATAAATTCAAAATAAAAAAGTATTTTTCTACCTTTTGTTGTTTGTGCATTTTCTTTTTCAGTTGCAATTGCTCCAGTCACTATCTTCTGGTTTCTTCATGTCTTCTGCGCGCTATCCATTTGTCCTTTCTTCTCTTTTAGATTTTTTTCCATTTTCTTTCTCTATATCTGCTTTAACATACTGATCTTTCCCCTTTTGCTCTTTCCCCCATTTCTTTCCTTATTCCTTTATCATCCACTCAAATTTCACCCTTCCATTCTCAATCCCCACTTACTCTCCCAATACCCAGCTCATCGTAGACTTTTCTTCCCTCCCACACAAAATATCTTTTCCCCTCTCCGTTCTCATTCCCCATCCCTTTCTAGTCCTCCCCCAAAATCAGCTCCCTTATAGTTCTAGATACACCCAGCATCCACCCCTTCTAGTCCCATTCTCCCAACCCTCCACATCAGCCCATTTCCAGCCCTATTCCAACTCCCAGCAGCCCGCTTCCAGTCCCCATCAGCCATTTCCAGTCCTATTCCAACCCATCACCCATTTGAAGTCCAAGTTCCCCCCATCAGCCCATTTCTAGGCGTAGTTGTGTCCGATGATCTTAAAGTAGCTAAACAGGTAGAAAAGGCGACGGCAAAAGCTAGAAGGATGCTTGGGTGCATACGGAGAGGAATGGCTAGCAGAAAAAAGGAGGTGATAATGCCTCTGTATAAGTCTTTGGTGCGACCTCATTTGGAGTATGGTGTGCAATTCTGGAGACCGCACCTTCAAAAGGATGTGAACAGGATGGAGTCGGTGCAGAGGGTTGCTACTAAGATGATTAGTGGTCTTCATTATAAAGCATATGAGGACAGACTTAAGGATCTTAATATGTACACCTTAGAGGAAAGGCGGGATAGAGGTGATATGATTGAGATGTTTAAATACCTCCGTGGCATAAATGTTCAGGGAGAGAGCCTCTTTCAATTGAAAGCAAGTTCTGCGACGAGGGGACATGGGATGAGGGTGAAGGGAGATAGATTCAGGAGTGATATGCGGAAATATTTCTTTACGGAAAGAGTAGTGGATCCGTGGAATAGTCTCCCAGTGGAGGTGGTAGAGATGAGGACAGTAACTGAATTCAAAAAAGCATGGGACCAACACAGAGGATCTCTAAAGGTAAAAAGTGGACTGTTGTAGTTGTTGTTATGGAAGGACAGACTAGATGGGCCTTGTGGTCTTTTTCTGTCATCATGTTTCTATGTTTCTATGTTTCTAGTCCTATTCCAGCTCCTCATCAGCCCATTTCCAGTCCTAGGCCCCCATATGCTCTTTTCCAGTTCCATTCCAGTCCCTCATCAGCCCATTTCCACTCCAAGCTCCTCCATCAGCCAATTTCCAATCTTAGACCCCTCGTCAGCCCATTTCCAGCCCTATTTCAGCTCCCAACAGCCCACTTCCAGTCCTGTTCCAGCCCCCATCAGCCCATTTCCAATCCTAATCCAGCTCTTCATCAGCCCATTTCCAATCCTAATCCAGCTCTTCATCAGCCCATTTCCAATTTTAGCCCTCCCATCACAGCCCATTTGCAGTCCTAGCTTCCCCCATCACAGCCCATTTCCATTCCAAGTTTCCCTCCCCACCATCACAGCCCATTTGCAGTCCTACCCTCCCACCATCACAGCCCATTTGCAGTCCAATCACCCCCCCATCACAGCCTATTTGCAGTCCTAGCCCCCCCCCCTCCTTCCGAAGAGCCCCGCGGCCATCTAAAGGGCTGCAGAGGGGAACCGGGGAAGCCCGCACGAGGCCCTGGCTCCCTCTGCACAGCCGCCAGCGTGAAGAGCGGGGCCCTGTGCGAACAACATTCTCACTCAATGGACGGGCCGGCCCTGGCTATATAGATATATATATATACACACACACACATACATATGTGAAGCAGGATATCAAAAAGTAGCTTAGTGATTAGAGCAGGGGGGCTGAGACTTGAGGAAGCCCCGTTCAAATCCCACCACTGCAGAGTTGCCAAGTTACCCAGTTCCAGGAGTGAGACTTTTGCTAGTTCTGGTTTTAAATTTACCTTGACATGCAGTATGGTATTTGTAGTCCCGCAATGCATCAGATGAGACTATTAGAAATCCAGGATTTGCTTAAAACCTCACTCCTGGAACCAGGTAACTTGGCAACTCTGCGACTGCTCCTTGTGATCTTGGGCAAGTCACTTAAGCCTCCATTGCCTCAGGTCAATGCAGGAAGCTAGCACGGCCTTTAAGCACTGATAGCAGCTCTAAGCTTTAAGCACTTTTAAGTGCAGAAAACAGACGTAACCACCGACAGAAAAACTAGCACCCAATTAACACCATGGCTCAGAATTGGGCCCTATTCTCCTTTCCATCTCTCCTTCTCTCTGGAAACTCTTTCCCTTCCTACCCCTTCCTTCCACACACTTTCCCCCTTTCTCCCTCCTACTCTCTAGCATTTCTTCCTACTTCCCTCCAAATACTATTCCCCCCTTCTCACCCTGGCCTGTCCTTCTGAAGCTTTTTTCCCACAGTTCCCCAGCTTCCCAATCCTTCCATGTTCAATGGGCCACCGTTGATTATCCTTAGTCAATCCCCTTCCCACCGCACATGGCTATAGGCTGACAGCAGGAGAAAACATTTTAATCTGACATAATCTCCTACTGCTGTGGGACCAGACCTCATACATGTTATCATGAGATTTGGCCTGGAGGCAGCAAGAGATGATGCCATATTAATTGCATGATCTGCTGTCAGCCTGTAGGGATGTATAGTGGGAAAGGATCCACTGTGGGTAACTCTTGGTAGCCCATTCCGCCTGGGAGAATGGGGAGGATAGAGAACCAAAGGAAAGAGGGAATAAAAGAAGACTGTTGCCTGATGTCCTTTGACACATGATACCTGGGGCAGCTGCTCTTTTGCCCCTTCCCCCCTCAAACTCCCAGCCCTGGGAAGCAGCAATTAAAACCCTGAACAGTATGGCACAGGAGTTGGGTTGAAGGGGGAACATGCACACAACTGGTATTACAACCCTAAAGATCTTGCTGGACAGAGTGGATGGGCCATTATGCTGTCATTTACTATTCTACTATGTGGAAATTAAGGTCAACAAACCTCAGGTGATTTATTTTTATTGGACTAACTTGATACTTTTTGGGTAAGTTTTCATAAAATGCTGAGTGCCTAACTTTGCCACTCAAACTTATTTGCCTGGAGTTTAGGTTGAAAAGCACTCTAAACAGAGCCAGCTGGGCATAAGCCAGTCAACCTTCTGTTCTTAAACTTGGCCAGCGAGCACTGAACATCAGCACTGGTCAGCCACATCTCCTCTTCCACAATAGATTCCTCTCCCCCTCCCCCCCAAATAGAAATAAAAATCGAGGGCTCTGTCCACTTCCAATCCCTCTCCCCTACCAATCCCCTTTTCCTCCTGCCTTACATCAAATAGATAGGAGGAGCAATAAGAAGGGGGCTCAGACCTTTATTTTTACTTACATTAAGCAGTCGGGGGGAGGGGGAATGAGAATCAGGCCACTTTTGGAGGCAGGACTACTTTTTAAAATAAGATTGGATAGATGGGGTAATTCTTTATTGAAACAGGGAGATTGAGGCTCAGGAGAAGGGTTGGTGAATGCCCAGCTGGCCAGACTTTGGCCTACATTGAACTGTCTAGAGATAATTGACCAAATTAGGCAGCCAGCACTGAAGGTCAAAAGAAGGTGTCCAATGTTGTCCCTTTTGTTTTCTATGCCTAATGATGCCCTACGGACTGCTCAGAATTTGAGTGTCTAAATTTAGATGGCATATCCTTGCTAAAATTTAAAAGACTTTGACCTAACTGGGTATATTCTTTCATAGCCAGTTAGATAGTTTTAACAATTGGCCTCTTTATGTCTAGCTCTGGACAGCTACACTGCCTTCATAGGTCATCTTGGGATGATCCTGCCAAAGGAAATGGGTAAACTATTGGTTGCATAGATAGCAGAGGTTTTTCTTGTGAAAGCTGTAGGGTTCTAAAGAGAGAGGATGGAGGGAGAGGGTCAATGTGTTTCCAAAGAAACAAGCAGGACCAGTCCAACCATTAGGCAATCTAGGCAGTTGCCTAGGGCATCAGCTTCTGAGGGGCAGCAGCGGTCAAAGCAAAACAATAGATTCTGACAGCCACACAAACTTGGAACCATCAGCATGTTTTACCTGCAGGGAGAGTGGGTACACACATTCATAAAAAGCAAAGTTTAATCATTAAAAGTACGATGTCCAATAATGCATTTTTATAGAACTGTGGTGTGATGATCGGGGGGGGGGGGAGGGGTGCAAGGTTGAAGGCTTGCCTAGGACACCCAATAGCCTTACATCGACCATGGAAGCAAGATGTGAAAATAAAAGTCTGCAGACAAGTTGTAGGTGAGGCCTTTCATTGGACTGAAAATACATTTCTGATTATCTTTGGAGAACTAGGAAGACCGAGTGAGGCCCTCAGCTGCAGGAGGACTTTGGCAACGAGTGTGGAAACCAGTGGCTCTCTATCAAATCCTGTTATGTTTGTTTCAAAGTATTTAATAATTTCACATCTTTCATCCTGAGATGAAGAGGAAGGCAAGCAAAATAGTGAAAGAAAGGTGGGGATGATCTAATACTACAATAAAAGACGTCAAAGGTGGTGGTTTTAAAAAATAAAGAAAACAATTCCTAGTATAGCTGTGTCGATCTCCAATAGAATCAAGTTAATTAAAAATATTTGTTGAAGAATTAATTAAGTAAGGAAAGTGTAAGGATATATCACTTTCATCCATAAGTAGAGGCTGAAACCCCCGTTTGGGGGGTTCCATTTACTGTTGCTAATAACTTTTTTTACATTTTCAATAATTTGAGTAATTTTTTATTGTCATTTTCAATAAGCATGTCTTGATTTTTTTATTTTCTTTTTGTGGGAATAAATGATTAGGTGCATCAGTAGCTCAATGATTAGTGCAGCAGATTGCTAACCAGGGAAGTCAGGGTTCAAAACCAACTGATGGTTCTTGTAAACTTGGCCAACTCACTTCACCTTCCATTACCTCAGTTGCAGACTTAAGGGGCCCTGTTTACTTTAGGATTTCTCTTCCATTTTATGTCTATGCGCAAAATGTTTAATACAATAGTTTCACAATGGATTGCAAAAGCTTGTCTACACCATCTTCTGTTTCTTATGGAGTTCCCCCAGGGCTCCATTTTTCTCTGATGTTCTTTAATATTTTTCTGGCACCACCTTTAACTTTAATACAAGATCGTGGCATCACAGCAGGGCCATACCAAGCTATAACTGCACCCTGTGCGACTTGCAAACCTGGTGCCTCCCCTCATGACATCAGCTGGCTGCTTTGGAGATGAATATTTATACTGAAGAAATGTTTTCTGAATGGTGTTTTCCCTGTAGCAGAACTGTGCTAATATACAAATAATTCAAAACACAATGGTGCTTAGCTGCTCTGTGCTGGCTTGCTCCAATGCTGCTTTCCGCTTGTTCGGCAGGGTTCTGTGTTGCTCCTCCTGCAGAGAAGGCAGCGTCTGCGGCTCCCCCCAGTACCTGTCCTTCCTCATCACTGGTGACACTGCTCTTAAGTGGGGAGCAAAAACTACCAGCAGCACATAAGGAAGCGACATGGACCATATGTCCCTGGCAAAGATAGAGAAGGAGGGAACAGTAGGCAGGCAACTATCTCCCAAGACATTATTTCATAGCAGAGAGATGAGTGGTCGCGGTAGATGGAAGGCAAAGCAGTGTCCCACCGCCTCCTTCTCCTTCTGCCGCAGTCCTGTCAGGCGCGCGCAGCTCTTGGGCACTCGCAAGCTCGGCTAACTGCCCACGGCAAACTTTTAAAGAAGTTTGTCATGCTGCTCCATGCCCCCTCTCTTTCTGTAAAGTGCTGCCCCGTGGCAGCCATAAACCAGAGAAAGCATTTCCCTTTGAGGGGCTGAAATTTCGGGTATTGCGAGACTTCGGCCCATCAATGGGAAATGTTTTCCCGGGCCTCCAGCTGCCATGGGGTAGCACTTATCAGAAAGAGCTGGAGCAGGGCGTAGAGCAGAACGGTGCGGCAAACTTCTTTTAAAGTAAGTGTGAGGGCATCTGCCGCTGCCATTGCTATTTTCAGATCACTGGGCCCTCTTTTGGCCTGAGCACCCGGCATTGCAGGGGCTGCTTGGTCAGCATTTACACCACTGGGTGAGCAGCTTCACTTCTGGGTTTCTTTGAGTTCTGGTCCAGGTTCAAATGTGCCTCTACTTTTTTGTGCCCTGTGCAGCTGCATCACTCATACCAGCCTAGGTGTGGTCCTGCATCACAGCCTTTTGTTATGCTGATGATATTCTCCTTGTTTCCTGTTCCTCAAGCCCTGGGTCTCCGGATCTTACTGTGATTAACTCATGTCTCTCCTCGGTTGCTAGATAGCTAGCTAACCATCACTTGAAATTAAACCCTGAGAAATCTCAGGCAGTGCCGTCACCTTAACTCACAGCCTGCAGATACTCGGTACACAGGTTCCTTTGGTAGATGCCCTTACTGACCCTGGAATTAACTTTGACATGCAGCTCTCCTTCGATGCTCAACATACTGCAACAGTTCATTCTTCTTTTTTCACCTTACGTCGGACCTGTTCTTTTAAACCATTCTTAGCGGTTAATGCTCTACACGCACTTCATGGGCATAGTTTAGGGAGTGGGGTGAGGGAGGGCATTGTTCCCCCAAATGAGCTGGTTCTCTCTGCTGATTTGGTGACGTCTGCCCTCCCCCCCACCTATTCCACTACCGCTGCGTTTTCTGTGCCTGTAGCATTAGCGGACTGGCCTCCGATTTAAAAAAACAACAACACAGGTGTAAGCACTTCCTTGCTAGGCAGGCTAGTCTGGTCCTGCACCTCTCTAATGAATGCTTCATGACAGATGGGGAGGAATAAGTCAACCGTCCTAGCAAGGAAGTGCTTACATCCACTTAAAAATTTTTTTTTTAAATCGGAGGCCAGTTTGCCACTACCGCTGCAGGCACAGATAAAGCAGGGCACTAGCAGTGGCATGGAAGTGGGGGGAGGGGCACGGGGGGTATGGAAGGCCGGAAGGGAAATCCTGGGCAGATGGATACAGAAGGGGGAGTGGAATGGCTTTCTGACACTAGATAGCACATATTGCTCCAAAATACCTTGGTAGTTCTCTGACTTCATGATTCCTTTAATACATTCCAAGCCTCCAGTTCCTGAGGCAGCAATACAGCCCTACAAAATTATGGAACCTCCACCATATTTAACTGTAGGAAGGGTGTTTTTTTCCTTATAAGCTTCATTTCTTTGCCTGTAAATGTATCGCTGGTCTGCATTGCCAAAGAGCTCAAGTTTGGTTTCATCTGTCCACAGAACATTTTCCCAGAAAGATTGTGGTTTTCAAGGTGGGTTTGGGCAAAGATCAGGCATGGCTTTTTATGTCTGTCTTTGAGCAAGTAGGGTCCTCCTTGGCCTTTGCCCATGACGTGCTTGTATGTTTAGTGCATGGCATATGGTGCAAGTTGAAACCACCACTCCAGATTGCTCCAGGTCAGCCTTAAGCTCTTTGGATGTTATATGTGGTGTTTTTCTAACAGTTCACACTAACCTTTGAAAACTTCATGGATTAATTTTCCTCTTCCCACCAATTTCTGGGAGGTTCCATGAGCAGAAAACTTCTTAATAACATTGCAAACTGTAGACACAGGAATCCAAGGTCTTTGGAGATGGCCTTGTACCCCTTTGAAGTTTGTGTTTGGTGATAATAGCTTTTCTGATGATCTCAGGCAGCTCTCTTTTCTTCACCATTGTGAAAATGGAACAGGGATTGAATGTGACCAATTTAAACATTAGAGCCATCATTCATTGGTTGATTCAAGTTACATGAGTACTGACGATCACAGGTGCGTCTAATTTTACTGCAATGGGAATTTGGGTCTTCTGTTCAAACTGATTTGAATTGTTTATAAGGGTGCCAGTAATCACGTCCTGGTAATGTCCCAGTTTTTATACTATTTCCTTTTTTAATTGGTCTTGTTTTATTTGATTCTTTTGTGTGTTAAATATGTGTGCATATACAGTCCAAAACCATTTCACTGGCTACTTTTTTTTTTAGGAGTTATTGGCCATTAAGGGGTTAAACTGAAAGGGTACCAATAATGTTGACCACAACTGTTAAGTTATGGGCCATTGTAGCACATAAAGAGTGTTGACTTTATAGATGGCACTTGACTCCCATTTGTTTGAGCAAAATGTATAAGTCTGCTTCTAATAATTGCTGGAGGCAGTGTGGGGAAGGCACATCTGCGAGGGGTGCCTAATTATCCAAATATATTGGTATAAATTTATAACCTTCTTTTATGAAGTGACTGGGATAGTATTACACAAAGACCCTAAAGTTTTCCTTCTTCAATGTGTTCTGTCTGACTTGAGTGTGGACCGTCTTTTGGCCTATTGTACAATGGCTGCTTACTATAAGATAGCCTGGTCCTGGAGGCAGCCACCCTACTCTCTATGGTTGCTTTCAAAGCACCAAAGATTTTGGAATCTTTACTTTTAATTTATTCATTTATTAGAAATACACAAGCCTGACCTCTCAACCATAACATCATGCATGGAAGTCATGAATACCTGGCTCAACAACAACTTATCTATAAACTACATGAAGACAGAGGCACTCTTCATCACAAGACATACCTAATTCATCCCACCACAATCAACATACTGAAACTGTAAAAAAGGAGATCAAATACCTAGGAATCACCTTGGACCAACACCTCACCATGCAATGCCACATAAATAAAACCACCACAAATGCCTACCATAAAATGAAAGTTATCAGGAGACCAAAACCAATCCTGAGCCAAGATCACTTTCAATCGATATGCCAGGCAGTAATCACTCCTATACTTGACTACTATAGTATGCACTTTACCAGGGATTCCCAAAAGAAACCAACATGGCACTCCAAATTAGCACAAAACACAGCAGCACAAATCGTCACTGGAACATCCAAACAAGAGCACATCAATCCCATACTTGACCAATTACATTGGCTCCAATACATTCTCTCATCAACATTAAACATCTTTAAAATCATCCACCACTCATCGGCTGACATTCTATAAGCCCTAATATTGAGAGACACAAGCACCCGACCCAGGAGAAACATCAACAAGTATATGGTCATCACACCCCACGAATAACAAAAATCCAAACAATCTACATCCGGAAAATCGCTTTCACTACATGCCCTACCGATATGGAATTCTCTTCCAAATGACATGCGAGCGACAACAGACACCAAAGACTTCCAGAAGAAGCCGAAAACTCTACTATACATAAACTATCTGGGACACATTACTGAGCCTCCTATCTGATGAAAAGCTCCAAACCACCCCCCTATCTGATGAAAAGCTCCAGACCATCCCCCTAACAACTCCAGGCCACGGACTAACGACGATTCCCCAACAGCACAGATCTAAGTTATACATAGGTTATGCCCTATATGTTGCATTGTACATAAGCTAACTTGTTTTCTCCAGGACCAAGCAGGAAGTCAGTCCTCACATATTGGTGACGTTGGCGCCGACGGAACCCTCGCGGAGCAATTTCCCCAGCTTTCAAAGAAAGCCTTTGGGAATTGCAGCGCGCATGCGCGGTCCCCTTCCCGCCCAAGGGTGCCATCTTGCTCAGTCTTCTTTTTTCCGCGGAGCCCTGCAGACGCTGTTTGTGATCGCCGCTGAAAAAGTTGATTTTTATTATTTTTCTTATCTCGATTCGACGCCGGATCCTTTTCCCACCTGGACTCGATACACCAGTATCGAGTCCTTTCGTGATTTTTTCAGTTTTTGTCCTTCATGACTGGCGTTCGCGCCATTTTTTCCTTTTTCCTGGCAGCCCTGTCTTTTGACCTCGCAGGGGCCCTTTTTCCCCCGATGGCTGCCAGCGGGTTTAAAAAGTGTGATCGGTGTAAGAAACTAATGTCTCTTACCGACACACACGACTGCTGCCTCTGCTGCCTTGGACGCGATCACGACCCGATGATCTGTGGTCCATGTAGCAAGATGTCCTCTAAAGCGTTGAGGAGTCGGCAGCAACAGAGGGAAAAAATCTTCTCTGACTCCGCATCCGGCCGGGCCGGACCTCGTCAGAGGCTTCGACGTCCCGGGACTCCGGTCCTGAGCATTGTCAGAGTTCCTCTGAGCGGGGGTCTCCTGCCCGGGAGCATCATCGGAAGAAGAAACCCACGAGGGCGGCGTCAGTGGACGCTCCTGGTTCCTCGAGGGCCAGGTTGCATAGCCCCGATAGCCGTCCCGGGTCCTCGGAGTCAGAGAGGCCTTAAAAACATCCTCGTCTTGAGTTGGAGTCTCCTGGACACGTGAGTACTGTAGACCTCGTGGACTCACCTCCGAAGGAGCCGACGTCGGGCCCGACGCCGTCAGGGCCCAAGTCGGGGGCTGCTGGGTCTCCTGAACTCGGACTCAGGTTGACGGCCTTGGAAAGCAGTTTGGCTGCCTTCATGGACCAGCAGCGGGCATTGATCGCTGGCCTCGCCAGTGCTTCTGCCCCGACCGCCGGGACGTCGACATCCAAGTCGACCCCGGAGACCAAGCCGATCCTCGAGTCCATGCGGGCTCGAGTCGATCCTCGGTCGCGGTCTCCCTCGGCCTCCTGTTTGGGACCGAGGTCGTCGACGCCGACTCTGTCGGCATCAGGGCGGAAGGCATTGTTGCCCGCCCGACTGGAGCCGCTCGATTCCTCCTCCGAGGAATCGGCCTGGGAAACGGAGGACGAAGAGTCCCCTGGTACTTTTCGGACTCGGTGTGTCCCATCGGACTCTCCTGAGTCCGAACCTCGGAGACATTCCCCCCCGGAGGACACAAGGTTCTCGGACTTCGTGCGGGATATGGCCAAAGCCTTGGCATTCCCCGCGGATCCCGAGGAGGAGCCTTGAGCCGAAGAGCTCGATGCCCGCCAGTATGACTCTCCCCCGAAGGAGGCCTTTACTGTACTGGTTCCTCCGATGCTGGAGCGACTTCTCTTCCGCATGTGGGAGAGCCCGGCATCAGCGCCGGTGTTAAGCAAGTGGGTCGATTCCATTTATCGAGTCCGCAAGAGCCCTGGGTTCCAAAAGGCACAACTACCGCACCATTCCATGGTGGTGGAATCGGCCATGCATCGACTCAAGAGTCAGAAGATGCACTCCTCGGTGCCTCCCAGCCGGGAGGCCCGGAACCTGGATGCCCTCGGTAGGAAGTGCTTCCAGGGCTCTATGCTTGCTTGTCGAGTCCAGACTTACCAGCTCTATATGGGCATGTATCTCCGAGATCTGGCAAAGGAACTTGCCGGGTTCTCTGCTGGTCTCTCCGAGGAACCTTTGCAGAGGTTCCAGGCCTTGTCCACTAGTATTCGTGAATGCTCGAAGTTTATCTCTCGAGCAGCCTACGATGGCTTTGAAGCATCGGCTCGGGTAGCCGGAGCCGGCATCGGTGCCCGCCGACAGGCTTGGCTTCAGTCATCCGACCTCGAGCCATGGGTACAGGACAAGTTGGTCGATGTCCCCTGCAAAGGTGAAAACCTCTTTGGCAAGCCCATGGCTGAAAAGGCTGCAGAACTCGAGACCGAGACTCTGACCAGGACTAGGCTGTCCAGAAAAACCTCTGCCCCTTCTCATAAAAAGAAGGGCTTGAGGAAAAAGCCCTTTTACCCGAGGAAGGCAGCTGCCTATAAACACTACCCTCACTATCAGGCCCCAGTAGCTCCCCCACAGGGTCAGCAGGCCAAGAGACGGGGTAATGGGTCCCGTAGGCAGCAAGCCCCCAGGCCCACAACACCGTCCCTTGCTCAGCAGGGTGGGGGGTTTTGACTCCATCAGCATAGCCTCTTCCCCTCCGCTGGTTTCTCTCAGCAAAGTAGGCCGGCTGGTCCACTTTGCCCAAAGATGGTCAGCAATCACATCAGATACCTGGGTGCTTCATATAGTTCAAAAAGGCTATCTTCTTCACTTTCACCAGGTACCTCCCTCCTACTTTCCAGGGGAGCCTCCCAGACTCCCTCTGCACAGGGACTTACTCCTTCAGGAGTTAGCAAGTCTTCTTCAGGAACAGGCTGTGGAACCGGTGCCCCACCACCTGAGAGGTCAAGGCTTTTATTCCAGGTATTTTCTGATACCAAAACGAACAGGAGGCCTCAGAACCATCCTGGACTTGCGAAACCTCAGCAAGTTCCTGACAAGGGAAAAGTTCAAGATGCTCACCCTTGGAATCTGTGATAAGGAAGCTTATTATAGCTCAGGAAGGGGCTATAGAAAAGTTGAAGTGTCTCTGAACAAGCAACCTGTCCGTGCTGGTAGAAATAAGAAAACAGAATTTTCTCATAAAAGACTACCAGTCCCAGAATGCACCAGGTTTCCAACAGCCATTAGAGGAGCTGAAGTGAGGAAATGTGTGTTCAATCAGGAGGGCTATGAGGTAATCCCTAAGCACTCATCTCAAAGGGCAGGGCCTGATTCAGCACAGCTGCGCTGTGTTAGGGAGGAGCACTCATCTAGGCAGAATAAGAGTAGAGTTTATTCTACAGATGATCATCTTCATGATCACCTTGGATATCCAGAGAATTGTCCTCAGTATCCTGAGAATCAGCTTGAGTTTGATCATCAGTTTCATCTGAAGGATCATCAGAAGCAGAAGCCAAACTGGACGGACAGAGAGGGAAAGAGACCCTTTGGAAGAAGGAAGAGAAAAGCCTTTGAGAGGTCTAGAAGAGTCCAAAGCAGTACGTATACTGGGAGGTATTCCAAGGGCCAGCATACACCATTGGACTGGGGAAAGCCAGAGGAATGGTGCTGCAGAGCTAGGAATCACCAGAGGCTACCTGTGAGGGAGACGGCTGCACGTGGAAGGGACCCTAAGACCTGTGCCAGAAGGTATGTGAAAAGAGGTCCGGGATAGGGATTGGAAGGCTGGACATAAGAACTGGACTACATACTGGCCAGGCTATATAGAGAGGAACTCTAGCAGCAATGGAAGCTCAGGTATGAACACTGATCTATGCCCTAGCTATAACCTTGAAAGACAGCAGGGAAACAAGTATTCTCCTGAAAATGCTCCATTGAGAGATTCATCTGTGCCAATCCATGATATTGAACCCATGCTTGTTGAACAAGGGGGAATAATAGCAGATGAGGATCCTGTTTATATGGACTGCTCTCTATCTAAACTCTGTTGGTAACTTTCTGTTATAAAGTACAGCAACCATCACAAAGAAATACAAATTTGTTCTTTAATCTACTCAGAAAAGCTCCTGAAGCAGGATTTGACCCACACAGTGGAAAGCAAGCCAGCTAAGGGGTTTCAGCTGGTAACTGCTAGCAATTAAGCCTTACCTAATTGCTTGTGAGCTAGGAGAGAATCACTTCTGTATCTATGTGGGAAGTAATCAGAAGTTAACCTGAAAAGAACAGTTTGTTTCTTGCTTTGTGGCTTTTCATTTGTTGTTTTCCTGATTTTGACTTTGTTTTTCCAAATTAACACTGAAAGCAAGTAACCTAATTTATGTGCTACCAAGCATATCTGTGTTGGGAGAAATAACCCCATAAATAAATATCTTATTGGCTTTACCCAAGAGCACAACTAAATTATTGTCAGCAGCTGTGTCTGGTGTGAATGAACTACATTGCCCACAATACCTTGCAAATCATATAGAAATATGCACTTGCCAAGAGTGTGAAGATTCTCACCCAGGCAGCCGTCTGACAAATCCTGCTGCCCTACCTCCAGCAGGGAGACTGGCTATGCTTCTTAGATCTAAAGGATGCCTATACTCACATCCTTATTCATCCAGACCACAGACAATATCTCAGGTTTGTTGTGGGAGGAAATCATTACCAGTACAGAGTCCTGCCCTTTGGCCTATCCTCCGCCCCCAGGGTGTTCACCAAATGCCTAGCAGTGGTGGCGGCCTATCTAAGGCTTCAAGGCCTCTTTATATTTCCATACCTGGATGACTGGCTCATAAGGGGCCAGTCTTCCCAGGAGGCCACTCAGGCCACTCTTCGCACTGTATCTCTGCTCCAGCACTTGGGATTTGTCATAAACTTCGCAAAGTCCGCTTTGCTCCCCTCTCAAGATCTCGAGTTCAACGGCGCAAGGTTAAACACACTTCAGGCGAGGGCCTTCCTGCCTCTGGACAGGGCACACAAGCTCATGAATCTAGCCAGCCACTTTCGCAACAATTCCCTGGTCTCTGCCAGGCAATTTCTGAGACTACTCGGCCATATGGCTTCCACGGTCCATGTAACCCCCAATGCCCGCCTGAACATGCGTCCTGCTCAATGGTGCCTTCGCACTCAATGGCATCAAGCCACGGGGAACCTGGCGGACTCAGTATGGGTCTCCAACCTGCTGGTCTCTTCTCTTCAGTGGTGGCTTCATCTGCCAAACCTGGTGCTGGGAGTGGATTTTAAATCTCCTCCACCTTCTCAGGTGCTAACGACCGATGCTTCTCTCCTGGGTTGGGGAGCACATTGCCAAGGGACCTGTACTCAAGGCCTCTGGACTCCCTGGGAGTCTGCTCAGCAGATAAACTTCCTAGAGCTCAGAGCCATCCGCCTCGCTCTGAGAGCCTTCTCCCACCTCACTTCTCACCAGTCTGTGCTGGTCCAGACGGACAATCAGGTTGCGATGTTCTACGTGAACAAACAGGGAGGCACAGGCTCCTTCCTTCTCTGTCAGGAGGCACGGAGACTCTGCTCTTGGGCCGTCCTTCACGGTATTCTCCTCAAGGCTGTCTATCTCCCAGGTCCAGAAAATTGCCTGGCAGACAAACTGAGCAGGATCCTCCAACCTCACGAGTGGAGGTTGGATCTGCTGGTGGTTCAGCAGATCTTTCTCAAGTGGGGCCTCCCCACCATGGATCTCTTTGCCAGCCCCCTGAACAGGCAGCTTCCCAAGTTCTGCTCTCGACAACCGCATCCTCTCAGAGTGGCGGCGGATGCTTTCCTGATTCCATGGTCCACAGGCCTCTTGTATGCCTTTCCTCCCATGCCACTGGTGTCTCGGACACTCTTCAAAGTTCTCAGAGACAAAGCCTCGATGATCCTAGTGGCTCCCGGTGGCCGAGACAACCTTGGTTCCCGCTTCTAATGCAGCTGGCGGTGGACACTCCTCTTCCTCTGGGGTTTCAACCCGATCTCCTGACACAGGATCAGGGGTCTCTCCTACACCCCAACCTCCGCTCCCTTCATCTGATGGCCTGGCTGCTGAAAGGGTAGTCCTTGCTCCCCTCCTGCTGCCTCGGGAAGTGGAAGAGGTCGTCTTGGCCTCGAGGCGGCCTTCCACCCGGAGGTCCTACGCTCTTAAGTGGCGTCGGTTCTCCATGTGGTGTGCTCAGCAGTCTGAGAATCCCTTCTCCTGCTTAGTGGCAGTGGTCTTGCAATATTTGCTTTACCTCTCCAATCTGGGCCTTAAGTCAAACTCTGTCAGGGTCCACCTCAGTGCTCTCTCTGCGCATCACGCACAGGTGGATGGCAGGCCTCTTTCCAACCACCCTTTGGTGGCTCGTTTTCTCCGAGGCCGCCTCCTCCTTAAGCCTCCTTTGCGGCCCCCAGCCCCTGAATGGGATCTGAATGTGGTCTTGCAGCGGATTACCTGTCCGCCCTTTGAACCTATGGCTACCTGCCCTCTTCGTTTTCTTTCCTGGAAAACCTTGTTTTTGGTAGCCCTTACTTCTGCTAGGCGCGTTAGTGAACTGCAGGCCCTAGTGTCTGATTCCCCTTACACTAGGTTCTACAGGAATAGGGTAGTCTTACGGACTCACCCTAAGTTTCTTCCAAAAGTGTTTTCTCCTTTTCATCTCAACCAGGAGGTGGTTCTTCCCACCTTCTTTCCCAGGCCCCACTCCAGCCAAGCTGAGATGGTCCTGCATACCCTGGACTGTAGGAGGGCCTTGTCCTTCTACCTTGACCGTACGCGGGAGCATAGGAGGGCTGTTCAGCTCTTCGTTTCTTTTGACCCCAATAAGTTGGGGCTACCTGTCTCAAAACGTACTTTGTCCATATGGGTTGCTGACTGTATCGCTTGGGCTTATGGGGCAGCCGGCCTCTCGTTGGAGGGTCGAGTCACGGCTCATCGTGTTAGGGCGAAGGCTGCGTCAGTGGCTCATCTCCGCTCTGTTCCGTTGGCAGACATCTGCCGGGCCGCTACTTGGTCTTCAAGCCAGACTTTTGCGGCCCATTACTGCCTGGAGAGGGAGTCCCGCAGGGACAGTGCTTTCGGTCAGGCAGTTCTCCATAATCTCTTTGAGGTTTAGGCAACTCCTACCCTCCGACCCAGATGTTGGGCTACCGGTCGGGGGCGTTTTCAGAGAAGATTCCTTCCTTCTGTGCTACTGAGCTAGAGGGAGCTCATTTTTCCGCTTGAGGTCTCCGGTAGCCTTAAGCTAGGGAGTCCCATATGTGAGGACTGACTTCCTGCTTGGTCCTGGAGAAAGAGTAGTTACTCACCTGTAACAGGTGTTCTCCAGGAGCAGCAGGAATCAGTCCTCACAACCCTCCCTCCTCCCCTTGGAGTTGCAGTCATATCATTTCGTTTTTGCTAATTTTTTTGCTGTCTTTTAGCTATGTCATCAGACTGAGCAAGATGGCACCCTTGGGCGGGAAGGGGACTGCGCATGCGCGCTGCAATTCCCAAAGGCTTTCTTTGAAAGCTGGGGAAATTGCTCCGCGAGGGCTCCGTCGGCGCCGACGTCACCCATATGTGAGGACTGATTCCTGCTGCTCCTGGAGAACACCTGTTACAGGTGAGTAACTACTCTTTCCTGTTCTGTATACCCTTCCCCCCACCCGTTCTGTTTAGCATTATTTGTACACAGTTAAGTAATAATGTAAATCACTTTGATTGAAGGATAAGGCGGTATAGAAAACTGGTTAAATAAATATATTTATTAAACATCTTTACAAAGAGATTCACCCAAGGTGATGTACAACAGACAACTTATAATAGCAAAATGATCACCACATCAGCATAACAGAATGTTAGAACAGTGAGATAAACTTGGAGGTCAGCAATAACTAGACATCAATAATGATACAATGTCAGTAATGTACACCTTAAAACAGCAATTAAAGGAAATATGATACAATGTCAGCAGATTACAAATGATATACATTAAAAGGATACTCACAATGTCAGCACAATACAACCGACAATACAGTAGAACATTCAAATGGCATAAATAGAATACTCACAATGTTGGAACCTGTGATAAGGAAGCTTATCATAGCTCAGGTAGGAGCTATAGAAAAGATGATGTGACTCTGAACAAGCAACTTGTCAGTTCTGGTAGAAGCAAGAAAACAGAGTTTTCACATAAAAGACTACCAGTCCCAGAATGCACCAGCTTTCCAGCAGCCATGAGAGGGGCTGAAGTGAGAAAATGTGTGTGCAATCAAGAGAGCTATGAGGTAATCCCTAAGCACTCATCTCAAAGGGCAGGGCCTGATTCAAAGCAGCTGCGCTGTGTTAGGGAGGAGCACACATTAGGAAAGAATAAGAATAGAGCTTATTCTTCAGATAACAGTTTCAAGAACAGCTACAGAAAGAGCTTCAGGAAGAGATACAGAGACAGAGACAGCAACGGCTACAAGCTCAAGCACCAGTATCACCTGGAGGAAGAGAAGCCAAGCCAAGCGGATAGAGAAAGAAGGAAACTCTCTGGAAGGAAGAGAAGAAAGCCCATTGGATGGTCTGGGAGAGTCCAAGGCAGTACCCATACTGGGAAGTATTCCAAGTGCCAGCAGAGTCCATTGGACTGGATTCAGCCAGAGGAATGGAATGGCAGAGATAGGAATCACCAGTGGCTACCTGGAAGAGAGAAGACTGCACGTGGAAGGGACTTTCAGACCAAGGCCAGAAGGTATGTGAGAGGAGATCTAGTGTCCAGGGATCAAGATTGGAAGGCTGGACATCAGAATTGGATTACATACTGGCCAGGCTTTACAGAGAGGAATTATGATGGCAGGAGAGGCTCAGGTATGAACACTGATCCAGACCCTATCTATAATAGAGAATGGCAGCAAGGGAATAAGCATTCTCATGATAGTGCCTTAATGAAAGGCTCATCTGTGCCAATGTATGATAGTGACCCTATGCTGATTGATGAAGGGGGAGATACAGCAGATGAAAGTACAGTTTACATGGACTGTTCTCTTTCTAAATGCTATTGCTAGCTTTCTGTGAGCAAACACATCAGCCATCACAAAGAAACCTAACTTTGTTCTTTATTTCCACTGCAAACAGCTCTTAAAGCAGGATTTGGGTTCACACAGTAGCAGCCAGCCAGCTAAAGGCTTACAGCTGGTCAATTGATAGTAATTAAAGCTGCACCTGATTGTGTGTGTGAGCAAGGGAGAATCACTGCTGAGATCTGCGTGGAAAATAAGCAGAAGTTAACCTAACCAGCAAAGTTTATTCTTTTCTTTGTGCCTTTGTATTTGGTAATTATTTGCTAAGAAAACATTAGCTAATTACCTGACAAGCTGAAGGTTGTTTTCTGGTTTACTTTGTGACTTTTTGTTATCCATTTAAACACTGCAAGCAAGTAACCTCATTTATATTGCTATCAAGCATACATGTGCTGGGTGAATTAAACCCCGTCAATTAAAGAAGTATTTTATTGGCCTTACCACTTGGTTTCACAACTTAATTATTGTCATCAGCTGTGTTTGGGAGTGAATGAACTACAATACCCACAATACCTTGCAAGAATCATATGAATATATGCATCGTCAAGATTGTGTAAGTTCTCACCCTAGGCAGCCGTCTGACAAACCATACAATGAAACATTCCAATAGACAGAAGAGGGGACAGGTGCAGCTGGGACATACAGACAGACAAGATGGACAAAGATAAAGGCATAAGGACAAAGAAAAATGTGTAACCAGATTGAGCGTAAGCTATATTTACAGAAGAGTAAGATAAGTGGATCTGGTCCCAGTTTCAGGGTGTGCAGCAAGCTAGTCCCAGAGCAGTATGCGTGAACGGAAAGCCAGTCCCCATAGCCATTAAAGGCTCGGGAGAAGAGCCAGGATTGTATGCGCTTTCTGAAGCAGGGCTGGCACAACTATCAGGCAATGCTAGGTGTTTGCTAAAGGCAGCAGATTCTTGGGGGGGGGGGAGGGGGAAGGAGGCAGAAAAGATCAACAGCAGTCAAAGCAAAACAATAGATCCTAACAGCCACAGAAAATTCAAAGCACCATCAGCACGGTCTTTTACCTGTAGGAAGAGACGACACGACTACAAAAAACACAGCAGGGGAATATCAAAATCTGCAGAGAAATGTTTATTCGTAAAACCCGCTATTGAAGGTTCCGATCAGGCAGAAACTACGCAAGAATCTTAAAGATTAGGATCCTTTCACCTTGCTGTTCCTTATGCCTGGAACAAACTACCTGAGTCTATACATCAGGCACCTTCTCTGGCCCTTTTCAAATCCAGGCTGAAAACTCACCTCTTTGCTGCTGCTTTCTGATCTTGACTCAGCTGGTCTCCTTTGTGTTTCCTTACCATTCCCCCTAGATGTATCCCATATCTACAGCTACTGTGTTGACTGTCTTGACTAGATTGTAAGCTCTGGTGAGCAGGGACCATCTTTTACATGTGTCTGTGCAGCGCTGCATATGTCTTGTAGCACTAAACAAATGTTCAGTAGTAGTAGTAGTAGTACTGTTGTATTTTTTAATCACCCCTGACGCAGACATACTGTGCTGAAACAAGGCTGTGCCAGATTTTATGAATAAGTATTTCTCTGCAGATCTTGATGCTCCCCTGATTTGTACTTTTGTAGTTGCTGTTGTTTGTGAGGGGCCTTCTCTATTTTTTTTTTTGTTCTTTGGAAGATTGGGCACCTACATATATACAATTGGACCATTAGATGATAGAGGGGTAAATGGGGCACTAAGAGGGGATAAGGCCATAGTGGAGAGACTGAATAAATTCTTTGCTTCAGTCTTAACTGAGGAAGATGTAGGGATATTACCCATGACTGACGTGGTATTTAAAGATGATACTGTGGAAGAATTGAAAGAAATATCGATACACCGGAAAGATATATTACAACTCTTTGATAAATTGAAGAGTAGCAAATCACCTGGACCAGATGGTATACAGCCAAGTGTGTTGAAATAAATGAAATATGAGATTGTAGACATGCTATTAGTAATCTGTGAACTATCATTAAAATAATCTGTAATACCTGAAGATTGGAGGATGGCCAATGCAATGACAATTTTTAAAAAGGGTTTCAGGGTGATCCAGGAAAATACAGACAGGTGAGCATGACATCAGTACCAGGAAAATTGGTAGAAACCATCATAAAGAACAAAATTACTGAACATATAGATAGTCATGGCTTAATGGGAGATAGCCAACATGGCTTTAGACAAGGAAGATCTTGTCTTACTAATCTGTTATGTTTTTTGAAGGTGTGAATAAACAGGTAGACAAAGATGAGTTGGTTGATATAGTGTATTTGGACTTTCAGAAAGCCTTTGACAAGGTTCCTTGTCAGACTACCCTCAGCACCGGCAGGCTCATCTTTAACAGGGCAGAACCTCTGATGGCAACCAAAACTCATTGGAAGGAGAAAAGCTGGTGGATGGAAGGCAAGATGGCTGACAATTCTTCCCTCTCCTTGTCTGACGTCTGATGCAACCACGATGGTGGAAGAAGTCTCAGCTGCAGTAGTGCAGACACTGAATGAGCTTTTCCAGGGTCTCACTGAGCAGATCGGGCAGATTGCAGTGTCAGTGTCCAAGTTTACAGGATGGATGCAACATGTAGAATAGAGGGTTTCGGCCCTGGAAGATGAGAGACAGACCATTGGCTTCAGAGGCTGGAGTAGCTGCTTTGTCGACTTAGAAAATTGCAGCTGCAAAAAGAATCTCCAGATGGTTAGGGTGCCTGAAACAATCCTGGATGCAGAGTTTGAGGGATTCCTCAAAACATGGCTGCTGCTGGGCCTGCATTTAGATGGTTTGGAGGGAAAGCTGCAAATCGAGCATGCCCATCAGCTGGGGTCCCAGTGGGAAGGTGAAACTCGCCCGCATGTGATGCTTGTGTGCTTCTTAAACTACTAGCATAAAGAGCAAATTTTGCGAGCAACCCAGAACCAGTGAACTGTTGAGTACGAGGGGAGGACAATAATGATTTTCCAAATTTACTTGGCGGTTGTAGCTTAAAAGCACAAGAGCTAGCACTGGCAATGGATTGATGGGGGAACTAAAAAATGGCACTTAAGGAAGGCTAGGACTGGAAATGGGCTGATTGGGTGGGGTTGGAACTGGTAGTGGGCTGATGGAAAGGCTAGCACTAGAAATGGGCTGATTGGGGGTCTAGAACTGGAAATGGGCACTTAAGGGAAGCTAGGACTGGAAATAGGCTGATCAAGGAGGAAGGAAGCTGACACGGGGGAGGTGGGGGTAGGAAGGGAAGTCACACAGGGGGAAGGAGGGGGCTAGAAGGGAGCTGATATGGGGGAAAGAGGGGGCTGGAAGGGAGCTAACACCTGGGGATGGTACTGAAGGGGGATTGGGAGGGAGCTGATACTTGGGGATGGGACTGGTAGGTGGCTGGGTAATGGGGAGGAGGCTGGAAGGGAGCTGACATGTGGGATGGCACTGGAAGGGAGATGGACAGAGGGTAGGGTGACTGGAAGGGAGCTGACAGGGGGGATGACCCTGGGAATGGAAGTGAGCTGATACTTGCAATGGTATTTGGACTAGAAGGGGCTGGACAGTAGGGAAGGAAGGGGACTGGAAGGGAATGGACACCAGAGGCAGTCCTGGGAATGCAAGACGGTTGACATTGGAAGGTATGGGGAGTGGAGGACTGGAAAGGGAGCTTATACTGGGAAGGGTTACCAAGACTGGAAATAGGCTGATGGAAGGAAGTGAAGAAAACAAAAGAAGAGATAAGAAATAGCAGATGGACCATAGACCACAGAAAGAGAGCTAAGAGAAGACAGGAAAGCAGAAGCCTCAAATTGGGACTAGCATGATCAAAGAATAAAATGGTCAGATAACAAAGGTAGAAAAAATAATTTTATTTCATTTTAGTGATTGGACCTTGCGCTGTCTTTATATTTTACACAATATGGGGGATCTGCATATCTTAGTTATCTGATGTTGCACTGCATGCGGAGTCTAGCTTCTTAGGGTTTCAGTTTAAATTTTGTCTACATATTTTTGTTTTTACTTTAGATTGTGGTTATATTCTGTTCTTGATGAGGGTCTGTGTTCTGAGTGTGTGACTGAGGCCAGGTGTTCTGTTAACATGGAGTTTGTACATAAAGATCTATATTGTACTGTAGTAATTTGACATGTTCAGCTTTTCAAATAGGTGTATGGATGGATGTTCCAGGGCCCACTGTAGTATTTACAGTGATGCTTTTTTTGATGGGCTCCTTATGTGAGTTTTGGAAGTTGGTGCTGATATGGTATGGTATGATATATTTGCTCTATAGATACTCAGTGACTTTGTTGTAGGGTTTTGTATTAGTTCACAATATGCCTGGTACTGGAGAATGTTTGTTGTTGTTGTTTGTGAGAGAATCAGAATCAATTTTTTTTAAGATATTGAGTTCTGTGGGTGAATGTTCTGGTTGTGCTCTGCACCCACTGTTGAAGGGGGTTCTGTGGATGCAAAATATATGTTGAAAAAGAGAAATCAAGAACCATAGCGCAGTTTATAACAAAATAAAAATGAGTTTAATTTAGTTTTATAAACTGTGCTGTGGTTCTCGCTCTCTTTTATTTCCTTGGTGTACAAACATCTTGCATTTCCTCCATATAATCTAATTGGCTTTTTGGTTTGGTTCAGTCCCTGACTGGAGTTTTGAGAAATCCTCGCCTCCCTCATGGGGGGTGTGGGGCACCATCTTATCCTTCGCCTCAAGCAGCAGATTGCCTTGAGCCGCCCCTGCCCCCCTTCTCTTTTCTCTCCCTTTGACTTCCCCACTTTCCTTCTCTCTCAGCCAGCCTCCTCTTCCCTTTGAGCACCTGGCTGTTCTCTCCTATTGCCCCTTTCTCATTGGTTTTATTCTCCTCGAAGAACCAATCAAGTACAGGAGGAAGATTACAAATGCCACCCTGATCACACTAGCCCTACCTATAAGCATTAACCAGGGTAGGGCAGCTTTCAAAATGTATGATGACATTACAGTACACTTTGGGGTCTATTCTGTCCTACGAATAGCAGGGATGGATGACCCGTTCCCGTCCCCGATGACCCTGGCATTGAATATCCAAAGTTACTATCCCCTTCCCACCCTTATTTTGAACAGACCTTGCTTTTAAACATGATATACAGTAAAATACAAATCCATTCACTTCACTCTCAGCATCACTCCAGATAAACATTGTATAGGGTGTAAGGACAGATCAAAGTTTTCAGAGCGATGTTGCCGTACATCTCCATACTACTCATGATTAACTACAGTCTCAAGTGCAAAAACACTCATCTCCATCAACACATAAACTAGAAAACGTGGCATTTTGTGAATTAAGGCTACACGAAAGGCGCGCCTCTTAACCGTACCCTTTCAATGGCACCCCTGCGTAAGAGTTAATGTGCTTCAAAGCGCAGTAAGATGCATTGCAAATTCACTGTATTCAAACTGCAACGCTATCCAACTGTACATTAATTGGCCAAAGCGTCTGCTCGTATTCATGCTGTCCACATCATCTAGCTGTGGTCCCTGTGGTGTTTTCTGCGAGTAGGACATCTATGAATTTTTTTAGCTCAGACATTTTCTTAGTAAAAGGAGATATGAGCTAAAGTGACAAGAGATTTTTAAAAAAACTTCTTTTGAGCTGCATAAGAACATAAGATTTGCCAGTACTGGGTCAGAACAAAGGTCTATCAAGCCCAGTATCCTGTTTCCATGGTGGCCAAACCTGGCAGGATCCCAAAAAGTAGAGAGATTCCATGTTCCTTACCTCCAGGGATAAGTAGTGGCTTTCCTCAAGTCTACCTTAATAACAGCCTATTGAAATTTTCTCCAGAAACGTGCCCAAACATTTTTAAAATCTAGCTTGCTAACTGTTCTTACCACATCCTCAGGCAACACATTCCAGAGCTTAAACTATACATTGATTGAAAAAATATTTTTCTTGTTTGTTTTATATGTACTACTTAGTAACTTCATGGCAGGTCCCCTAGTCTATGTACTTTTTGAAAAGTAAACAAATGATTCACGTTTACCCATTCCTCTGTTATCTCTCCCCTCAGCCATCTCTTCTCAATGCTGAAGAGCCCTAACCTGTTTAGCCAGAAATGGCTGAGGGAAGATATGATATAGGTCTTTAAAATAATGAATGGAATAGAACCGGTAAACATAGATTGGTTGTTTTTACTCCTTCAAAAAGTAGAAAGACTAGGGGATATGCAATAAAACTACAGTGTAGCACATTTAGGACTAATTGGGAAAAATATATTTTCATTCAATGCAGAATCAAACTCTGGAATTCGTTGTCAGAGGATGTAGTAAAAGCTGTTAGTGTAGCTGAGTTTAAAAGAGTTTGGACAAATTCCTGGAGGAAAAGTTAATAAACCATTGTTAAAGGGGATTGGGGAGATCTACTGCTTACCCCGGGAGAAGCAACACAGAATCTGACAGGTACTTGTGACCTGGATTGGCCACTGTTGGAAACAGGATACTGGGCTTGATGGACCTTTGGTCTGACCCAGTGTGGCATATTTTATGTTCTTTCCTCATAGTAATTAACCAGTTTTATAACTAGATCGTTTCCAAACAGCAGGCCAGACCTGATTTTGTGGAAGCATGGGGGTTAAGATTTGGGGAGGGAGTTGGAGAGCAGTGAATGGCAGTCAATAGATGCAGACATCCATAAAGATTCTGGGCCTAATTTTCATTTAGGCAAGCTATGCGACCCCCTTTACCCGGATTTTCATTTCCACGGCGACGGAAATGAAAATCTGGGTCACCCTGTATAGGCCCGGCAGTCGCCAAGGCTAAGCAGGTAGCAGCGATTTCCGATGCTGCCCATTTAGCCCCAGCGCCTTAAAGATAGGCAAGGGTTTTCCTCGCCTATCTTTAAGGCGCAGAGCACTAAACGGGCAGCATCGAAAATCGTTGCTACCCGCTTAGTGCCATTCCCCACCTCTGCTCCGCCCCGGAGTGCCCGAAACATGCCCCGATGCTAAACGGATAGCATCTGAGCGCGTTAGCGACTTAACCAGGATTTTCCAAAGGCACTTCTTGTGTAGGTGCCTTTGAAAAATCCCAGTTAAGGCAGTTACACAGGTAACATAAGCTTTACCCGTGTAACTGCCTTCGAAAATCGGGCCCTCTATGACTACCCATCTGATTGAAAGTGGATGCAATATGTGGTAATGCTGGTACATGGCACCAGTTAGATTGATGGCCATGCTCAGCGATGTTAGTGAGCTGTGCGGAAGCATAGAAGTCAAGTTGCCCAGTTCCAGGAGGGAGACTTTTTGGCCAGTCCTGGTTTTGAGCTTATATTCTAAATAGGATTGACAACTGGCCGGTTTTCTGCTGGCCTGGCCGTTTTTTATATGGCCAGGCTGGCTGCCGGCAGACCCTTAAAACCGGCAATGGAAAAGCTGTTTTTTCTCTGCTGCAGATTGCCAACTGCTGCTTCATTACCACGAGTAACAGCAGGCAGCTGTTGGCACTCAGCAGGCATTGAGGCAGGCACCCACCACCTACCTGGTTTCGGTCTGCGCCACAGAAGAGTTAAAGGTACGCAGGGACTGCCTTGACACATCTGCGCAGAAGGGATGCTGGGTCCCACTTCCTTCTGCATCAGAGGGAGCAGGGCCTGCATCACTCTTTGGCACACATTTATTGAACTTGGTGGTGGCCTCTGCAGGTTGTCACCAGATTACTGGTGCAACAGGCTGCATTGGGAAGGAGGAGGGAGATGATGTGCTAGACTCATTGGGGCTGTGGGAGAGGGGAATAAGGGCACAGATGAAGGAAATGCTGCACTTGGGGGAAGGAGACGGATGATGGAGGGGATGTACTAGTCTGCTGGATATAATTTATTTATTTATTTACATTTCTTATATACCGCGCTATTAAAATCAGTGCGGTGCACAATGAACAGAAACAACGCTACAATGCATCAAGACACATTGTGTTTACAATGAACAGGGTAATAATTTGGGGAGAACTGGGGAAACTATTTACAGAGCATTTTTACAGAGGCTCAAGGGCTTTGGGAAGGAGAATAGGGACAAAGATGGGTGAATAGTGGATTTGAGAAAGGAGGGGGGATGTGCTAGACATGCTGGATATGTGGGAGGGAGAATAGGGACACAAATAGGGAAAGGCTGGACTTAGGGGAAAGGGGTGGAGAAGTTGAAGGGGGATGTGTTGGACATGATGAGGCCCTGGATTGAAAACAGAGACACAGACGGGGATGATGCTGGATTATAGGGGGTGGGGAGATAGGGAAGCAATGGGATATGTTGGATCACCTGGGCAACGGAGACTAGGAAGACTGAAAGAGAGGGTGCTGGACATAGGAGAGGAGACTAGGGGGACAGGGGTGGGATGATGGATGTAAGACATTGGACAGAGGGAGGGGCGAAAGAGAAAAGAGAAGCTGAACCAAGAGATGAGGAAAAAGTGGAGATGCTGGACCTGTAGAGGAGATTTTGGGCATGGGGAGGGGGAAGTGGGGAGGGAGAAATGGGAGCTAGTGAGAGGTTGGAGAAGGAGTGAGCTAGGAATGCGAGGGCTAGGGTCAGGGAAAGTTGTCGGTAGATGCAGTAAAAATGAGGAAGATTAAGAGCTGGTTTGTAAGAAGGAGGAGTGAAACCTGGATAGTGAAGCAAAGAAATGATTGGAAGAAAGCTGAAAGGAAGAGATCAAAATCAGAAATGAATAAAGGGGATGAAATGAAGACAGGAGAAGAGAGAAATGACAAATGGACAAGAGATCCTAGAAAGTTCCAAGAAGACAGAAGAACGCAGAAACCAGAGCCTGGGATCAACATAAGAAGAAAAGTAAAATGTTCAAACAACAAAGGTAGAAAAATAATTTTATTTTCTATTTAGTGACTGGGATATGTCTGTTTTTGAAATGTATATCTGCCAGGGTCTAGGTCAGCGATGGCGAACCTATGGCACGCGTGCCAGCTGTGGCACGCGAAGGCCTTGCAGCTGGCACGCGGGAAGGTCCGCAATCAAAATATGCGGCATTAAAAAAAATAAAAATAAAAAGCTGCTGCTGCCGGGGCCGGGGCCGCCGCGGCAGGATCGAGTGTGCCGCGGGGCCCCCCCGCCCAGCAGAGCCTGCCCTCCGTCCCCGGTATCACCTTCTCTCAGCTGCCTCTAGTCAAACGCGCCTGCTTTCAGAGCGCGAGTGGAGTTTCTTCCTCGCTGCTCTGTTATGCCCGCGGGGGCTGATGGGAAGTTCCCATCAGCCCCCGCGGGCTTAACAGAGCAGCGAGGGAGAAACTTCCCTCGCGCTCTGAAAGCCGGCGCGTGTGACTGGAGGCAGCTGAGAGAGGTGATACCGGGGACGGAGGGCAGGCTCTGCTGGGCGGGGGGGCCCCGCGGCACACTCGATTCTGCCGCGGCGGCCCCGGCCCCGACAGCTTTCTTTGTAAAAAAAATTTCGCTGGGGGGGGGTTAGGAGTGGTAATGGCTGGGGGGGGGTTAGGACTGGTGATGGGCTGGTGATGGGCTGGGGGGGGTTAGGAGTGGTAATGGCTGTGGGCTGTTGGGGGGTTAGGACTGGTGATGGGCTGGGGGGGCTAGGACAGGAAATGGGCTGATGGGGGGTTAGGAGTGGTGATGGGATGGGGGGTTAGGAGTGGTAATGGGCTGGGGGGGGTTAGGAGTGGTAATGGCTGTGGGCTGTTGGGGGGTTAGGACTGGTGATGGGCTGGGGGGGTTAGGAGTGGTAATGGCTGTGGGCTGTTGGGGGGGGCTAGGACTGGTACTGGGCTATGGGGGGCTAGGACAGAAAATGGGCTGATGGGGGGGTTAGGAGTGGTGATGGGCTGGGGGAGGTTAGGAGTGGTGATGGGCTATGGGGGGGCTATGGGCTATGGGGGAGCTAAGTCTATATGGGCTGAAGGGAGTAGGACTGGAAGTGGGTTGATGGGGGCTTAGGACTGGTAATGGGCTCTGGGGGGCTCGGACAGGAAATGGGCTGAGGGGGAGGGGTTAGGACTTGAGGTGGGCTGTTGGGGGGGGTTAGGACTGGTAATGGGCTATGGGGGGCTAGGACAGGAAATGGGCTGATGGGGAGGGGTTAGGACTTGAGGTGGGCTGTTGGGTGGGGTTAGGACTGGTAATGGGCTATGGGGGGCTAGGACAGGAAATGGGCTGATGGGGAGGGGTTAGGACTTGAGGTGGGCTTTTGGGTGGGGTTAGGACTGGAAATGGGCTGATGGGGGGTTAACACTGGAGGTGGTCTGATGGGGTTAGGACTGGTAATGGGCTATGGGGGGGGTTTAGGACTGATAATGGGCTATGGGGGGGCTGGGACAAGAAATGGGCTGATGGGGAGGGGTTAGGACTTGAGGTGGGCTGATGGGGTTAGGACTGGTAATGGACTGTGGGCTGATGGGGGGTTAGGACTGGCAATGGGCTATGGGGGGGTTAAGACTGGTAATGGGCTGTTGGCTGATGGGGGCTGTCTGGTAATGGGCTATGGGGGGTTAGGACTGATAATGGACTATGGGGGGGCTAGGACAGGAAATGGGCTGATGGGGAGGGGTTAGGACTTGAGGTGGGCTGATGGGGTTAGGACTGGTAATGGACTGTGGGCTGATGGGGGGGTTAGGACTGGCAATGGGCTATGGGGGGCTGACTGGAAATGGGTTGATGGGGGTTAGGACTGGAAGTGGGCTGATGGGGGTTAGGACTGGTAATGGGTTATAGGGGGGGCTTAAACTGAAAATGGGGTGATGGGGGGTTAGGACTGGAAGTGGGTTGATGAGGGGGGGCTAGGACTGGTATTGGGTTGGGGGGTTTCTAGGACTGGAAATGGGTTGGGGGGCTGCTAGGACTGGAAATGGGCTGATGCAGGGACTAGAAGGGAATGGATGCTGGGTGAGGCTGGAACTAGAAGGGAGCTGGTGTTGGGGGAGGATTAGAATGGGATGGGGCTGGGAGAGTAAAATGGAGAGGGGAAAAATATTTTGTGTGGGAGGGATAAAAAATCTACAATTGGCCGGGTATTGGGAGAATAAGTGGGGATTGAGGATGGAGGGGTAAATTTTGAGTAGATGAAATAGGAATGAGGAAAGAGCAAAAGGAGAAAGATTAGTATGTTAAAGCAGATGTAGAGAGAGAATGGAAAAAAAAAACAAGAAGACAGAAGAAAGGACAAATGGACAGCAGATGGAGAGTTAGCAGAAGACACAAAGAAACCAGAAGAAAGTGGCTGGAACAATTGCAACTGAAAAAAAATGCACAAAAGGTAGAAAAATATCTCTTTATTTTGAATTTATTAACTGGAATATGTCAGCTCTGGGAAATGTGCATCATTAATTTTTGCGCTTTGTTTAGTACAAGAGGAAATTAATTTATAGTTTTATTTCTACAGTGTTGTTGTATATTCCAAGTTTGGCTTTTGGGGTTCCCAGTTTAATTATTGTCTTCCTGTTTCTAAATTGTGATTCCTTGTTTGGTGATGGTCTGTTCTGCATGTGTAACTGAGCTGAGGTATTCTGTTTATATAATTCCTATTTGACATTGCCACTTGTTCTTTCCCCAGTAGGTCATGTATTGTTGTTCTCTGAAATGTATTGGTTTAATATTTGCAGTGTTGCCTTTTGATAGTTAGGGTATGGTGCTTTGTGAGTCCTGGTAGTGCTGTTAGGATACGGCGGGTTTGCTATGGGTTCTAAATGGGCAGCGTTTGTAGTAGTTCCTAATGTGCCTGGCGGTTGGTACTGGATTATAGTAATGTAGAAACCTTTTAGTCTTTCTTTATCCATATACTCATTAAGAGGCATGTTTACTAAAAGTTAGTGTATGGTAACATTATGCAAATATTTATGCAAATGAGGCACCTTATGCAAATGAGGCTTTAATTGACGTGCTGGCACTTTGAGGAAATTCTTTGGTTTTGTGCGGCAGTTTGGGCACTCGGGCTCAAAAAGGTTAGCCATCACTGGTCTAGGTCATCTCTTAGCATGGAGTTTTCATGCAAAAATGTATAGTTATTCTGGCTTGTTCGGTTTTCCTAATAGGTGTACTGATGTTCTAGAGCTCACTAAAATATTTACAGTACTGCCTTTTCCTAGATACAGTCTTTGTTGTGTGAGTTTTGCAAATTAGTGCTGGCATGGTAGATTCCCGATAGGTCCTGGGTGACCTTTCTGTAGAGGTTTGCATTCCTTCATAATATGCTTGGTACTGAAAGAGTGCATGTTGCTGTTAGTGACATGGCAAAAGAATGAGGATATTTTTTGTATGGTAAGTTCTATGGGGAATTAATAAAACCAACTGCCAAAGGGTTAACTAAATCAATATACATTAACACCCTTAATAAACACCATTTATCTACTAATATTCAAAAATCTTACCAACCAACTTTTGTAACATATAATTATTTCACAATTCAATAAGAACATAAGATATGCCATACTGGGTCAGATCAAGGTCCATCAAGCCCAGTATCCTGTTTCCAACAGTGGTCAATCTAGGTCATAAGTACCTAGCAGTTTCCCCAAAAGACACAGGTTCCATAATGCTTGTACTGGGTCAAGCATTGATATCCTGGGTCCCTTCTTAATAATGGTTTATGGACCTTTCCTCCAGGAACTTGTCCAAACCTTTTTTAAATCCATCTACACTAACAGCCTTTACTACATCCTCCGGTAACAAATTCCAGAGTTTGATTACACGTTGAGTGAAAAAATATTTACTTTTATTAGTCTTAAATAGTTTACCCTGTAGCTTCATTGCATATCCCCTAGTCTTTCTATATTCTGATAATGTAAACAATCGATCTACGTTTACCCATTCTACTCCGTTCATTAATTTATAGACTTCTATCATATCTCCCCTCAGCCGTCTCTTTTCCAGGTTAAAGAGCCCTAACCTTTTTAGCCTTTCTTCATAGGAGTATCCTTCCATCCCCTCTACCATTTTGGTGGCTCTTCTCTGCACCTTTTCTAATAACGCTATATCCTTTTTAAGATACGGCGACCAGAATTGTACACAATATTCAAGGTGTGGTCTCACCATTGAACGATATAGAGGCATTACAATATCTTTTGTTTTATTTTCCATTCCTTTCCTTATGATACCTAGCATTCTGTTTGCTCTCTTGGCCGCCGCTGCACACTGGGCCGAGGGTTTTAACATGTTATCCACAATGAAGCCTAAATCTTTTTCCTGGGTGGTGGTTCCTAGTGTGGAACCTTGCATCGTGTAACCATAGTTTGGGTTGTTCTTCCCTAGGTGCATAACTTTGCACTTGTCCACATTAAATGTCATCTGCCATTTTGATACCCAGTCTTCCAATTTATCAAGATCCTCTTGCAATTTTCCACAATCCTCTTGGGTTTTAACAACTTTAAATAGTTTTGTGTCATCTGCAAATTTGATAACATCACTCGTTATTCCACTTTCCAGGTCATTTATGAATATGTCAAAAAGCAGCGGACCCAGCACAGATCCCTGGGGTACACCACTATTCACCTTTTTCCATTGGGAAAATTGGCCATTTAGCCCTACTCTCTGCTTTCTATCTTTTAACCACTTCCTGATCCACAGTAGTACACTGCCTCCTATCCCATGACTCTTTAGTTTTGCCAAAAGTCTCTGATAAGAACCTTGTCAAAGGCTTTCTGAAAGTCCAGATACACTATATCAACTGACTCACCTTTGTCCACCTGTTTATTCACACCTTCAAAAAAACATAAGATTAGTAAGACAAGATCTTCCTTGACTAAAGCCATGTTGGCTGTCTCCCATTAGGCCATGACTATCTACATGCTGAGTAATTTTATTCTTTATGATGGTTTCTACCATTTTTCCCGGTACTGACGTGAGGCTCACCGGTCTGTAGTTTCCCAGATCACCCCTGGAAGCCTTTTTAAAAATTGGTGTTACATTGGCGATCCTCCAATCTTCAGGTATTAGAGATGATTTTAATGATAGTTCACAGATTACTAATAGCAGGTCTGCAATCACATATTTCAGTTCCTTCAACACCCTTGGATGTATACCATCTGGCCCAGGTGATTTGCTACTCTTTAGTTTATCTAATAGTTGTAATACATCTTCCTGATGTATCAATATTTCCTTCAATTCTTCCGCACCTTTAAATACCACTTCAGTCATGGGTAACATCCCTACATCTTCCTCAGTAAAGATCGAAGCAAAGAATTCATTCAGTCTCTCCGCTATCGCCTTGTCGCCTCTTAGTGCCCCTTTAACTCCTCTATCATGTAATGGACCAACTGACTCTCTCACAGGTTTTTTGCTACGAATGTACTTGAAAAAGAATAGAAAAAAAATATTTTCTTCAACCAGGTTTGGCTATCCACCATTTAGTAAGCATTTATCCACTTATCTGAGCAATCCAGGGATTTCAGCACATGTCGGCAAACAGACGTCCATTTCTACAGCAACTGCCTAGCCGCAAACGCCGAACAACCGAAGGTGTCCAACATTGCGGCAAAGAGTACAAATGCCCAACAAAAGCTTCTGTTTCACCAAGTAGGCTACTTCAGGGATTCCTGATAGCACAATTATTAAAGATATTGCCAGAATCAAGCACAAAAAGTGTCTACACACGTCTTCAACATCGGGCATAAAAAAATAGCATAAAAAATAGGTAATAACAGAGAGGCATTTTTTATGCCTGATGTTGAAGACGTGCGGAGACACTTTTTGTGTTTGATTTTGGCAATATCTTTAATAATTGTGCTAGAAATTTTTTTTCTATTCTTGCAGGAGGTGAATGTGTGATCCATAGGTTCTGGTTTGTCACGCCCATAGCCCCTTACATGAGTATGGAGGGGCGTGCTTGTTAGATAAATTTCCCCAATTAAGCAATGTTCCAGACTGGCTATCTTGCAAAGGATTATGGTACTGGTAGTCCAGTCATGCGGTGCTTGTTTGGAGGTAAATGAAGAGAATGTAGTTGGCTCGAGTGTAAGGCAGTAACAGAATATTTATTTATGAGGTAAATCCAGATGCACACAGATTCTATTTGGTAACACCTTAGGATGCATTTTCCAGGATTTATATTCAAAATAATAATACAACTGAAGGATAAAGCAAGTAGCTTCTGAAGTCCATAACAACAGAAAGTCCTTCCCAGTCACTGCTGACACACCTGCTCAGCAGGGCTGGATTAAAAGGAAACCAAAAAGTAAAAGCTTCTTCACCAAAAACAGCTTTCCTTTTCACATTTAAAGCACTTTTGTATCCAACGTGTGCATAGCCTGAGCTGTGTGCTGCTCTGACACCAGCTGGCTAACAAGCGTCAATCAACAGCTCTTCTTCTCTGCACAAGTATTTACACAAACTTCTAGTACCAGTTATTAGAACGTTTCCCTTTTGATGTTTTATCCTGGTTTCAGGATTTCTCTGTGCTAGCAACCTTGCATAAAGAACAGTCCATGAGATTATCGTCTTCCTCTGTAATTATAGCCTGTTCTTCTACTTGCATTGGCTCTATATCAGGAGCTGGATCAGAGGGCTTTACTAACTGACCTTCACCAGGACAGGAACTGTGTCTAAACACTCTGCCTTGCTTTAAGTTAGATAAACGCTCATAGTTCATACCTGGGTTAAAGGTGGCATTATGCTGTCCTCTCCAATATTCTGGCCAGTATGTATTGGAGCTTTTATAACCTGTCCTCCAGTCTATATTCCTGGACCTCAGGGCATCTGCTCCATACCTCTTAGGGTTCCTAGCTGCAGTTCTCCAAGCCTTTGGATTTCCCCATTCCCCTGGAGCTGGCTTCTCCCAGGAATCTCTCCAAGAATATAAATCTCCTAGAGCTCCTCTCTCCTTGCTCTCAGGCTTGCCTTCAAGCCTCCTCTCAGGATTGCCTCCTTGCTCTCCTCGTCTTCCAGGCTCAAGCTTGCTCCCTCCTTTCTCTGCATATTCTGCTCTAGTTTTAAAGTTCCCAGTTTCCAACCCCTCCCTTGCAGTCCCCAGGTGTTGGTGATCAAAGTCTCTCCTGGCAGCTGAGTAATTAGGAGTGACATAAGGGTTTCTGAATCTGGGCTTATACTCTTGCACCTCATCTCCACTAGAGGCTCTCTGCAGGCTACTGCAGCCTGGAATAACCTGTCTTTTAGGTAAATATGCAGTTTTACTCCTGTGACCTGCCAAAACAGGTCCCATGATTAGGGTAAATTCCCTTCCTTTATCAGTATTTTCTAAGCTCTGGGCAGCTTCCTCATCACAGGTTTCATGTTGGAGTGCAGACGCTTTTGAGTCTCTATACTGTCAGAGAATCCCTAAAAGTACTTTTTTGGATGTTGGCAGTCTTTGATTATACTAGTAGAATTTGTGCAATGTATGAATTAAATTATAAGAAGGGTAGTGACCTACGATGTGAGTGTCTGCTTTTAACCCTATGGTGACTAGTTTCGCCACATGTAGGGGTAAGGCCACCCTGAGGTCATATATGCCTTATTGAATTGCGAAATAATTATATGTTAGAAAAGTTGGTTTGTAAGATTTTTGAATATTAGTAGATAAATGGTGTTTATTAAGGAAGTTCTATGGGGAAACATCCTAGCTCTGCTCTATACCCAGTGTTGGGAGAGGGGCAGGGGGTTCTGTGGATGCAGAATATATGTTTGGATTTAACACCATATGGAGGAGCATGTGTGTGTTGGGGGATTAAGAAAGGGACTGTAGCTCAAAGGGAGCTGAAGAGTGCAACCTCTTGTACCTCACCCCTACCCTACAGGGGCGGCCCAAGGGTGGTGCGGGGCCATGTGCAGAGACACATTGCAGGGCCTCATTTGCGTAAATATTTGCATAATGCTAACATGCGCCAACCTTTAGTAAACATGCCTCTTAATGATTGTCTGGATAAAGACTACCAGATTTCTACATTACTATACTCCAGTGCCAACCGCCAGGCACATTAGGAAGTACTATAAACATTGCCCATTTAGACCTCATAGCAAACCCGCCATATCATAACAGCACTTCCAGGACTCACAAAGTACCATACCCTACCTATCAAAAGGCAACATTACAAATATTAAACCAATACATCTCAGAGAATGCCAATACATCTCCTACTGGGGAAAGAGAACAAGTGGCACTGTCAAACAGAAACGATATAAACAGAATACCTCAGCTCAGTTACACATGCAGAACATAGATCGTCAGCAAACAAAGAATAAAGGATCAAAATTTAGAAATAGGAAAACAATAATTAAACTGAGAACCCCAAAAGTCGAACTTGGAATTCACAACAACACTGGAGAAATAAATCTACAAAGCATAGTTACTCACCTGTAATAGGTGATCTCTGGGAACAGAAGGAATTTAGTCTTCACATATGGGTGATATCGGGTACCGGCAGAGCCCATGCGTGAAGCTCCCCAGTTACCAATAGGAAAGCCTTTGGGAGTAGTCCATTGCACCTGCGCTACTGCCTTCCCACTCTCCCAACTCCTTCTCCTTAGATGAGTTTGTAGTTGAAAAAAAGGAGTGAAAAAAATAGAAAGAGAAACCACTATACAAGCACCCTAAATAAAGCCATCAACCGCCCCAGGGAACTATTCGATATTGTTAAATCTCTAACTAAAACCCACCATAACGAGGCCCCTAGAACAACAATTAGCACACAAATCCTGGCAGACCACTTTGCCTCTAAGCTGAAAAGTAGAAAACCCACAACCAGCTTATCACAGGTAAATCTATCCACCTCCAGCAAATGGAACTCTTTTCACACTATCAAGGAAAAACAGTTACTTGAAACTATCACTAAAATTAATACCACCACTTCTCTTCTGGATCCTTGCCCGGTGGCTTGGATAAAAGCATCCAAAACTGAACTAGCCCCAATCATTTTCAACATAGTTAACCAATCCCTCCTCCAAGGAACTATGCCAAATGACTTCAAATAATCTGCCATTCGCCCAATACTCAAGAACAGATCCCTAAATAGTGACGACTCCACCTCCTATAGGCCAATTGCAAGCATCCCCTTCCTGGCAAAATTCATTGAAAAAATAGTCCAAATACAATTGCAGGACTTCATCGACACAAACGCTCCTCTGGACGAACACCAATACGGCTTCCGCCCATGCCACGGAGTTGAAACATTACTATTGATCCTATTTGACTCCCTCATCCATGGCATGGATAATATGAACAAAGCATTTCTACTAGTCTTCATAGACTTTGCCTCAGCATATGACAATGTTGATCACAATACCCTCATCATTCAACTAACACAAATAGGAATAGCTGGTACTACATTAAAATGGTTTAAATCATTCATCTCCAATAGGTACCAATCTGCAAGAATTAACCATGAATCCTCCACGTCCTTTCCTCATGAACAGGGAATCCCCCAAGGTTCAGCTTGGTCAGCCCTTCTCTTCAACCTTTACATCCAACCAATCTGCTCAATTTTCAAAAGACACAAAATTGAATATCTTATATATGCTAATGATATTATGTTATTTACTCCTGTAAACATAAAAAAACCCATTTACAACAACATGATTGACTGCATTCTTGAGGTGGAATCCTGGCTGGGTAAAAACAATCTCCATATCAACTTTAAAAAAAATGAAATTATGTTCACAACAAGAAATTTAGGCTTCACTCCCTCCCCCCCCCCCCTTTGAACTGAACATACAAAACACCACACTTCCAGTAAAACAGGAGGTGAAATACCTAGGAATCATTCTAGACAGTTCCCTCAGTATGACATCTCATATAAAACAAGCAACCAGGACTATATTTTTTAAACTAAGAACCATCCAGAACCCTCTTAGAACCTAGCGATTTCCAAACAGTAGTCTAGGCCCTTATAACCCCACACTGGGACTATTGTAACAGCTTACTGCAAGGCCTCCCTAAAAAGACCATCAATACCTTACAAGTAGCCCAAAATGTGATACAATTATTTCCAAAACTCATCTCACAGAACATATTACACCTATTCTTAAGAATCTAATGGAGTGGAGGAGTAGCCTAATGGTTAACAGCACTGCTTTGGGTACCCAGAGACCAGAGTTTGATACCCACAAGCACTCTTTGTGGCATTGGGCAAGTCACTTAACCCTCCATTGCCTCAGAAAAATCCAAGTTATCAATGTCCCTGTTTAATGTACATTACTAAGTTTAAGTTACAATGTAAACCACTTTGATTGAAATGATAAAGCAGAATATAAAACCTGTTAGATAAAAATAAGTAAATAAATAAATCTACATTGGCTCCCAATAATGAGCAGAATAAAATATAAAACAATAATCACCACATTCAAACTACTCAATAACATCTCACCCTCCTTCCTCTCATCTACAGTTCACACACAAACAGATTCTAGGAACAGAAGAAAGAACCAGAACATACTTGCCATTCCGTCCACAATCCGTAAAACAAAGCAAATAACCAGTAGCAGAACCTTTACTTACACTGCTCTGACACTATGGAACTCTCTGCCAGACACCATCAGATCAACAAAAGACCTCCTGACATTTCGGAAAGAGCTAAAAACACTTCTCTTTGTTGAACACTTTAACAATAATGACTGATGCACAATTGTTCACCCTGTCTAGCCATAACCTTTACTCACATGTATATAGTTGTTGATATCCTTCTAAATGTCCGGAGGCAAGAGGATACATTTTACATAGTTGAATGTTTTTTTTCTGTAACTGTACATAGTTATCTCATGTTCTTTGTAAAATGGTTTGTTTAATGTAAATCGCCCCTGATCTCTGGAAGGAGTGGTATAGAAAAACTGCTTAAATAAATAAATAAAACTGCCCTACAACTCCAAGGGGAGGAGGGTGTGTTGTGAAGACTAAATTCCTGCTGTTCCCGGAGATCACCCGTTACAGGTGAGTAACTACACTATCTCCAGGAACAAGCAGGAATGTATTCTTTACATATGGGACTCCCTAGTTCCCAGATCTCTGAAGAGTTGGACTGGGTCAGAAAGTCAGACAAGGTCATTTGAACCTAGACTTCCCCACCAAGGAGATCTGGCAAGAAGTTGGCAGGGGGTAGGTGTTGTTTCTATGTTCCAAAGAGATGTTGAAGGACCACCTGGCCAAAGGCAGCATCCCGGCGGGAGTCCTTGTCCAAGAAGTAATGGGCTGCAAAGGTATGGATAGAGGACCATGTAGCAGCTCGGCAAATCTCATCAATGGCTTCTGAATGTAGGTTGGCCACCGACGTTGCACTGCTCGGACATTATGAGTAATAATATGACACGTGAGTGAAAGTCCTGCTTTGTCATATGTGAAAGAAATACAAACTGCTATCCATCTGGATAGTGTTTGTTTATTTACTGGAAGGCCCAGGTGAGTAGGATCGAAGGAGACAAAGAGCTGGGATTATTTCCTAATGACTTCTGTCCTTTGAAGATAGAAGGCTAGAGCTCATTTACGGTCAAGTGTATGAAGGGTTGCTTCTGCACGAGAAGCATGAGGTCCTAGGAAAAAGATTGGCAGGATCTCTAATTGATTGATATGGAAAGGAGTGACCACTTTCGGTAGAAAGTAGGAATGTGTCCGAAGGACGACTTTGTCATGATGAAAGCGAGTATATGGAGCTTTTAGTCACTAGGGCTTGCAACTCACTGATGCATCTGGCCGAGGTCAGGGCAATAAGAGATAGAACTTTCCAAGATACATTTTGTAGGTGTGTGGTTGCTAGGGGCTCAAATGGAGGTTTGAGGAGTTGAACCAATACCACATTAAGATCCCAGGTCGAAGGGGTGGCTTGGTGAGGCGGAGGCCCTTCATGAAATGTGCCACCAGAGGAACTGAGGAGATAGGCCTACCATCCACAGGTTTATGAAAAGCTGAAATAACAATGAGGTGCACCCGTACCAAATTTGTTTTGAGTCCTAGAGAGGACAAATGCAAAAGATATTGAAGAAGCGTGGGTACGGATGCTTCAAAAGGATTTTGATTATTTTGAGTACACCAAAATGTCTATCTATGCCATTTGAAAGAGTATGTCTTCCTGATGGAAGGCTTTCTGGAAGAAAGGAGAATATCCTTTACGGCAGTAGATAGTGATTAGATTTTGATAGATTATGCTCTCAGCATCCATACTGTCAGGCAGAGTGACTGCAGATTGGAATGGAGGAGTGTTCCATTGTCCTGAGATAGAAGACCTGGCCTGGATCCCAATGGGATTGGAGAAATTTGTGTTAGCTGAAGTAAAAGGGGAAACCAGGGTTGACGGGGCCAGTGAGGGGCTATGAGGATCATAGAGCCCTTGTCTGCTTGTAACTTGAGGAGGGTCTTCGGAATCAGGGGTATGGGGGGGAACACAAAAGTAGTCCCTGACCCAGTGGATCATGAAGGCATCGGACACTAGACTGAGTTTGGATGGTATCCCGGAGCAGAACTGTGGGAGCAGAGAGTTCTGCAGAGTGGCAAAGAGATCTATCACTGGGGTTCCCCAGATGTGAAAGAGTTTTGCCACCACAGTCGGGTCCAAGGACCATTCGTGGGGTTGTAGAATGTGATTTAGATTGTCTGCCAAGTGATTGGATTCTCTAGGAATGTAAACTGTACGAAGATGCATGTGTGGAAAATGGTGAAATTCCATAAGTTGCAGGCTTCCTGGCATAGGGGAAGGAAGCCTATTCCACCTTGTTTGTTAATGTAAAACATTGCCACTTGGTTGTCTGTCCTGACTATGATCTGACTGTTGGAGAGGTGGTGCTAGAAAACTTGTAGGATGTTCGTCACTGCTCGAAGCTCAAGAAGGTTTATCTGTTGTGTTGATTCCTGGGCTGTCCACAGATCTTGTGTGGAGATGGAATCCAGATGTACTCCCCAACCGAGCTTGGAGACATCTCTCATCAGCGTATGCTGAGATTGGGGCATCCAAAAAGATGATCCTATGAGAAGATTTGCTGAGGTGCACCACCATACCAGGGCCCTGTTACTTGGATGATATCCCTTAGATTCCCTGTGGACTGGGTCCTCTGGGTTGAGAGAGTCCACTGTGCCTGTCACATGTGGACTCTCGCATAAGGAAGTACATGTATTGTGAAAGCCATGTGTCCCAGAAGGAATAGGAAGTCTTGAGCCGTGATAGTCTGTTGTTGGCACATGTGGGTAGCTAGGTCCACTAACCTGTTCATACGGTCCACAGAAAAGAAGGCTCTGGACTTTTTTTGTGTCCAGCACGGCTCTTATGAAGTCCAATCTTTGAGTTGGAGTGAAGTGGGACTTTGGGAAATTTATCACAAAGCTCAGATGCTGTAGTAGAGCAATAGTTCTTTGCCGAGATGCACATTCTCCAGGAGAGTCTGCCTTTATCAGTCAGTTGTCTAAGGGAAGACAAAGACTTTGCTGCTTCGAAGATATGCTGCTACCATGTCCATGCACTTCGTGAAGACCCTTGGTGTAGACCGAAGGGAAAGACCCTGTATTGATAATGGGTGCCTTAACAGGTGAATCAAAGGTACTGTCTGTGGTCTGGGTGAATCAAGATGTGAGTGTAGGCCTCTTTGAGGTCTAGAGAACAGAGCCAGTCATGTTCCTGTAGGTAGGGAAGAAGGGTTCCCAGAGATCATCTTGAATTTCTCTTTTTCAAGGAACTTGTTTAGCTCCCTGAGGTCGAGAATAGGCCTGTAGCTTCCTGACTTCTTTGGAATGAGGGAGTAGGGGGAGTAGAAGCCTTTTAGCAGTTGGTTTGGGGGAACTGCTTCTATGGCTCCTTGGGAAAAAAAAGTGTTGACTTCCTGCTTGAGTAGGGCATCCAGGGGAGGTTTGGTGGGAAAGTCTCCTCTGTAGTGGTGAGGAGGAAATTCTCAAAAGTTTAGTTGGTAACCTTTCTGAACTATGGACAGAGTCCATTTCTTTGTTGTGATGGACTGCCACTGTTGTGCAAAGTGACAGAGTCTCCCTGGGATGGTGGAGGGTTTCTGTATGTGCAGGGGAAGACTGACTGTGCTCCCTATGTAGAAGTCTAAAACTTGGTGTAGTTGGTGCTTAGGTGGCTGGTTGTGGCTTGGCCAGTCTGGGCTTTTTTTCTTCTTTAAGACCCTGTTGTTTTTGTTGTGTCTGATAGGTTGGTTAGGAGTATGAGGGATAGAACCTTCTTTTCTTAGGGTAAAATGTTTTTTTAGCTGCTGCCTTTTTCTTAGAAGGGTCAGCAGTCTTCCTAGAGAGTCTCTTAAGGGTTGTGTCATCTGTTTTGAGCTCTCCAGCCTTCTCCCTCCAGTTCTTCCCAAAAAGATTCTCCCCGGTGCAGGGAATATTGCCCAACTTATGTTGGACCCATTGTTCTAAGTCTGAAGCTTGGAGCCAAGCCAGTCGCCTTGCACCGATGGCAATAGAAGAGGCCCTGCTGGATGACTCAAAGGCATCAAATGCTGCCCTATTGACAAACTTTGAGACATTTTGGCTATATGCCAAAACAGCTTGGAAGACAGGTCATTTCTCTTCCAGCAGGAATGGAAGGAAACCTTAACAAAGACTGGGAACATCCCCATATAGAGGATGTAAGAATTTATCCTGCTGGATAGCATAAATGCTTGAAAAGAACGGTGAGTGAATGAATCGAGGTTCCTCGATTCCCTTCTTGGAGGAATCGAGGCGTGGTTCTTGCCACTTTTTATGCAACGCATCACTGATTCCACTACCATGGACTGGTGCGGAAGTTGTGGCTTCTGGAATCCAGGACACTTGGGAACCCTGTACATAGTGTCTAATCGGCGACTGATCGGTGAAACGGTTAGAGGGGTTTCCCACATCCAGAGCATTAAATTATGTAGGATCTGGTGTACTGGGAGGATTGCAACCTCTTTCGGGGCTGTGGGATACTGAAGTATCTCCAGCTCCTCCACTCTTGGTTCCAGTTCCGATGCTGCCGGAATGGACAGGCCAGCTGCCATATCTCAGATGAACTCCTGAAATGACATGCCTTCAAGAAGGAATTTACGCTGAGTACTAATGGATGGTGGCAAGGGTTCTGAGGCGATGTCTTGGAGATCATTGGAATTGAAGGACTGGTGATCGGAATCTGAGGAATCTGGATCCGATACTGGGGAGTATTGATAATGCCATTGACAGCATGACCGGTGTCGATGCTTGGCAATGTCCTCAGGACCTAAGTCCGGCCAGGGGTTATCAGTGGCTGATACTGATACAGATACCGGTGTCAGTACGGAGGCCTCGGTGCAGTATGCATCGGTGCCGAGGGCAACACCGATGTAGAAGCCTGTACCAGAATGGATGGAGTCACCGAGGTTGATGCTCCCGGCTCCATTCCTGTGGCTGTCGGTGTGATAGTGGCTCTCCTCGTGGCTTCGGTTTCTATCATCCTCTCCAAGGACAGCATCCCCTGATCAAGGGAGGTAGCCTGTGTCTGGTCCAATGAAAGAACGGGGCTAGGCGCCACTGTACCAGAGCAAGGCACTGGGGGCTCTCCGGAGGCAGAAGCCTTAGGTGCCTCCTGATTCCCCATGAGGGCTTTGGAGGACAAATCCTCCCGCCGGAGATGCCTGGACCAATGTCAGAAGAAGTCCTGGATCATTCCCGGTGAGTGGATCGGGATCTTTCCTTGGATTCCCAAAACTTACCCAAGGAATCTTTGAACTTTTCCTTTGGATCCTTCAACTTCTCTGAGGATTCTTGGAGTTTTACCTTATCTTTTGAAGGTTTTGAAGGAGACATGGTTTTCTTGGTTTTCTTCTCAGAGTGTCTCGACTCTTTTGAATGTTTTGAACCATGTGAGCATAAGGATGCTCTGGAGGAAGTGGAGGCCAACAACATCGAATCCAAGGGGAAGAGTTCCCCAAACGTTTTGGCCTGGTTCCCTTGGCCCTTCCGTCATCTGTTTTCAAAGGGAGCAGTCTTGGGGTATATAGTTGGAACCAAGACATTTCAGACACCAATCATGTTTGTCTGTTACCGAAATGGTGCTGGAGCACTTGGTGTATTTTTTGAAACTACTGGAGGGTTTCTCCATCTTAAGATGGTGGGCAAGGCTTGGTGGGCACGAGGGTTTTGAGGAAAGAAAAGGTTTTTTTTGTTTTTGGGGGCTTTTTTTTAGAGAAAATTTGAAAAATATAAAGAAAAATATAAGGGAAAAAGGGGGACCAGTATCGAGAGAATACCGGTGCAGTTAGGCAGAATGGTTTAAGAAAAGTTTAAAAGTTCTTTTCTCCAGTGAGAGGTTGATGACCCGTTGGCTCCATGGAAAAAGAAAAACTGAGGAGAGGGAGATGGGAGAACAGGAAGGCAGTAGTGCAGATGCAGTGGACTTCTCTCAAAGGCTTTCCTATTGGTAGCTGGGGAGCTTCCCGCGCAGCTCCGTCAGTACCCGAAGTTACCCATATGTGAAGACTACATTCCTGCTTCTTCCTGGAGATATTAATTTCCTCTTGTACTAAACAAAATGCAAAGACGTTAGCGAAGTACATTTCCCAGAGCTGACATATTCCAGTTAATAAATTCAAAATAAAAAAAGTATTTTTCTACCTTTGGTTTGGGCATTTTATTTTTTAGTTGCAATTGCTCCAGTCACTTTCTTCTGGTTTCTTCTTGTCTTCTGCTAACTTTCCATTGTCTGCTGTCCATTTGTCCTTTCTTCTCTTTTCTAGTTTTTTTTCCATTCTCTCTCTACATCTGCTTTAACATACTGATCTTTCCCATTTTGCTCTTTCCTCCATTTCTTTATTCCTTTTCATCCACTCAAATTTCACCCTTCCATCCTCAGTCACCACTTATTCTCCTAATACCTGGCCAATCATAGATTTTTTTTCCCTCCCACACAAAATATCTTTTCCCCTCTCCATCTTCACTCCCCCATCCCCATCACCACTCCCCCATCCCCATCCTCTTCTAGTCCTCCCCCAACATCAGCTCCTTTCTAGTTCCAGTCCCACCCAGCCAATTTCTCCCATCCCCCACATCAGCCAATTTCCAATTCTACCCCACATTAGCCATTTCCAGTCCTATCCTACAGCCCATTTCCAGTCCAGTCCTAGCCCCCATCAGCCCATTTCCAATCCTAGCCCCCCATCAGCCCCTTTCCAGTCCTAGGTCCCCATCAGGACAGGCCGGCCCTGATATCCTATGTGGCTTGCAGGAGATAAAGCCTCTATGGATGCCATCATAGCAGTTATTGGTGGGGGTGGGGCAGGAGGCAGGGCAGAGGTAGAGGTGGGGCTGGGGCTGGGGGAGGAACACAGGCAGCAACAGATGGTGGGATTTTCTCTTTCAAAAAGTTGGCAACCCTAATTCTAAAGCAGCATAGTATTTATAATTCTCAAGTATTCCCATTGAAATCAGTGCCACAAGCCCCATAATGCACCAGGATACATTTGTGAGAAATTCGGCAGCTCTGTGGAGGGGAAGTGGATCAAAAGGCACCTTTTTACATATGTGGTGGAAGTGTCCATTTGCTGAGCAATATTTGGAAGTGGTGGGGGAGTTTACCAAGTAGGTTTTAGCACTGACCCCTATGGTGTGTCTATTACTGAATCTGCCTTCACAATTTCCTGTTAAACTCAGGGTTATGGTCATTGATGTTATTGTGGCAGCAAGGATAAAGATTACAAAAACCTGGAGAGAGTGTTAGCTGCCAATGCTGGAAGCATTGTTGTGAAGATTGGAAACTGTCTATTTCTTAGCAAGACTTGTAGCATGCCGAAGAGAGAGGTTACACAAGTTTGCAGAACAATGGGAGACATACAATATACTTGCATGGGGGTTGGGGGGTGAGGGGAGGAGAGGAGTAATACACATTATGATTGTATTTTTTCTGGGACGATGGTGGGGAGAGATTCTGCAAATAAAATGCTAGGAATCATAGGGAAAGGAATGGAGAATAAAACCAAGGATATTATAATGCCCTTGTATCGTTCCATGTTGCGACTGCACCTTGAATATTGCGTGCAATTCTGGTCGCCGTATCTTAAAAGGGATATTGCATTATTAGAAAAGATACAGAGAAGAGCTACCAAAATGGTAAAGAGGATGGAAGGATACCCCTATGAGGAAAGGCCTGAAAGGTTAAGGCTTTTCAACTTGGAAAAGAGACGGCTGAGGGGCGATATGATAGAGGTCTATAAATTAATGAATGGAGTGGAATGGGTAAATGTAGATCGATTGTTTACACCATCAAAAAGTAGAAAGACTAAGAGATATGCAATGAAGCTACAATAACCCATTTAAGACTAATAAGAGTAAACTTTTTTCACAACACATAAGCAAACTTTGGAATTTGTTACCAGAGGATGTAGTGAAGGCTGTTAGTGTAGCTGGGTTTAAAAAAGCTTTGGACAAATTCCTGGAGGAAAAGTCCATAAAACATTATTAAAGAGGACCTGGGAAATCCACTGCTTGCCCTGGGATGAGCATTGTGAAAACTGTGTGCATTTTTGGGAACCTGCCAGGTACTTGTGATCTGGATTGGCCACTGTTGGAAACAGGATACTGGGCTTGATGGACCTTGGTCTGACCCAGTATGGCATTTCTTATGTTCTTCTGGTCTTGTGAATTATCTGTCACCTCTGGGGAAGGGTAGGGGGAAAGGGGGAGGGTTTGGGATGGAGGGAGGCTGCTAATATGCTGGTGTAAAATGTTTGGTTATATATTAAGGAAAAAATTGTTTTGGATCAGCTGGGGTTGCAGATTGAATATTTTCCTTTTTTGATATGTTAAATGAATGATCTGATAAAGATTATGTAAAAAGAAAAACAAACAAATAGGAGAACATATTTTTTCACGCAGCATTTAGTGAAGCTCTGAAACTTGTTGCTGGGGGATGTAGTAAACGCTGTTAGTGTAGCTGAGTTATAAAAAACGCTTGGGCAAGTTCCTGGAGGAAACGTCCATAAACCATTATTAAGGTAGACCTGGAGAAGCCAGTGCTTATCCTTGGGCGTTAAGTAGCATGAAGTCTTGCTATTTTTGGGATATGTCAGGTACTTGTAACCTGGATTAGCCACTGTTGGAAACAGGATATTGGGCATGATGCACCCTTGTTCTGACCCAGTATATTGGTTCTTATGTTCTTATTATGCGCTGGGTCTCTCATGGGCAGTGATAGGATGAACCTCTTTGGACTCGCTCACCTTTCCTTGAGGGAATCAAAAGCTCTGATACGGCTGATTCTTCTGGGGCTCTTTGCTTGAATCTTTGCTGTCTCAACTGCTCTGTTATTGTTCTTTTCCTGTTATCCAAATCTCTCTCCTGGCTTAGGAGCAGCTGCCCTCTTCTTTGAATAACATAGCCGGCCACCAGGAAGTCTGCTTTCTGGTGCTAACTCCTGAGACGCCGCAAGGGCTAAAATCCAAATCCTAACCATTGAACTCATCCAAATTCATTTATAATTTGATAAGGGAAGAAAATCCTCCCTTCTCCCTCAGTGGCACTACCAGTCAATCAGCTTTCATCCCGGCAGGCATTCTTCCTCCTCTGTTGCCTTGCGATGGCTGCAGGGATCAGTAGACGATTTTCATGCTCTTCTCCCCTCCTTGTCATTGATGGAGCAACAGGGTGGATTTTAATGTCGCTCTCCTGGCTTCCACACCTGTGATTTGTCTCTGGCTTGTATATGCTAGCAGTGGGCAGTGGGCAGTGTGCTCGCCTGCTCTCGTAGCTTTATATTCTCTCTTTTTCAGCATTCTAGGGCTGCTGCTTGGAGGGACTACAGCAGGATGTCTCCTTTACAATATAACCTGTGTGTATGGGAGTGATGGAGCCACAGAGGCAAGCACAGCGCTTCACCTCCCATTTTTATTAGATGTTCTCTTTCTCTGCATCCTGTTTACCAGAGAGAAATGAGAGAGGCACTCCTCTCCCAGGACGCACCGTGTGGGGCCAGGCGCTGACATTTCTCAAGACGGTGGTGCAGGGGCAGGTGCGTGTGGAAAAAATTGAAGGTACTGGGAGGGGGGTGGAGGGGTTCAGGGGCCATTAGGAATTAATTGTTTGCGTAGGTGGGGGGATTGGGGCCACCGGGGACTTTTTTGATTGGGTGGGTGGGAGATCGGGGCCACTGGGCTACCATGATTTTTGCCTTTGTCTGGGAGCCAGCGTCTGGGGGGGGCACTAGCCCCCTGCGAGTGTGCCGATGGTATCAAGAGCTTCCCCGTTTTAAAGTTGATGGCATTAATCCATTAAAAAAATAATCACACTGGTCTCTCCCTGAGTCATCTCTCTACCCTTCAATCTGTTCAAAATCATGCTGCACGGCTAATCTTCAGCAGATGATGGTCGCCTAGGGCGGCAACTTCTGGGCAGTAGCAAAGAACAGGGCCTTCAAAGCTAACCAATAGAGTCTGACAGCGGGGGGCATAAGGCTTAAGATTTGCCTAGGGCACCAACACCTTGAACCAACTCTGGGACCAGCCCTGATCTTCAGGCAGCACCAGTACGCTCATGTAACTCCTCTTTTCATGTCACTTCGCTGGATCCCTAACCACTTCCGTGTCCAGTAAAAACTTCACTTCCTATAAGAACATTCATTCTGCGGCTCATTACCTCTCCTTTCCTTCCTTGTAAGTTTACCAGATTTCTTTGCAGGGAAATCTGGAACACTTATGTGGAGGGTGAAGTGTGGAGGAAGGGATGCCTTAGTTCTAGGTTTGAACAACAAAACGTGAAGGAGGGAAGAGGCGTTATCCCCCCTCCCCCCACCCATCCTATGACAACAATAACATCACTTCCAAGCAGACAAAGCAACAGAAACAGTGATGCCTGTCCCCCGTACTATACAAAATATAAAGATGATGGATGTAAATTCAAAAAAATGACCTATTCAAATCACTAGATTGAAAATAAAAACAATTTTCTACCCCCTCTATCCCCATTGCTGGAATCAGGGACAGGAGACTGTCAAACAAGTGGGAGTCAGGGATACAGTTCTAAAATCAGGGACAATCACCAGAAATTGGGGACTGATAAATGTAGCCTCCTTGGCAAATCTGCTCATCAAGCATGTCACTTTTATCTATGTCCTGTTCTCCTACTGCAAACTCCAGACTGTTTTCTTTCTACCTTGCTGCACCGTATGCCTGGAATATACTGTCTGAGTCAATATGTGAAACTCCATTTCCAGGCTAAAAATCCATCTCTTCGAGCCTGCTTTTGGATTCTGATCCCCATGTGTGTTTTAAAGAATTATCTTAGTCCTCTAATTGTTCTGTTTTCAGTCTTAGCATATTGTAAGCTCTGTGGAGCAGGGACTTTCTCTTATGTGTATATCTACAGTGTTGTGTACACCTATTAACGCTACATAAATGATAAGTAGTGGTAGTAGAAAGAGATAAAGGAAGAGAAACTCTTGTAACTGGAATTGTGCAATGGGAAGAACATTAAAAATGTGACTTCCCTTTCTATTTTGAAATGTTTCATGCAGTTTGCATGCAAAAATGTGCTGCCAGACCATCCGCCTCAGTGCTCGGAGGTCATGAGGAAGACATCATAACTGCACCTTTGGACATAGTCAACGAAATGGCTTCAAAATGCTGATTTGTTCTTTCTATTTTCGATATCATTCACTGAAGCGATAAGGCTTAGCCTTTGAGATTGGCCAGGTTCCTTGTATTGTTCCAGTAAAGGATACAATAGCATGCAAATGATCCTGCATTCTCTCTGATGTGTCTCCAATAACCTTTTGGTTTGGTTTCTTATCCATGCCATATTTTCCAGACATGTTGGGGAAAAGGGGGGGGGGGGGTGTCACAGTAACTCTTACAAGGGTGCTTTTCAGATCTGCACATATGCATGGGGTTACCAGATTTTTGGAGAGCAAATTTGGGACACCTGAGCTGGAAGGAGCAGGGGTCCTCCCTCCTTGGGCATCTTTTCCCTATATATTTTGATTTTTGAAATGAGCAGTCTAAGTAGCATTCAGTTATTTCAATAGTTTGAAAAAGACTGCAGCAGCAGCTCTTCTCGAGTTGTAAGTGTACATGCATACATATATGCTTAAACTTTATTATACATATAAATATTCTATATATTTCTAACATTTCTCCTGTTTTTTTCAGAAAAGAAGTTAATTTGACATCTTCTCCTACTAGGATGGAGAAGATTCTGCATCAGAGGGGTAGGCAGGAGAAGCAATGCTGTTTGCCTCTGTCCCCACTGAAATCGGGACTAGGGGGGTTCTTATAGTCCATGGAGTCTGGGACAGTTAGTAACCTTATATATGCATGAACAATGGGTGCAGACATATACATACACCTGAGAGCAAACATCTTTAATTCCAGGTGGAACTTCTCGTCTTGATCTGCTTACATTCCTCCTAAATTCAGGTGTGACTCCTTTTCAAGCAGAGTTCTTGATGCGTACCAGGGCATCAATGACTGTGTTATAGCTTTAGGATAAGGGTTCTCAACCCAGTCCTTGTAACATACAAAGTCAGTCAGGTTTTCAGGATATCCACAATGAATATGCATGAGAGAGATTTGCATGCGCTGCCTCCATCAGGGCCGGCGCTACCCGGTAAGCTGGGTAAGCACAGCAGTAAGGCGCCAGCAGTGGGGGGTGCTGTCGCTAGCCGCCTGCCACCCACCACTTCAAAAAAAAAAAGCAGCCATGGGAACATTTCTCTGTTCCCCTGGCTCTGCTATCTTTTAAACTACTGGACAGCTGCATTTCCAGCAGTAACGAGCATTTCCTGTTTCTCATAAGAAACAGGAAATGCTTAATATTGCCTTTAGAAACTCTGTGACCCAGCAGTGTAAAAGATAGTAGAGTCACAGGAACAGCAAAATGTTCTCGCAGCTGCTTTCTTTTTTTGAAAGACGAATCAGTGAGAGGAGAGGAGGGAAGGGGAGGGGAGGGAGGGCAGTTGATACAGGAGGGAAGGGAAGGGGCCAGAAGGGAGCTGACATGGGAGGGGGGGGGGCTGGAAAAGAGCAGACACGGTGGGCTGGAAAGGAACAGACAAAGGGGGGGGCTGGAAGGGAGCAGACATGGGGGGCTGGAAGGGAGCAGACATGGGGGGCTAGAAGGGAGCAAACATGGAGGAGCTGGAGGGGAAGGGAGGGCAGGCAACTGATACATGAGGGAAGAGAAGAGAAGGAAAGGGGCAAAAGGGAGCTGACATGGGGGGGGTGCTGGAAGGGAGCAGACACGGCGGGGGGGGGGGCTAGAAGGGAGCAGACATGAGGGGAACTAGAAGGGAGCAGACACAGGGGAGCTGGAAGGGAGCAAACATGGGGAGGTTGGAAGGGAGCAGACATGGAGGGAGCTGGAAGGGAACAGACATGGAGGGCTGGAAGGGAGCAGATACAGGGAAGCTGGAAGGGAACAGACAAGGGGGAGTTAGAAGGGAGCAGACACTTGAGGATGGGGCTGGAAGGTGGATGGGTAATAGGAGGGGGGTTGGAAGAGAACTGACAGGGGGGAAGGTGGGAGCTGGAAGGGAGTTGACAAGAGGGGTTACAAGGGAGCAGAAAAGAGGGGAAGGAGGAGGCTGGAGAGAAGGAGGGGACTGGAAGGGAGCTGACCACTGAGGATGGGACTGGAAGGGAGCTGACAACTGGGGATGGCACTGGAAGGCGGAAGGACAGAGGAGAGGGTAATTGGAAGGGAAATGATATGGGAGGGAGCACTGGGACTGGAGGTTCGCTGATACCTGGGATGGTATTTGAACTAGAAGGGGATGGGACGATAGGGAAGGAGGGTGACTGGAAAGGAATAGACACCAGTGGTGGTGCTGGGAATGCAAAGGGGTTGACATTGGAAGGTACTGGGAGGAGAGGCTATAAAAAGAGCTGATACTGGGGAGGGTTACTGGGACTGGAAAAGGGCTGATGGAAGAAAATGAAGAAAGCAAAAGGAGAGACAATAAATGGCAGATGGACTATAGACCATAGAAAGAGAGCTAAGAGAAGACAGAGGAAAACAGAAACCTCAGATCGGGACCAGCATGATCAAAAATTGTCAGACAACAATGATAGAAAAAATAATTTTATTTTCAATTTAGTGATTGGACTTTACCCTATCTTTACATTTCACACAAATATGGGGAAATTCATCTCTTATCTGGTGTGGCTTCTTGGGATTTCATTTTAATTTTTGTCTACATATTTTTATTTTTTCTTTAGGTTGTAGTCACTTATTCTGTACTTTGTGAGGGTCTGTGTTCTGAGTGTGTGACTGAGGCCAGGTGTTCTGTTAACATGGAGTTTGTATATAGGGATCTATACTGTAGTGTAGTAATTTGATTTGTTCAACTTTTCAAATAGGTGTATGGATGTTTTGGGGCCCATTGCAGTATTTATAGTGCTGCTTTTTTGGGTAGGCCCCTTATTGTATGAATTTTGGAAGTGTTTGCTAGTATGGTACGGTAGATTTGGCCTTGTAGATCTTCAGTGACTTTTGCAGTGTTTTATATTAGTTCACAATATGCCTGGCACTGGAGAATGTTTATGTTGTAGTGAGATGACCAGAATCAGATTTTATTTTTTTATTTTTGAACTATATCAGCAGTAAATACTTAACATCATACCAACAGGCTAAGTATTTTTATTTTGGCTATGCATTTGTTCTTTCACTGTAAAGGTTTTTACAACACTGGATTTGAAGGAGAAATACTAATATCGCTTGAAAAGAGTTCATAAAGCAGTTTTGGGAAACAGGAGGGTAGGGTGCAGCTAACATTAATAATAATGAGGGAGGGTGCCGATTTATAGGTTGCAGGGGGGCGCTAGAACCCTAGCATCAGCCCTGGCCTCCATTGTATGCAAATCTCTCTCAAGCATATTCATTGTGGCTATCCTGAAACCTGACTAGCTAGGTGTATCCCAAGGACTGGTTTGAAAACCTCTGTTTTAGAGAAAAGTTTTTAAATAGTCCATGGCAGTTGTAAAGTATCTGGGTACTTCTAATCCACATGCTGTATATACAGTTTTTTCAAAGAAATACCACCTGGCTTGTGTCCCTTTGAAAATCAGTAGTCACCACAAGTGCAAACTTGGGCACCAGCTGATTAGTAGCAAATTCATTCATTTAGAATTGAAAGTCGACTATCCATGCACTATTTTATTATCCCCAATCTAAATACGAAAGAAGACTGCTTGTTAGTGCAATTTAAAGTGCTTATGCTATGTCGTGCTGTGAGGGCTTGTGTGCATCAGTGATGCTGAGGGCTAAGCTATTGGTAGTTTAACTACTGGCAGGGTCTCTGAAGATGGACAGATCTCAGCTGAGGTGTCAGACCAAGACAAACCACCCATCTGGGCAGCAGCAGAATAGGACAGTGTTGGTGGCAGAGGATCACATTTCTGTGACAAAACAGTAACAACACTAGAATTACCTGCGCAGAAGAAAGACCTGGCAATCTACTTCCATATCTTGCCATGAAAACCCAATGGATAGTCACAACAAAACAAATTGCACTATAGTGCTGGAAGATGAGACCCCCAGGTCAGAAAGCACTCAACTGGCTACTGGGGAGGAGCTGAAGACTTTTCAGAGTAAAGCCAGCATTTATACAATAACAGCAGCTATGGCTGCCACTGTATCAACAATGAGCCGCTAAAACTCTAGAAAACACAATTTAGGACAACTATCCAGAGGGTCGCCATGAGTCAACACTGACTTGATGGCAATTAACAACAGCAACATGCTATGGAACCCCCACATACTTTTAGCCGTGTTTGAGTGGGCAGTTTTCAGACAAGCCTTTTTACCCAGAGAATTGCCTTTGAAAATTACTCTCCCCCTGCAAAAACAGCAGGAAAAGGACTGTCTTGTGGCAAAAGTTTCATTCATCTCAATCCAGGACAAAAGTCCAGAGAATAGTATCTGCGATATAATATTGCCCCATTTCTCAGCTTTGCAGATCATTTCCTTAATCCACAGACCTAAACTAAATGTGTAACTTACCTGAACAGCGGATGGATATCGCCACTATCTGGATAATTTTATGACCGACCCTTGCTCTTCCCCTAACATGTCCCATAAGTATACAGATATTATCTAACTATTCTGCAGTTTAAACACCTGATTACTATCTGTATATTTTTTGAAAATACATGGTTAGGCTAATTTGTGCATTTGCCAGCAAATACCTAATTGCCTTTGAATATCAGTCTGCTAGGGCATAATTATTCATTCATATGGAACACTCCCAGACTCACCAATAAAACTCTCCCAACAACAGATGCAGAGGAGAAGTAGGGTGTTCACTTTACAACTCAATGTACAAAAACGTTCTATTCAAATTCTAGTCTTACATCAGTGACAACACCACAAACTGCCTCCACAACTAGATATTGCGTATCATAACAAAAAACCGTGCAAACGGGCACTCAACACAAGTATCAAGAATTAAATTTGCACCAATCCTAGCTATGGAAAATCAGCACTGCTAATACTCTAGAAAACCAGTAACCCCCAGTTGGAAAAGAGAACAAGCTGAACTACTACAGATTCCTAGAGTGAACTTCATGTTAACAGAATCCGTTATCTTGGTTGCACATAAAAAACACAGACTATTGCCAATTAAAGATTAAGAAACTACAAAAGATGAAATGGGAAAACCACAAAATCAGACACTGAGCTGTGAAGCGCAGAAGAAGGAGAAACAGAAATGCCTATCCTCCAGTAATGAACTATAAGACATGCATATTTTCAAAGTAGACACATTTCATTTTCTAAAAACAGACACTCTTTTGTACCTTTCTTGTCTGATCATCTTATTTTTCCATTTGGTTGGTCCCAGTGTCTCTTTTCTACTTCTGTCCTTTTCCAAGATCCCATTTCCATTTTCTATTTCTTCATTCTCCCTGTTTTCTTCATTTTTTCCTTCACTATATCTCTGTTTAACATTGATCCTTCTGTTTCTCTCATTTACCTTTTAACTAAATATAGCTTCATTCCATTCCTCTTTTTTCCTCTTACAATCTTCAGTCTTCCTCTTTTCAATGTGCACCTACTCACCAGCTTTCCATTTCCTAATCTTTCTTCCCTAGTACTTCCATTCCACATCTTCCTCATTCCTTTGCCAGCTTCCTATCCGCCCTGCCCCATCTTTCACCTACTTTCTAGTTCACCATTTCCTCTTTCTCTACTCATCTCCCCAGTCTCATTTACCACCTTCTGCTTCTCATCCTTTCATCAGCCCCAGATCATTCTCTAAAGACTCATCCTCTCTTCACCTCCAGGCCCTTTGTGACTTTCCCCCATCCAGGCTTCCATTTCCCCTTCCACTTCCCCCATTTCTATCCTCTTTTACCTACTTCAAGGAAGACTTTTCCCTTCCTGTGTTTCTCATCTACTCCACAGCACTCTGTCCTTTTCGATTGCCCCCTAACCTCTCCCCTCCCTGAACCCTACAGGTCCTTCAAACCTTCTCCTCTCCCCATATTTCTGCACTTGGTCTCACAGCCCTACTTGTACCCCTCACCCAATCACCTTATCTCCACTGTCCCAAATCTCTGGTCAGTTTCTTAGATCCCACTAACTTCCCAAGCAACTCCAAGTTCCCACAAACAATCCCACCCAAGCCCTTAAACTCCCAATATGCAGCCCATCTTAGAGTCTTTCTTCTGCTTTCCTACCCAGAGTCCCGGCTTTCCCACATCCCATGTCCCTAGTACCTGCTGTCCTGCCTCCTAGTCCCCTTCCAGAGCACCCACCCATTTACTTCCTTCTCCAATATTGATTAAGCTTGTCTTTCCTCCTTTTTATCCCAGCATGCATTCTTATATCCCTCCCCTTGGTTGAATTAATTCTTCCCCGCTCCCCACAAATATCTGTCATCCTCTCCCTTCTCACTCCCCCAGCATCTCCCTCTTTTTTCTACTCTGAGTCTAGCATTTGCCAGCATTGGCCACCTTTCATTCCCAAAAACCCAGCCCTAGAATTAACTCCCTTCCAGTCCCATCTCCCCAGACCTAGTATCAGTCCATTTGCCCCTAATTCCCAGTATCAGCCGATTGCCAGTATCAATCAGCCCCCAGTCCCTAGGTCAGCCCATTTCCACTCCCCTCAGACCCAATATCAGCTCTTTGCTAGTCCCAGCCCCTTCTCCCAGTTCCAGCTCCCCACAGTCCCAGTATCAACCCATTTCTAGTCCTCCAGCCCCAGTATCAGCCACCCCTCTCCTCCCTTCAGCAACACAGCCATGGAAGCATTTGCTTTTGCTTCTGTGGCTGTGTTAAACATTAATACAGCTATGGGACCAAAAACCAATGGTCCCCCAGTTGTATTGAACATTACTACAGCTGAGGGAGCATTTGCTTTTGCTCCCATGACTGTATTAATGTGCAGCACAGCTGCAGCTGTATTAATGCTCCCACGGCAATGCTAAACATTAATTCAGCTGCGGGAGCAAAAGCAAATGCTTCCACGGCTGTGCTAATGTTTAAAACAGCCACGGCCCTGGAGGCAGAGAGTGAACCAGTGAGTCAGGCTTCCTATACCCCTATTGTGGTGCGTCCTGAGCCAGTGCCTCACTGGCTCACCTCTTAAAGGTTGACTTCCTGGAAACAAGGCCAGCTTATCAATTACTGCTCCAAAATGGTTCTCCCATGTTCTGTGCCTGACACTCACACTGCTTCTCTGACTGCACTACCTGTGAAAATCATAGGAATCTGAGGACCTCAAACTGAGATGGCCGGCTGGCCACCCTCTGGCCCACCATGCTGTTGCTCTAGACATTGTTCTGTTTTATCAGATTCAGAATAGTGCTAAAAAGTCTGACACATGGACGGTGAGGCTTTTTTTCCTCCTTGCTTTCTAATTTGTGAGAAGCTTCCTTTAAGAAGAATGTGGCTGAGTTTCTGAGGAGCCAAAACATCAGTAAGAAGGAGAACCTGCTTAGATTTAAATTTTTATTTTTTTTGGGGGGGGGGGAGGAGAGGGAGAAGATATGTCACACAGTGAATCCATAAAGTCAACTGGTCTCACGTGAGAGAAAGCCTGCTGTGAGAATCAGTATCTTATTTTGCTTTTCCCTGATATTACCAGACAGCCGAGCCTGTCCTTTATCTCCCGCTACTGTGTTTTCATTTGATAGCTGTGTCTCAGCATATATTTCTCAGAACCTAAAGTACAGTATTTTGGGACCCTGTTTTGCTGAAAGGAGCTCAATGAATTCTAATGGTCCCTTTCTCTGATCCTGTTTTCATGCCTCAGCAGCAGGAATCTGAAATAATTCTCTTTGCCTTCTCCTTTACAAGAGCAAAAATACAATGTCGGTGCATGTGACTAGATTATATCAGTTCATATAAACAAGCTTGAAATCTGCAGCAGTTACAGAGGAATAACAGGAAGCTGCCTTCCCACAGAACCCTTTGCTAAGTTCCTGGTTTTGTTGCACTGTGATAGAGCTTCTGTTAAACCCTCAAAACTATTTTCTCTTTCAGAAAGAAACACTAGATTGTGATTGACCAAAAGCTATTATCAGTTCTGGAAAAAAAAAAAGAGCTGGAAACTTTTAATAGATGAATAAGGGAGGCACTGTGCAAACGCCCGTAGCTTGCCTCTGTTATGGCTTATGGTTTATTTAAAATTTGCTATACCGCCTTTCAAAACAAACCAAAGTGGTTAAAAATATTTTTTTTAAAAAACGTAAAAACAAAAGAAAAGGTAGTACAGAAATCCAATTGTCGCAACAGAAAAAGCGTTCACAGTCATACAAGACGGAAAGAGAAAAGAAGAAAGGGAAGAGCGTAGATAAGAGCAGGCAGGACTAATTGCGCTGGTCATGTGCAAAGATCAAAGGCCTTCTGGAAAATGTGAGTCTTTAAAAGAATATATGTGGGTTCCAGACAAAGGTCAGGAGGAAGGTTATTCCAAAGGTATGGGGCGCAAAAGTAAAAGGCTGACACCCTAGTTGAATGGTAGCTTGCCTGGGATACAGAAGGAAGATAAAGACTATTGGCATGAATGTTACGAAGCAAGCGAGAAGGGACTTGAGGGATAAGAAGGGAGGAGAGATATAAGAGAAACCAGCATGCAATGTGTTATAGACCAAGGTCAGTGTTTTGAATTGTACATGAAAAGATACTGGTAACCAATGATACTGGAGGAACAGAGGGGTAATATGATCAAATTTTGATGTGTGAGCTAGTAATCAAAGAGCTGTGTTTTGCATGGTTTGCAATCTGCCAATCTCAAACTTGGGAAGGCCAGAGTAAATTATGTTGCAGTAGTCGAGATAGCTAATGACTAAAGCTAGGATTGATGTGATGACTGCTGGGGGTATAAAAATGAAAGAATCGAACAGACTTGACAAAAAGTATGGAAAGATTTTTTTTAACTATAGAACTAATCTGATCATGAAAAGTGAGACTGGAGTCCATAATGACTCCAAGATATTTAAGTGAGGTGTTTAGGGAGAGTGGAACCAAATCCAACAACAGAGCACAGGAGGGAGTCGGGAGGAACCAGTGAACCAAATTGCCTCTGTTTTTAGTGGATTACATAAGAACATAGGAAATGCCATACTGGGTCAGACCAAGGTCCATCAAGTCATTATGCTATTTTCAATACTGGCCAATCAAGGTCACAAGATCCTGGCAGGTTCCCAAAAAGGTACATAGGTTCCACAAATTCTGTGGTAAGCAGTAGATTTCACGATTCCTCTTTAATAATAGTTTATGGACCTTTTCTCCAGGAATTTGTCTAAATCTTTTTTAAACCCAGCTACACTAACAACTTGAAAGCAAAGATTAAAAAAGAGGAGGAAATAGCCAATGCAATAAAATGGGGGGATAAGACATTTTTCAGATATGTTAGTGAGAAGAGGAAGGGCAAAAGTGGTATTGTCAGACTCAAGGGTGAATGGGAGGAATATGTAGAAGCTGATGAGGATAAAGCAGAATTGCTTAACAAATATTTCTGTTCTGTATTCACAGATGAAGAACCAGAAAACACCCACAAACAGGAACAGAAGCGAGGGGCATCTTGAACAATTTTCAGAAAACTGTGTTCATGAGAAACTAGCTAAACTTATAGTAGACAAAGCGATGGGACCGGATGGGATACACCCTAGAATACTGAGGGAACTTGGGGACGTTCTATCAGCTCCACTGACTGACCTTTTCAATGCCTCGTTGGAGTTGGGAGTGGTGCCAAAGGACTGGAGAGAGGCTCATGTGGTGCCTTTACACAAAAGTGAAAGTAAGGATGTGGTGGAAAACTACAGGCCTGTTAGTTTAACTTCGGTGGTGAGTAAACTATTGGAAACGCTGCTGAAAGAGAAAATAGTGAGGTTTCTGGAGTCCAGCGGATTACAGGATCTGAGGCAGCATGGATTCACCAGAGGCAGGTCTTGTCAGACAAATCTGATTGATTTCTTTGATTGGGTGACCAGGGAGTGGGACCGAGGGAGAGCCCTAGATGTAGTGTACTTAGATTTCAGTAAAGCCTTTGACACCGTTCCTCACAGGCGACTTATAAACAAACTGAGCACCCTAGGGATGGACCCTAAAGTTACTGCTTGGTTAGAAATTGGTTGAGTGGGAGGTGACAAAGAGTAATGGAGCTCACTCTGAGGAGAAGGAAGTTACCAGTGGTGTGCCCCAGGTCTTGGTCTGTTCTTGGTCTGATTCTTTTTAACATCTTTATTAGTGATATAGTGGAAGGGCTGTCGGGTAAGGTTTGCCTCTTTGCGGATGATACCAAAATCTGCAATAGAGTAAACACCCAGGAAGGTGTAAATAACATGAGGAGGGATCTAGCTAAGCTTGAAGAATGGTCTAGAATTTGGCAGCTGGGATATAATATTAAAAAATGCAAGGTCATGCATTTGGGCTGCAGCAATCCAAGGGAGAATTATAGTATAAGGGGTGAAGTACTTTTGTCCACTAAAGAAGAGCGGGACCTAGGTGTGGTTGTGTTTGATGATCTTAAAGTAGCTAAACAGGTAGAAAAGGCGACAGCAAAAGCTAGAAGGATGCTTGGGTGCATACGGAGAGGAATGGCTATCAGAAAAAAGGAGGTGATAGTGCCTCTGTATAAGTCTTTGGTGCAAGCTCATTTGGAGTATAGTGTGAAATTCTGGAGACCACACCTTCAAAAGGATATAAACAGGATGGAGTCAGTATAGAGCAGGGGTCTCAAACACGCGGCCCGCGGGCCGCATGCGGCCCGCGAGACAACTTTGTGCGGCCCGCGACGGCGGAAAACCAAAAATCCCCCAAAACCCTGGCTTCTGCTGCTGCCGTTGCCGCCGTGGCAGCAGCAGAATCAATTGTCAAATTAAAAAAAAAAACTGACTTCTGCTGCTCAAGCAGCTGTCCTGCGGCCCCTTTCCCTCTGCCCGGAGATCCGACTCTGCTCTCAGCGGCGTGCTTTTCAAGCCGCGAAGAGAGTATTCCCCTCTCGCGCGGCTTGAAAAACCGCGCGAGAGGGGAATACTCTCGTCGCGGCTTGAAAAGCACGCCGCTGAGAGCAGAGTCGGATCTCCGGGCAGAGGGAAAGGGGCCGCAGGACAGCTGCTTGAGCAGCAGAAGTCAGTTTTTTTTTAAATTTGACAATTGATTCTGCTGCTGCCACGGCGGCAACGGCAGCAGCAGAAGCCAGGGTTTTGGGGTTTTTTTTGTTGGCCGGTAATGAGCTATGGAGGGGCTGACTGAACTGGAAGTGGGCTATTGGCAGAGGGGGGAGGGGGGGGTTATGACTGGTAATGGGCTGGGGGGGGTTATAACTGGTAATGGGCTATGGTGGGGGCTAGGACTGGAAATGGGCAGATGGGGTTAGGACTGGAAGTGGGCTATTGGCAGGGGGGTTATGACTGGTAATGGGCTGGGGGGGGTTATAACTAGTAATGGGCTATGGTGGGGGCTAGGACTGGAAATGGGCAGATGGGGGTTAGGACTGGAAGTGGGCTATGGGCAGGGGGGGGTAATGACTGGAAATGGGCAAAGGTGGAGGCAAGGACTGAAAAAGGGTAGAATCGGTATACCACTGCAAGTGGGCTATGGGTGGTACTAGGACTGGTAATGGGCTATGGGGGGGTAAGACTGAAAATGGGGTGATGGGGGGGTAAGACTGGAAGTGCGCTATGGGGAGGTTAGGACTGGTTATGGGCTATGGGGGGTCTAGGACTGGTAATGGGCTGGGGGGGTTGCTAGGACTGGAAATGGGCTGAGTGGAAGGGGGGCTTGAACTGCAAATGGCTGAGGGGGCGGGGGCTAGGAATGGAAATGGGCTGTGAGGGGAGGGAGCTAGGATTGGAAATGGGCTGATGGGGGGCTAGGATTGGAAATGGGCTGATGGTGAGGCTAGGATAGGACTGGAAATGGACTGATGCAGGGACTAGAAAGGAGCAGATGCTGGGTGGGGCTGGAACTAGAAGGGAGCTGATGTTGGGGGAGGATTAGAATGGGATGGAGCTGGGAAAGTGAAATGGAGAGGGGAAAAAATATTTTGTCTGGAAGAGAAGACAAATCTACAATTGGCCAGGTATTGGGAGAGTAAGTGGGGATTGAGGATGGAGGGGTAAAATTTGAGTGGATGAAATAGGAATGAGGAAAGAGCAAAAGGAGAAAGATTAGTATGTTAAAGCAGATGTAGAGAGAGAGAATGGAAAAAAACTAGAAGAGAGAAGAAAGGACAAATGGACAGCAGACGATGGAGATAGCAGAAGACACGAAGAAACCAGAAGTGGCTGGAGCAATTGCAACTGAAAAAAAATGCACAAAAGGTAGAAAAATATCTCTTTATTTTGAATTTATTAACTGGAATATGTCAGCTCTGGGAAATGTGCATCATTAATGTCTGTGCTTTGGTACAAGAAATTATTTATAGTTTTATTTCTACAGTGCTGAGGTATTCTGTGTAATTCCTATTTGACATTGCTACTTGTTCTCTTTTCCCAGTAGGTCATGTATTGTTCTCTGAAATGTATTGATTTAATATTTGCAGTGTTGCCTTTTGATAGGTAGGGTCTGGTGCTTTGTGAGTCCTGGTAGTGCTGTTATGATACGGGGGGTTTGCTATGGGTTCCAAATGGGCAGTGTTAGTAGTAGTTCCTAATGTGCCTGGCGGTTGGCACTGGATTATAGTAATATAGAAATTTTCTAGTCTTTCTTTATCCATGCACTCATTATGCAACATTATGCAAATATTTATGCAAATGAGGCCCCTTATGCAAATGAGGCCCGTGTCTTATGCGGCCCCCGGGTTACTTTACAAGTCCTCATTCGGCCCTCAAAGCAATTTGAGTTTGAGACCCCTGGTATAGAGGGTGGCTACTAAAATGGTTAGTGGTCTTCATTATAAAGCATATGAGGACAGACTTAAGGATCTTAATATGTACACCTTAAAGGAAAGGCGGGATAGAGGTGATATGATTGAGATGTTTAAATACCTCCGTGGCATAAATGCACAGGGGGCGAGCCTCTTTTGATTGAAAGCAAGTTCTGCTACGAGAGGACATGGGATGAGGGTGAAAGGGGATAGATTCAGGAGTGATATGCGGAAATATTTCTTTACAGAAAGAGTGGTGGATCCATGGAATAGTCTCCCAGTGGAGGTGGTAGAGTTGAGGAAAGTATCTGAATTCCAAAATGCATGGGAGAAACGCAAAGGATCTCTAAAGGAAAAAAAAAAGGGGACTCTTGTAGTTGTTGATATGAAAGGACAGACTAGATAGGCCATGTGGTCTTTTTCTGTTGTCATTTTTCTATGTTTCTATGTAATTTAAGTGAATTGCATTTCAGCCAAAAGACTACCTGAGTTAAACAGTTATTAACAGGTGAGAGGTCTGGGTGGTTGGGATGAGTAGGATGTCATCAGCATAATATTAGGGAGTCATGCCAGTGTCTTGGATTAATGTAGCAAGTGGAGCAAGAAAGACATTAAACAATAATGGGACAAGAACAGACCCCTAGTGGACTCTACATATGAAGAAGTAAAAACCCAAAACTGAAGAAGAATGGGAAAACTGAAAGGAACGATCGGTGAGGAAAGAGTAAAACTAGTGTAGAACTGAGCCATGGAGACCAATATCATAAAAATGGGTGCAGAGAAAGCATAGTCTACCAAATCAAAGGCTGAAAACAGGTTGAGTGAGATGGCTAAGATAATATTACCTTGATCTAAAGAATGATATATTTTGCTGAGGAGGGAAGCTAGAATAATTTCAGTGTTATGAGATTGATGAAAACCGGATTGAAACTGATGAAGCATGTTCGTTTTAGTAAGATAATCAGTTAGCTGAGAGAAGGCAAGTTTTTCAAAAACTTTAGAAAGGGGAGGATAGAGACAGGACTGGACAATGAAGTGTTTGCTTCCTGAACACTTTTGGGCGTATCATAGATTTTGGGTTGCTGATCACAAAATTCACCTTGAAATTTTCCTACTACACACCATTTTTTTGCAATCACCTATTTTGGTGATTTCATCGCATATTTTAAGTCTACTCATATGTTGCCTAGAAAGTAAGCTGTTTTGTTTAGTCCAGGCATGCCTGGGCATGCACTCGGTGCAGGCTCACAACTTGCAATAGAAATGCTACTGCTCAGGAAAGCACGGGCATGCTTAGTCAGGATGGATGCTGGCAGTACAGGCTATAAAAGCAGTTTTCATACACAGATGCTATGCATAACATTAATATCAGTTTGTATACTTAGCAATAGCATTTACCTGTAAGCTTCTTGTCTAAATGATGATTCATTACAGAAGAAATGTCTCATCAATGTTGCGACAGCTGCGATATATTCTGTTACATTTGTGGTGAGTATATATATAAGCCTCAAGGATGCAGCATGACTGCACTTATTAAGAAAGCATAAGAGCTCTACTTCAGTTGTAAAGTTAATGGCCAAGACAAATCCTGGGCTCCTCACAGTTGCTATGCAACATATGCTGTCCATCTCAGAGCTTGGCTCAGATGTACTCGGAAGTCAATGTCGTTTGCAGTCCCAATGATATGGCGAGAACAGAAGGATTACATGACAGACTATTACTTCTGTCTGACCAATGTATCCGGCTTCTCTGCTAAAAATAAGAAATATATTGAATACAAAGTCTGCTTCAGCCATGAGACCAACGTTGCATGATGACAGTGTTCTAGTGTCGAAGCCACCAAAGACATGCAGCCTATATGAGGCAGACAAAGATGCCGCAATACATGGGCCTGACATGGAAAATGACATGGATCCAAATTTTGAACTGTTTATGTCTGGTGTATCTCATCTGATAATACAGTCAGAATTGCATGACCTGGTGAGGGACTTAAATTTGTCAAAAACAAAAGCTGAACTACTTGGTTCAAGATTGCAAGTATGGGGTTTGCTGTCATCAGATATGAACATTTTTATCTTTCGGACCGACCAAGAAGAAATGAAAAATGTATTTGCGTGGGTTGACAACTTCTGTTTCTGCACTGACATTGATGGGTTGTTCACAGCTTTGGGTTATGAGCATGACCCACAACAATGCCGCCTTTTTTATCAATTCATCACTGTTAAGCCTGAAAACTGTCTTGCTGCACAAAGGCAATGTCCGCCCTTCAATACCTGTCACTGAAGATTCATTTTCTGCATTCACACTTGGACTTCTTCCCTGCTAATCTTGGTGAAGTCAGTGACGAACATGGTGAAAGGTTTCACCAGAAAATTGTGACGATGGAAAAGTTGTATCAGGGCAACTGAAACCCATCAAAGCTGGCCACTATTGTTGGACACTGAGATGAGAAGCATCAGATGCTGAGTACAAATGAAAATCAGGAGCAAAACATTTTTAGCTCAGGTGAACTAGTGCAATATGTCAGCATCATTGTGTGATTAAACATGCTAAATTCAGTCAAAATTTAATTTCATATTTCTCTAATTCCTGCATGATACAGTCAATCTGAAATTATATTTGTGTTCTGCTTGAAGCTGTCTATCATAATCACCCAAACCTTTTCAGGAAGCAAACCTTTGAACAAATTTGTTGTCCAGTTAAAGCCTTATCGAGTGAGGGTTTCTTCAAAATTGGGCAAATAATGGCCTTCTTCCAGGGAGATGGCATTATTCCTGAAGCTAGACTATTATTAATAATCAGTAGCACAGGGGAGAGCAAGGCCAGTGAGGGAGGAGTTAACCACAAAGAGAGGAGAGGGTCCAATGGACAGGGTAGTTTTCTTGGATGACGTGACTGTCTTAGTGAGGTCATGCAAAGAAACAGGGGTGAACATATGCCAACAGTGGGCATGAGAACTGGGGGTGTCCCAGAAGGTAGAGAGAAAGTTAGGATCAGCGAGCTTATCCTTAATTGGGTATATGTGAGGAACAGGGCAACCAGATAGAAGATCAAGTTGAAGGTTGGTAACTTTCCAACTAAAGTACAGCTGTTAGAGTTGAAGAAGTATCAATTGGCTGGCGGGGACGAAGGAGGCTTGATACCATAGCATACATCTGCTTGGTGTGGTTTGAAGAAGACATAATATGTTTGGAGTAGAAGTCATTCTTTGCAGCTGCTATGCCAGCTCGATAGTGCATCTCCTGAACTGCAGCACCCTTCGCTAGGTCAATACTGGGACCCACACACTCAGTACACGCCCTGCCAGTCCAATACAGGGAACCTCCCCTTCCAATTCCAGCATCTCCTTTCAGTCCTGTACTGCCCCGTCCCTCCCAACTCTGCCTCATTCTTGCCCTGCAGCACCTCCTGCTGTTCTGATGGTGTGAGGAAGCTGGGAATGGAAGCTGAATGCACAGATGCCTTGGATGAGGCTGATGATGAATATGTGGACCCGAAATACTGTTGGAGGAAAAAAAAGAAGAAAATACCTTGAAATAGATGAAATTGAAAAGCCAAAGGCTAAAATAATCAAGGTGACATTTGGATTTGGACCTCCTTATTCTCCTGTTTAACTCCTATGGAGCACGATTCTATAACATCTACGTCCGGCCAGCAGAAACGTCTAAGTTGAAAACGGCCACGTAATAAACCTGATTCTGAAACCATGGGTATAGATGCACCCCGGTTACGGAATCAGGGAGATATACGTCCCCGGCATGGCACGAACTACACACCTGGGGAAACACGGGCCTGTGCTGCTATAATGTGACACGAGTATATGCAGCAAATGGCCTGTACGTCCCTGTGCCCACTGTATTCTGAAAAGATATTCATCTCAGATACTTCCAATCTCCATGCGGCCACGCCCCCGCTGGTAAATCGTACATCTCCTAAGCTGATGTTCACACTGACAGTGGTGTGCTCATGCAAACAACACAGTAAAAAGGATGAAATAGATATGGGCATGTATAGTCTGGTTGGTATGACCATAACACTACAAGGGTATGCATGTGCGCCAAAGCTAATGTATAAGAAGTGGAAAGTGAAATGTTTGGCCTGACAGACCCTGCAGCAAAACAAACATGGCATTTGAAAAACACGTTGTCATCGCTGAAAACAGCATATGCACTGATAAGTATGGGCCAGAAAACACTTAAATGGGATCCTACAGTTGCATGTCAAAACATATCCCTGTCAATAGTAGGGATCCATTAGGATGTGAATATGCAACAGTGCAAACATCGGAAAATACATGCCCAAAAGCAGCAGTATCTGTCCATACAAATGTACACAATGTTAGAGACCCCTGATGGTGCATTTGGATATGTATTAGTGCTGTTTGCACTGCAGTCTGCCCCTACTCTGAGGGTCCCCACCAATGACAGGGACATGCTCAGCTATGTTTATGCAGAGCAGTTTTTCAGAATATACTGCCCATTCACACTGGCTCCTGGTGATGCTGCAGTCAGCCCTATGGTCTAGGTAATGGCCAGGTATACATGTCCCCCCAGAGTTGCGGATCAGCACACCAGGGCCTGCCCTGTACCCCCATGCCATTCACACACACATTCTTGCTTACAGTCAGAAATAACATACCCCTGCCAAAACCATGTCCTGCATCTATCAACAGCTGCTGGTAAGAAATAATGGCATGGTGTCACAGGACAACACATGTGATCTGCATTTCTCAGCCAATACTATGTCACCTAGCATCAGTACATCTACATTCTCATTTTTCCGAACACTGGAATTATTTGGGAAGCCTCGAATAGCCCCTTTAGCACAAACAGCAAATGTCAGCATAGCCAGAATAAAGACTATTGCTGTGCTTTATATTTCTGTAGGGGTGTTTTTTATTGTTCCTTAACTTTACAAATGTCCCTCACCTGTGCATTCTATTCTTTACAACTGGATCTTGTGCCCTCCCAGTCAACAGACACACCAGTTCAATGCAGACATGTCACAGCCATTCATCTCCATGGGATGTGTTGAAGATCAGAGCAGAAATTTTTTTAAGTCATAAGAACATAGGATATGCCATACTGGGTCAGACCAAGGTCCATCAAGCCCAGTATTCTGTTTCCAACAGTGGCCAATCTAGGTCATATGTACCTAGCAGTTTCCCCAAGGGACACAGGTTCCACAATGTTTGTATTGGTTCAAGCATTAATATCCTGGGTCCCTTCTTAATAATGGTTTATGCACCTTTCCTCCAGGAACTTGTCCAAACCTTTTTTAAACCCAGCTACACTAACAGCCTTTACTACATCCTCCGGTAACAAATTCCAGAGTTTGATTACACGTTGAGTGAAAAAATATTTTCTTTTATTAGTCTTAAATGGTTTACCCTGTAGCTTCATTACATGACCCCTAGTCTTTCTATATTCTGATAAGGTAAACAATCGATCTACGTTTACCCGTTCCACTCCGTTCATTAACTTATAGACTTCTATCATATCTCCCCTCAGCCGTCTCTTTTCCAGGTTAAAGAGCCCTAACCTTTTTAGCCTTTCTTCATAGGAGTATCCTTCCATCCCCTTTACCATTTTGGTGGCTCTTCTCTGAACCTTTTCTAAAATCGCTATATCCTTTTTAAGATACAGCGACCAGAATTGCACACAGTATTCAAGGTGCGGTCTCACCAATAAGTCCTGGCCTTATTCCACTTTGCCACTGGTATAACGTAGGTGTCCGTGGGAAATACTCAGGATGTACATGGGCCTTTCCTGAACATGCTTTCTATGTCTCTGCAGCTTGTCATGCCCCCATTCCGCCCCATCCTACCCACATTCTGAGATCCCCATTTTCATACCATGTATGTGCAGGGCCGTGTGGTTTAGGAATACCATTTTAGACGTTTTCGCGAGAAAAACATCTATCCCGCACATCTAGGCAGCCTATTTGCATTTCAGAATGACCCCCCCTGTTTGTTTTAATCATTTCCCTCAAAAGGACTCTGTTTGTTCTGTTGTCTCTTACATGTATATGTGTAGCGCTGCGCATGCCTTGTAGTGCTATACAAAGAAGTAGTAATAGTAAAACTGCAAATAAAGCTTTATTTTCTGAATTGTTTAAGCAAAAGAATCTGCCTAGAAATAGCAAAGCCGTCCGGAGCAGGAGCAGGCCTTCCCCACACACTACCATCTTCAAAGCTCCCCGATCAGGGTTGAGCGCCTGAGCAGAAACTCTACTTCCTCCCACTCAAAAGCTCCGGCCCAATCAGGGCTGTGGGAGGAGAGAGGACAGACCTTAAAGGTTGCGCCACCATCCGGAGCAGGAGCAGGCCTTCCCCACATGCTACCATCTTCAAAGTTCCTGATCGGGGTTGAGCGCCTGAGCGGGAACTCTACTTCCTCCCGCTCAGAAGCTACGGCCCAATCGGGGCTGTGGGAGGAGAGAGGACAGACCTTAAAGGTCGTGCCACCATCAGGCGTGCCTGCGCTGGAGGGCCCTTTGGCGGGGCACGGAGGCGAGCACACTGTCACCCCAACAATACCAAGTAGACCAAAGCCTCCTCGACAGAAGCCTTCTACCCTCAAGGCGACGACCCAACGAGACCTGAACGCCAGAAATAAGAACATAATCAACGATCGAAGGACTGTAATCTGAACACCTCTCAAGGTAACCATCCTAAACACAATTATGGCTGCAGCGCATTTCCTGCCCATAGCCCTCCTCCTCACTCAACTCCTTCCCTATCACACACACACCCACTACATCCCCACAAACACCCCGTGGTTACCACCACTACAACACATATATACTCTTCCCCTCCATGAAACTATGCAGCACACACACAAAAATCCCAGACAAAGAGGTCTCATAAAAGCTAGAGCAGGCACCCGTACCCACCCACACAAGGCACTAGGAACCCCCAATATGCTTCTGCCTATCTCCATAGAACTCATTCACACTAGGTCAATAAGAAACAAGATCAATACCCTAGCAGACCACATAGAAACACAGCTACCTGACATTCTTTGCATCACTGAACTTGGCTCACCTCCACCGACAATGTGCTCCTCAACCAGTTAGTAGCCCCCACTCACTCAGCATTCAACTGTCCACACACACACAGGAAAGGAGCGGGAGTATTGATCATCTCAAGAAAACCTAAAGCTCAAATCCCGAGCCACCACAAATACAAGTCAATGTAATACAATCGTCATTGAGAACAGGAACCTAGCCCTATGCCTTGCCTATAGAGCTCCACATGCCCCCCCCCCCCCGGACGAACTACCCTCCATACTGGAATCTGTCTGTGCAGTCGACACCACCCACAAACCCCTGCTGGTGCTTGGAGACTTCAACCTCAAATCTGCCATGACAAAGGATGCAGAAGCCTTTCTGACAGCGATGGACTCTCTACAATACACTCAACTGATCAGAGCCCCCACACACAGACACGGATCATCACCCGATCTCATCTTCGCTCCCAACAACCTACTAGAAAGAGACAGCATCACAAATCCCTCGATTACACCAGTGCCCTGGTCGGACCATCATATAATAAAAATAGAGCTACAACGGACAGGCCCGAATGGCCATCAAGACAAGCTACCAACATGTAGGAGATTTAAAAGCTTTGACAAGGAACAATTCCTACAGGACACTCTACCCCACCTGATCACAACAACAGATGAAATAAACGAACAAATCGACAACTGGAACAGTACCATCACATCTGCTGCCAAAGCCACTGAATTCAAGACCTACAAAGCTCACCGCACTAAAACCTATTCCACCCCCTGATACTCAAAGGAAATCCGAAATGTAAAAAGAGCTCTAAGAAAAATAGAACGACGCTGGAGACGCACCAAATCAGCCACCACACAGGACCTATACCAATCAAAGCAAAGGGAATATAACCTCATCAATCAAAAGAAAAGAGAATACTACACAAACCTGATTCTCAAATCCTCCAACAAACCTAGAGAACTATTTGAAATAGTGAAAACCCTCACCAACGAACCTAATCCTGAGAAATCTGAACAAATAGATCTACAGACCTTCACAGACTACCTCCAAGAAAAATTCACTGCCTCTCCTCAACTGATCAAGAGCACCACCGCCAAGCCATTGCCAGCCAACCAAATCTGAAACAAGTTCAGCATCCCATCAACAGATGAGATCTCACACATCGCCTTGCTCAACATCAGCACCGCCCCAACAGACCCATGCCCTGTGGTCTGGATTAAAGCGGTAAAGGAGGGACTTATCCACATCATCCACAACATGGTGCACAACCCCCTTACCCTAGGTATCATGCCAAACACTCTAAAGCTAGCAACAATATGACCAATCCTGAAAAAATCCCCACTAAATAAGAACAATCCAGCTGCCTAGAGCCCTATCTCAAGTCTCCCTCTACTGGCAAAGGTTACTGAAAAGGTGGTTCAACATGTCAGACGGGTGCCTGGGTGAGAATGTTCACAGTCTTGGCAAAGGCATATATCAATATGATTTGCAAGGGATTGTGGGAAATGCAGTCCATTCACACCAGACACAGCCGCTCACAATAATTAGTTGTGCTTGAGTGTAAAGCCAATAAGATATTTATTTATGGGGTTATTTCTCCCAACACAGATATGCTTGGTAGCACATAAAACAGGATACTTGCTTTCAGTGTTAAACTTAGAAAAACAAAATCAGGAAAACAACAGCTGAACTTGTCAGGCAGTCAAAGCAAAAGAATAAAGACCTGGTTGGTAACAAACTGATCTTTTCTGTAGGCTCTAGCTAATATTTTCTTAGCAGTGCTTTAATAAACAAACAAACCCCACAAAGTAGGGAAAAACTGTTCTTTTCAGGTTAACTTCTTATATCTTCACACATAGACTCAGAAGTGATTTCCTCAGAGCTCACAAGCAATTAGGTAAGGCTCAATTGCTAGCAGTTACCCAGCTGAAACCCCTTAGCTGGCTTGCTTTCTACTCCGTGGCTCAAAATCCTACTCAGGAGCTTTTCTGAGTAGATTAAAGAACAAGTCTGTATTTCTTTGTGATGGTTGTTGTACTTTGTAACAGAAAATTACCAAAGGAGTTTAGACAGAGAGCAATCCATGTATTCACAGCCTGTATCTACAACCCCTCCCCCTTCTTCAACAATCATGGGTTCAATATCATGGATTGGCACAGAGGAATTTCTCAATGGAGCACTCTCAGGAGAATACTTGTTTCCCTGCTGTCTTTCAAGGGTATAGCTAGGGCATAGATCAGTGTTCATACCTGAGCTTCCATTGCTGTTAGAGGTCCTCTCTAAATAGCCTGGCCAGTATGTAGTCCAGTTCTTATGTCCAGCCTTCCAATCCAGATCCCTGGACACTGGATCTCTCTTCACATACCTTCTAGCATGGGTCCTAGGGTCCCTTCCAAGTGCAGCCGTCTCCCTCACAGGTACCGTCTGGAGATTCCTAGCTCTGCAGCACCACTCCTCTGGTTTTCCCCAGTCCAATGGTGTATGCTGGCCTTTTGAATGTCTCCCAGTATACGTACTGCTCTGGCCTCCTTTAGACCTCCCAAATGCTTTTCTCTTCTTTCTTCCAAAGGGTTTCTTGCCCTCTCTGTCTGTCCGCTCTGGCTTCTGCTTCTGATGATCCTTCAGATGATGAAGCTGTCCAAGATGAGGATCTCCAAGATGAAACTGAGGATAATTCTCTGTAGAATAAACTCTACCTTTATTCAGCTTAGATGAGTGCTCCACCCTAGCACAGCGCAGCTGTGCTGAATCAGGCCCTGCCCTTTGAGATGAGTGCTTAGGGATTGCCTCATAGCCCTCCTGATTGAACACACGTTTCCCCACTTCAGCTCCTCTAATGGCTGTTGGAAACCTGGTGCATTCTGGGACTGGTAGTCTTTTATGGAAAAATTCTGTTTCCTTATTTCTACCAGAACTGACAGGTTGCTTGTTCAGAGTCACTTCACCTTTTCTATAGCTCCTTCCTGAGCTATGATAAGCTTCCTTATCACAAACATCAACTCCAAGATCACATTGACAGCCATGTCCCTCTGGACCCTAATCAACATGGTTTCCGACCAAACCATGGTGTCAAAATCCTACTACTATACCTCTTTGATAATCTGATCCAGATCATCAACAACGTCAAGAGAGGCATCATCATGATTTTCATAGACATCACCTCAGCTTTCGACACTTTGGATCACAGCATGCTTCAGTAGCTTCAGCATGCTACAGGACATTGGCCTATATGGCACCACCTTGAACTGGTTCAACTCATACCTCACGGACAGACATCTCCAAGTCAAATGTGGCCCTGTCACCTCCCGACCACTAAGAACCAAACAGGGTGTTCCACAAGGCTCTGCCCTCTCCACTCTATTATTTAACCTTTACATACAATCTATCTGCGCTATCATCAAGAACCACAAAATACAATATACTATTTACGCGGATGACATTATGATATATACCCCATTCAACCTTGACAGCCCAGGCTACTCCAACATAACAGACTGTCTTCAACAAATGACAAGCTGGCTTCTAGAAAACAACTTGACCATAAACTACAACAAGATAGAAGCACTACTCATCACCCAAAATGCCGCCTTCACCCCACCTACCTCCATCAAGCTGAACAGCATTACAATACCAATAAAGCCCGAAGTATAGTTCCTTGGAGTGACTCTTGATAAAGACTTGAACCTACAGTCTCACATCAGCAGAACCACCAAAAATGCATACCTCAAAATGAGAGCCATCCGACGCCTCAAGCCAATTCTCTCACAGGATCACTTCCGCACCGTCTGTCAAGCGCTAATCACACCCATTTTAGACTTTTTCAATCCCATTTACCTTGGGCTCCCAAAACAAACACTTTGGCCCTTGCAGATGGCACAAAACACTGCTGCTCACATAATAACTGGATCATCAAGGCACGATCATATCACCCCAATTCTCAACCACCTGCACTGGCTCCCAATCAGCTCCCGCATCAGATATAAGACACTACTAAACATATTTAAAATCAAACAGAAAACTCTCAGCAAATAGTCTGCAGCCCCTCATCAGATCTGACCCAGGCACCAGACCAAGAAGGAGAGGCACCCCAGACATCATCAATACCCCCAAAGCATTCACTAAAGTAAGGCAAGACACCTCAAGAAGAGCACTATCCCTGGCTGTGCCCGCTCTCTGGAACTCCCTCCTGAACGACCTAAGATCCACTATGGACCTGAAGGGCTTCAGGAAACTGCTCAAAACTACGCTCTTCATTGAACACTATAGTGACATCATGTGAATGGACCAACAGCCCCATGGTCAACCGCCCCAAACGTCCTGACCCTTCAGTACCACTCCCTCCCCTACCCTACCCTGTATATAGTCCTTTGTACATAGCTCACTCTGTAACTAGCTCACCAAGAAATAATTTTACATTACATACACAGATAATCTCTCGCGATGCCCACCCCCACTGACATTGAACTTTGATTTGGTTGAAGTGTAAACCGCTTTGATTTCAGAATAAAGCGGTATATAAATACTTTTAAATAAATAAATTAAATAAATAGATTGTTTAAGCAACAGAATCTGCCTAGAAATAGCAAAGCCAAGCAAGATATGTGGTGGGATTCTACTGTGTGGAAGTCACTGCAGCTCCTCATCAGAGAAGAGCTTAGTTTTCCTCCCAGCATGCGAAGACTTTCATTCCCAGTGCAGGAAGTTCTCACTATAGCATTGCATTTAGAGCTGGGAATCAGATGGTTGTTTGGAAACTGAAAAGGTGAAGGACACCCTAGAGTGGAAGCACTTCAGTGCAACTATTCTTTCACAGAACACTGTGAGAAGCGTGAATGTAAAGTTTAAAACTGCGATGTGAGGTGAGCGCCTGGTGGCAGAGATACTGCACACTGGTAGAAGAGCCATGGCCTGGGCTCATGGACTGAACTCAGAGGGGTTCTGGACACTGGGGTGGAAAACAGCTGTGAGTCTCCTACTGACAGAAAGTTGTATGCAGCACCTATCAAACAGCTTCATGACTGGAAGAAAGGAAGGCTCTAGCCCAACCATTAGGAGAAAGGAAAAGGGGAGCGGACTTACTGTAGCTCATGCCTTTTCTCAGAAGTGTAAGGCAAATTACATTCAGGTACAGGAGGTATTTTCCTGTCCCCAGAGGGCTTATGATCTAAGTTTGCACCTGAGGCAAAGGAGGTCTAAATGATTTGTCCAAGATCACAAGGAGCCGCAGTGGGATCCAAACCTTGGTTACCCTGGTTCTTGTCTACTCCTCTAACATTAAGCTACTCATCCACAATATTAGGCTATCGCCTTGAGTGACAGCTGCTGGAGGGCAGCAGCAGCCAAAGCAAAACAATAGATTCTGACAGCCACACAAACTGAGAGAGTCATCGGCATATTTTTCTACCTAGAGGCAGAGTGGGCACACACATCCTACAAAGCAAAGTTTAATACCTATACCGCCTGATTGTAACTTGCTTTTAACTACTACTGGAAAGGCGTGCGCTAAATAAAATAAAAAAATACTGTAGGTTTGTTATCAGAAGGGTGGTATTCAGATAATCAAGATTGTTGAGTTTTATTATCAAAATCAAGGGGCAGGGGTTTGTAAGGCTGAATGTTTGCCTAGGGCTCCAGTCCTAGGCTCTCAAAACCCACCTTTTCCTCCCATACTTCCCAGACAGCAATTGAACTAGATATCCCTCCCAAGAAATGACCCAATTTAGAAAGGCCCTTACAATTTTTATCTTCAGTGTAGATAGCTTATGTATATAGTTAACCCGGTTATCCAAGTTTGTACTCCTGTTCAATGTAAAACCTGACAGTTTGTCGTTATGTTATGATGTAAACCGCGCTGATTCTAAATAGCGCGGTATATAAGAAACTGTAATATAAAATAAATAAACGTTTCATGTGTGGCTCTATTGAGCGTTTTGGCGCCTCTTGCAAAAATGTGAAGTGTGCGATATGTGAATAAATGGGCCACACTAGTGCTGAGTGCACTGAGCGAGTGAAATGCAGCCCATTTTAGGAGAAATTCAAATCACAGGCCCACAAGCAGCAATATTTAAGAGCCCCTAGAGTGGTGGAAGTCCACTTTAGAAGATATAGGAGCAGCTGCAAGTGCGCTGAAAGTAACACAAGAATTTGATGTAGATCCCAGGATGCTCAAAGAACTCAAAAATGAGATTGCAACCTACTGTTACTAATCTGTGAACTAGAATTAATATAATTTATTTACCTAGGCTTATATACTGATTTTCTATGAGTCAAAGCGGTGTATATTCAGGTTCTGTGTATTGTCGCGTCCACCCCTTATATAGGCGGCTGCTTAGTGGGAGTGGGCGGACCACATATTTATTTGTATCCCTTTAAGTGCTGCGGTTTCTGTTCCGTTGTAGTTGTGGCACAGACGAGTCAGCAAGGAATCGGGTTAACAATAAGTTTTATTGTTATTGTTGCACAAGTGTTCACCTACTATCCCAATAACAGAAATAAAGGATACTTCTCCAAAGCAAAGTCTCTTTAACTGAAACAGGATTATTCAGCTTCTAAACATACAGGCATGTTCCTTTCACAGCACTGTCTTCCAGCTTCTTCCTGATATCAAACATTTACTGCTTTCTCCTTCAGCAATGAAAATGCTTCTTTAAAACCCCAAAAGCAGTAATGCTCTCTTCTTCCAGGTTTTGCCTAATTGGCCTGGCTTTTACACTCCAGCAGCTCTCTGCCTCTTCCCGTGTAAAATCCTCCTGGCCCAATGTCAGGCTTCTTCCAGCACTTACTATTAGTATCACAGTTCATAGATTTTACCCTTTCTGGCAAAATGCACAATCCGTTTCCATATCAGAATCCTCACTAGCAACACCAGCTTCTTCAAACTGCATGGGCTCTCCCTCTGAGTCTGATATGCTTTCTTTATATACAGGCTTCTCTTGAACAGGCTTCCACTGCTCTAATAAAGCCTTTAACTGTTTCAAACGGGACTCCTCTTTAGTCTGAGCTGTGGGGGAGGAACTTAGAACACCAGACTCTTTGAGTACTGCCTTAATAGATTCAAAAGGGCTCACCTTTTTCCTGGCCTTCCGTACCCTCTCTGGCAAGTTTACAGGCAACCTCTTGTCCCCAGACTGCTTCCTCTGCTCCCGGCTGTTAAGCTGCTCAACAGGGTCTGACTCTGACTCCTGTCTCCAGAGCTTCCAATCAGCCACTTGCTCATATGCAGCTGTGCTTCTCTCTGAACTAGAGCTACTCACACGTTGCCTGCAATCAGAGTGTCTGTGCAGCCTTTCACTTGGAACTTTGCTCCTGCTTAAATTCCCATCTCGGTTCCTCTCACAGGTCCCCTCAGAACTCCTTTCAAGGTCTCTTCCAGAACTCTTACAGCTCCTTGCTGCTGACGTTCTTTCTGTTCCTGACCTTCCTGTTCTTGCTCCCGACCTCTCTCTAACTGTTTCCTCGTGGCTAAATGTTTGGGGCTGTCCTATGGGCTTTGACTCCGCCCCCCTTCCTCTTACGTCAGCTCCCCTGGTTGTCATGGAGCTGAGGTGTGGCTCTCTCTCCTGCTTTCTGAGCACAGGGTTTTTTCCATTAGTTAAAGGTTTAACCCTTTCTCTGCCTGCACTGCTCTTAGCTACAGGGGAAAAAGAGTGATTTCTGCTCCTTTCACTAGCGTTAAACCCAGCTGCGCCATCACAGTATGTATATATATATACAGGGTGGCCCAAAAAAAGTGAGAACCTCTCATAAATTAAAAGCTTAAATAGTTTACTTATTTACCTTTTTTACCTATATAATGTCTTTATTTTGACAATTTCCAGTCGCCATCTTTTTTTTAAAATTTGTCAATCGTTTACATCTGTCTTTTTGAATTTTTAAATAACTTATATACTACAAGATGTTCTCACTTTTTTGGGCCACCCTGTGTATATATATATATATATATTTTCCACCGCTGCACACTGGGTGGAAGGTTTTAACAAGTTATCCATGATGACACCTAAATCATTTTCCTTGATGGTGGTTCCTAAGGTGGAACCTTGCATTGTGTAACCATAGTTTGGGTTTTTCTTTCCTAGGTGCATAACTTTGCACTTGTCCACATTAAATTTCATCTGACATTTGGATGCCCAGTCTTCCAATTTATCAAGATCCTCTTGCAATTTTCCACAATCCTCATGGGTTTTAACAACTATGAATAGTTTTGTGTTATCTGTAAATTTGATAACCGGTCATTTATGAATATGTTAAAAAGCAGCGGACCCAGCACAGATCCCTGGGGTACTCCACTATTCACCTTTTTCCATTGGGAAAATTGGCCATTTAGCCCCTCCCTCTGCTTTCTATCTTTTAACCAGTTCCTGATCCACAATAGTACACTGCCTCCTATCCCATGACTTTTTAATTTTGCCAAAAGTCTCTCATGAGGGACCTTGTCAAAGGCTTTCTGAAAGTCCAGATACACTGTATCAACCTTGTCTAGGTGGCGCGTGAGGTCCACTACCTTCGCACCAAGAAGGCATGTTACCAGGCGATCCTCACGTCCACAAGCCACTCAGCTATCTACATGCTTAATGATCGAATCACCAACTATAACAGCTTCTATAGTTGGTGAAATGGGTAAATGGAGATTGATTTCACTCCTTCACGAAGTAGAAAGACTAGGGAACATGCAATAAAGCTATAATATAACACATTTAAGACTGATCGGAGGAAATATTTTATCATTCAATGCATAATCAAATTCCGGAATTTGTTGTCGGAGGATGTAGTAAAAGCTGTTAGTGTACTCGGGTTTAAAAGAGGTTTAAACAAATTCCTGAAGGAAAAGTCCACAAACCATTATTAAAGTGCACTGGAGGAAATCCACTGCTTACCCCTGGGACAAGCAGCATGGGATCTGTATACCTTTTGGGAACGTGACAGATACTTGGGGCTGGGATTGGTCACTGTTGGAAACAGGATGCTGGGCTTGATGGACTTTGTGTTTTTTGTACCTGAAATTTTTATTAGTAGCTTCAAGTAAAGAACACAATACAACAGTAACCGCCTGGTGACCACACCAGGTCCCACAATTTAAGCAGAATTAGAAAACCTCCTCCCACCCTTTCCCCGCTTACCTCAACCACTCACACCCACTTCCTCTTCTACCAGGCTCAAAACCCTTCCCATGAAGCATCAAGACTCTCTCTCTCTCCTCCCCTTTTGCATAGCAGTTAAACATTGCAACTCATAATAACTATACAACCTACAATAGAAACCCTTCAAAGAAGACAGGCCCTGCTGTTTCCAATGTGCTGCTATTTCACAACGGGCCACTATTAATGCTGCTACTACTGCTACTGAATATTTGTATAGCGCTACAAGGCATATGCAGTGCTATACAGACACATGTTAAAGACAGTCCCTGCTCATCGGAGTTTACAATCTAATAGAGACAGACAACATAGTAGCTGTAGAGATGGGATATAGCTAGGGCGAATGGTAAGGAAACACAAAGATTAGATGAATCCAGATCCAAAAGCAGCAGCGAAGAGGTGAGGTTTCAGCCTGGATTTGAAAAGGACCAGGGAAGGCGCTTGACGTACAGACTCAAGTAGTTGTTCCAGGCATAAGGAGCAGCAAGGTGAAAGGAGCAAAATCTGGAGTTACAAATAGAAGAGAAGGGCACAGATAGAAGCAATTTTCCAGAAGAGCAGAGTTCCCGAGGAGAGGTGTAGGAAGAGATAAGAGAGGAAAGGTAGTGAGGAGCTGCAGAGTGAATGCACTTATAGGTCAGCAGGAGAAGTTTGAACTGGATGCAAAAATGGCTAGGAAGCCAAGAAGAGACTTGAGAAGAGGGGTATTACAGGTAGTTGTCGACTTACGACCGCATTTGGTTACGACAGACCGGTCGTAAGTCGATTTGGTCGTAAGTCGGCCCTTAACTCTTAAGGTAGCTGTGCCTTTAAAAAAAAGGATCAGAGAGGCGATCGAGGAGCCGGGACCGGTAGCGCACATGCCGATCAGGATTCCGCCGGCTGTGCCGGCACTCTGCGGGTGTACGGGCTGAGCCAGATTGCCTTAGCGCTGCGAGCACCTTTCATTTAGTGAGCCGGGGCAGCAGGGCTTGACGCGGTGGCAATCCACAGGAGTGACAGACGGCATTGCGGCTGCAGACGCTGCTTTCTGCGCTCAGTGTGCAGTGATTCTGTTCATTTCGGAGCGTTTCACCTCAGCTATTTTTCCTCTGCGCTCAGAACTGGCATGGGCTGGCGTTTTTGCTCTCACGGGCTGCCAGTCGTGGCCAGAAAAACGGTCGTAAAGTCGATCAGTCGTAAGTCGCATAGGTCGTAAGTCGACGACTACCTGTATAAGCATGACGAGGCTGGCAAAAGATTAGCCACACAGCAGAGTGTTGAACAGATTGATGGGGAGAGAGATGACTCAGAGGGAGACCAGCAAGGAGAAGGTTACAATAGTCTAGATGGGAGGTGACAAAGGAGTGGATCTTCTTATCTTGACTCTACTCGCTTCCTCCACCCCCGCCAATCTGGTTTCCGGCCTGGCCACAGTTCTTTTGGGCTTTTTGAACGAACTCCACACAGCTCACGACTGCCTGTGATCTTTCGGTGGCAGTTTCCCTGGATCTTTCTGCCGCCTTTGATCTCGTCGACCACTCCCTTCTTCTGGCCCGCTTACGGGAGGCGGGTCTTTGCAGCACAGTCCTTCATTGGTTCCACTCCTTTCTCTCCTCCAGATCTTACTCCGTTCTTTCCTCTTCTACCCCTCTATCCTCCTCTGAGCCCTTTCCCCTCCCCTGTGGTGTCCCTCAAGGCTCAGTCTTGGCCCCCCCTTCTCTTCAATATCTTCCTCACACCTCTTGCTTTACTGGTTCAGCAACACGGGATCTCTGCTTTCTATTATGCCGACGATCTGGTTCTCCTGCACCATACCTCCCCCCTTCATCCTGATCTCTCCCTTCTAGACTCCTGCCTCACAGCCGTTGCCGACTGGCTCACCACTCATTGTTTGACCTTAACCTCACAAAAACCCTTGCCATCTGGTTCTCTCTTGGTAATATCCCCCCCAGGTGTCCCCTTCCTTTTCTGGCTCTCCCACCCCCCTAGTCTCCTCATTTTGCTACTTGGGCGTCTTCTTTGACTCTAATCTATCCTTTCGAGATCACATCTCTCATGTCTCCAAAACGTCTTTTTTCTTCCTCCGACAAATTTGCGCTATCCGGCCCTTCCTTACCGCTCAGGCACTTACTACCCTTCTCTTATCCCTGGTTATGTCCCGTATCGACTTCTATAATTCCGTCCTAGCTGGTCTCCCTTCCACGCAACTTCACCACCTCCAACGCATTCAAAACACTGCTGCCCGTCTCATCTTCCACTCCTCTCCACACGATCACATCACGCCCCTACTTATTCATCTTCACTGGCTCCCTGTCAAATTCCACATCCGCTTCAAAATCCTTGTACTGGTCCATCGTGTCCTCTATACCCACTCCCCCCAGTATTTGGCTGATCTTGTTCATTTTCATACCCCAGCATGCTCCTTATGATCCTTGCATCTCAATCGCCTACATCTCCCTTCCCCCTCTTGTGCTCACCTCCAGTCTACTCGCTCTTCCGCTTTCTTCTACATTGTTCCTACCCTTTGGAACTCCCTACCCTCCTCCATCCGGCTTGAGCAACAGCATACCACCTTCAAGAACAGTCTCAAAACCCACCTGTTTGCCCTTGCCTTTGACCTCCCTGATCCCTCTGTGTAATCTTACTCTCCCTCTCCCTCTCTTTCTCTCTCCTCCCCCTTATCTTGTCGTATGACTCCGCTGGTTTGCTTTCCTATCTACTATTGTAACTTCCTTTCCTCTCCTCTGCTTCATGTTTTTTTTTGTATATGCTATGTAAACCGCTTTGATGTTCTCGTTTAGTGGTATATAAAGTTAATAAACATAAACATAAGTATCTTAGTAGTGTGTTCAGAAAGGAATGGGCAAATTTTGTTGATGTTGTAGAGAAAGAAATGGCAGGTTGTAGCTATCAGTTGGATGTGTGTGGAGAAAGAGAGAGAGGAGTCAAAAACGACCCCGATGTTGCAGGCTGAGGAGACAGGGAGGAGTAGAGAGTTTTCCACAGAGACTGAGAAAGAAGGAAGGGGAGAGGAAGGTATGGGGGAAAAATAAGAAGCTCAGTTTTGGCCATGTTCAATTTCAAGCGGTGGTGAGACTTCCAAGCAGCAATGTCAGAAAGGCAGACAGAAATCCTGGCCTGCATTTCCAGAGAGATTTCAGGTGTAGAGAGGTAGATCTGGGAATCATCAATGTAGAGATGGAACTGAAAGCCATGGGGAGAGATGAGTGCATCAAGGGACTGGGTATAGAGAGAGAAAAGGAATGGACTCAAGACTGATCCTTGGAGTACACCAACTGAGAGTGGGATAGCATAGAGGAGGATCCACCAGAACAAACACTGAAAGAGCGATGGGTGAGATAAGAAGAGAACCAGGATAGCACAGAGTCCTTAAAACCAAGCGAGGACAAGGTATCAAGGAGAAGGTTGTGGTCAACAGTTTCAAAAGCAGCAGAAAGGTCAAGAAGGATGAGGACCACAACTGTATCATCCCTGCATACTTATGCAAAAGAAAAACCTTGGTGGGTCTCTATCCAGAGAAAACCAAACTACCTCCTCCATAACCCTAACACACTTCCCCCAATACTCTTTAATCTTATCACATTCCCACCACACCCCCTCCAACACACATCCTCCCTCCCCTTATTTTCACCAGTTGTTGAGGAGCGAGATACCACTTATACAACAATTTAAGTCCATTCTCAATCAAATTAGTAGCCACTGAAATCCTATGAACATTTACAAACATTTTCTTCCATCCCCTCTGTTTCAGGACCCCCCCCCCCAAGTCCCTTTCTTACTGCCACGTAAATCCTGGAAGACCCTCCCCCTCCAAGCCTGGTATATAATAGTCCCCCATCGACCCTCACAAATAACTTCAAAATTGGTTTTCTCCTCCCCAAAATCCCTTGCCACCCAACTTGATTTTAAATAATGTGGTATCTGAAAATACCCAAACTGCCCCCTCCAATCTAATTCATACATCTCTTTCAGATTTTCAAAGGGTAGTAGCTCCCCTTCTTGCACAGCTATCCCAACCATTCCAATCCCTTCCTTTCCCATTCACAAAAAGACTGCCCCACTAAACCAGGTGGGAAATCAGCATGACACCGAATAGATGTCAAACTACAATACTCTTTTTCCCCCCCAACAACTTTCTCCGCCATCTTACCCAAATTTCATAGTACTTAGTAACATAGTATATAATGAGAACTGAATAATTATGGACAAGTTATTCATTTTTTGGAGAGCTATACCTTTAAGAAGACAACTTTAAACTTTGAGCCATGAGGGAATAAATAGATAGCCCGCATGCGCTGCGTTTTTTAGGAAGCCGGCGGGCTCGAAAGAGAAATATTCAACAGAACCTTTTGAGAGAGAGGATCGGCTTAATGTAGGTAAACGCTTTGAGAAAAGGCTGTTTCTGTAGTTATAAGATGAATCTAGTGATGAAATCTATATGTTTTGAAGAGAATGTGATTAACGTGCATGTTCTTTATTTTTGTCATCAGTGCTTTCAAAAAAAGAACCACCTGAGGAAACTGAGATACAGTGAAACGCAGGTTAAGCGCTGAGGTTGGCGTTGGGGACTGCATTGAAAGCTAAGCACTGTTTTACATCATTTACAAATTATTTTCCATCAAGCAACATTGTAGAGGTCATTGATGCAATTAGGGCATAAGTTCAGTAAATTGAGTAAAAATCTGAACATATTTGCCCGGATAAGTCTGAGACCCGTTGCTCATTTATTATGTTAGTATTTTTCTAATAATTCTGTTTTGTGCATGAATCACATTATATCTTCATGATACTGTCAGAGTGGAACAAAAATCAATTGACAGAACTATTTACTCTGAAAAAGTGACCATCTTTAGTTTTGTGTAGTACAATCATGGAAGGTCAAATTTCATGGAAAGAAACATTTAGGGGTATGTTTACTAAAACCCCGGTAATGTGCGGGCCGCGCTAGTGTGCGGGTGCCATATAAGGAGTGGGCGTTTCTTTCTAAAAAAGAAAAACCGGGATTTAAATATGCGCTAAGGTGCGCCCCGCACATTAGCGCATGAGAAAGCTGCGCGGGAGGCATAAGTGGCGCGCTGATGTGCAAGCAGAAAAGCAGAGCCACAGCACAATGGTTAAGATGCTGACCAATGGTGCAGGGATCAGGGGTTCAATCCCCCACAATGCCCAATGAAAACAGCTGGCTGAGGCATTATTTTAGGAGCCATTTTAATATTGGGCTGCATAAGGCGGCGCGCTGATGGGCATAAGGCAGCGCGCTATTGCTTTAGGAGGCATTTTAATATTGGGAGGCATAAGGTGGCGTGCTGATGTACAAGTACAGGAACAGAACCACAGCACAATGGTTAAGACACTGACCAATGGTGCAGGGATCAGGGGTTCACAGTGCCCAATGAACAAGGCTGGCTGAGGCATTACGTATTATGGGGAAGATTGCTTTAGGAGGCATTTTATTTTCATTTTAATTATCACTACTAGCAAACGTACTCTCAAAGCGTGTTAACATAAGGCGCCCCATAAGGCACATTTTAAAGTGCACTGTCCGCCAAGGCACCCTATAATGTTGCTTATAGGGCGCTTTATAGGGTGCCGTATGAGGTACCGCAAGGTCAGAGTACTGTTTTTGATGGCAGCACTGTGCAGTTTAAGGAATGAAAAGCATAAGTAGGTGCGCTGACATGCAAGGGGGAGCAGCAGTGGAGCACAATGGTTAAGGCACTGACTGCTGATACAGGGGTCATGAGTTTGCTCCCCAGTGTGCCTAATACGTAAGGCTGGCTGAGGCATCAGCTTTGCAATGTATGTTTTGTTTCCTGCAGCACTTTATTTTTATTTTATTAATTGCTGCCAGCAAACACGCCCTCACGTGCCGTAATTGAAGGTGCCGTATAAGGCACCCTATAAGGCACTCCATAGGGCACATTATAAAGTGCACTGTCCGCCACGGCATCCTAAAATGTCCCCTATAGGGCACCCTATACGTTGCGTCACAGGATAATGTATAGTGCACCTTATATGGACGGGAACCATAAGGTGCCCTATAGGGCGCCCCATAAAGCGCCCTCAGAGGCACCTTATGGGTACAGTACGCTGAGGGTGTTTTTGCTGGCAGCAAAAATGTACATTAAAAAGAGATAATGCTTTGGGCAGCCCTATCAAATAACCCCAGTGTGGGTTTGAACCCATGACCTCTGGCTTCACAGGCAGTGAAGTAACCATTGGGCTACAGCTCTATAGCTGCTAGCAAGCCCCTGGCTGGCTGCAGAGAGCCTGCACGTCACCACACAGACAGTCTGCTGTGGTCACCAGGATAGGGTTAGCTCACCTGTACCCATGATGCACTGCACATGCAAATCAGCTGTCCACAGATAAACACAAGATGGGGTATGCACCCCCACAGCACCTCGGCCTGGTAGGGGGAAGTGACCATGTGCACCCCCACAGCACCTCGGCCTGGTAGGGGGTACTGACCGTGTGTTTTACTGGCACAGAGTAGCTACACACCGTCACATTGTGCGGGTACTGTGCTCACCCTGAGGGTGCGGTGAGGCGCCCAGCACCAGGTCCATAGCACCTTCCATGGCTGAAAGAGGCCATGCTGGTAGGTCCAAAGCAGTGTTAATGTGTGAGATAGGTAGTTTCTGCAGAAACACCTTGGATATCTCTGTCTGTCTCAGTCAGGTGTATCCCCTATGGACCTCTAGGAGGATCATGTACCACCACCCTTCTCCTCCAGGGCTGAGGGTGGCAAACAGGGTCTCCCATCGAAAGATCCACATTATACCTCCCTGCAATGGTGGCAGTAGAGGGGACCATCAACCCCGATCCTGCTGGGGAACAGACACCCTACAGGGCAGTCAATGCAGCTCTGTACACATCCATAACACAATAGCAGACAGACATTAGGCCTGGATATGCTAAGCTGCACCCCAACACTATCTGATATTCTCCTGCAGCAAGCCTTCAGCCACTGCACCCTGCAAGCCACTCCATCAAGACACATACCAGCTGCAAACAGTCTGCTAGCTAGTCCATAGTGCATGTTCCTGGTGGAAATGCATGCACCCAGAACTGGGATGTCAGCATACACAACAAGCAGATAAATCAGTGACTGGGCCCCAAAAGGAAACCCATAAACATCATATGAGAGAAATACTATATAGCACTATGGGGGTGCCTAGCCATGCTGTCGTCACTGCACAGTCAGGGTGAGAATAATCTCCCAGCAGGACATACTGAGGTCACCCTGTCTGTGTAGGTGGTGGCCGGGCACTAAAATGTCCCAGCCAGTGCCCTATGCCCTGTGCAGATGCATCCTGGCCAGGTCACCCTGGCTGGGCTATACTCATGGTACCTTGCTCCTCATTATGCACATTGTCAGGCCAATACTGGAAACAGTGCTGGCAGTGTGGGCTGTGGAAGGTGTTTGCAGCCACCACACACTGTATAGACAGACACACACTCCCACACCTATGCCAGCATTGGGCTACTATAGAGGTGTTTAGCAGCCCTGCCCACTACACCAGTCCTGGGCACAGTACAGGCATGGATATGCTACGCAATACGGTTAGGGGTCACTCCCCAGGGTGTTAAACACTGTCAGAGACCAGACCTGAAGCACACACCGCAGACATCAGAAAGATTGTTATGATGGAGCTCAATGAGCAAACTGTGCTTAACGTAGGACTTGCCATCTGCCAGTAATCATAGGAAACGTTTGATAGGTGTGTACCGTATACCCAGATGTAGGGTGGCATTGCTAAGTTATGCAAGTGCTAGTATTGGAAGATGCATGCAGGGCCCAATGTCCTGCCTCTCCAGGGGGCATTAGCCAATGGGGCCTGTGGGTGTGGGTGTGTCTGCCCCTGTTGGCTGCTGCTTTACGGCAGAGGTTCCCAACTCCAGTCCTGGTGTGCCAAACACTGTTTGGGTTTTCATGCTGTCCCTCATGAATATGCATGAGATACATCTGCATACCATGGGGGTGGTGCATAGATATGCAGCACAGGCATCTTTATTAGAGGCAGCATGGAACCTGAATGGTGTTTGGCCCTCCAGGACTGCATTTGGGAGACTCTGCTCTAGGTAATGCGGCTGTTTATGGTGTCTGTGCTCGGTGGGGTAAAATATAGGCGTATTAACTATGCGTATGTTCTCTGCAATAAAGGTTTGTCCTTACTATCACGGTTTAGTTGTGGGAAAAATATGTGGACTGGATTGGAAGTAGCCCCAGCTGGGCTTTGAACCTGTGACCTTCAGGTCTTAAAGGCACTGGCTGTGTCCGCTGCACCACCGTCTTAGCACAAAAACAGTGCATTCCCTGGGGAGTCCATGGCTGTTTGCCAGACAGGGCCTGTCTGTTGGAGTGCACTGCACCCACGTGAAGGGGGCTAGGCCACTGTCTGCTGTGGGCAGCAGCCACTGCCCCCTCCACCAACGGTACCCCTCCGCCACCATGCTGACATGGCCTTATATTGGTGACAGCATCACAGCTAAATGATATGTGGCCCTCCAGGACTGCATTGAGGGGACTGTGGTCTAGGTAATGCACATGTTTCTGGTGTCTGTGCTCTGTAGGGTACAATAGAGGTGTTTGGACCATGCTTATGTTATCTGCAAAAAAGGTTGGTCTTTACTATCATGGTTTAGTGGTGGGTAAAATATGGGGATTGGGTTTGCAGGAGCCCCAGCTGGGACTTGAACTGGTGATCTTTGGCTCCTGAACACACTGTCTGTGTTCACTGCACCACACTGTGGCCACAGAAACAGTGCAGTCCCTGGAGATAGGAAACATGGCCAAAGAAATCAGAAACCCTGCTCTGCACAATTTCACTGTGGGCTCATTCACCTTGTATGGAGACAAAAGGGCAAACAAACATTAGAAATGGCCTCGAAAAAAAGGGAAATAAAACATAACCAAGCTGGGCAAGAGTGATATCAATGGGCAACAGTAAAAAACACTCCCAGGAAAGCTCCAAAAAAAAGAGATTTTTGGAAGGGTCTACGGAGCGTAGACCGTTCCAAAAATCATTTCCTTTTTTTGGAGCTTTCCTGGGAGTGTTTTTTATTGTTGCCCATTGATATCACTGTTGCCCAGCTGGATTATAATTTTTTAGAATTTTGGTGTGGTCATTTTCTATTTTTATTTGCTATTTTGTTCTGTGCACATGTATCACACTGCTCACGTTTTGTAGGTTTCCCTGGTTTTGCTGTACATTGCTGACAGAAATGGTTTCTCTTCCCTTTAAATCGGCTCTACCGCAAGGTTTTCACTCGCGGTATTTTTTTAGTTGAATTTCAGCCCCGCTCCTGTGCGGGGAGCCTCTCCCCTCCCACTCTCCACCCATTGACCCCGTCCCTCCGTCCCTCGGGAGCCTTCCTCCGCCCTCAGAATGCCTTTCCACGCCTCTATCGCACATCAGCGCGCCGCGCACTTGTGCGGGCCCGTTAGTGCAGCGCGCACGTGTGTGGGGCACAAAAACGCACTATTAGCGTGCGCTAAGGTACCTTAGCGCACGCTCAAGTGCGCCCCGCACAATTGCGCGGTTTAGTAAACATACCCCTTAGTTTCACGGAGGAATTTATATCAAATTTATGTAAAGAAACAACGCCGTTTACACTTGAGGAAGCTACTACGCAGATGTCCACCGTTCTTGATTGGGAAGATCTATTGAAAACACAGAAAAGGATTGTACGTATGGAATTACATCGGTTGTCATTAATTGAGTATGTACGACGACAACACATACCACGGGGGTTGAGAATGTATAAAGAACCGAGAATGTACATTGCTGATTCAACATTTATTGAAAAGTGGAATCAAATTCTCAATAAGTGTTCGCTGGATCTGATGGTTTTGGTTATAGAAACAACAAAGAAGAATAAGGATGCGTTAAAAGAGGAGGTTGACTCTATTGTTAATAAATTTAAAGAAACTGAGTCCCCAGAATATTTTACTAAACAAATGGGAGATTTGCGGAAGCAAACTGATATGCTCCGGGAAGAAGTACAGAAAGTAAAAGCAAAAAAATTGAGACAAGATTATGAAGATTATACAACTGGGTACGTGTACCCGTGGATGACTTTAAATAGAAAGGAAAAAAACATAAAAAGCAAGTCGTTTTTGATAATACTTCTGAAGACACAGACTCTACAGATTCGGGAAAATGATCAAAAGAGGATTTTTTAGACGACACATAAAAAAGGAAAAAGAAAGGAGGGGGCCGGGGAAAACCTCAGCGAGGGGAAAATTCCCAGCGGAAGCCGTAGCTAATGTTGAAAATATTTTGGATTCATCTGATTCCCTAGTAATTAATATTTCAGGATACAATTTATCTCAAGAACAAACACAGATTTTAAACAAAGGTTTATCAGAGGTGCCCCTCTGAAATGGTTCGCCTCCTACATAAAGAACAGAATGCAGCAAGTCCACTTCAACAACGAGAAGGCCGCAACTTTCCCCCAAACCCAAGGCATATCTCAAGGCTCGGCCCTGTCTTCCCTCCTCTTCAACCTTTATCTACGGCCAGTTTGTAAAACATTCCAGGAACACCAGATCAGTTATCACATCTATGCTGATGACCTAATGCTCTACACTCAACTTGATGTAGACAACCAGAACATCAGTCAACTGGAAAAATGCCTCAGTGAGCTACAATTCTGGCTGCAACAGAATAACATGGTCATTAATCACAAAAAGACCGAAGTGATGTTCATTTCCAGAAAACCAGATTTCAACCCACCACCTACAGTCACCATGAACAATAACGTCTATGCCACAAAGAGCGAGCTAAAATACCTGGGCGTGACATTGGATTGCAACCTAAAGATGGAAAAGCATCTCCGAATTACCAATCGAGCCATTTTCCACAAAATAAAAGTCTTGCACCCACTACGTAGCATCATAGAGCACTCAGATTTTAGGACCATTGCACAAGCCCTCATCATTCCTCACCTGGACTACTGCAACGCCATACTACAAGGGTTGCCTAAATAAACCCTCAACATCCTCCAAATGGCGCAAAATGTGGCAGCTAGATTAATCATGAGGAAAGGCCTGAAGGAGCATATCACACCAATTCTAATGGACCTACATTGGCTCCCCATCACTGCACGCATACAATACAAAATCCTAATCACCACATTCAAGCTCATTCATAATATAGCACCCTCGTTTCTCAACGCCCTTATCACATCACAGCCAAATAACAGAAGCAGAAGAACCACACACCTCAATACCCTCATTGTTCCGGCTAGCCTGAGATCTGTCACTGCAACCACCAGCAAACGAGCATTCTCATTCATAGCGCCACTGCTATGGAACCAACTACCATGCGAACTGAGAGCAATCAGTGACCTGTTGGTATTCAGAAAAAAGCTAAAGACGCATCTTTTCCAGACACACTTCAATCCCACATAACCTCTTTCACCATGCACAAGGAAAGAGCACTACACGTCAAACACCTATAGACTCCGACAACCTGTAAATATGTACATACATGTGAAATCAATGTATTGCAATCAAGTGTAAACCTGTAATCTGAATGTTTGTGTCCTGTACTGAATCATTATGTATGTTTTAATCCATGGCCTGTACAACCATACTGTTATGTATAGCAAACCGATGCTGATCGCTGGAAGTAGTGGGATATAAGTGTACACTAAATAAATAAATAAAATAAATAAATAAATCCTTTGTTCCTGAGACTTTTTTTGATGCTTTCCAGTTTAGGATTGATTTAGAAAAATTAATACGAAAGCTTAATTTGAAGATGTATTTTGCATCCCAACCAACGGAAGTGGAGATGGCACCAGATGTAAATCTTAGGAGAATGCGGCTACCATTAAAATCTGTATGGTCCCCCCCAGGACCTTTATATCCCTCTTTAGTATTGTTTTGAGAATTAGTTTTAAAGGATGTGAAACAATTGGAAGGCAAGAAACAAAGAAAATTCAGTACAATTTCAAAAGAGGATAAACTGGCTTTGAGAGATCTTCAAAAACGATCAGAATTAGTCATTCAGCGGGCTGATAAAGATGGGAGTATAGTTATTATGAGTAGGGATCAATATCTGAAAGAGGCTCAAAGACAACTGTCTGATGGTGCAATTTATGAGATTCTACAGGAGGATCCTACTAGCCAGTTACAAAAACAGATTAAAGAACTGACATCAAAAGCTTTGGAAGCACGACTAATAACAAAGAAGGAATGGTTTTTCCTGAATCCACCATATCTGATGATTGCTAAGTTTTATTTAGTACTAAAAATTCATAAATGTCTACAAAATCCTCCCGGGAGACCAATTGTTTCTACAAGGGGCACGCTTCTGGAACCATTGTCGGTATTTGTAGATTCTTTCTTGAGGCCATTAATGACAGCAATACCCTCTTATATAAAAGATACCACTCATTTTTTGCAGGTTTTGGCGGAGCATGCTCAGTTAGCAACAATGTCCGATATCATTCTGGTCACTTTAGACGTGACGTTCCTTTACACAGCTATTCCACAATCAGCAGCGCACGAGAGTGTGATGACAGCTTTAAGAAATAGAGGAGATTTACCTAGTAATTTACTGGCATTTTTGTCGGAACTAACAACTTTAACAGTTTATCAAAACTTTTTTGTCTTTGAAAATGTTTTGTATCACCAACTGTCCGGAGTGGCAATGGGAGCCACCTGTGCCCCCTCCATAGCCAATCTGTTTATGGGAATGTTTGAGAAAAATTGAATAGGAACGTCACCATATAAAGATCAATTGAAACTACGTTGCCGCTATATAGACAACATTTTTCTATTATGGGAAGGGTCAATTGAACTTTTGCAAGAATTTTTTCTTTGGTTAAACGACAGAGATGTAAATATTCAATTTACTTGTTCTTATCATAGAGATAACATGACATTTTTGGACATATTAGTAAGAAGAGGTGCAGAGGGTTGGATTACTTCGGTCCATAGAAAAGATACTGATCAGAACACTTTTCTGCATTATAATAGTGCTCATCCGATACAGCTTTGGGACAGTTTGCCTTTTTCACAGTTTATAAGATACATAAGGAACTATTCAGAGGTTGGTGATTTTAAACTGCGTTGGCGCTTTCCCCTGAAAAATGTGTTTTAAAAAAAATTTTTTTGAAGCGTAATTTTCACAATTGTGGATATCCTAAACAGGTGGTGGATAAAGCATTTAAAAGAGCACTCTTTAATAATCGTGATTTATTACTTTATCCACAGAAGAAAACTGATATAGTAGATTCATCTAGTCATAATATCAATCTGGTTACCAAATATTCTCCATATAGTTCTCAAATAAAACGAATTATAAAGCGGCATACCAATGTTCTAAACAGTATCCCAGGATTGAAAGAGAAAGCAGTCTGATGCGTTTGGCAGCGGCATAAAAATTTAAAAGAAAAATTAAGCCCTGCAGTATTGCGACCTTTGTTAATACAGCCAGCAACTACGGAGAATGGACATAGGAAATGTGGCGATTGTAACATATGTGACATCACTCATGAATTAACAGAATTTCAATATCACGGGATAACTTATCATCTAAAAAGTCAGACATCTTGTGGTTCCAGTTATGTAATATATTGCATTCAATGCCCATGTAGGTTAATTTATGTAGGTTAAACAATTCAAGTGTTTAGAGTACGAATGAATGAACATAAAAGTAGATTAAAATGTAAGAAACGGGAGGCACCTATTGTTGATCATTGTATACAATTTAATCATCGGTTTGCGGAACTTCAATGTTTTTGCATTGAACATATTGGTTTAGGTTCTAATGGGAAATCGCGAGAACAAACTCTTTTATTCCGTGAACAACGGTGGATATATAATCTGCGATCGGTAGCACCGGAAGGGTTAAATGCCCCAATAGAGTGGGAAGCTTGTACATGAAGAAGAGATGTACCACACCAGCTTTCTAAGTGGGAAATATATAATTGTTGGAGATAAGAAGTGATATCAAGCTGGGTTTGGTGCCTCCATACAATACTGGCGTTGGGTTTAAAAACACTATAGCTGTTTCTCTACAAGGTAGTGGTAGAAATGATTGTTTAAAATGATTGATTAATTGTAATATAGGTTAAAAAAATTTTTTATCAGTTTGGGCGTTCAATGAAAAACAAAATATCTTCTTTTATTGGTCATAAATTGAGCACATATACAGGAGATACCAACAATACCATGAGCTATGCCGTTCTAAGACATTTTGATGAAGAGAAAATTTTGTTGTGTTTCTTGAAAGGCTGCAGGATAAAACACCAGTCTTGCAGATAGTATAAAAGGGAGAGGCCCTAGGTATTCCCAAGAACTGAATAATTATGGAGAAGTTATTCATTTTTTGGAGAGCTGTACCTTTAAGAAGACAACTTTAAACTTTGAGCCATGAGGGAATAAATAGATAGCCCGCATGCGCGGCGTTTTTTAGGAAGCCGGCGGGCTCGAAAGAGAAATATTCAACAGAACCTTTTGGGAGAGAGGATCGGCTTAATGTAGGTAAACGCTTTGAGAAAAGGCTGTTTCTGTAGATATAAGATGAATCTAGTGATGAAATTTATATGTTTTGAAGAGAATGTGATTAACGTGCGTGTTCTTTATTTTTGTCATCAGTGCTTTCAAAAAAAGAACCACCTGAGGAAACTGAGATACAGTGAAACGCAGGTTAAGCGCTGAGGTTGGCGTTGGGGACTGCATTGAAAGCTAAGCACTGTTTTAAATCATTTACAAATTATTTTCCATCAAGAAACATTGTAGAGGTCATTGATGCAATTAGGGCATAAGTTCAGTAAATTGAGTAAAAATCTGAACATATTTGCCCGGATAAGTCTGATACCTGTTGCTCATTTATTATGTTAGTATTTTTCTAATAATTCTGTTTTGTGCATGAATCACATTATATCTTCATGATACTGTCAGAGTGGAACAAAAATCAATTGACAGAACATAGTATATGATGGCAGATAAAGACCAGTATGGTCCATCTAGTCTGTCCAGTAAGATGGCTAGAGTAAGTGTGCCCACCGCTCCGTGCAGATCACCCCTCTCTATTTGCTGAGGTATAAGAAATAGTTAAGTTTATTTTGATTTTATCCTCTTGCTATAAAGAGATCCACTGTGTCTATCCCATCCCATTTTGAATTCCATCACTGTATTTACCCCACCACTTCCATCGGAAGGGCATTCCAAGCATCCACCACCCTTTCAGTGAAAAAGTATTTCCTGATGTTGCTTTTAAGTTTACCTCCTTGCAGCTTCATGTTATGCCCGCTAGCTTTACAATTCCCCTTTCTTTAAAAAAGGTGTGTTTGTCCAATAATACCCTTTAACTATTTACACATCTGTATCATATCTCTCCTGTCCCTCCTCTCCTCTAGGGTCTGCATATTTAGGTCTTCGAGTCTCTTGTCATACGTCTTCTGGTGCAGGCTCCAAATCATTTTGGTCACCTTTCTCAAACGGTTTCAAGTCTTTTTATATCCTTTGTGAGATACAGCCTCCAAAACTGAACACAATACTCTGAGGCCTCACCAAAAACTTGTACAGGAGTATTAATACCTTCTTCTTTCTGCTGGTTATTCCTCTTTGTATGCAACCCAGCATTCTTCTGGTTTTGGCCTTTGCTTTGTCACATTGTTTTGCACCTTGAAATCCTCAGAAACAAACACTCCGAAATCCTTTTCCTGGTCCATGCACATCAACCTATCACCCCCTCTCGCATAGAATTCCCTTGGACTTCTCCATCCCAAGTGCATGACTGCACTTCTTCACATTAAATCTTAACTGCCAAACATTAGACCATTCTTCTAGCTTTTGTAAATCTTTCCTCATGTTGTCCACTCCCTCAGAGGAGTCCACTCTGTTGCAAATGTTTGCGTCATCTGCAAAAAGCCAGACTTTTCCCTTCAATCTTTCAGCAATATCACTCACAAATACATTGAACAGTACCAGTCCCAGGACCGATCCCCGGGGCACACTGCTAATCACCTTCCTTTCTTCCAAGTGAGTTCCATTTACCACCACCTTCTGTCGTCTGTCAATCAAGCAATTTCTGATCCAGTTCGCCACTTTGGGGTGCATCCGCAGGCTGCTCAGTTTATTGATAAGCCTCCTATGAGGAACGGTATCAAAGACTTTGCTGAAAACTAAGCAGATCACATCCTTCACATGCCCTTAATCTAGTTCTCTGGTCACCCAGTCAAAGAACTCAATCAAATTTGTTTGGCATGATCGTTCTTTGGTAAAACGATGTTGCCTCGGATCATGCAACCTATTGGTTTCTAGAAAACCCACTATTCTCTCTTTCAGGAGCATCTCCATTACCCCCCCCCCCCCCCCCACACTGAGGTAAGGCTTACCAGCCTATAGTTTGGCACCTCTTCCCTATTACCACTTTTGTGAAGAGGTACCACATCAGCCCTTCTCCAGTCCTGTGGAACCTCTCCTGTCTCCAAGGATCTACTAAAAATATCTTTTAAAGGCCCTGCCAGAAATTCTCTGAGCTCTCTCAATATCCTGGGATATATACTATCCGGTCCTATGGCCTTGTCCACTTTCAGTTTTGCAAGCTGTTCAAACATATCTTCTTCTGTGAACGGTGTGATATCTACTCCATTCCAATCTGTATATTTATCAATCATACGTCGTCCTTCTCCAGGATTTTCTTTAGTGAATACAGAACAGAAGTATTTGTTTAGCATTTTTGCTTTTTCAATGTTACTTTCCACAAATCTGTCCTCGGTACTTTTGAGTCTTGCAATTCCACCTCTGATCTTCCTCTTCTCCCGAATATACCTGAAAAAGGTTTTGTCTCCACGCTTCACATCTTTAGCCATCGCTTCTTCTGCCTTGGCTTTTGCTGTCCTTATTTCTCTTTTTCTCTCTTTTAGTTTGATCCTGTATTTTTTTCTGTGTTCCTCTGTTTGCGAACTTCTGAATTTTGTGAAAGCTTTGGTTTCTGCCTTTCTTTATGCAGTCACTTCTTTGGAGAACCAAATAGGTTTCCTTTTCCTCTTGTTTTGATTTACTTTCCTTTCATATATATTTGTTACCCCTTTCATTGCCTCTTTTAATTTAGCCCACTGCAATTCCACTTCCCTTATCGCCACCCACACTGCTAACTCCTCCTTCAGACACTGCCATTTTACTGAAGTCAGTGTTTTTGAATTCTAGGATTTTGAGTTGTCTGTTATTGGACTCTGCCTTGGCTTTTACCTCAAACCACACCATATGATAATCACTGCTGCTTATATGGGTACCCACTGTAACCTGGTAAGCAGTTTATGTATACCCCTTCCCATCCCTGTCCAACTGGTCGCTACAACCATTCCCCAACCCCCATCCAAGTTGTTCCTGCTCAATAATTACCCACAATTTCCCAGAATTCCATGTCCACTCCCATGTTACACGCAGTTGAGCAGCCAAGTAATATCTTTTAAAATTCATGACCCCTAATCCCACTTTTCTCTTCCCCAACCCCAGAACCTCCCTTGAAATGCGTAGTGGTCATCCCTGCCATATATACTGGTACACCTTCCTAGACAACCTCCGTCAAATCCCCTCCAGTGTGGCCACCAGCAACACCGGAAACAGCTGCAGTAGTAACACCATCTTCAAGGTTGCTATACAGTCTAACCAAGACAAATTATAACCCACCCATTAGTCTAAAGATCTTCCCACCTGTCCCTACATCTCCCCATAATTCACCAGATACAATTTTGCTGGTTCCCCCATAATCCATACCCCAAATTACTGCATCCGCTCCTAAGCCCACTTGATGGAGAACTTCTACCTCGGCCTTTCTTCCAAGTCAGCTGGCATTCCCAACCCTAGAACTTCTGACTTTTGCATAGTAATTTTAAAGCCCACCAAGTGCCCAAATTCCTCCAGTTCTCACACTGAAATGAACATAATATCATCTATGAATAGGCTGATCCGGTAATCCTGTCCTCTTGTCTTGATGCCCCTTAAGTCTGCACTTGCTCGAATCCAAGCAGCCAGTGGCTCTATATACAAAGCAAATAACAATGGGGACATCGGACATCACTGTTTAGTCCTTTGCTTGATGTCAAAAAATCATGAATATGCCCCATTTACCTTAATGCAGGCCCACGGTCACAAGTACATTGCTTCTATTCACCCCCGATAAGCCGGTCCAAACCCCATCTTATCCAAAGTCCGAAATAAGAAAGGCCAACTAACCCGGTCAAAGGCTTTTTCCACATCGGCTAACACTAAGAGAAGAGACTGTACACTCTGCTGTGCCACCCAGACCAAACTTAAGATCTTATGAATATTATCCCCCACGTGCCGACCCATAATAAACCCGGACTGATCTGGATGCACCAGCTTAGCAATCACATCATTCAGCCTATTTACCAAAATCTTTGCTAATATTTTGACATCTAAGTTTAACAATGATATTGGCCTATAAGACCCACACTCTTTAGTCTTCCCTTCCAACACCAAAATCCCAGCCCAGCCCATTCCACTGCGTCCACCAACCTCCCCTCCCCCCTTCATCTGATTAAACAAAATCACCAAAGGGTGCTTCATTACATCCCTAAACATTTTATAAAACTTGCTTGTAAACTTATCTAACCTGGGGGGTTTACCCATTTTAAGCCCCCTAATTGCTCAGAGATCATTAGAGAAATGACATCATGCTTGGCAAGATAGAAGGTCAACGCAAAAGAGGAAGGCCAGCAATGAGATGGATCAATACAATAACAGCAGCTATGGGTACCAGTCTGTCAACAATGAGCCGCCTGACTGAAGACTGAACACAATTTAGGATAGCTATCCAGAGGGTCGCCATGAGTCGACTCTGACTCAACGGCACTTAACAATAACAACAATTGCTCTCTCTACCTCCTCCTCCATAATATCTCTATCTAACTCCTCATGAATCTCTTTCCCTAGGCCCAGCAATTCCACAGAGTTCAGATAATTATCAACCTCCTCTATCGGCACTCCCTCCCTGTAAGCATACAATTCTGCATAATACTACTGAAAACACTCCCTAATCTCCACCCAAAACACTACCTCCCTTCTTGCCCCTTATTCCCCCTGACGTGATGGCTCAGAAACCACGAGGCAGCGCTTAGTGATTCAGTGGTGCTGCCTCGCTGTTTCTGCCCTGTATTACCTGTCTCTTCCACCCCCCCCCCCCCAATGACGTAGACTTCCGATTTGAAGTCTGCATTAGAGGGGGGCAGAAGAGAAAGATAGTACAGGGCAAAAACCATGAGGCCCCACCGGCGGGTTGAGGAAAGTGCTGCCCTGCAGTTTTTGGGCCATTGCCACTTTTACAGACCTCAGAAAGGGGCAGCAGTGGCGGCAATGGGTGCCCCTGGAGAGCTGGTGCTCTAGGTAGCCACCTTGTTTGCCTAATGGTAGCGCCTGCCTTGTACATGCTCTTCATCCTTCACTCCAATACAACTACTACTATTAATCATCATTTGAATAGCTCTACAAAGAATATGCAGTGCTGTACATATAGATGTAAGACACAGTCCCTGTAATCAAGACAAAACACATAGAGGCCAGTTCCAATTGGGGCACATCCGGGCCATCCGTATGTCCAAAAAATGGACAGCCTGAAAGTGCACCCAATTCTGCACCCACGGGAGCTAGATGTTCCCAGGGGTGCAGGATTGGGCACTTAGATGGGCCGGATGAGCCCCGATTCTGCCACGCTGAATGTCCATCAACCTCCCTGGCTAGCCCTCCCTACGCTCCTCCTGGAGCCCCGGTGCTGTGGCATCTCATCATGGCACCAGGACATCATGCAGGAGCACAGAAAGGCACGACAACCAAAATAGCCTTCACCCCTGCGGCCCGAGCCAGGGCTGGGATCAGGCGGTGGGCACCTACCTGACACTATGCTGTGGTTGGGGGGGGGCAGTCCTGGCCTGAACTCTGCCATTCTTCAAACTTATTCCACCTCCAAGGAATAAGTCCAACAACCATCTTTGCGCCACCAGACATACAGGGCTGTGACCTGAATCACTCCTGTACTACTGGGTTGTGTGGTCCACCCCCACTCAGCCCACGCTTCTCCTCTGGCACACCCATCCTGTCCCCCATCCAGAGCTCCCCGCACAAAGCCGCTGTACATGCAGGGAGCTCTGTTGTCAGAATACAGTCCCTGTGAATAGCATGGGTTGCATGTCTAAACTGGAAGTTCATCCCCGTTATTCACAAGTCAGAATGACCCCCATAGTGAAACTGGGGACTAGAGCATGGTAAGATACACATACGTAGTGGACAAGAGAGTGAGGAGCATCAGGATTCAAAAGCAGCTTCAAAGAGGTGGGTTTTTAGCCTGGATTTGAATAGGGCTACAGAAGGAGCCCGACACACAGACTCGGGTAGTTTGTTCCAGGCATATGGAGCAGCAAGATGGAATAAACAAAGTCTGGAGTTGGCAGTGGCAGAGAAGAACACAGATAAAAGGGATCTGCCAGAGGAGCGGAGTTCCCGAGGAGGGGTGTAGAGTGAAATAAGAGAAGAAAGGTAGTGAGAAGCCACAGAATGAAGGTACTTATATGTCGGTAGGAGAAGTTTGAACTGGATGCGGAAACTGATAGGGAGCCAGTGAAGTGACTTGAGAAGAAGGGTTACATGAGCATAGTGACACTAGTGGAAGATAGTCTTGAAAGACTAGAAAAGGGAACTGTTACTTCTGGAGAGAGATCTGCAATTGTGAATATATATTTCTGGGAATTTTCTGAAAGGAATTCTTTCTATTCAAGCTATTTAATCTGTGAACCCACTATTTTTTGTTAAATCAGTCAGGGCCTAGTAGCAGCAGTTTAAGTTTAAATTTAAAACACAGAAGAGAACTTTCTGGTTACATTAAATACCCAGCAGAGAGCTTGTAGATTTAATTTAATAGTCACTCAGGGCCTAGTATCAGCAAATTACTTTTAGTTTAAAATTAAAACACAGAAGAGAGCTTTCTGGTTAAATTTAGAACCCAGCAGAAAGCTTGTAGTTTAAATTTCATAATAAGTTAAAGCCTAGCAGCAGCAAAAAGCTATAATTTAAATCAAATAAGAATATAGCTTATCTCAGCAGCACAGGACAGGGCAGCCCTCTTTTAATAAGTGTTATTTCCCTCCCTCCCTCCCCACACCCACCCACCCCTGGGATAATCGTATCTTTATAGGTACTTACACATCTTAAAAGACAGGAGGTGCTCTCAGGTGAAGCTCATTACCCAAATCAGTCATACACTAAGGACCTGAGATCAATTAAGCTTCGGGTGAACAAAGTATATTAAACGTATTAGGTACAGTTTTATTGGTATAAATATCCATAGCAAACCTTAGTAAGTAAAGAACTTAATGATCTAAACAAAAACTAAAAACTAAGATGCAGACAGCAGTCCAGCAGCGAGATGGGGGCTTTCCAGTCTTTTGCATTGAGTGTCGCATGTATGATTTTCTCCCAGTTGGTGAGAGGTCTTACATGTGCACTAGGTGCAAGGAGCTCTTTGCTCCCAGGGAACAAGTCCATTCTCTAGAGGCTAGAGTAGCAGACTTGGAAAACATAAGACAGACAGAGAGGTACATAGATGAGACCTACAGGGATATAGTCCTGAAGTCCCACCTCCAGTCTGGCAGCATCCCTGTTGCCATGGAGGAGAGAGGTCACGTGACAGGAGAGCATCACCCTGGTGTGGCAGGAAGTGATCCTGTAACTAGGACCTGTCCTCCAGGTGATGTAAAACCCTCTCACATCGAGGAAGTTTCTCCAGGGCCATGCACCCATGAGGGAAGGGTTAGGACAGCCGTTACAGTTGGTGATTCGATCATTAGGCATGTAGATAGCTGGGTGGCTGGTGAACATGAGGATCGCCTAGTAACATGCCTGCCTGGTGCGAAGGTAGTGGACCTCACGCGCCACCTAGATAAGGTCTTAGATAGTGCTGGGGAGGAGTCTGCTGTCTTGGTACATGTCGGTACCAATGACATAGGAAAATGTGGTAGGGAGGTTCTGGAGGCTAAATTTAGGCTTTTAGGTAGGAAGTTGAAATTCAGAACTTCCAGGGTAGCGTTCTCTGAAATGCTTCCCGTTCCACGTGCAGGGCCCAATGCGTGGATGAGACAATGGTGCACAGATGAGGGGTTTGGATTTGTTAGGAACTGGGGAACATTCTGGGGAAAGGAGGGGCTCTTCCGAAGGGATGGGCTTCATCTTAACCGGGATGGAACCAGGCTGCTGGCATTAACCTTTAAAAAGGAGATAGAGCAGCTTTTAAACTAGATAATAGGGGAAAGCCAACAGTCGCCCAAGAGCAGATGGTTCGGAAGAATGTATCCTTGAAGGATACTACCAAAAGCAGAGAGGTTCCAAAAAAGAGTAAAGTAGCCCAAATGCCCTCGAGTATGGAGCAGACAGAGCTTAAAGATCCCAAATTACCCATGTCTACCAATAGCCAAATTAATATGAATAAAATACAGTCTCTAAAATGCTTGTATGCAAATGCTAGAAGTCTAAAAAATAAGATGGGAGAGTTAGAATATATAGCACTAAATGAGAGGTTAGATATGATTGGAATATCAGAGACATGGTGGAAGGAGGACAACCAGTGGAACACTGTGATACCTGGGTACAAACTATATCGTAATGATAGAGCTGATCAAATTGGTGGAGGGGTTGCGCTCTATGTTAGAGAGGGCATTGAGTCAGAAAGGATTAAAGTTTTGCAGGAAACAAAATTTGCTGTAGAATCTCTATGGATTGGAATTCCATGTAAAAAGGGGAAGGCAATGGCAGTGGGGGTGTACTATCGACCGCCTGGCCAGAATGAACAAATGGATGATGAAATGCTCAAAGAAATCAAGGAAGCTAACAAAAGTTACAGCATGGTAATAATAATGGGTGATTTCAATTACCCAGGTATCGACTGGGTCAGTGTCACGGCAGGACATGCTAGGGAGATAAAGTTCATAGATGAAATAAATGACTGCTTCTTGGAGCAGCTGGTTCATGAACCGACCAGAGGGGAAGCCATATTAGACCTAGTCCTTAGTGGAACACCAGATCTAGTGCAAGAGATTAGGGTGTTGGGACCACTTGGCAATAGTGATCATAGCATGATCGCCTTTGATTTAATTAGTGGAGGAGGGATAGTAAGGAAATCCACAGTACTACCTTTTAACTTTCGAAAGGGAGACTATGATAAAATGAGGAAAATAGTTAAGAAAAAACTAAAAGGAGCAGTTGCAAAGGTTAAAGACTTACATCAAGCTTGGGTGTTGTTGAAAAATACTATCTTGGAAGCCCAGACCAGCTGTATTCCACGCTTTAAGAAAAGTGGAAGGAAGTCCAAAAAACTGCCAGCATGGTTTAAAGGTGAGGTCAGAGAGGCTGTTGTTGCCAAAAAAGCATCTTTCAGGAAATGGAAAAAAGAGCCAAACGACGAAACCTGGAAACAGCACAAGCACTGGCAGGTCAAATGCAAGGCACTGATAAAGCAGGCAAAGGGAGAATTTGAGAAGAAGCTTGCTGCGGAAGCAAAAATGCGAAATAAAGATTTTTTCAAGTACATTCGTAGCAAAAAACTTGTGAGAGAGTCAATTGGTCCATTAGATGATAGAGGAGTTAAAGGGGCACTAAGAGGTGACAAGGTGATAGTGGAGAGACTGAATGAATTCTTTGCTTCGGTCTTTACTGAGGAAGATGTAGGGATGTTACCCATGACTGAAGTGGTATTTAAAGGTGCGGAAGAATTGAAGGAAATATCGATACATCAGGAAGATATATTACAACTATTAGATAAACTGAAGAGTAGCAAATCACCTGGGCCGGATGGTATACATCCAAGGGTGTTGAAAGAACTGAAATATGAGATTGTAGACCTGCTATTAGTAATCTATGAACTATCATTAAAATCATCTCTAATACCTGAAGATTGGAGGATCGCCAATGTAACACCAATTTTAAAAAGGGTTCCAGGGGTGATCTGGGAAACTACAGACCGGTGAGCCTCACGTCAGTACTGGGAAAAATGGTAGAAACCATCATAAAGAATAAAATTACTCAGCATGTAGATAGTCATGGCCTAATGGGAGACAGCCAACATGGCTTTAGACAAGGAAGATCTTGTCTTACTAATCTGTTATGTTTTTTTGAAAGTGTGAATAAACAGGTGGACAAAGGTGAGTCGGTTGATATAGTGTATCTAGACTTTCAGAAAGCCTTTGACAAGGTCCCTCATCAGAGACTTTTGGCAAAACTAAAGAGTCATGGGATAGGAGTGTCGCACCCCCAGGTGCCCTACCGGTGAGGCCTTGGTACTGCCTGAGGACTCCCCTGAGGGTGGTAGTTGTACCTTCTCTATAAACCACAAAAGACACTTGTGTTCCAAACTCAGGGTTTTATTCCCCGTCCGTGAGGTATTTTCTCCTTGGCAAAACAAAGCAAACAACCCACTTCGGGTATATAACAGAAATCAAAGGGTTAAACAAAAATAGCTTACTTCAGCTTAAATGCAAAAAGAAAAGAATTAAACATTCTCAATGTTTTTCACAGGCTTTCCTTTTTGCTGCCAGAGCACAGCTCATTCACATGGTTTTCTGTGAGACACGTTTTCCAGCCCACACTTTGTGACTCTTACTCAGGTTATCTTCAACCCTTTTCACCTCAAAGAAAACTCTGGGTCAATTACCGAGACTGAGCATTCCATGGGCTCAGGAACTGTTGCTAACTCTGTATTCTCATATTCCATAGATTCTGGTTCATTAACCCTCACGTTTTCAAGGTCAGCTGTTTCAAAGGGATAAAGTAGGTTTTCCTCGTCAAGCAGGAAGTTATGCTGTCCTTCTCTCTCAAAGCCTCCCTGGGAACTACCATATACTTTTGCATGAGGCTTATGAGAACTCAGCCCCTGCAGGTAATCATAAGGACATTCAGGAACTTCCCTGGCTCTGCTGTTAGAGTGATTATGGTAGACTCTGAGCGTGCTCGGGTCTAGCCTTTTCCTCACAGCTGCCCTGGATTGCACTGCTCTATACGGAGGTTGCTCAAACTCTGGGAGTTTAAAGTGGATACTAGAATCTCTAGCTTTTCCAAGTAAGTGAGCTTCTTTTCTCCTGGGGTTTCTAGCACAAGGGAAGGGATTATTTCCAAAGCTTATTTCTGGGTGGCTTTTTCTATTGCTGCAGGGTTTTACCCACTCGGGTAGAAAACAGCCACTATCAACACTCCTGGCTTTGTTACCTTGTACTGCAACTCTCCCACGTCTCTCGTGCTCTTCACACATGCATTCAATATCTGGCTTTTGCCTTCCAAATGTTTCACTCTGGGTTTGAGACTCACTCAGACCTTCGTGTGGGCTTGCATGCTGTCCCAGTAATTCAGACTCTCTTTCATTCCACTTCCATACTTTTCCCAGCTTCTGCTGCGCTGACCGTAGTCTCCCTTGCTGTGAGACTTGCTGATTCACCTCCTCTCCCTCTCTAACTATTTGGGAGCGTATTATATCTCTGTGTTTCTGGGCTCCACCTCTACCCAGCTGATTCCTATCAGGCAAAGCAAACTCCCTTTGCTTGTTATCTGGGTGTGTCTTCTCAGCCCTTACCCACGTGTGCCTAGGTTGTCTGTAGCAACCATCTGACAGTTTTTTGTTTATATTGTCATCTCTCCCCTGATCACTGCTGCTGATTTCCATTTTCTCAGGCTCCAATAGGTCCACCTTGTGACAGGAGGCAGTGTACTACTGTGGATCAGGAACTGGTTAAAAGATAGAAAGCAGAGGGTTGGGCTAAATGGCCAATTTTCCCAATGGAGAAAGGTGAATAGTGGTGTACCTCAGGGATCTGTGCTGGGTCCGCTACTTTTTGACATATTCATAAATGACCTGGAAAGTGAAATAACGAGTGAGGTTATCAAATTTGCAGATGACACAAAACTATTTAAAGTTGTTAAAACCCAAGAGGATTGTGGAAAATTGCAAGAGGATCTTGATAAATTGGAAGACTGGGCATCAAAATGGCAGAATAAATTTAATGTGGACAAGTGCAAAGTTATGCACCTAGGGAAGAACAACCCAAACTATGGTTACAAAATGCAAGGTTCCACATTAGGAACCACCACCCAGGAAAAAGATTTAGGCGTCATTGTGGATAACATGTTAAAACCCTCGGCCCAGTGTGCAGCGGCAGCCAAGAGAGCAAATAGAATGCTAGGTATCATAAGGAAAGGAATGGAAAATAAAACAAAAGATATTATAATGCCTCTATACCGTTCCATGGTGAGACCGCACCTTGAATATTGTGTGCAATTCTGGTCGCCGTATCTTAAAAAAGATATAGCATTATTAGAAAAGGTTCAGAGAAGAGCCACCAAAATGGTAAAGGGGATGGAAGGATACTCCTATGAAGAAAGGCTAAAAAGGTTAGGGCTCTTTAACCTGGAAAAGAGACGGCTGAGGGGAGATGTGATAGAAGTCTATAAATTAATGAATGGAGTGGAACGGGTAAACATAGATCGATTGTTTACGTGATCAGAATATAGAAAGACTAGGGGACATACAATGAAGCTACAGGGTAAACTATTTAAGACTAATAAAAGAAAATATTTTTTCACTCAACGTGTAATCAAACTCTGGAATTTGTTACCAGAGGATGTAGTAAAGGCTGTTAGTGTAGATGGGTTTAAAAAAGTTTGGACAAGTTCCTGGAGGAAAGGTCCAACAAGCATTATTAAGAAGGGACCCAGGATATCAATGCTTGACCCAGTACAAGCATTGCGGAACCTGTGTCTTTTGGGGAAACTGCTAGGTACGTATGACTTAGATTGGCCACTGTTGGAAACAGGATACTGGGCTTGATGGACCTTGGTCTGACCCAGTATGGCATATCTTATGTTCTTAAGATAAGTCATGCAGCTGAGTTTTGAACAGATTGAAGGGGAGAAAGATCATTCAGAGGGAGACCAGCGAGGAGTAGGTTACAATAGTCAAGGCAGGAATTAACTAGTGAGTAGATAAGGGTCTTAGTAGTGTGAGTAGAAAGGAAAGGACGATTTTTGCTGATGTAGAGAAAGAAGTGGCAGGTGCCCTGAGAAAGAGAGAGTAGAGTCAAAGATGACCCCAGGTTTGCGAGCTGAGGAAACGGGGAGAAGTGTAGTGTTATCCACAGAAATAGAGAAGGGAGGAAGGGGGAAGGGGGGTTTAGGGGGAAAGATAAGGAGCTCAGTTTGGCGATGTTCAATTTCAGATGGCAGTGAGACATCCAGGCAGCAATGTTGGATAAGCAGGCAGAGATCCGGGACTGAATTCCTGGAGAGATTTCAGGTGCGGAAAGATAGATCCGAGAGTCATCACAAAGATGATACTGAAAACCATGGGAGGAAATAATGCACCAAGGGACTGAGTGCAGAGAGAGAAAAGTAGAGGCCCCAAGACAGAGCCCTGAGGTACACTAACTGAAAGCGGGATGGTAGTAGAGGAGGATGCACCAGAACAACAAACAAGGAGGCACAGGGTTGTACTCCCTTTGCCAGGAGGCGATAGCCCTCTCCTCATATGTGACATGCAATGGAATGCTCCTGCGGGTGGTCTACCTCCCGGGTCTGGACAACACCCTGGTGGACAGGCTGAGCAGAATCTTCCAGTTGCACGAGTGGTGCCTGGACCACAGTGTGCCTTCCCGGCTTTTCTGACTCTGGGGCGTCCTACTAGTGGACATATTTGCTAGCCTGGAAAACATGGAGTTGCCCTGCTTCTGCTCCCGCCAACTACACCTGTCCCAGGTGGCAGTGGATGTATTCCTCTTTCCTTGGATGCCTTCCTGCTGACACTGCTAGACGCCAAGACCTTCTTCAAGATCCAGCGTGACAGGGCATCACTGATTTTAGTAGCCTCCCGGTGGCCCAGGCAACCCTGGTTCCCGCTGCTTCTCTGTCTGTCAGCAAAAAAATAGAACCACAAATACTATTAAATCAGTGAAAGAAAACCACAAAGCAATTAAATCAGTGAAAGAAAAATCAAACCCAAAAGAAAAGGGGAAAGAAAAAAATTTTGACTTAAAAACAAAATATAAATGTTTCAAACAAAACCAAAATCAAATGTTGGAATGGCTGTTGTGCAGGGGGGAGAGAAAACCCCTCTGAATAACAGACAATTCCTTTTAATCTTTTTTTATATAATTTCTTTTCAATGTATGTGCTTAAAATTGCAAACACCAAGTGTGGTATCCAAAAGCCATTAAGCTAAGAAAATTTCGAACAAACCACAAGGCGTGAAATATTATAATACTTAGCTGGCAGTTGAAGCCGAGAGAATTCACCGTAGCTTTGGGGTGGTATACAGGCAAAATCTTGGGATGCTGAAATGACAAAAGCTTTCAAAACAGCACCTCCACGCTAAGAGAAACATACAAAAAAATGTGTGACACGGTACTGCGTTTCGGGTCACAATGGACCCTGTTTCAAGCTAACAGTATCCATAGAATATGACCAAATAGTCACAAAAGATGTAACATAGGTCTCGACTTAACCCACTTGGTATAAAAAAAATTTTTTCCCACGAAAGAATGGCATCTGACGTCACCAGCAAATAAAGCCTATTTGTAGCCAGTAGAATAGTGACGTGAAAAAATAGGGGAGTGACCAAAAAAATCCGAAAAAAACTAAAAAGATGAAAATACAAAATCATGTAAGAATGCTTCACCAATCAATTTCCAAATTTAAACCATTAGGAGAAACAGTATTCAGAAGAAAAATCCAACGTTACTCAAGAACCTGTAGTCTTTGTTTCTGATTTCCGCCCTGAGGATCTAACAGAACATGATCAATAGCTTGCCATTTAAAGTCCACAAAGGAATGCTGATATTGAATACAGTAGAACTAGTGGGGCTGAAATGGTTCTGGTATTAATTCTGGACTTATGTTCAGTTAGGCGCCTTTTGCCAGGTCAAGTAGTACATCACACATATCGTAGACCACAAGGACACGTCAGTAAGTATACAACAAAAGAAGAACAGGTAGTGTACCATTTAGCATTGAAATAAATGGCCCGTTGTGGTGTCACACCATTGTGTACCAAACTGAGATTGTTTACAATAAGTGTAATGGGCAGAGTCATACGAAAAATGGCCAGGTTTCATATGGTTAATTGAGGGACTATCCAAATTAACTGTTGAATGAACAACATAATCTCAAATGTTTCTCCCGCGTTGAAATGCTATCATTAGGTCCCTCCTAAAACAGGGATGGAGGGCTAGTACATGACAATGTTGTCGCAGAATATTAACCACCTGAGAGGAGCCAATCATATAGGGCAAAACTCCAACTATTTTATCAATGGTCATATCAGATTGAGGGCAAGAGATCAAAGCAGAAGATCGAGTAAACAGACATTCACGGTGTATATGTTTGACCTTCTTATATGCAGGAGCAATGATCCGGGAAGGGTAGCCTCGTTGCAAGAGACGGTGCTGTAAATCCTTTGAATGAAAAACAAATTGATCAGTAGTAAAACAAATCTTTTTAATCCGGAGGAATTGTCCAAGAGGTAAAGCTCTTCGTAAAGGGCCTGGATGATGACTCCAAAACTGTAAAAGTGTGTTCCGTTGTACTGGTTTACGGAATAAAGTAGAGCACAGATAATTATTCTGTTTGTAAAGACAAACATCCAAAAATTCAATGGTAGTGAAATGATGCTTAGCCGTAAATTTAATATTCGGCTTGATAGTATTAAGCCACACTAAAAATTCCAGCAAAACTTGTTTGGTCCAGAATTAACACCAGAACCATTTCAGCCCCACTAGTTCCACACTGTATTCAATATCAGCATTTTCATGTTCCGTTAGATCCTCGGGGCGGAAATCAGGAACAAAGACTACAGGTTCTTGAGCAATGTTTGACTACTCTGTGCAATCCGTACCTGTGATGGAAATCTGCTGGGCTACCACCTAGTCTTCATTCCATATCTTCGCAGCTCACTACTGCCTGGAGAGGTTCTTGATGGGACAGCCCCTTCGGCCAGGCCGTGTTCCGTAATCTCTTCGGGGTGTAGGCAGCTCCTGCCCTCCGACGCTGGTTTTCTGCCAGACACTTAGGTCTTGTGAGAGTCTCTCAGTTGGGACTCAACTGCTGCAGCTCACAGGTCACCTTCTGGTCACTGTTGGCATTTTGTACAGGCTCTCAGTAGCCTGTAGCTGGGGAGTCCCATATGTGAGGACTGACTTCCTGCTTGTTCCCAGAGAAAGCATAGTTACTCATCTGTAACAGGCATTCTCTGGGAACAGCAGGAATCAGTCCTCACAACCCTCCCTCCTCTCCTTGGAGTTTCTTCTTTACCGTATTTTAATTTTGGCATCTTAACTATGTCATTAGACTAAGGCAAGATGGCACCATAAGGGGACCACGCATGTGTGGTGCATCTCCCAAAGGCTTTCTTTGAAAGCTGGGGAGATGCTTCTGCACAGGCTCCATTGGCACTGACGTCACTCGTATGTGAGGACTGATTCCTGCTGCCCCCGGATAATACCTGCTACAGGTGAGCAACTATGCTATCTCAATTCAACCATACTTCAGCAACATCGACTCTGTTTAGCTCTGCCTGGAACTATCAGTTCTCAACAGACTACGTTCCTGCAAATAAAGCATATAGGAAATTTTTCTAGTGCATGACTTTACATCACCAATCCAAAAAGTAACCAATAACTAATTAGTTTTCATAGGTTTCATCGTCCCTTGGAGGAAACCTTTCAATGACCAGCTCTACAAAGATCTTCGTTTCGCAAATTGTTTTGCCAGGGGGGGTATTCAAGGTCTTTTCAAACGATTACAATGTATCTGAGAGCCTGAAACACAATGTACCTGAGAGTCGAGAGAACTATGTAAAGAAGAGAATGATGTGATTTCTGGAATCCAAGGGTTTACAGGATCTGAGACAGCATAGTTTTACTAGAGGTAGGACTTGTCAGACAAATCTGATTTCTATGACTGGGTGACCAGAAAATTGGATGGGGGGAGAATATTAGAAGTGGTATATTTAGATTTCAGCAAGGTCTTTGACACCATTTCTCATTGACGACTTACAAATTTCTAACAGGAACTCCTTTGCAAGTAAGGTAATACTGTGTGGTTTTAAATACAATCTCTCTGCCTGTGAGCTCTTAAAGGGGTTTTGTTTTTTTATTTTTAAAAGCTAATTCTTTTTCTATATTGCAAAACGGGGAATTTTTTGTGGTGTTGGGCATAGCTCAATCTGTTAGAGCTCATTGTTTCTTGAATCAGATCCAGCTGTTTGAAGCCACTGACCTCTTCAGGTTTTATACCCCTCCCTACCCATCCCAGCTCCCACCCACCCCATGTGAGCACTCTTGCTTTATATGACAACTCCCCAATTTGCTACACAAAGGGACATAGAACAGCTCTGTTAGAACACACTTAAAAGGGGTTAACTGCTTTTTCTCGTAAAGGATAGCTAAGGCTTTGGTAGGTTTCTCTCTTTTACTTCAACAGATACCAAAGCTCCACCAACGAAATAATGGCTGGGAAAAATCATATTGCCAAACTGTTGCTCCTGTTACAGCTTCTGCCTCTGTCCAGACAGAAAGCCCGATGTCAGTTGAAAGACTGGTTCCATGTGCAGGATGCCTGTAAGCTGAAGTCCTCATGAAACAAGTTGAGGAGCTCAAAGAGGTGGTGAGGCTGAGAAGCATTCGAGACAGTGAGAATTACATTAATAAAATGCTTCTTGAAACATCCAAGCTCTCCAACAGAGGTGAAGATGGGAGGATTCAGAATGAAGAGAGTTGGATATGAGTCACCGGAGCCTGCAGAATCCAACTCCTCCAGCCCTTGAATTGAGGAACCAGTATGCAGCCCTGGAAGTGGAGGAGGTGAAAGCATCGCAGGAAAGGGAAGAACCAGAGCTCATGCACCCTAAAGTTGCAGAATCAGTGACCACAAAGAAGCAAAGGATAGTGGTGGTTGGTTATTCTCTTCTGAGGGGTACTGAGGCCTCCATCTGCTGACTAGACTTGATGTCCAGAGAGATGTACTGTCTGCCAGATACCAAAATCTGAGATTATGGAGAGTTTGCTGGGACTCAAGTCTACTAATCCAATGTTGCTCATCTATGTAGGCACAAATGATACTGCTAGGTATCCCTCTGAGCATATCAAAAGTGACTTCATGGATTTGGGACAAAGAGTGAAGCAGAATGGTGCATCAGTGGTGTCTTCTTCAATCCTCCCTGTTGAGGGTAAAGGCTGAGGCAGAGAAGCTTGCATCCTGGAGATGAATGCATGGCTGCATGGATGGTATCATTGAGAGCGTTTCCTGGACCATGGGATAATGTTCCAAAGGCTACAGAGCAGAGATGGCATCCATCTGTCCAAGAGAGGTTGAAGTGTCTTCAGCAGCAAACTGACTAACCTACCAAAGAGGGCTTAAAACTAGATTTAAAAAAGGGGACTGTTGTAGTGGTTAATATGGAAGGACAGACTAGATAGGCCATGTGATCTTTTTCTGTCGTCATGTTTCTATGTTTCTACTGGGGATGGGTGAAGAAAGCCCCCAGGTAAGTGAAACATTAAATACCTTTATAGAAATAGGTAAAAGGGGCAACATCTGGATAGCAGTGTATATAAATGTCCATAGAATGAGAAATAAGATCCCAGATGTTGAGGCTTTAATGGAAGAGGATGACTTGGATTTAGTGGCAGTTACGGAGACATGATTCATGGACAACCATGACTGGGATATAATTATACAGGGCTATACTTTATTCAGGAAGGACAGGGTACGAAGAAGAGGAGGAGAGTGTCATTATATTTAAAAAGTAATATTAAAGCTATAGAATTACAGGGCTTAAAAGGGAGCAAGGAGGCAATGTAGGTTAAACTATAAAGAGGGAAAGAGAAATCCATTTGTATCGGTGTGATACACAGATCTCTCTCACAGGGAAAAGAAGTGGATGGAGATTTAACAGAAGACATAGGCAGTGTTGCCACGAAAGGAGAAGTTCTACTGATAGGTGACTTCACTATGTCAGTTGTTGATTGGTACATTCCTGCTGTGGTGTCATCTAGAAGTAAGGAGATCTTAGATTCTCTACAGGGAGAACTATTCCAGCAGCTGGTAACAGAATCCACATGTGAAGGGGCCATACTGGACTTGGTGCTTAGCAATGGGGAAAGTGTGTCCGATGTTATAGTGGGGGATCATCGTCATCCAGTGATCACCAGATGGTGTGGTTCTGTATTAGGACTAGGGCTGGTAAAATCCATTCAAAAGCCAGGGTTTTAGACTTTAGAAAAACTAACTTTGCTAAGATGGGACAGTACTTCAAGGAGTCGGTAGCAGGATGGAAACAGTTAGGGAATGTAGAAAAGCAATGGGCAAAACTGAAAGGAGATATTTTAAGGGCAACAAACCTTTTTGTTAGAAAGGTAAATAAATGTAAAAGGAAAAGGAGACCACTATGGTTCTCAAAAGAAGTAGCTGAAAAGGTGAAGAAAAAGAGGGAGGCCTTCATAAAATGCAAGAGATCACAAAGAGAGGGAGACAGACATCTATATTTGGAAAAAAAAAAGTTAGAGAAGCTAGCAAGATAGTCAATGAAGCAAACATATAAAGTGAAGAAGAAATAGCCAATGCAATAAAATGGGGAGATAGAACATTTTTCAGATAGGTTAGTGAGAGAAGGTAGCTAAGCTTGAGGAAGGGTCAATGATTTGGCAGCTGAGATTTAATGATAAAAAGTGCAAGATCACTTGGGCTGCAAAAATCCAAAGGAGTGGTACAGTGTAGGGGGCAAAGTACTTCTGTCCACAAAAGAAGAGCGGGAGCTGGGCGTGATTGTTTCTGATGATCTTAAAGTGGCTAAACAGATAGAAAAGATGACAGCAAAGGCCAGAAAGATGCATGGGTGCATAGGAAGGGGAATGGTCAATAGAAAAAAGCAGGTAACAGTGCCTCTGTATAAGTCTTTGGTGCGACCTCATTTGAAGCATTATGTGAAATTCTGGAGACAGCACCTTCAAAAGGATATAAACAGGATGGAGTCGGTGCAGAGGGTGGCTACTAAAATGGTTAGTGGTCTTCATTATAATGAATATGAGGACAGACTTAAAGATCTTAATATGTATATGTTAGAGGAAAGGCAGGATAGAGGAAATATGATAGAGATGTTTAAATTCCTCCGTGGCATATATGCACAAGAGGAGAGCCTCTTTCAATTGAAAGCAAGCTCCTCTATGAGGGGACATAGGATGAGGGTGAAAGGGATAGAGTCAGGAATAATCTGCAGAAATATTTCTTTACAGAAAGAGTGATAGATGCGTGAAATAGTCTCCCAGCAGAGGTGGTAGAGACGGGGACAGTATCTGAATTCATAAAAGCATGGAACCAACACAGAAGATCTCTAAAGGAAAAATGGGGACTATTGTAGTTGATATGGAAGGTCAGACTAGATAGGCCATGTGTTTTTTTTCTGCAGTCACATCTCTAAATAAACTGCCCTTGGGATGGACCCTAAAGTGACTGACTGGGTTAGAAACCGAGTGGGAGGCAACAGAGGGTAGTAGTAAATGGAGTTCACTCTGAAGATAGGAGCTGTACCAGTGGTGTGCAGGGCCAGCCCATCTGCTAGACGGGCTAGGTGGCTGCCTAGGGCAGCAGACCTCGGTGGGTGGCATGGTATGACACCCACAGCAGCCCATCTGCTTCTGACCTCCCTTCAACAGGATGTTGCCTTGGGGGAGGTCAGAAGCAGCAGGTCTTGTATACTGAAGTACATTGCCTGCTGCCCCCATCGAGCCGTGCAGAATCGGTGGCAGCATGACTGGGTGGGAGGGCATGGCTGAGGCTGCTGCCCAGGGTGGAAGAAACCCTTGGGCTGGCCCTGGTGGTGTGCTGCAGGGATCAGTCCATAGTCCTGTTCTTTTTAACATTTTTGTAAGCGATATTGCATAAGGTCTGTCAGGATAGGTTTACCTCTGCAGACGATATCAAAATCTGCATCAGGATAGACACCCTGAAGACGTGAATAACATGAGAAGGGATCTAGTGAAGCTTGTAGAATGATCACAAATTTAGCAGCTAAGATTTAATGCTAAAAAATGAACATTCATGCATTTGGCCTGCAAAAATCCAAGGAAGTGGTACGTGTAGGAGATGAAGTACTTCAATGCATAAAAGAAGAGCAGGACTTGGGGTGATCTTACTGGATGATCTTAAAGTGACCAAACAAGTAGAAAAGGTATTGGCAAAAGCCAGAAGAATGTTTGGGTGCATAGGGAGAAGAATGGTCAGCAGGAAAACAAAGGTGATAGTGGCTTTGTATACGTCTCTAGTGAGACCTCATTCGGAGTACAGTACTCTGTACAAGTCTGTAAATTGTGCCTTCAAAAGGATATAAACAGGATGAAATTAGTCTAGGGGGCAACTACTAAAATGGGAAGTGGTCTTCGTCATAAAGCATATGGGTATAAACTTGAAGATCTCAATATATTTCCTTTGGAGGAAAGACGAGAGAGGGGAGATAAGAGACATTTAAATTCCCTCTTTCAATTGAAAGGAAGCACTAGAATGAGGAGGATTCATGTGATGAAGATGAAGACTCAGGAGTAATCTAAGTGAAATTCGTCTCTTGCTTGTTATGTGACTGTAGAAAAAAACATTCCCGATGTACATTAAATGCATGCTTACTAGCCCTATGGATAACTTATTTATTTATTTACATTCTCTTATATACCGTGCTATTCTGCATCAGTGTGGTTTACATTGAACAAACTGAAATTACATTGAACAGGGCATTATAACTTGGAGATAACTATTTTACAGGGAACATGGGCTATGGAGGGTTAAGTGGCTTGCCCAAGACCACAAGGAGCACCTGTGGGACTAGAAACCCCAGTCCTTCTGGCCCAAGGTTGCTGTCCTCTAGTGGGATTTGAACCCCCGACCTTCTGGCCTGAAGTACCTTGCCCCAACCACTAGGCCACTCCACTCCAACTTGACTTGGATAACCTCGTTCATAAATCCGAGTTGAGTTTCACTTGTGTTTTACCCTACTCCACCCAGGTTCGCTTTGTGAGGGATTTAATATTATCCCATTGGGATATATTGATGGTGCATTCAATTTTTAAAGCTCCTCCGTTTTTTTTCGTTTCGCAGGGGTAGGAATTTGAGAGATTTGTTGGTACATTCTCGCTGTAGACAGGTTTCTGTTTCAGACTGTAAAGGTCATAGAAAATGTAATCGGTGTGTTGTTTGTGCAGTTACGCTTGAGGTGGAGATTTTTAAGCATCCCTTTTTGGGGTTTACTTACCGGTTACATGGAGATACAACATGTCAGTCTAGTGGAGTGATTTATGTTATTTTATGTCCATGTCAGTTACTTTACATTGGCCAGACTTCCCATCAATTTAAAACACAGATTATTGATCATTTGTCAGGCATTCGGCAGGGGGTAGAATCGACACCTTTAGTTGCGCATTGGAAGAGCTTCATTGTTTTGTTTTAGAACAAGTGAGGGGTGGAGAGGGTGGTGATTATCATCAGCTATTGTGCCGTAGGGAACAACAGTTCATTTTTTCATTGGAATAGTGTGGAGCCCAATAGGTTAAATTCTCAGATTGAACGGCATTGGTTCTATTAACTGTAGGAAACTTTAAATCTAGACATAAGTGCACGTGCGCTAGCGTTTTTTCCTGAATTGTCTTTCACTCTGGCGGTACACAAGATCGGACTCATGTAAAAAGATGGGAGACTGAAGATCAGTGGGGTTTATTTAATAGATATGGAGTGCTTATATGTGATTCTTAAAGAATTTATTTTTAAGTTTTGTGGTGTTTTGGGTTTTTGTAGAGTGGAGAAAAGGCATTCAATTTCTAATGTGAATTTGAAGTTTCCCTGATGAAGCGGCTGATTGGTGAAACTGTGGTCCATGGTTGGAAATTTGGAGGGAGATTTTGGAGATTTGGAGATCTTCCAGTTGAATGATCAGTGTCTTTAGTGTATCCTTGTGCTATTAAACAAGATACATCGGATTCAAATATAAACCCGATCTGTTTGAAAAGACATGATCGATGTGTGGAAGAAAGTTTTAAGAAGTCTTGTCATCATATGATATGGGATGGCGATACTGAACAGTTAACGCAGCAAGACGGCACAACATGGCAAGATTGATTTAAATATAACTGTTACATTTTTGGCAAGGAGAAGAGTGCAAAAAGAATTCTATGACTGTGTGAATATATAAAGCAAATCCAGTTAACAGGTTTTGTTATGTTTTGTTGTAAATGCTTTACAGGAACACAGCTTTTTTAGATTTGGCTGTGCTTCTATAGCTTTTATGTGGTTTTGATGGCGATTTAAATTAATTTGTATTAAATAGGTGCTCATATTTCTTCACATATTGTGTGTAGGGTATTTCTTGTTTTATATGGTGAATGAGGCAAAGAAATGTATAATATATGTATAACATCATTTATGATTTATAAAGTATATGATGAAAGTATAGTAATATAAAACTTCATTTTAATATTATTTAAAACATTTTGAATTGAGTATTTTGGCATTCTGTGAAATTAAGTGTATTAATATAAGGGCATTGATATATGTTAATGTTGGTAATGGACTCGTGAAGTCCTGGGTTGCATGTTTTGATCATTTGCAACTTTATGGTGATTTGTTTTAAGTGGTTTAGTAGAAGTGGAAATTAATTTATAGTTTTATTTCTGCACTGTTGTTGTACATTCCAAGTTTGGCTTTTGGGGTTCCCAGATTAATTATTGTCTTCCTCTTTCTAAATTGTGATCCCTTGCTCTTTGTGTGGTGACTGTCTATGTTCTGCATGTGTAACCGAGCTGAGGTATTCTGTTTATGTAGTTTCTATTTGACAGTGCCACTTGTTCTCTTTCCCCGGTAGGAGATGTATTGGTATTCTCTGAGATGTACTGGTTTAATATTTGCAATGTTGCCTTTTGATAGGTAGTGTCTGGTGCTTTGTGAGTCCTGGTAGTGCTGTTATGATACGGCGGATTTGCTATGGGTTCTAAATGGGCAGTGTTTGTAGTACTTCCTAATGTGCCTGGCGGTTGGCACTGGAGTATAATAATGTAGAAATATGGTAGTCTTTCTTTATCCATATACTCATTAAGAGGAATGTTTACTAAAAGTTAGTGCATGTTAACATTATGCAAATATTTATGCAAATGATGCCCCTTATGCAAATGGCACCCCATACCGAGTCTCCACACAAGGCCCTGCACCCCCCTTGGGCTGCCCCTGGCTCCAACTGAATAAAAATCCTTTCCTTCATCTTCTCAAACCCCTGGGGGAGGGGGAGGGGGTTCAGAAGCAACACAAAAGAGAAATAAATTATCTCTGTTTAAAGTACAGCAACAACACAGAAGGAAGTTACCCACCCTTACCTACATCTCTGTCTCATACCTCCCCCAGCTCTTTATAAAATTCCTCTTACCCTGGCAGCATACACTCCTCCATCATCCCTTTCACACACACACAACCAAAACACCAAAGTTCTTTGTCAAAGCCCCCCTTCCAGCATGCACTCTATCATGGCTGTCTCTCAATTTCCCCCACCCTGCATGCCCCATGGCCCTCTTTCAGTCACCACTCGACCATAGCGTTCATTCCTTAGATGAATCCCACCCCCACTCCTCTGCAACTTTCTCTCTCTTCCCCCTTCTTGCATACATTTAACCAGTTCTCTTCTGTCTGGCCGCATTCACACTCCCCCGCCTGGTTTGCTGTTCTTCTCTCTGGCATACTAACAGTATTAAGACAAGTAAATCATGCGATGTGGTGTATGATTTCCTGAAGAAAGAGAGATGGGATAGGATGTCAGATTCTGTATTTTTATTTATTTATTTATTTAACATTTCTTCTATACCCCGCTATTAAAATCAGCGCGGTGTACATCGAACAAGAATACTGCAATGTAGTCTGAAAGGAATACCTATTGCTAAGGTCTATGGGAGTGGGGTGCCAACTCTGCTCAATTCTGCAAACCTAAGTTTGGTTAAAGTGTTTGCAGCCCAGGCAGATGCCACTTGATGGATGCTGAAGTGGAGAGTGTGAGTTTTGTTGTTAAGTGCATGTTGTAACTATACCTTAGGTTTCCATGGCAAGCTGTAACTAGAAGTAGATTGTAGGGATGTTAAAATGACATGGGAAATATTTTGGACATTGAAAAAAGTAAAGATTCATTTTCCCCTCCAGTTTGTCACAAGCTGGCCTCAAACTGTAACTTTGGGTTGGAAGGCAGGCATCTTGCAGATTTCATCACATCTCCATGAAAGCTGGTTCTAGCCAGCCTGTTCTTCTCTAACAGAGATGTTTACCTAGTCTAATTAAGATCCTGTTTGATCACTAACTGGACAACCAGGATCTAGATTAGGCTTGGTAAAAGCCTCTGATAACATATTTAGATATGGTTTCACAGATTTTCTGGCACAGGAACATAACAAAATAAAATCTTTGGAGTAAAACTCGACAGCAGGAGCCAATAGATTCACAAGGCAAAAAAAACAGTATTTTCTATAGAGCTGCAGACCAGACAAACTTTAGGCCAATCAGAAAACAGGAAGGAAGATCATCAGCACTACGTGAGTTAAGAGTAGGCTGTCCTCTAACCCAAAGGTCACTAGTTTGAGACCAGCCTCTGATTGTGAGAAAAAAAAAGCTAGTTGGCTTTTTTTTCAGAGAAGTAGCCTAGTGATTAGAGCACTGGCTTGGTAACCAAGAGACAAGGGTTCAGTTCTCACTAGCACTCCTTGTGACCTTGGGAAAGTCACTTAGCCCCCCATTGCCTCAGACGAAAGGTCTGGTAATCTACTACCAGTCACACTGAGAAAACCCAAGAGCTGCTGGGTCTCCAGGAGTCAGCATTGATTCAAAGGCACATATTGCAATTTGGGTTTTTTCATTTACCTGAAAACTCTAGTAACCTTTTACCTTTGATTTTTGTTTAGGCAACAGCCACAGCTACCTATTTAATTAACAAAATTGCCCTGAAATGAAAATTTATAAAAACAAAGCAAAAATTAATTGAAACAAAATAAAACAAAACAAACTGCAAATGACATGAAGCAATTTATTTTTGCCTGTACACCCCTAGTAAATTGAGGGTAAACTTACGTTTGATGCAGCCCCTAGACAAAAGGAGAAAGGAAGGAATTTTTTCCAGGCAGTGAAACCAGTCCTTGTAACCTCCAGGCTCCTGGTCTTTGGAGGTGACTTCAATTGTGTGGAGTAGTCTGGACTGGGGCGCCACTCTAAAAGCTCCTGGATATGATGAATTTACCTTAACAACAATGATAAAGCCAGGACTGCATCCTGGATCAAGGCAGTGAAACAAGACATAGCACCTCACATAGCACACATAGTTAACCTATCCCTACAACAAGGAATCATGCCCTCAGAACTAAAGAAATCAGTCATTAGACCGATCCTAAAAAACACTACACTCAACGGAGAAGACCCAGCCTCCTACCGTCCCATATCAAGTATCTCATTCCTGGCAAAGATCATAGAAAAAACGGTCCTTCTACAACTCCAAGACCATCTGACTGACAGTGCTCCTCTTGATGACCAGCAATATGGCTTCAGGCAACATCATGGAGTTGAAACCCTGTTACTAGTTCTACTTAACAACCTCCTAAAGGGCCTTGAAAACAAAAAGAAAATGTACATTCTTGTATTCATTGACATCTCAGCTGCCTTTGATACAGTTAATCATGGGACCCTCATAAATAGGATAAAATCAATAGGAATAACAGGAACCCCACTAAAATGGTTCTCATCCTACATCTCAAATCGAACACAACAGGTTCAATTCAACGGAGAAAAAGCAGAATCTTTCTCACAAACACAGGGAATCCCCCAAGGCTCTGCTCTCTCAGCACTTCTGTTTAACATATATATGCAGCCACTATGCAAAATTTTCTCACGGCACGAAATTAATTACCACATCTATGCCGATGATATCATGCTATACACACAACTAGACACTAAAAACCCAGACTACAACCCACTGGAGACATGTATCGGAGAGATGCAAGACTGGTTACAACAAAGTAGTATGTCAATTAATCACAAAAAAACCGAAGTAATGTATATCTCCAAAGAACCGAATTTTGACCCTCCCACATCAATAACACTATGTAACAACACTTACCAAACAAAAAAAGAAATAAAGTATCTAGGAGTCACATTTGACTGTGACCTAAAGATGGAAAAACACCTCCGAAAGACCAACAGAGCAGTTTTCCACAAGCTTAGAGTGCTCCAACCCATTCGGAATATTATTGATCCCCAAGACTTCAGAACAGTGGCCCAAGCACTCATCATGCCACATTTTGACTACTGCAACGCCATCCTACAAGGTTTACCTAAAAAAACCCTAAACATATTACAAATGGCACAAAATGTAGCTGCCAGGGTCATAATGAAGAAAAATCTAAGTGACCACATCACACCAGTACTAATTCAATTACACTGGCTACCCATAACAGCTCGCACAAAATACAAAATACTAACAACCACCTTCAAACTCATCCACAACTTAGCACCTTCCTTCCTCAACAACCTAGTAAGATTGCAACCTCCTACCCGAAACAGAAGAACCCACAATTCCAACATCCTTCACACTCCAACAGATATAAGATCTGCCAAAGCTAACACCAGCCACAGGGCTTTCTCATATGCGGCGCCAACACTGTGGAACCAACTCCCACCAGAACTACGAGCTAGCAATGACCTTCTAGACTTCAGAAAGAAACTCAAAACGCACATTTTCCAATCACATTTCAACCTGAACTAAACCCACAGATGGAGCAGCCCCTGACCACTGTGTCCAAGAAGATTATCCTGTATATATGTATTTATGTATATATGTAAATGAACTCCCCCATAGCTAAGAAGTGTTAACTCTGTATGATGTGCTTTTCTGACAATCTGTATGTAAACAAAATTTGTACCTGCCTTGATTCGGCAGTTTCACAATAGTAATCCTACCCGCTTCTGATCGCTGGAAGGAGCGGGCTACAAATGCTTGCTAAATAAATAAAATAAAAGGACTGGTGCAAGGGTATTAGGCACTCTGGGCAAAACTTAGGGGTATGTTTACTAAACCGCGCAAGATAGTGCGTTTTTGTGCCCCGCACATGTGCGCGCTGCACTAACGGGCCCGCACAAGTGCGCGGCGCGCTGAAGTGCGATAGAGGCGTGGAAAGGCATTCCGAGGGTGGAGGAAGGCTCCCGAGGGGCGGAGGGACGGGGTCAATGGGTGAAGAGTGGGAGGGGAGAGGCTCCCCGCACAGGAGTGGGGCTGAAAATCAAGCTAAAAAATACCGCGAGTGAAAACCTCGCGTTAGAGCCGATTTAAAGGGACGAGAAACCATTTCCGTCAGCAATGTACAGCAAAACCGGGGAAATCTACAAAACGTGAGCAGTGTGATACATGTGCACAGAACAAAATAGCAAATAACAATTAAAAATGACCACAACAAAATTCTAAAAAATTATAATCCAGCTGGGCAACAATTATATCAATGGGTAACATTAAAAAACACTCCCTGGAAAGCTCCAAAAAAAAGAAATGATTTTTGGAAGGGTCTACGCTCCGTAGACCCTTCCAAAAATCATTTCTTTTTTTTGGAGCTTTCCTGGGAGTGTTTTTTAATGTTGCCCATTCATATCACTGTTGCCCAGCTAGGTTATGTTTTTGCCCCTTTTTTCAAGGTCATTTTTGAGGTTTATTTGCCCTTTTGTCTCCATACAAGGCAAATGAGCCCACAGTAAAATTGTGCAGAGCAGGGTTTCTGACCCGTACGGCCAGGTTTCCTATCTCCAGGGACTGCACTGTCTCTGTGACCACAGTGTGGTGCAGCGGACACAGCCAGTGCCTGTAGGACCAGAGGGTCACAGGTTCAAATCCCAGCTGGGGCTCCTGCCAACCCAGCCCCCATATTTTACCCACCACTAAACAGAGATAGTAAAGACACTCCTTTATTGCAGAGAACATAAGCATGGTTCAAACACCTATATTTTACCCTACACCGCATACACACCATAACAATGGGCATTACCTACAGCCGAGTCCCCCAAATGCAGTCCTGGAGTGCCACAACTCAATCAGGTCATATGTTGTTTCCAAGATAAGGACATGTCAGCATGTTGGCGGAAGGGTACAGGTGGTGGAGGGGGCAGTGGCTGCTAGCCACAGCAGACAGTGGCCTAGCCCTGTGCAGGCTGGCACCGTCCACTGCAACAGACAGGCTCTGGTGGATGTACAGTCATGGACTCCACAGGGAATGCAACTTATCTGTGGCAACACGGTGGTGCAGTGCACACAGACAGTGTGTATAAGAACAAAAGGTCACAGGTTCAAAGCCCAGCTGGGGCTACTGCCAATCCAGTCCACATATTTTTCCCACAACTAAACCGTGATAGTAAGGACAAACCTTTATTGCTGAGAACATACGCATTGTTAATACGCCTATATTTTACCCCACCGAGCACAGACACCATAAACAAGCACATTACCTAGAGCAGAGTCTCCCAAATGCAGTCCTGGAGGGCCCCACACCATTCAGGTTCCATGCTGCCTCTAATAAAGATGCCTGTGCTGCATATCTATGCACCACCCCCATGTTATGCAGATGTAGCTCATGCATATTCATGAGGGACAGCATGAAAACCCGAACAGTGTCTGGCACACCAGGACTGGAGTTGGGAACCTCTGCCGTAAAGCAGCAGCCAACAGGGGCAGACACACCCACACCCACACCCACAGGCCCCATTGGCCAATGCCTCCTGGAGAGGCAGGACATTGGGCCCTGCGTGCATCTCCCAATACTAGCACTTGCATCCATTAGCAATGCAACCCTACACCTGGGTATACGGTACACAGCTCTCAAACGTTTGCTATGAGTACTGGCAGATAGAAATTCCTACGTTAAGCACAGTTTGCTGATTGAGCTCCATCATAACAATCATTCTGATGTCTGCGGTGTGTGCTTCAGGTCTGGTCTCTGACAGTGTTTACCACCCTGGGGAGTGACCCCCAACAGTATTGCGTACCATATCCATGCCTGTACTGTGCCCAGGACTGGTGTGGTGGGCATGGCTGCTGAACTCCTCTATAGTAGCACAATGCTGGCATAGGTGTCGGAGTGTGTGTCTGTCTATACAGTGTGTGGTGGCTGCAAACACCTTCCACAGCCCACACTGCCAGCACTGTTGCCAGTATTGGCCTGCCAATGTGCATAATGAGGAGCAAGGTACCATGGGTATAGCCCGGACAGGGTGGCCTGGCCAGGGTGCATCTGCACAGGGCATAGGGCACTGACTGGGACATTTTAGTGCCCGGCCACCACCTACACAGACAGGGTGACCTCAGTATGTCCTGCTGGGAGATCACTCTCTCCCTGACTGTGCAGTGACGACAGCATGGCTAGGCACCCCCATAGTGCTATATAGTATTTCTCTCATGTGATATTTATGGGTTTCCTTTTGGGGCCCAGTTACTGACTTATCTGCTTGTGTGTGCTGCCATCCCAGTTCTGGGTGCATGCATTTCCACCAGGAACATGCACTATGGACTAACTAGCAGACTGTTTGCAGCTGGTATGTGTCTTGATGGAGTGCCTTGCAGGGTGCAGCGGCTGAAGGCTTGCTGCAGGAGAATATCAGATAGTGGTGGAGTGCAGCTTAGCATATACAGGCCTAATGTCTGTGTGCTATTGTGTTATGGTTATGTACAGAGCTGCATTGACTGCCCTGAAGGGTGTCTTTTCCCCAGCAGGACTGGGGTTGATGGTCCCCTCTACTGCCACCATTGCAGGGAGGTAGAATGTGGATCTGTTGATGGGAGACCCTGTTTACCACCCTCAGCCCTGGAGGAGGAGGGTGGTAATCCTCCTAGGGTTCCATAGGGGCAACATCTGACTGAGACAGACAGATATATCCAAGATGTTTCTGCAGAAACTACCTATCTCACACATTAACACTGCTTTGTACCTGCATCATGGCCTCTTTCAGCTATGGAAGGTGCTGTGGACCTGGTGCTGGGCGCCTCACCGCACCCTCAGGGTGAGCACAGTACCCGCACAATGTGACGGTGTGTAGCTACTCTGTGCCAGTAAAACACACGGTCTGTACCCCCTACCAGGCCGAGGTGCTGTGGGGGTGCATACCCCATCTTGTGTTTATCTGATGACAGCTGATTTGCATGTGCAGTGCGGGTACGGGTGGGCTAACCCTATCCTGGTGACCACAGCAGACTGTCTGTGTGGTGACGTGCAGGCTCTCTGCAGCCAGCCAGGGGCTTGCTAGCAGCTGTAGCCCAATGGTTATTTCACTGCCTGTGAAGCCAGAGGTCATGGGTTCAAACCCACAGTGGGGTTCTTTGATAGGGCTGGCCAAGGCATTATCTCTTTTTAATGTACATTTTTGCTGTCAGCAAAAACACCCTCAGCGTACTGTACCCATAAGGTGCCTCTGAGGGCGCTTTATAGGGCGCCCTATAGGGCACCTTATGGTTCCCGTCCATATAAGGTGCACTATACATTATCCTGTGACGCAACTTATAGGGTGCCCTGTAGGGAACATTTTAGGGTGCCGTGGTGCACAGTGCACTTTATAATGTGCCCTATGGAGTGCCTTATAGGGTGCCTTATACGGCATTTTCAATTACGGCACGTGAGGGCGTGTTTGCTGGCAGCAATTAATAAAATAAAAATAAAGTGCTGCAGGAAACAAAACATACATTGCAAAGCTGATGCCTCAGCCAGCCTTACGTATTAGGCACCCTGGGGAGCAAACTCATGACCCCTGTATCAGCAGTCAGTGCCTTAACTATTGTGCTCCACTGCTGCTCCTCCTTGCATGTCAGCGCACCTACGTATGCTTTTCATTCCTTACACTGCACAGTGCTGCCATCAAAAACAGTACTCTGACTTTGTGGTACCTCATACGGCACCCTATAAAGCGCCCTATAAGCAACATTCTAGGGTGCCTTGGCGGACAGTGCACTTTAAAATGTGCCTTATGGGGCGCCTTATGTTAACACACTTTGAGAGTGCGTTTGCTAGTAGTGATAATTAACATAAAAATAAAATGCCTCCTAAAGCAATCTTCCCCATAATATGTAATGCCTCAGCCAGCCTTGTTCATTGGGCACTGTGGGGGATTGAACCCCTGATCCCTGCACTATTGGTCAGTGTCTTAACCATTGTGCTGTGGTTCTGTTCCTGTGCTTGCACATCAGCGCGCCGCCTTATGCCTCCCAATATTAAAATGCCTCCTAAAGCAATAGCACACTGCCTTATGCCCATCAGCGCGCCGCCTTATGCTGCCCAATATTAAACTGGCTCCTAAAGTAATGCCTCAGCCAGCTGTCTTCATTGGGCTCTGTGGGGGATTGAACCCTTGATCCCTGCACCATTGGTCAGTGTCTTAACCATTGTGCTGTGGCTCTGCTCTTCTGCTTACACATCAGCGCGCCACTTATGCCTCCCGCACAGCTTTCTCATGCGCTAATAAGCGGGGCGCACATGGGCGCCGCGCACCTAAGCGCATATGTAAATCACGGTTTTTCTTTTTCACAAAGAAACGCCCACTCCTTATATGGCACCCGCACACTAGCGCGGCCCGCACATTAGCGGGGTTTTAGTAAACATACCCCTTAGTCTTTGCGACCCCTCACTATTAGCTTTTAGACTGCTAGCACCCACCTACCCCCCTTCCCACAATTTTGATTATTGAACTCAGTTTTAATCATCTCAACATCATCCTTCCCAGGGCTGTCCTATAAAAATGTGACAATTAACCCTCCATTGCCTCAGGTACAAACTTAGATTATAAGCCCTCTGGGATAGGGAAATACCTGACTGAAAGGCACGAGCTAAATTCTAATAGATAAATAAAATAAATATTGAACTTTGCGTTATAAATATATATATAATGAGGGAAACTACAAAACGCCACGTACCAGGGTAAATAGAATATTTGCATATTGCCCATTCTTCCTGCACTGATGACTCTCTGATTTTGTATGGCTGCTTTGTTCTGATTGTAGTTGTGCTTTTCTGCCCCCTCCCTCAGAAGCTGTTGTCCTAGGAGACGGCCTAGTTTGACTAGGGGTTGCGCTGACTCTGGATAAAATGAATTAATTGATGTATACCAAGAAGATTATCAGACAAACAGGATGCAGCACAAGCACTGGCAAGTCAAATGCAAGGCATTGATAAGGCAGGCAAAGGGAGAATTTGAGAAGAAGCTTACTGCGGAAGCAAAAACACGAAGTAAAGACCTTTTCAAGTACATTCGTAGCAAAAAACCTGTGAGAGAGTCAGTTGGTCCATTAAATGATAAAGGGGTTAAAGGAGCACTAAGAGGCGACAAGGCGATAGCGGAGAGACTAAATGAATTCTTTGCTTCAGTCTTTACTGAGGAAGATGTAGGGATGTTACCCATGACTGAAGTGGTATTTAAAGGTGCGGAAGAATTGAAGGAAATATCGATACATCGGGAAGATGTATTACAACTATTAGATAAACTGAAGAGTAGCAAATCACCTGGCCCGGATGGTATACATCCAAGGGTGTTGAAAGAACTGAAATACGAGATTGCAGAACTGCTATTAGTAATCTATGAACTATCATTAAAATCATCTCTAATACCTGAAGATTGGAGGATCGCCAATGTAACACCAATTTTTAAAAAAGGTTCTAGGGGTGATCCGGGAAACTACAGACCGGTGAGCCTGACATCAGTACCGGGAAAAATGGTAGAAACCATCATAAAGAATAAAATTACTCAGCATGTAGATAATCATGACCTAATGGGAGACAGCCAACATGGCTTTAGACAAGGAAGATCTTGTCTTACTAATCTGTTATGTTTTTTTGAAGGAGTGAATAATCAGGTGGACAAAGGTGAGTCGGTTGATATTGTGTATCTGGACTTTCAGAAAGCCTTTGACAAGGTCCCTCATGAGAGACTTTTGGCAAAACTAAAGAGTCATAGGATAGGAGGCAGTGTACTATTGTGGATCAGGAACTGGTTAAAAGATAGAAAGCAGAGGGTAGGGCTAAATGGCCAATTTTCCCAATGGAGAAAGGTGAATAGTGGTGTACCCCAGGGATCTGTGCTGGGTCCGCTGCTTTTTGACATATTCATAAATGACCTGGAAAGTGAAATAACGAGTGAGGTTATCAAATTTGCAGATGACACAAAACTATTTAAAGTTGTTAAAACCCAAGAGGATTGTGGAAAATTGCAAGAGGATCTTGATAAATTGGAAGACTGGGTATCAAAATGGCAGATGAAATTTAATGTGGACAAGTGCAAGGTTATGCACCTAGGGAAGAACAACCCAAACTACGGTTACACGATGCAAGGTTCCACATTAGGAACCACCACCCAGGGAAAAGATTTAGGCGTCATTGTGGATGCCATGTTAAAACCCTCAGCCCAGTGTGCAGCGGCGGCCAAGAGAGCAAATAGAATGCTAGGTATGATAAAGAAAGGAATGGAAAATAAAACAAAAGATATTATAATGCCTCTATATCGTTCCATGGTGAGACCGCACCTTGAATATTGTGTGCAATTCTGGTCGCCGTATCTTAAAAAGGATATAGCGATTTTAGAAAAGGTTCAGAGAAGAGCCACCAAAATGGTAAAGGGGATGGAAGGATACTCCTATGAAGAAAGGCTAAAAAGGTTAGGGCTCTTTAACCTGGAAAAGAGACGGCTGAGGGGAGATATGATAGAAGTCTATAAATTAATGAACGGAATGGAACGGGTAAACGTAGATCGATTGTTTACCTTATCAGAATATAGAAAGACTAGGGGACATGCAATGAAGCTACAGGGTAAACTATTTAAGACTAATAGAAGAAAATATTTTTTCACTCAACGTGTAATCAAACTCTGGAATTTTTTTACCAGAGGATGTAGTAAAGGCTGTTAATGTAGCTGGGTTTAAAAAAGGTTTGGACAAGTTCCTGGAGGAAAGGTCCATAAACCATTATTAAGAAGGGACCCAGGATATCAATGCTTGAACCAATACAAGCATTGTGGAACCTGTGTCCCTTGGGGAAACTGCTAGGTACATATGACCTAGATTGGCCACTGTTGGAAACAGAATACTGGGCTTGATGGACTTTGGTCTGACCCAGAATGGCATATCTTATGTTCTTATGATGCACATTCACTAGCGGTACACGGAAAAGCCAGATTGTTTGCCTGTAGAGAAACATCTCTGTCTGCATAGCTCAGGTACAGATCGTACCCTCTAGCTATTCTAACCACTGCATGGGAAAATGCCTGCTGAGCACGTCTGAAATTACCCGTTTTGGAAGGTGAGTTTGGAGAATGAATAATAAGCCCCTACAAAACTCCAGAACAACAAAGGAAGTAGAAAGGCTTTATGAAGGCCAGAGATCAAGAGCATTCTTTTATAACATGGTTCAGGAGTGATGAGATGACAGCAAGACCTGCTTCCGGTCTCTCTTTCAAAAAGAAGATAACTGGAGAACACAACAGGAAAAGAGAAGGTGCACTTGTATATGGCTGCACCCAGACGTGAGCTGTGGGAAACACATGAATAGGTTCATATGCAACCAGACAAAAGCAGAGATGAGACAGTTGCATGCAGTCACTGAAGGAGCCCTGAAGATCTTGGCTAGGAGAGAAGCTGTATGAATCCTTAAAGGGAAGAGCTAAAAGCAATCATATTACCCAGCCACAGGACCGAGGGAGCAATATGCAGAATTCTCCAGAAGTAATGGTGGGATGTATTACAGAATATTACCAGAGACTGTTTAAAGAATGCAGCATATTAACTCAGGAGATCCGGGCCTTCCTAGGAAACGTCCCTGTGCCCAGGCTGTCAGCAGTGACGTCTCAGCCCCTCACAGTCCCAGCCATGGGGCCAGAGGTCAGCGATGCCACTTCAAATGTGAACTGTAAGAGAGCTCCAGGGAGCGAGGGGCTCACTGCGGAATTTTACCAGACCTTCAGAGCTATGTTGGCTAGGGACCTGACTAGCATGTATAACGTCTTCCTGAAAGAAGGGTTTCTGACACAGTTATTGCAGAAATCCCTTCTGATACTGCCACACAAAGAAGGGAGTAAAAAACAGTTGACAAGCCAGAGACCTAAATCACTACATGAGTATAAATTATTAGCTAAGGTTCTGTTGAACAGTTTGTCTACAGTGGCCCCATCCCTCATTTCCCCAGAACAGGAATGCGCTGGAAAAGGCAGGCAGCCTGCCAAGAACCTGGCCTATGTGCAAGATTTACTGGCACAGCAAGAGAGATGAGTGATTTCTTTCAGCCTAGTGAGTCTAGATCAGGAAAAAGCCTTTCACCAGGTTGATCAGAGCTACCTTTAAGGCTCTTAGACAAGAAGGCATTCCTGGGACTTTTGTTAAATGGCTATCTTGTCTCTACCACTCTGCACACACAGTGTCCAGTACCTTTCCTGTGGTAGCTCAAGATGAGTTATGTTCAGGTTCAGTACATATTTCCCTGTCCCCAGAGGGTTTGCAATATAACAGGCCAATGCAGAAAGCCGGCGCTAGACCCGCACTGGATCGATTGTTTAACGTTCCTGACAACGCACATATTTTAATGTGCGATGCAGGAAGGTTCGGATATGCAAATGCCCACCACGGTAACCCTGCGCATACAAATGAGCCATCGCAGTGTTAAGCTGGAAGAGCAAGCCAAACATATGCGCACAATAAGTCTGCGCTAGTTTGACTTGCTCTCCAAGCACTGGTAGCTAATTTGCATTTTTTCCTTCAGTCATCCCTCTGCTTTCTGGCTATTTATGTTCAAACTGTTTATTAAATTTATTAAGTCAATAAAACATTTAACATAATCAAACTTTATCCAATACAACCAAAAGTGAAAATGAATTACACCTCACTAAAGCAACATTGTGAAATGACATTTTCCATCTTTCCCTCCCTCCCCCCCCCTCCCCATATTAAACTATCCCCTTTAGCTACACCCGTGGTCCAAGTTTGATATTTCGGGTGAAAGGGAGTTTAAGTTGCCTACAGCCTTTGCACCTACTGTCCTATCTACCTCTCCCCCTCTTTACTCCTATCCAATCCTAGCCACACTGCAGCTTGTGCATCTTAAATGTGCATTGCTTTGAGCAGGAGGCTGACGGGGGTTCATTCTTCTCCCCCATGGGCACCCTCACCCACATGCCTCCATCACCTACCTTCTTACCTTCCAAACCCAGTTATCCCTCCCTCCCCCTCCCCCTGGGAGGAACCCATGGACCATCTCTAATCTCCATCTTTACCATTGCCCACCACAATCTGTTGCTCATGCACAGAGGTTAAGTACCCTGCTTCTTTCTCAAGACGTTAAGGACTAGAGGTGCAGACCCCACCCTCAAGGAAATTCTTCCAATGAAGGGCATGCCCACAGGCTCTGTTCCTTTCCAATAACATCACTACATGAAGACTAATTCGCAATTGCCCGTAGGTTGGTCCTGCGAGGATAGCCAATGGCATAGGATAACCTGCCAAGCCAGTACCAGGGCCAAGCGCAACCATCTAAGTGTGACTTGTCTCAAACTCGCTGCAACTTCGAGCTCCCAGATGTCCAGCACCAGGGCGGCTGGGGATAAGTTCGGCACCTTCCCCAAGCATTTCTCTAGGTATCTCTGCGCTTTATTCCAATATGCTGACAGCAATTGACATCTCCAAAACATATGTCCCAGTGTTGCAGCGACATCTCCACACCTTGGGCATCAATCCATACCCATCAACCCTGCCCGCCAAGCTCGCCTTGGGGCAAAAAACATGCACCGTAAGAGTTTATATTGCAGATCCCAATATTTTACAGACACACTCAATGATGGAATCCGTGCAAAAGCTCTCATTAACATCCCCTCCTCTTTTCGTGCCCCAAGTCCCGCGCCCAGGTCCGCCCCAATTCCCTCTCTTGCAGCAATGGCTCGAGTTCTATCAAGACTTTGTGAAGCTGAGATACTTGCGCATGTCCATCTCCCCCCAACAGGAGCTCCTCTGTGCCCGAGCTCACATACACTTTCAGGGATTCCACTGGCAGATGGCAAAGATAACTCCTAATCTGGAGGTAGAGATAGTAATCTGCATTTGTCATAGCAAACTGTGTGCATAAAGTGGAAAAATCCCAGCTCGCTTCCAACGTAAAAAGTTAGCATCCGTCAAGCTCGAGGGAAAGTCCCTGTTGCCACTTAGTGGGAGGAAGGGGGAGCTATGGTACAGCCACCTCAAACACCCACATAAGTAGCACCATTCTCGGCATATTGGGGTGAACAGAATATCGTGCCCACCCATAGACTTTGCATGCAAGACATAACTCACTTGCACCAGTCTCACCAGATAATTGTCTATTTCTACCAGTGTATGATCCTCCATATCCCAGAGCCAGTCCCAAACATGCCTAAGTAAAAAAGTCATATTGTATCTTCTGATGTCTGCAAATCCCATACCTCCTTGGTCCCATGGACGCTGCAAAGCTGCCAAGCGCACACGAGGCCGCCTCCCATTCCACAATAACACATTAGTATATTTCTCAAACAACTGAATGTTTCGTCACTTCATCACCAGTGGCAGTGTTTGTAGCACATATAACCACTTCGGGAAGAGACTCATTTTAAATAAAGCTATTCTACCGCCTAATGACAGTGGAAGATCTCGCCACTTCTGTGCCTTCTTCTCCACATCCTTTAGGAGGCCCAGTATATTGGCTTGATATAATTCCGACAGACATGCTGGGAGTTGTATTCCTAGATACCTGAAGCACCCCTTGGCCCACCTCAAGGGAAAGACCCCTTTCCAGGTAGTTGGCACAAGAAGATGTAGCAGAAGGGCCTCAGACTTATCCAAGTTTAACTTTAAACCCGATAAAGCTCCATACTCCTCAAATATACACAACAATACAGGTAAACTCTGTGCTGGTTTGTCCAAATATACTAGGAGATCATCCGCAAAAGCAGCTACCCGAAATTCCTCAGAGCCCACCTTTATTCCTTGGAAGTCCTTCGATGCCCTGATCTTATTCAGCAAAGGTTCCAGGATTAATATAAATAGTATCAGGGAGAGTGGGCATCCCTGTTGCATTCCTCTATGGATTGAAAATTCGGGAGACATGTTTCCATTATCCAGGATTGCCCCTCTGGGGTCATAGAAGGCGTACAGTATCCACAAAAAAGCCATGCAGCCCTATCGCCTCAAGTACTTGATACATGAACTGCCAGTTCACACGATCAAATGCCTTTTTGGCATCAAAGCTAATTAGCATAGATGATTGTCCTTCCATAAAACTTGCACACATAGAAGCCAAAACCCAGTGTACACTGTACGCCACACTCCTACCCTGCACAAACCCTACCTGATTACCATGTAATAGGTTAGGTAAATGAATCGCAAGTCAGTCTGCCATGATTTTTACCATGAGCTTTATATCTACATTCAGCAATGAAATGGGATGATAGGAGTCTGGGAGGGCAGGCTCCCTTCCAGGCTTTGGGAGTACTGTAACCACTGTTCCCTCTAAGCTGTGCGCGTGTGTGCGCGCACACACCTCGCCGAGCGAGCGCACAAACTTTACAACAGAGCGCACAAAAATTACGGCTCTGATTCTGATAGAAAACAACACAGACGTCTTAAAATTTAAAAGTTATGATTGTAATTACTAGAAATTTCCCGCTTCATTTAGTAATCTTCTATTTTCATTTATTTTGATTAAAATCAGTGTGGTGTACATACTGTATTCTGATGTGTAGTCAAATTTTAAAGTATATAACTCCGAGTGTCGTTATGTGGGACACAAAAATTTAACCTTCCTTCAAAAGCTGCACACAGCTGATATTTTATGCGCACACAGCCTACAGAAAATTAGAGGGAACATTGACTGTAACCAGTACCTTATTTGGCTTGTAGGGGAAGCTTCCTTGCCAGACTAAACCTGTATAATAGTTAGTCATAGGAATAGCAACCCTGTCTGCCATCAACTTGTAGAATACCCCTCAAAGACCATCTGGCCCTGGTGCATGTCCTATTTTTAATCCCTTGATTCCTTTCTGAACCTCCAGTATGTAGATGTGGGCATTCAGTTCTGCCACCTGAGCAAATGTCAATTTCGGGAGATCACATGACTGGAGATAGATGGCTCCCACATCCCCAGCCACTGTATCCGCTTGATACAGCTTTTGATAGAAATCACAAAACACCTTTTCCACCCCTGTGGCTATCGATTGCAGTGTGCCATCCTCCTGCTGCAGAGCACCCACATGGCTCAGGTCCCCTTCTGCTCAAATCAACAAAGAGAGCAGTTTACCTGCTCTTTTCCCATACCGATACAGTTTATATCAGTAAACTGTATCAGTATGGCAAAAGAGCCCTTTGGTGTATCAGTGTATTTAGCTCATTTTGTATATTATAAAGTTGGGTTTTGGTTTCTGTACACGGACGCAATGCATGGAGTCACCGCGTTTTCCACAATTCCCGCTCAAGTTATAGCACCCTACTATTTAGCCATCTACGTTTAGGATGTATATAACTGATTATCTCATCCCGCATCACTGCTTTACCAGCCTCCCAGAATAGAATCGGTTACCTCATGTGTTGCCCATTATTGTGTTCATAATCATCCCATTTATCCCTAAGGAGCTGCTCAAATGTAGCATCCCCTACTAACTCCAACAGACACCTCCAGGGCCTCCAACCCCCCCCCCCCCCTCCACCACCTCAGTGCATTGTCAAAGTGATCATCACGTGGTCCGAGACAGCAATTGGGCCAATGTCTGCCTGGGACACCTGACCGAATAGAGCTCTTGAAATGAAAAAAATAGTCAATTCTGGACCAAGAGCCATGCACCCTCAACAGATGAGTATAGTATCTGGCTCCCAGGTGCAGAACCCTCCAAATATCTAGTGAACCATATCCTTCACATAAATCCATCAGATGGCAAACAATACGTTGGTCCTGTGGCCCCACGCCCCGAGACCTATCTACGTCCCTGTCTATTGCACAATTGAAATCACCTCCCAATATCAGCCTACTGTCTGCAAATTGTGATATGCATTGAGTCAGGTGCTGAAAAAACTGTGCCTCTTACCCGTTGGGGTCATATATTGATCCCAGGACCACCGGTTTGCCATACAATGTGCCTTGGGAAAAACATATCGCCCATCTGGTTCCACTTCCACTTCCACTGAGTGCTCCAACCAACTAGAGTTCTTAACGATCAATATGACCACTCCTCTCTTTTTCCTGACTGCTGGCATGCCATACACATTGCCGACCCAACCACTACACAGTTTAACCTGCTCCTCTGGTGCCTGATGTGTTTCTTGTAACAATGCTATATCAACACAATGCAATCTCAGCTGCTGCAACACCTTATATCTTTTAATGGGGGAGCCAAGCCAACACACATTCCAAGATGCTAACTTAAGGACTCTACCCATTCTCCTTTCTCCAATCACTGCTTCGATAAAGGTCACTATTTGTGTACCTCAAGCGCAGGCCCTCCCAGCCTAGGGCCCACACTTTCAAGTCCAAACCCATCCCTCCTGTCTGCCTCATGTTCCTACTGGGTCTGGTCCCCACCACTGCTGTTCATTCCCCCCTTCTCCATGGGTTCCCCCACACCCCCTTGTCCCCAATTACTACCTTCCTCACCCTCCCAAGCCCCCACCCTCCCTTCTATAACTACCCTCTCTTGTGCCCTCCTTTCTAAATCCCTGCCATATAGTCTTCTACTACCTTTCACTTGTCCCATTTGCATATAGCATCACCGGGACATACAGAGCTCCCCCCACCCTCACGGGACCACACTGTACCTCCCTTAATAGTTCTATACTCTCTTATACATAGTGGTAATTAGTAAGCCCTCTTACATCCCCCTTATTCCTTACTTCTCGTCATTAAGTGATGGAGTATCAGTGGCCCCTCATATGGCCTCCAGTCCCCCCCCCATTCAACCTAAACTAACAGGCCCCACTTCTCTTGTCATCTCCCCCATCCCCCTAACCCTTGAGTGAAGCAACCCTGCTTGATCCATTATTACCTTTAAGGTACCTAATTTGTTTATCTTCAAGGTTTGAGTGGGGCCTAAGCATACAGTACCATAGAGCATACCGCTAACCCCCCTCCAATTTTTATATCAAGACCTTAGTTAGGTCCTGGACCTCTTTACCATCTGCTTGTGCCATTTTAAATCATAGTAGTCGTGATATACTGGGGGTAAAATGTAAATCGCACCATATCTTCCCTGGACCCCCCCATGAATACAATCAGGGTTCTTCCCAGCCACCCTCATGTTCCCCACATACAGACAAAATGAATCATAAACATCTTGACAATATCAGCCAACATCAAAACACCCCCAAGATCCCTTTTACCTCAAAACCTTGTCGTCATCCCCCAAACCGCAGCCCCAATAACTCCATAAACCCCCCTGATTATATTAACAGGCCTTTTCCAGCTATTTAATTCTGTATTGTGTCCTGAGTGCAGGGCTATAGTGGCATGGTACTGGGTAACCCGGTCTTATTCTGCATAACCTGGGATTGTCCTCAAGCACAGTCCACATGGTCACTATACCCAGATCCTCGCAGTGCCGAGTCCTGTGGTCCACTGGTAGATAGCTGTTTCCAACACCATGCCATTGTATTGTTCTTGTGCGCCCCACACAGTAGCTGGCTCCAAGTCACCAAGCAAACAGTCCCGCTCCATCACCTGTCTGGAAAGCATAATACCTCTCCCAAACAGCCTCCTCTCAAAAGTTCAATTAGTTAGGTGTTTGGTGTCTTGATGAGGAGTTCTGAGCGGGCCAGTGCTCACAGCAGAAGGCCATTGTCTCTGCTGGGGTTGAAAGAGTAACTTGTTGTCCCCTGTCCCCTGTATTCCAGCCGCAGTTGAGCTGGGCACGCTAACACAAATCTAACTCCATGCTCCATCAGGATGCTGCAGGCCTCCTTATATTCCCGCCATCGCGCTGATACCCCGACTGAATAATCTTGGAATAAGAGCAAGCTTCATGTGCCACCATTCTTGCATCATTGCATGCGGGCGGCCCATAGGACACACTCCTGGTATGTATTTAGAAATCGGGCAACCACGGCATGTGGTCGGTTATCGTAAGAACGCCTTTGACCCAGCCGGTGAGCTCTTTCTATTATTATAGTCCCAACCCCCTCTTCAAGCTGTAGGTTTAGGAGGATCCAGGCTTCCAGAAATCCCCTCAGTTCTTTATCAGATACTTTCTCGTCAATTCCGATGAACCGGAGGTTTTTCCTCCTCCCGCGATTCCCCAAATCCTCCAGCTTATCTGTGTGATATTGCATCAACTCTTCCATTCACTTCAAGTGGGCCTGAGTTTGGGCTTGCTTGGTCCTCCAAAGCCCCAATTCTCTGTTCCATTTGTTCGACCCGGTCCGCAAACTCCGTCACCGCCTGCACCACATGGGCTATCTCCGCAGCTAGGCCACTGGAGCGTTCCTCCAATGCCTGCACCACCGCTCTGGACACGTCCTCCACCATTGCCCCAGGAACGTCTGCTTTCGGGCTACCAGGCTGGCCTTCCGCCATCTTTGGGTCGGCCGCTCGTGATTTCTCTCTTTGTGAGGGGTTTGTGCCATAAGCAAGCGGTGTAAAGTCCGCAAGCCCGCCTTAGCTTCTCCTCACCTCAACTTCCCCTCCAGTGGAGGTTTCAAATAATAAGCTTTGCAAAAGACCATCTGAGGAGGGAAGAGGGCTCCGGAGCTAGAGAAGGTGCATTTTCCCTAGCTCACCATGCCACTGGAAGTCCCTGGATAATTAAATAGAATATGAAAACAGTAGTGATTTCCGCACACAGCAACGGCTTATCTAACCAGATGACAGACTGAGGGATGGGACGGTACTGGAACACCAGAAAACCTATTTCACTTTGGTTTTATCTTTTTTTTTGTCGGCAGGGCCCAACAGTATTTTGATGGCATCAGGGGCTTTGCCCGATGTCTGATCATCTGGGGAGAAGATGATCTAGGCATTGGAGAAAGCACCCAGTGCCATCAAAATACTATCAGGGACAGCATTAGAAGTTTTCTTCTACTCAGACCGTACAGTTAAAATTTTGGCACTATGGCTGGTTGCGAAATCATCTACGCCTGTTTCTGCATCAGTTGTAGCCATGACTTGCATACCAACCCAGCAGATTAAAATAATTTAAATAATGAGTATTCTTTTAAATATGCATGGCGTTAAACACCGGCGGAAAAACTAGTACCCAGTTAAGTCTATTTTCTGCATACGGAGGATTGTAAAAATGTACTTAAATGTGGCATTATGGGCTTGTAAAGCCTGTGCTAGCTTTCTGCATTGGCCTGTAAATCTGTACCTGAGGCAATGGAAGGTTATGTGACTTATCTAAGGCTACAAGGGTTATAAGTGGGATTTGACCCCTGATCTCTCTGGTTCCTGGGCTCCTGCCCTAACCACTAGGCTATGCCGCCACCCTATTGTTGCTGAGTGGTTGGAAGAGGTATGTAGGATTCAGTCAGGAGTCAGACGAGGCTAGCCACAAAGGGTGCAATGTTAATACAGGCTGCCTGGGTTGAGTGACTTATGTTTGGATCTTTGTAAGATGCCTATATGTTTCCATAAAATACTAAGGGTAAACTGTCAGAAAACGCGACTAGTTGAAGCCGCAGACATTTAAGTCTGCTCAGAAGCAGGTGTAAGGGTTAATATGTAAAGGGCATATGTACAAGGGTATTTTATAAAACACATGTGTAGTTTGTGACACCCCTGCACGCTGCCAAAACTCTGCCCCAGAATATGCCTACACATGAGTAGTGCCAAAGTTTGTGCCTTCTTGTCGCTGCATATAACCCCTTTTATGCGTGTAATATAGGAGTTTACACACTGAAATTACCCCCTAGTGACTTGCTGTAAGTTATCTCTATTGATCCCTTATTAAGGGCACTACAAATGCATAAAGCTATGCAGGGCATTCGTGTGCACCCAGGAGAGAAGATGTGTGCAGTTGCTATTAATTAAGATGATGGCAGATGAAGATGACATTGTTTGCTTTGTTCCAGACACCAGGCCTGTGAGAAATAGTTAAAGAATTTGAATTTGAGAAGATACCAGTCGCCAAAATGAACGTAGCAAAATCCAAACTCTAATGAAGTCCAGTTCCCACTTAGAGATGGGATTCAGGCACTACCAAAAATCTTTTGCGGGACACCTTTGGAGTAGACTGAGACCATAAAAACTGGAAAGCAAAGACTGAAAGAGGGGAGCTGTATGTGTTCAAATGGAAGTACTACTATTACCACCACTGATCATTTCTATAGTGCTACAAGACGTACGCAGCACTGCACAGACACATGTAAAAGACAGTCCCTGCTCATCAGAACTTACAAACTAGTCAAGACAGATAGCACAAAAGCTGAGGACAAGGATATATCTAGGGGAATGGTAAGAAAACACATAGGAATCTAAGTGGATCAGGATTTAAAAGTGGCCGCGAAGAGGTGAGTTTTCAGCCTGGATTTGAGAAGGGCTAGAGATGAAAGCTGATGTACAGACTCAGGTAGTTTTTTCCAACAGCAAGGTGGAAGGATCAAAGTCTGGATTTGCCAGCAGAAGAGAAGGGCACAGATAGAAGGGATCTGCCAGAAGAGCGGAGTTCCCGAGGAGAGGTCTAGAGAGAGAAACGAGAGGAAAGGTAGTGAGGAGCAGCAGAATGAGCTCATTTACAGGTCAGTAGGAGAAGTTTCAACTGGATATGGAAATGGATACGGAGACAATAAAGCAACTTGAGCATTTGAAACTCCCACTCAGTGTTAAAATTGGTATTAAGATATTTATTTTGCCCTGTTTGTGTATCTAAGTTTTGCATTTCAATACACCAAAACTTGACAGTCAGGCTGAACGACCTGTTCTATGAAATGCTCCAGAGGTGTAAATCCCAAGGATGTGAAGGAACATTGTATGTATACCAAAAAAAGAACGGAGGGAGGGGTGGGATTTTAAATATGACAAACCTGTACTTTTCTGTTTCATTGTGTATATTTCTTTTACTATGAATCGATGTTTAAGTTTTGAGTAGGGTCAGTGGCAGCACTTCATACCCATTAATTTCGGCCTGTTCATAAGGACCCAGGATAGTACAAGGATAGTACAAGGCCATCGCCTACCCCACATGCAGGCCTTGTAAGATGGATAGCATCCTGGCATATCACGGGAGATAATCACTCTCTGGGAGGGAGCTGCAGAACCTCGTTCGCGGGAGGTCTTTCTGTGATGACTTTGTCTTGCCTCAATGCCCCAGCAATTATCAGGAAGAGATTCTGCAGATTTTGGCAGACTAGGATTCCACTGTTTCTATGGGACTTCCTGTGGCTGTCAGTACAGAGAGGCTTAGTGTTTGTGTAAGCATAAAATAGAAGGTCAGAGTGGGTAGCAACAGCCCTCGTCCTATCTGTACATCACAGAAAGAAACAATGGAGCACATATTTGTGAGCTACTTTTTTACTAACGCAGTGTGGGTGGAGGCCACAAATCTATTAGGCATACACTCATAAGAACATAAGATATGCCATACTGGGTCAGACCAAGGTCCATCAAGCCCAGTGTCCTGGTTCCAACAGTGGCCAATCTAGGTCATAAGTATCTAGCAGTTTCCCCAAAAGACACTCATGTATTGGTTACCTAGACAGGATGTACAGACCTGGGCTACGGCCTCTAAGCCATGATCAGGTTTGCACGTTGGAGTTAATCACCACAGGAACATAAAATTTGGCTGGCTAAGGGTGTCCTGGAAAAGTCAAATCTTGATTAGGGGGGGGGGGGGGGGGCGCATCCATCGCAAACACAATCCTGGAAATTAGGGATCAGAATAAAGATTACTATGCTCCACAAGGCTTGTGGATCATTCTGGGGTCACCCGGCAAAGATATCTGAATGCTACGGTACTGTAAATTAAGTAATGATGATTTCAGGAAACTTTATCTATGCTTTTGCAAATAATGCAATTATTATATATATGTAAACATTTTGTTTATCAATAAACTAGCATTACCCCTCCCTGTTTCCCATACGCAGCTCTGCCAGTGCGCCTCAGTTCTAATATGCTCTTGAGAAAAGAAAGATATATTATTTTGGCAAAACTAGTACAAACTGCTGTAACAATAAAGAGGGTAATTTTCAGACAGTCCGCCTAGGTTCAAAGAAGGTCATTTTAGAAGTCCTATTCGTGATTTGCATGTCTGAAAACATCCATTAAGACATTGCAATTACATCATTTCCCTAGAGCCATTTAAGAAAGGTCTGAATTTACATGTGTCTAGTGCAATCAGGTCTATGTCAAATGGGTGTGTGGTGGAGGCCTGTCCGGGGTAATCTGTAAAAGATCGACATGTACATCCAATCTTAGAATGGTTCTGTACATTTATGACTGCCAGCAGACCAGGGACGGCCCATCCACTACGTGAACTAGGGGATCGCCTAGAGTGGCAAGCCCCAGTGAGTGGCAACCATTCCCCCCCCCATGAAGTGGCAGTTCAGTGCCACCTTGACCCGCCATACCAGTCCCCCAGCATCCATTTTCTCGACTGGGGGAAGGAGGGTGGCACAGCGATTCCTCCACTGCGTCAGGCTTTACAGTGCCTGAGCTGGCATGCTCAAGGGCTGCCGGTCCTGCACCCTCTGACACAACTTCATGTTGGAGGGGGCGGGAGCAGCAAGCCATGAGCACGCCAGCGTGAGAACTTTAAAGCCTGACACAGCGGAGAGATCGCTGTGCCACTCCCTCCCCCAGGCAAGAAGATGGGAGGAGGGGGGCGCATGGTGAGTTGGGCAACGCCGTGATCCTCGGGGTAGGGGGTGGCATGGAGGGTCTGCCTAGGGCGGCAGAAGCCCTGCAGCAGACACCTCTATGTCTATAGCTGCTCCCAGGCATGAATAGACATTGGAAAGTGCTCATTACGGCCAGAAACAACAGAAGAGAGAAGAGGGGAATGCCCTCTGACTCCAATCATTTTCACTCCTCATAAAAGCATGCAACTAAATACACAAGTCTTTCGTGAGCTGCCACATTATTGAAAATCTCCGCTCGCAAAATGGCAGGCTGGAACGTGTATGTGGCAACGGATACACGCTCACATTCTGAAGTACCGCCATGGACATGCCTATGTGGTCACTTTCGCAGGTGTATAAACAGTATTTCACATGTGTACACTTTCTTAGAATTGACCATTTCCCTGCTTGTGTCTTGTTACACATCCCCGTTTCCTTGCATATTTCAGAAACCTTTATCTTGAGAACACATTTACATGCTGCCCCTCCCATGGAATTTCGGATGTTTTGACTTGGAAGTCCCAAATGGCTTGCACATAATTTTCAAAGAGATACTAAGGTATAATGGTATAATTCTATCTATGGTATATTTGAATGTCTCTCATTCTCTTCCTTTCCTCTAGTCTAGTGTGCATGTATTTAAATCTCACTCATAGAGTTTATGGTGCAGATTCCCCACCATTTTGATAGCGCTCTTCAGGTTTGCTTCTCCTCTCTGTCCTTCCAGAGGTACAACTTCCAGAACTGGACACAAGAATGAAATATCAGCAAAGACCTCTGCAGAGGTTACTTAATATGTGATCACTAAAGCTTTTCTTCCAGTCTGTTTCTTTGAGGAAGTAAGCTTATTAAAGCAGGACCTTCATTTTTTGTTTTTTACTGGTGGGAGTAGCTAAGCCGCAAGAATGTTCCAGAACTTTAAACATGAACATCTCCTGGTCAATTGCAAATCATAAAAAGAAAATCTCTGATCTAATTTGGAAAGTCCGTTTCTGCATTGAAAGAGTATTTTATTAATAGACACCAAGAAGGCTTCTGATAGAATGGGATGGCATTTCTTAAATTACATCCTAGTTATATTTGTCTTTGCAGACATTTTTGGAAATTGGATACAGGGGCTAAATAAGCACGCTTCAGCAAAGGCTCTTCTCAAGGGCAGAAGGGAACAGGAGAAGGCTGACCTCTCCACTGATTCTCACAATTATGATGGAACCATTAAGCAATTTTACTTAGAAGCTTAACAGTACAACCGGAACTTCAGCAGGTACTAGGGATCACAGACTACCATATATGCAGATATCCTGCTTTTAATATTCTGTGATCTTCAGAAAGCTGGAAGGCAGCTACAGTATGTAGTCATTGCTGTTCTTATGAGGCAAGGCCTGCCTCTATGATCTAGTAGTCAAAACCTGAATGTTTTGTTCTACATGGGATCCACAGAAGGATAGGAATCTTTAAGATTTTGGGGTGAAAAGACATGTAAATAAATTAAAGTATTTTGGGATCTTATTGGCATAAGGATTCAGGCATATGGTTGTGATTAATAGAGATTCATTGCTTAAGAAAGCTCAGACCTATATAATGCTGGTTGTGTAGGCCCCTATCACTAAAGATGGATAAATGACATTAAAATGGTATCACAAGCACCACTAAATTAATTTTTCTCTCATCTCCCTTTGGAGGACTATTTCTCAAAGACAGAGAAATTATATACCTCTTTCTTTGGATGGAAAATGAAAACAAAGAAGAAAAGCAAGTCTGTTATCTCAGAGATGATCTGGGCCTAGACTCTGATTTGGCTCTCCCCTTGGCTAAGTATGTGCTAGTACAGCCGTTGATGAGAATGTTGTGAGAGGGGCTGGGTAGCCCCTCTCGGTTCCGTTTCTGCAGCGAAGAGTAAAATAAAATATACAGAAACCATCTGAAATGCAAAATCACAAGTCTTTATTTTTTCTTATCTCTAATACCAAAGCACAATGTTTTCATTTATCTGTTGCAACTGAGACCACATAGCCTAGCTAAATGTGATGAACCCCTCCCAGAAACACAAGCCCTTCTTATACCTTTCCTGAACTAGGGATAGGTATACGAATTAGGTGGGGTAGAAGTATCCTGAAACTTTCTTATAGTTGGAAACTAGTTTATTTGCTGACAGGCAGTTTCTCTGAGAACTAGAAGGGAGGCACATGAAGGAGATAAGGTATGAGGGATTGTGAGGGAGGTGGAGCAAAGGGGGGAATGTTGATGCAAGGAGTTTGTTCTTCAAAGAGGCCTGGGCAATTTCTTCTTAGGAACAGTTGAGGCTCCTTGTAAGATAAGGAGTTTGGCTGTGTGTGTGAATTATTACACATTCAATTCCTGAACATAATTGCCTTTGTGAGAACAAAAAGAAAGCTATTTTGGTGTGTATTTTCAAGGGGAGGGATATACGAGGAATATGTTCAGATCTGAGCTGAGGGAAAAAGTTTGCCTGGCTTTTAATGTATCAGAAAATATGTTTTTCTTATATATTACAGAATGTAGCTATTCCCACTATATGGTTTTGTTAAACAATAAAGTGTTATAACGGAAAAACTAAAAGTATCAGCTTGCAGCTGCTCCAGGAATGTTTCCACAACTCACATAATTATTTCTCAATGCCACATACTGCTACAGGAGCAGCTTTCTTTAAAGAGGATTTTTCCTATAATGCTAATATATCCTGAAACATGGGGTATGTTTACTAAACCGTCTTAATGTTACCTGTGCTAGTTGCAGCGATAATGTGAGGAATGCCATATAAGGTAGTGGGCGTTTCTGCAGTAAGATAGCAATGGCGGCTCATCGCGCGATAGACAGCGCCTTGCTATTATCACGCTATAGAGGGCGCAGTGGCACGTTATCGCGCATTAACCTTAATTTTGCGCCATGGCGTAAGATCAAAGAAATAGAGGTGTAGCACACTGGTTAATACAATGACTGCTGATACAGCAGTCATGAGTTCGATCCCTCAGTGGGCAAATTTCATTAGGCTGTCAGAGGCAATTAATTTTCCTGCCTGTAACGGTCAGACACATCTCAACAACCTGTACTGCCAGCCAAAAAAAATCTCACCTCAGTTCCGTAACCTAATGCACCTTTTAGGGTGCACCATAAGGCACATCATAGAGCACCACGTCATCTAAGGTGGGTCATAATGTGCCCCAGAGGGCGGCACGAAAGGGTAGCACCCCCCAAGTCAGCATATAACGTGCCCCATAAGCTGGCTGAACCGAAGGTGACGCTAAAGATGGCCCAAGGATGTTAAGGTGACCCAAGAAATGTTGGCTAAGGGCAGTAAGGTGGACCAAGGTCACAAGCATGAAATGTATGGGCCAAACACAGATGTAGCTCTAACACTGCACAGAGCAGCAAGGAAAGCCAATTAACAAGTGATGTTGTGGTAGGCTATGGCCTATAATAGCCTGCAAACGTATGAGAGGCCTGTAAGCTAGGCCTGAGTCCCCACCCCCACCAGAGATTAATAGTGCTGAAGAAAAACCAAAGTCAGTAGAAGTTTGAGAATCCGCTTTAAACTGCTTTTGATAAGTTTGTATGAATCCTTTATTAAAATGCTGATGATAGATATGTTCCAGTGTTCTGCATTCTCACATTCTCTGAGCTTAGAAATGACCTTGCAGTAGAGATGTATCCATGTCTAGAAACTGTACCATTGTTAGAATAGCCTGGGAAGGGGGAACAGGGTGCTAGACCCAGAGAGGGTCCCCGATTGGACGGGTGCAGGGGGCGTTGGGACCAAAAGAAAGGTTGCCTGTATCAAACTGTGAAATTGTATATAATGAATCTGCTGCTGTATTTGGTTGCTCATTCTTTTCAGACACAAAAGGTGTCCGTTTGAGCCTGTGCACAATAAATTGGCTTGGATCTTTGAACTGACTCCTGGTATTATTTATTGCATGCTTATCAGCTGCTACATATTCTTGGTGCGTTGGCCGGGAATATGCGAGTAGTGGATGGTATTCAACTGAATATACCACGTACTTTCGCCTCCAGGTTTGGTCCAGCTGGAGCCGCACCTGACTGATCGCAGGAGAGCCTCTGGCGCCACCGGTCCTCTTGTATCGGAGAGGGCTCCTCCTTGCCTCCGCAGGTTGCTGGTTCTGGCTGGCCAACACCTCCGAACCCGAGGGGAGTCCAGGATCCAACCCATGAACTGGTTTGGTATCGGGAACCGGATCCGGTAAGTAGACATTTTCTTGTTCGATAGTCAGTGAAGCCTGGGGAAAAGTCTTGCATGAGTACGTGAGACTAATTTGGTATAGACTAACTGGGAAAGTCTTGCATAAGTGAAGTGCGCAAGACGAGAGAGCCTGATCACCTCTCATAAGGGCGGTCCTAGTACGCTTCGCATAAGGGTTAGTGGAGCAGAAGCCACCAACCCTTTGGTTGGGTTAGTCAGCAAGACCTTGGGCATTTGAAAAATAATTTCTTGTTGCTGGTATGACTGTCTGTGTGACTGAGAGGTCTTGAAACATATAGACCAAGTGAGAGCGGACTCCTGAGTAGCGCAGTTCCTGGCCGGGCGACCGTGAAAGGGAGTGGCCAGTGTTAGTCACTTCATGGCTCCGTGAGGGCACCTCTGATATTAGTATAGTTTCCCGTGTTTATCAGGTTGTACAGAAAATGTTCCCTGATCAATTCCCCTATATAGATTCCTGGTTAAGTGTTTGTGAAGGGAAAAAAAAGCCCTCCTGGATAAAGCGTTGCTATGAGGAACAGTGTAGGAGATTGGTAGCAACCACAAAGGGGGGGGGGCCCGGAAGTCTGGACAAAAAAAAAAAAGCTGCTCATTTATTCTGCCCCAGAATCTCCAGACATTCCACTCTGTCCGTCCCAGTATCTTTATAGGCCAGTCCCCTCAGCTCTGCCACCACCCCAGGCAGAGCCTGGGGCAGGGGGGGACACCTCCCTGCAGATGTACCCCAAGTAGTTCACCAGCCACCTCCGCAGCAGGAGGACGCGCACCCCCTCTTGACCGGAAGCCCCGGCTCAGTTCAGAGTGCCTCGGGAGGACCACAGTCCACCGATGACACTGCCAGCAGGGATTCATTTACCAGTTGGGGGTCACTTACTGCAGGCAGCCAAAGCCGGGGAGCAGAATTTCAACAATCCAGACCTTATACTTTCAGAAGTACAACAGCAAGTCAAAGGGATGGTAACCTTATGCCATTGCGTCAAGTACCTGGTATACCTATCCTGAATGAACAGGGCCAGATGGCGCCAGGACCAACCAGTCTAATCTATGTACCCTTTTCCACTACTGAGTTATTGAACTGGAAAAGACATTCTGCATCCTATACTGAAAAGCCCCAAGAATTGACGGAGTTAATGTCTAGTATAATGCAAACTCATCAGCCCACCTGGTCTGATTGCCACCAGCTCCTGTCCACTCTCTTTACTACCGAGGAGCGAGCGCGAATTGTGCAAGCAGCTATCTGCTGGTTAGAAGAGAATCCCATAGAGGGGGGGGGGGGAATGAATCTCCCACAAGCAGCCGCTGCAGCTTTCCCAAATGAAGATCCTAGATGGGATCCGAATAATGAAAGGGGGGGGGGCGACGGCCCTAACTCAATTTCGCCAGGCCTTGATGCAGGGCCTGAAAAAGGGAGGCCAGAAAGCTATGAATATCGGGAAGGTATCAGAAGTTATCCAGGGTCCGAATGAGAGCCCAGCGGCCTTTCATGAGCAGTTGTCTGAAGCCTATAGATTGTATACCCCATACGATCCAGCAGCCCAGGAGAATTTGCGTATGGTAAATGCAGCCTTTGTCAGTCAGTCCCAGAGAGATATAAAATGAAATTACAGAAAATGGATGGATTTGCGGGCATGAATACAGCACAGTTAATGGAAGTTGCTCAGAAAGTGTTTGTGAATCGTGAAAATGAACGTAACAGAGAAAGTGAACTTAAAATGAAGAAGAAAGCAGATCTTCTTGCTGCCGCTTTAATTGAACAACGTGGAGGAGGTTTTCCTAATCGAAGGAGCAGAGGACGTGGAAGGGGTCGTGAAAAATAATTGGACCCCACTGGGTGCGAATCAGTGCGCCCATTGCAGAGAAGAAGGACATTGGAGAAGTGAATGCCCGCATCTTGACTCCACCCCAAGGAGGGGAGGAGGGAGTCCCTGGAGAACAGGAGGTCGATTTCAGAGTCGTGGAGGAATGACCCGAGCACAGTTCCAGCGAGAGAGGGAAGAAGCTATTGAGGGAGTGGCAGTTGCAACGGGCTATGACATGGATGAAGACTAGGCCAGACCGGGCTCCAAGTTCACCCTGGGTCCCCAGGAGCCTATGGTCAGTTTGAAAATAGGGGACCAATATATGGACTTAATGGTGGATACAGGAGCAGAACACTCAGTGGTGGCAACGCCAGTAGCCCCTTTGTCTTCTCGATGCATCACCATTGTCAGAACTACTGGGGCCAGGGCCACCAAGCCTTTCCTGCAGAACCGCATGTGTGAACTAGGGGGACAGAAAATAACGCACCAGTCCCTGTATATGCCTGAATGCCCTATTCCACTTTTGGGCCGAGATATGCTTGCTAAGCTCCAGGAGCAGATATCTTTGCTGAAGGGGGAGAAATGCAAATGACTGTAAACTCAAAAACCTGCTGGATTGATGGTGCTGACTGTCCCCCGAGAAGAAGAATGACGGTTCTGTAATGTATCTCCAACCAAGCCAGCTAGTTCCTGTATACCCACCAATCTTTTAGCCCCGCCTGAAGTATGGGCAGAAGATAATCCACTTAGCCTAGCGAAGAACATAGCCCCTGTCATTGTCACCCTCAAGCCAGGAGCGGAACCAGTGCATGTGAAGCAGTATCCGCTTGTTATTATTATTACTCTTCATCCTCATATTGTATATCTATAATTCATTTATTCTGTTTGTCCATCACGGTCTTTTACCTCATGTCCTGCGTTTGTAGCTTTTTATATGGAGCATTCTGTGTTATCAATTAAGAATCTTAATATCAATGTATAGATGTCATTGTACTTAAGTACAAATTTTTAACGTTAAAAGATCACATCATATCATTATTTATATTTGTATATTTATTAATTTTTAGTCAAAAATATTTATTTGGTGTCTGACATTCATTTAACTATTTATTTATATGTATCTTAACAAAGTATATTATTGTTTGTCTTTAAGCCATATCCCCCCTGATGAAGGCGGTTACGCCAAAACGCGTTGGGGTTTTTACAAATAAAGGTTCTTGAACATCCAAACCTTCGTCTCTTGCTCCTTGTGCATCCCATTGTCACCCTCAAGCCAGGAGTGGAACCAGTGCATGTGAAGCAGTATCCGCTTCCTCGACCAGTTATTGAAGGTATCCACTGCCATCTGATGAAACTACTGAAGTATGCACTTCTCAAGGAGTGCCAGTCACCTTGGAATACCCCCCTTCTCCCAGTCAAGAAACCTGGGACAGGGGATTACCACCCAGTACAAGATTTGAGGCGGGTAAATGATGCAGTGAAAACTATACACCCAGTGGTTCCAAATCCTTATACTCTCTTGGGACTGATCCCCGCTGAGGCTACTCATTTCACCGTCCTGGACCTGAAAGATGCCTTCTTCTGCATACGCCTAGCCCCCACCAGTCAACTTTTGTTCGCTTTTGAATGGCAAGACCCCACAACAGGAAGGCGGGGCCAACTCACCTGGACTTGATTACCCCAAGGATTCAAGAATTCACCTACTCTCTTCAGTGCTGCTTTAAATCAAGATCTCTCAAGCTACTCAGTGAACCCAGGACAAAGGGTTCTCCTTCAGTATGTGGACGACCTGCTCATAAGCCACAAATTCAGAAAGTGAATGTCTACAAGCCACCAGTGAACTCTTCCACCTTCTAAACGAGGCTGGATACAAAGTCTCAAGAGCCAAGGTGCAATTATGTCAAACTGAAGTTAAATATCTAGGGTTCCAGTTGTCTAGCGGAATTTGGCGCTTGGGACCGGAATGCAAAGAAGCTGTGTGCAGTATTCCCACTCCAACCACCAGAAGGCAAGTGAGAGCCTTCTTGGGGGCTGCAGAGTACTGTCGTATATGGATCCCCAATTTCGCTCTGTTGGCAAAGCCATTGTATCAAGTCACCAAAGAAATGGAGAGGTTGCCATTGGAATGGGGACCTGAACAGGATGCAGCATTTCTATCTTTAAAAGCCGCTCTGATGTCATCACCAGCTCTGGGTCTACCAGATGTCCAGAAACCTTTCCGTCTCCATGTCTATGAGTCACAAGGAAATGCTTTAGGAGTGTTGACTCAATCTCTCGGATCTTGGCAACGGATCTTGGCAACGGCCAGTGGCCTATTTATCAAAACAGTTGGATACAGTTGCAAAAGGTTGGCCCCCTTGTTTGAGAGCTGTTGCAGCTACAGCCCTCCTAGTGAGCGAAGCAGACAAGCTCATTCTGGGACAGAATCTTCAAGTTACTGTACCACATTCTGTTCTGACCCTCATGGAACACAAAGGAAGTTTCTGGCTCACAAATTCACGAATGTTGAAGTATCAGAGTATGCTGTGTGAAAACCCCCAGATACAATTGAAGGTCAGTCAAGCTCTGAATCCTGCTACGTTGCTCCCAATTGGTCCTGGCCTCCCTGATCATGACTGCTTAGAAATTATGGACACTGTATTCTCAAGTCGCCCGGATCTGACTGATGTCCCTTTGGAGGACCCTGAACGGACTTTCTTTGTGGATGGGAGAAGTCTCGTCATCAATGGGCATCATTGTGCCGGGTATGCAGTGGTGACCCTTGATCTGGTAGTTGAGTCCTCAGCTCTGGCCCCGGGGACTTCAGCACAGAAAGCTGAACTGATAGCTCTCACTAGAGCACTGATAATAGGAAAAGGGCTCCGTCTAAATGTGTACACAGATTCCAAGTATGCCCTTACAACCTTGCATGCACATGGGGCCCTGTTCTCAGGAGGCAAGTCCATTAAGTATGGCCCCGGGATATTGACACTATCAGAAGCATACTGCCTACAGACCTCAGAATTTAGGAAAAGTAGAACGTATGAATAGAACCCTGAAATCTCAGTTGTCTAAACTTTGTCAAGAAGTTCACCTGAAGTGGCCCCAGGTTCTTCCTATAGCCCTTCTTAGGATACGCTTAGCCCCTACTAAGTCTTTAGGAGTTTCCCCTTTTGAGATTCTGTATAGGCGACCCCCGCCTAGTGTACAAGGAATAAAAGGAGATATGAAACAGATTGGATCTAAAATTACTAGATAAGAACTATTGGTTTTAAGATCTGTTTTGCAGAGTCTTCATACGTGGGTACAAGATCAGCTGCCCATCCATCTAACAGAACCCCTGCATCCTCTCAAGCCTGGAGTCTCGGTGTGGATTAAAGAGTGGAGAAAGACACCGTTGGTACCTCATTGGAAGGGACCTTATGTTGTCATCTTATCAACCCCAACTGCAGTTAAAGTTGCAGAACTCGAACCCTGCATTCATCACAGTCGAGTAAAGCTAGCAGCCATTGATAGCACTATAGAACGGAAGGCAGCTACGAACGTTTTAGCTATGTGGCAATATTACCCTATACCCCAACATGATGATGTGACGCAAGTATAATGTGTGATTTAATTCCCACCCTTTTTAACTTGCGGGTGAGAATAATCAAAGGGGGGAATGTGGTAGGCTATGGCCTATAATAGCCTGAAAATGTATGAGAGGCCTGTAAGCTAGGCTTGAGTCCCCACCCCCACCAGAGATTAATAGTGCTGAAGAAAAACCAAAGTCAGTAGAAGTTTGAGAATCCGCTTTAAACTGCTTTTGATAAGTTTGTATGAATCCTTTATTAAAATGCTGATGATAGATATGTTCCAGTGTTCTGCATTCTCACATTCTCTGAGCTTAGAAATGACCTTGCAGTAGAGATGTATCCATGTCTAGAAACTGTACCATTGTTAGAATAGCCTGGGAAGGGGGAACAGGGTGCTAGGCCCAGAGAGGGTCCCCGATTGGACGGGTGCAGGGGGCATTGGGACCAATAGAAAGGTTGCCTGTATCAAACTGTGAAATTGTATATAATGAATCCGCTGCTGTATTTGGTTGCTCATTCTTTTCAGACACAAAAGGTGTCCGTTTGAGCCTGTGCACAATAAATTGGCTTGGATCTTTGAACTGACTCCTGGTATTATTTATTGCATGCTTATCAGCTGCTACAATGTAAGGAAGTAAATGTCAGAGGTGAAGGACCTGCCAAATCTGCATGAGGGCCATGTGGCAGCTGGTAAAGTGGACAAATATAACAGGGGCAGCTGTACCGATGCACAGGGTGATGGTACTGTAAAGTGCAACAATGACAGTGTGTGGCAGAAGATGTGAATCGTGTCCACCAGAGGAGGTAGAGGTGGCCAGATCAGTGCAATGACAGGAGGACAGAGGAGTAGCAGGGCCATGCAGAGCAGACATGGGAGAGGGAAGCATGATGAACCGCAATGCAGAAAAGGGTCACAGTGCAGGTCATGGGGTAGCAGCCTGCACATTAGGGCAGGACGCCACACAGCTGGCAGACACATATAGACAGACAGAAGGATGGTTGGCAACTGTGATGAGGGTATAATGTGGCAACAGCACAGATCTGCACAGATATGACTGTCACAGGAATGAAACGTAGTTGTGTACAACAGGCATAAAATTAAAAGAGAATAGAGAGGAATCGAACCCATGACCAGTAGCACAAATGTCAATGCACAAACCTGTAGGCTACACCACCAACGTGAGCACCACAGCAAAGGCTGCATACAGGAACACTGCAGGGCACCACACAAGAAGCCTGCTGTCTGCCGGGATAGGGCAACCCCCAACAGTAACCATGATGCAATGCACATGCAGAACCGGTGTGTACAGCTCATATCAGTCTATGATTGATGAGAGACACATATAAACACATGCACACACACAATGACATGTTATGCGTGGAGACAGTATGCAAACACCCTAAACCCAAAGTGCGGCAGGGGATGGTCTGTGGAGCAGGGCAAAATGGGGAACAGAACGGAAATGGAGCATGTGAGAAGTGAACCTGCAAACAGCCATGTGCCAGACCAGCTCAACAACAGCAATGCCAATCCCCCAAGCGCACTGCCCACATGGACAGTACAAAGAAAGAGCCATATGTAACAGCCAATATGGAACGGATAAGTTGCATAGAGGGCACACTGGTGTACAGTGAAGAGATGGAAGGGTGTGTGGAGATATGACGAGGCTGCAGCAATTGGGCAGGTTAGCAGAACACAGGAAAGAAAAAGGAAAGGAACATGTGGGAATCAACCCGGTAACCTATGGATTTCCAAACGACGTATGTGACTACTATCCCAAACAACCCCAAAAGGCAGAATGCAAACAGGTGCCCACAAAGGCTACACTGTGGTTCACAGTACAGAGATGGGTGTCCCCATTGCTCCTCTGTCAACTCCAGACATCGCTCTCTTCACCTAGCTGGACCGTACGCCTGGATTATTATCTATGTTTATGTATGTTTATTTAGTTATTTACCTATATCTCTTATATACCACTCTATTTAAAATCAGTGTGGTTTACAGTTAACAATTCATTGTACAGAGCAGGAGGACTAATGTCCAGTGTGTTTGTGCCATGCACTTATGCAAACCGTCAGTAAATCCAGGCTGAAAGTTCACCTACTCGCTGCTGCCTGTGGAAACAAACTCCCATGATCTCCCTCCCCCACCTCTTTGTTCCACCCTAGCCTGCACATGCACTGTCTTCTCAGAACTAGATTTTACGCTATGATGAGTAAGGATTGTCTCCTACATGTATGTGCAGCGATGCGTATGAGGTGTTGCGCCATACAAATGCTCAGATGCAGTAGGTGTTGTGAAACATATTTATTGGCATATGTTTAAAAGCATTATACCTGTCACATATACAGTCTGTGAACATATTTTGCCCTGTGCACACTACGCACCCATACGGCTCACACCCCCTGGTGCCCATTGTGTCCAGATGGCTGGGGAGCTATGCTGCCCAGGACACCCTCATACAGCCTGCGGAGCTCCTCGGCCATCCAGACAATGGCGTCTACCACCTGCCCCAGGCGTGGGTCTGTGCCCGCTGTTCATGGGACACAGCACACATTGCGACAGACAGGCGGCGCAAACCCATGCCACCACACAGATGCACCTTACCCACTGTCTGTGTGGCGGCATCGGAAGACCGTCTGTCTGTGGTGATGTGCACCAGGTCCCTGTCCAGGAGGGCCACATCCCCGACACCGTGGGGCAGGTGGCAGGGGCCCGTAGTGGGATGTGACAGCCTGTGATGGCCAGGACTGGCCACATCTCCCCCCCCACTGCAGCCCCCAGTCCCCCACCACCACCACCACTGCCCACCCCCTCCCCTGGCTCCCACAACCCCACCCCATGTCACCTCCCACCTCAAACTCCCCATCCCCACGCTGCCACCCCAACACCCCCTCCAAGGGCAGCAAACCACCATCCACCCCCACCTCATCCTGTTCCCCCCTCCCCCCTTCCAGGCTGCAGGCCTCCATCTCATCCTCTGCCTGCACAGCGATGGTCCTCAGAGGGACACGTCCCATTCCACATGCCCCTGGGCCCTGGTGGCTGGGTCCACCCACAGATGCCCCATTGCCTGTGGCCCCACCAGCAGCAGCATTCACTGTGGAGGGAGAACAAAAGCATTAGCACCATGGTCATGTGTTTTCCACATCATGGAAACATAGTAGGTGGCACCACAGGATGCTGGTGCACATGAACATGCTTCTGTGAGTCACACAGGCAGCCCACTCACCATATCTATGGACTAATGCCTCACACTGCAGATGCCGCAGGAGGTCCGGCCGGCGCAACCGCAGCCCCAATCTGCAAAGATTCTCCACCTGGGGGTATAACAATGGATACAGACAGCTAGGGGACAGACATTTGTGGCCATCGGCTGATGCACATCGCACATGGCTGTGGGCAGCAGGGGGCTGCACCTACTGTACACCGTTGGTCCAGTGTGAGTTGTTGCTCATGCCACCTGCATGCGTGCGTGTGCGGCTCAGCATGTGTGGCTGAACTGCCGCACCTAACATAGCACCAGGGGCAAACACAGGGCTCTGTATTGAGGCATGAGGCCACCTAGGGCTACCACAGGTCTGCACACATCAACTGCCACACCTGCATTGGTGCCAGGGTGACCCACAGACCTGTCTCTAACCCATGTTGTACATGCCATATATGTGTGACGATAGCTGACCACTGTGTTGCACACACAAGTGTGTGTGGCCTGCTCCTATTCACCTACCTCAAGTGGTTGTTGCGCGGCCCGATTGAAGCGCCTGGTGAGGCGCACCCACACCCCCCTGCCTCTGCTGAGGAGGTGCTGTATAGAGGAGCGTGGGAAGAGATGCCTATGCCTGCCGTGGGTGTGGCGCCACAGCAGCTCATGGTGTCTCGGACTTGACGATTCACCATCCATCTTTGCTTTAGTGCAGGCCAGTAGCGCATGATGTTTTAATAAAGCTTCTGCTGATTGCAGCGCGTCCCTATGTGCGTCACGCAGCCGTGGCTGAAGACGTGACGTGTGAAGTCAAGATGGGCAAGAGAAACTGAGGAGGCTGAGGGAATTGAACCAGGATACAGAAGAGCAAAAACACAGCTAACGCACCACAAGACCAAACCTCTGAGCCAACTGGCCACACAGAAAGCCTGAGGAAGGGGACAATATGTAATGTCCACCATGCGTCGGATAGGCTGCACGGAGGGGACAATGCACAGTGAAGAGAAGACGTGTGTGTGGATAGGTGACGGTGCTGGAGCCAGTGTATGGTGAGCTAAGCAGAATACAAGAAAGGAAAAGCAAAGTCATGAAAAGGAATGTGTGCAAATCAAACACACAACCTATGGTGGGACAACGCAAGTCAGTAACCGCTGTACCAAACAACCATAGCAAGCACAGTGAACATATGTTCCAACAAAGTACATGTGTGCATGGTAACCCGGAGCACCCCCATGTTGCTGGATGCAGCAAATCCCGTTGTCACAGATGCAAACATGTGTAATGTATGTGGTGAAGGATGGGAACGTGAAACCCATCAGCCATGAACTGTCTACCACAAACATACATACCAGGTAATACATGACACACAAAACTGCACATGTAGATCAAGAATGATGTCAGCAGGTGTACACACATACAGGGTGGCCCAATAAATATGGAATCACCATGAAGCATAGAGGTCATCAAAAACAACAACCTAATTAACGATATTCAATTTCAAGGTCGCTCATGCCAAGATGGCGAGCAGAACATGTGGAAACAAAGTCATCATGTAGCTGGAAAAGCTTAATAATTAGACTATGTAAGCTTCCAGTCTAATAGAACATGACACCTCTTTCTGGGCCACTCTGTACATATGTAGCAGCTGTCCCATACTGCCAACGAAAGCAATGTACAGGGCATCGTAAACTTAGTCATGTACACTAAGGGCAGCAGTGACCAACTGGATCCTGTCACAGCAATGCAGGTTATGAGATGTGACAAACACCACAGTGGGAATTAAACCCAGGTCTCCTTGTTGCCAGGCCAGTGTGTGAACCATTACGCCAACACACCACATCATGTCATGAATACCTATGCATTCGAACATGTGTAGACAAGGAGGCAGCCACATCTCCAATCCGCCCCGCCGCCACTGTCAGCACCATTGGCAATGAACACCAATGCCAGCTAAAGGTACAATACACATCCCAGGTGGTGTTGGAGAGTCACCATCATGAGCATGCATGTTGCCAGGTTATAGAGATGCCCACCCATAGGAAGACATAGTGGTCAAAAAGAGCTGACATGCAGCTGTCCAGGCAAATGGGAGCGGCAAATGTACACGGTTTAAAATTGAACCACCTTGGGGATGTAAGTTAAACCATCTGTGTACAGGGATGCATCAGCACAATGTCAGAGACACCACACACATCCTGTGTCTGACACAACACACACACAGGGCAATGATATCAAAGGTGGACTGTGGTTGTAGTGCTGTGCGTGATCCATATGGCATCGACATACTTTGTCTGCATCATCACAGCCAGAGCAACAGTACACACAACTGACAGGGGGCATGGGCCAGGCAGGTACACAAAGCTGCATACACAACCACAAGGTGATAAGGTAGGGAGGGGGGATACTGAAGTGTAATGTCTTCATGCCGTGCAGTGATGTGGATCCGCAGTGCACGGGCAAATGAACATACATGGCAATGATGTCATGACCCAATGGGCCAGCAGTACCCCTCAGCTGTGTCGACTATTTATTTACATTCTCTTATATACCGTGCTATTCTGCATCAGTGTGGTTTACATTGAACAAACTGAAATTACATTGAACAGGGCATTATAACTTGGAGATAACTATTTACAGGGAACATGGGCTATGGAGGGTTAAGTGGCTTGCCCAAGACCACAAGGAGCAACTGTGGGACTAGAAACCCAAGTCCTTCCGGCCCAAGGTTGCTGTCCTCTAGTGGGATTTGAACCCCCGACCTTCCGGCCTGAAGTACCTTGCCCCAACCACTAGGCCACTCCTCCACTCCCATATGTGTGTGTATCAGTGGGTCATACAGCAATGTAGATGTCCAGACAACAGTATGTGAGATGCACAGAAAGAGCAGATGTCAGATACACACATAAATAAACACCTTTAATCAGCAAATGGGATCAACACAGCAACACATTCCAAAATGATGACATGGTAACAGGTACGAAAGGCACATGTTGACAAAAAAGAAACGCAGCACAATCCTACAGTCACACCAAGTTAGCACAATGCAGAAGGCCTGTGGCAATGGGTGCTGTGGAAAGAGCAGCATCATAGATATGACAATTAACATGGAATGCATAAATGCGGTCTGAAATGTGACCCAACCAGTACAAAGAAAGGTCCACAGTGGTGCACCAACCCACACATGACCCACACCGGCACATGCCCCAGTGTAACGACAGAACAAGGCAGATGCACATACACCATGTACATTGAAACATGCCACAAGGCTGGGCCGGATGCACTGTAACACCCCCCGCAAGTGTCAAACAACAATCACACAAGTTGGCATGCATCACAGTGATCTGGTCGCAAACTGCGTGTCATGGCCAAGTGTAAGGTAAGCAGTCAAATAATCATGACCTACACCATGTACCCCCTGTGCCACATGCGTGGCTGCATGCACCTGTTGAACACAACAGATGTGGAGACTGTGAGACTCGCCACACAAATGGGGCACACACATCAATACAACATCACAAAGATGTACAGCACACAGCGAGTATGTGAGTTTCTGCTGCACATGTATGGACCGGAACACAGTGTCCACAGTCCAAATTCTGCCTGCAACACCACATGACCTACAACGGCAGCCCCAGAATCCATGTCCGTGCAAAGTCACGCGTGACATATCAATGTGCCACAGTAAAGCTAACGTGCTGTGCATCTCCTGCGTTGATCAGGACACACAGCCAAAGCAAACCAGCCACTGTGTGTAGGTCAACCATATCCTGCCAACGTATCAGTACAACAGGAATGTCCTGCAGAGGTGTGAGTCCACCCGCAGAGGTCCATCAACCAATGGCACTATCTCCCAGCAAACGTTGAATGGAGTTGCGCTGTGCTCCAACAGGTTGCTGATGGCGACCGAGAATCCACTATAGGTGATGTGCTCTGTGTGTTGGCTGTGGCCTGTGTTGAACAGAGGATAAAAAAGGTCATGGTATGCTGCACACAACAGGTCACATTGCAGAGAGTGAAACCACAATATGTAGGTATGGAAACCTCGGACATGCAAACACGGCCTGATCACTACACTGCACACAGTGCATGTTGACGACATCATGAGATGGCACTGCAAACCAGGCTCCAGTCAAGGAAACGTGGCAGGAGGTCCAAAGATTGTTTTTTTGTGGGTTACATATCATTTTATGCCAAACATGGATATGAAACATTTTGAGGATATGTACATTTATTGGCGCAATCCTAAACGGTTTTGTTTTGTTTTTTTAATTTAAATTTTACTTAATAAAATTTTTTTTTAATTTTTTAATTTTTTAATTATTTATTTATTTCAAATAGAATTTATTTCACATCGCGTATGTGAGGCAGGTGTTCTCCACGGTCCCGCCAATCAAAGCGTGTTTCAATTTGGCTGGTTTACAGTGGTAGGTTTTTATAAGATATTTATTGTGTTTTTCTCTATTTATTCATTTTTATCATTTATATTTATTATTAGTTATTATTGTTTATTATTATTATTATTATTATTTTTATTATTTATTTTGTATTACTTATTTTTAAACTTTTTATTTATTATTTATATTTTATTTTTTCATTTATTGTCCACACTATTTGGATGGATTTTGGAACAATTTATATGGTATTCATGATTTATTTCCCATCTCCTCTTGTTCCGAAATTTGTTTTAATAGTTTGCTCTTTTAGTTATGCATTATGTATTTTCACATGTCCACCTGGTTCTCCTCTCTCTCCTCCTTTTTTAGTAGTATGTTTTTTTAGTAGTATGTTTCCTTATAGGTTTATATTTAGTTTATTTAATGTGTGTCATAGGACATGATTTTGTCATTATGTTTTATTAGTATTTATAGTTATTTAGTAATTATTTATGGCAATAACTTTGTTTTTATCATTGGTTTATCACATTTTAATTATTTATGTATTTATTGTTTTTATCTTTATTCAGTATTTTTATTTTTTATTTATTTTTTATTTTTTGATATGCATGTATAAATTTGGTAGTATCCATGGTATTATCATATATGTTTTGGTTGTTGTAGTTTGATTTAATATATTTTATGAATGTTTTTTAGTGAGTCCTCAACCCCTGAGGAAGTTGTGTACGAAACACGGCCTGTGTCGGGTTGGCACACTGTATCCATGGATTAATAAAGGCAATCTTTGGACCTCCTGCCACGTTTCCTTGACTGGTTCCACTGCAAACCAGGCTGCCAACTCAACATGGGCATGTCTTTGCACATTGCACAAAGGCATCCCAGAGGTCCACAGCATGTCCAGTAATGCTGGTGCACAGAGATCCCACATAGAACCACCATGAAACAAACACAACAACACAAACATGTAAAGGCTGATGTCCCTCATAAATGATCAAAGGTGAAACCTACCGTCTGTGTGCAGCAGGTGCCTGATAGGAACTGTCAGGGGCAGGCAAAGGGCACAAGAGGCCACAAGCAAAGGCAGAGGATGTCAGAAGCAATCCGTTGAATCTCCATGTCTGCATGTTCATCCGTCATTGACATCTGTCCAAGGTATGGCGCCATGTGTGAAACTGAAACATAGATGCATAGTGCTCTGTCAGCAAACAAGAAACAGGTCAGTCAACAGCGCCAGACACATGTGGAAAACCATGCGCACAACCTACATAAGTGAAACAGCAGAGGGTTAGAGATAGAACACTGGTCACCACCACATGGGTGTCCAGACACATCGCAGGACCAGATAATGCAAAAGGACAACAGAATGTATCGTTACATAGACACCTCAGTAACACATACAGACACACACAGTGAGCATGCATCAAGTAGCATACGGGCTGTATGTTGTGGTGAGGAGAGCTCCCAGGAAGAGATGGAAGTGGAAGAAAACCCTGTTTTTCCCTTTAAAACAAGTGACAGTTCAGTTGTGCACAGTGCTTGCAAGGCAGGCAAGGAAAAAACTCAGCTCTCTGCTAAGGCCAGGCCACACCCTAGTTCAGACCGGGAGCCAAGCTTGCTCAGTGATTGGTCACACCTGTGCAAAGGCAAGGGAGTGCCCGGCAGCAAACGGTTTTTAAAAACACACTCAGAGCAGAGAGGAGAGACACAGACAGGGGAGACACAGACCCAGGAGACCCAGGAGACACACACAGGAGACGCAGCAGAGAGAGCAGAGCCAGCACGTCCAGGGGAAGCTGGAAAGGAACAGATCTGCAGCCAGAACAGACAGAGCAGCAGAGGCACAAGAAGGAGAAACTCTGAGAGATCCTGGAAAGGGAGAAAGGTTCCAAGGAAACTTTCAAGAAAGTGACTATCTGGGAAGGAGTGGGAAAAGGCACCAGAAGGCTGAGTTCCATAGCCTGAAAGATATCAGGAGGAAAGGAATCAGTAGCTGTCTGAGAGACCTGCCCCAAGGTAAAGCCAGTACGTGTAAACCTGAACAGCGTGCAGAGAAACAGTTTGCTTCAGCTAGTGTCCCGGACCCAGGCCTAACGTCTGCTAAGAGGTGGGTGGATAGTTGTATGTATGAAGAGAACCGAAACCCAGATAAGAGCAGAGAAACTGAGCTTTTAACACTAGAAGCATTAGGTAAACTGTTTGCAGAGAGGAAGTTTTACCCTCCCAATACAAGTGTGCCTTCTCAGGGTGATTTGCTGCTGAAGCAGTTCCAAGAGTTTTTAGAAGACAGGAAGTCTGGGCAAGTTTATAAAACTGGTGGAACTAAGAAGTACCCGGTGTCCATAGAAGAGATGCAGGTGGATTCTTGTATGCCAGAATCTGAGTCAGAATTGCCACCTATGGATTGCTCTTTTTGTCTAAAGGAGAACTGAGCATTGTTGAACAGGCTTGAAAGACTGTGAAACAATAGAGCGACTAATTTTTATGACTGCAAAGAGTTGGAAAAAAACAAGAATGTGTTCTACTAAGTATGTGAGCTTCTGAAACCAAGAAGCTGTCTGTAGTAAAAGTTTGGTTTGGAAAAAGAAAACAGCAGCTGTTAAAAGTTTACCTGTTATGTTGAATGATCACCAGAAACTGTGCTTTGTGAAAGTTTATTGGGAAGAAAGCTGCTGCCCAGAGATAGAAGGCTTTTTGTTACATTTTCCTCTGTTAACCTGATTTACTCTTATGTTGGAGAAGCATCCTCTTGCTTTTGCGTTTTGAGCTTTAATGCCTTGGAATCCCACAAAAAAATAAATTTTCTTGCTGCCTTAAACCTCCGGTCTCACAACTACATTTGTCCTTATATAAGTAAGCCAACTACAAGTCCCAGAATCCCTCTGGTGACAAACAAGGGAAGCTTTATTTAAAAGGACACTATAAGACTGCTCTATGCTTGTAAGCCTTCGGGCCCAAGCGAGAGCATCGCCATGTGCACAACATGAGCCCAGTGTAGACATTCAGGACAGTGCATGCTGAGTTACACTGATGTTGTATAATGTCACAATGTCAGGGAAGGGTGTAGATGCTGTCCACTACCACCACCACACCCTGGCCAGGTAGACGCCCACAGCTCGTTCACATGTGTCCCAAATACTGTGTTCCAAATATAGAACCTGTCACTAACAAATCACCATATGTGATGCTCCACGAACAGGTAGGGTATGGGGGCGCAGCACAAAGAGGTGTACAACAACATATGTGCAGTGCACAGAGAACAACAGACATTAGCAGTGCTGTAACAGCACCACCGTACACTCACCAGTATGTCCACACACCCCAGTCCCCAGAGGTGTGACTGACCTACACACAGTTTCCATCGCACCACAGCACCAGACAGGCCCAGCGGTTCATCCTATGGAGTCCAATACACAAGGCAAACATACATATGTCATGACAGAGCATTGCATCACTCACGGCAGCATATACATATATAATCATGGGCATATCCGCACATATGCAGTACGTACATGTGAACAGCTCCTCTATCAGACATTGCCTGATCGCCATCCCCTCATGTGTATCAGCATGGGCACATACAGAAGGGCACACAGGATCCTCCTCAAGACCCTCATTAATTTCGACTGGGATATTGTGCCTTAGAGCAATGTTGTGCAGGATGCAGCAGGCCAGAATAATACATGCCACAGTCACGGGTCGGTATAGTAAGGCCCCGCCGGTCCTATCCAGACACCTGAAGTGACTCTTCAAAACGCCAAAGGTGCGTTCGATGACTGAGCGACTGGAGGCATGGGCCTCATTGCACCCCATCTCTGCACGTGTCCGTGGAAACCGCACAGGGGTCAGCAACCAGGCGCAACACCCATATCCCGCATCACCTGCAGAAAGAAATGTGGAAAGGTCAATCAGGAAAGGTAGGGCACACAAATGCACCCAAGCATCTATGTGCGTTCAGACAGCATATAAACTAGGACACAAACATTTGAATACACGTGATGGCACTTAACAGCAATGCACTAGCGCCGGGATTGGTGAGACACGGACCAGCAAGGATGGGCGATGAGAGGAACATACATCCGCTGTACACAGACCAAAAACATGATCAACCACCTGTACCCGACAATGGTGACAACAAGGACAGTAGACATGTGTGATGCAACATGACAACACAAAGTAAACAATGTGTTACGAACCAGACCGTCCAAGGTGAATGACCAGCCAGCACACAAGACAGCATGAAGAATACTCAGAGAGCAAACACACACCCCCGCCTCACCCGGGGTGTCACCCACAGAGATGCAATAGTGCGCCGCCTAGGGATCTACGGAAAACGCAGACACATGCACATCTGCGTATGTGTTTGGTGTCTGTCCGTGAGCTGTATCTGTCAGCCAATTGGTGTTTCAGGCTATCACATAAGGTACACAACATATGTGCCTCCATCAACCCAGTCAAAAACGAACTGTGCAACAGAGCAGCAGTCACAAACACGAGTGTTACATGCATGTGTGTTGAGAACCCCAGATGAGCAAGGCCACACAGCTGGTAGTCATAGTTAAGTGCACAAACACATAACAGAATGTGCACATGTCCCTGGTGACAACGACATGGTATGACAGTGGGCACAGGCACATACAAGGTCTGCGCTCCACAACCACTATGCAAGGAAAGGCATGCAGAGCCAAAAATCACCAATACGACATGGTCAATGATACACCGGCTGTGCTGTGATATGGCACGGCCTGACGGACCTTTCCCAGAATGTTGGATGGGCGTAGGTCAGACCTACAGTGACGCATGTCATATGTGTCACAGGGGATATGCAGTCACTTGTGCCAAAAGTGAAACCACACGTGACCATGTACCACCTTTGACAGATGATAAGATCCCCAGCACACAGGAACACCATGTGCTTGTGGGAGATGAGAAATACAAACCTAGCAGGACACAGTCCTGATATTGTCTGTCCTGAAACTGGTTGAACAGCGATGAGTGATGCAGGATATAGGAGTCATGGGCAGACCCTGGGAACTGAGGAACCACATTCAGAATACACATATTTGCATCACAAACAACCTGCACATTCAGGGAATGGTAGTGTTTGAGGTTGCGGACCACCACCTCCCTGTCGCGGGGTGGTACCAGGGCTACATGTGCACAATCAATTGCTCCCTTCATGTGTGGTATCCCTCCAAAATGTTGGAATGCCTGGGCCAGGACCTCCCACTGTTGCCTATCATTAGGAATTGCTATGTAATTCCTAACCCAGCTGACCATGGCCCACAGTACCTGGTGAAGACAGCGTGAGAAGGTGGGTCTGCTCATCCCACCCACTGTGGCCACCGAGGATTGGAAACAGCCAGAGGCAAAGAAATGTAGGGCAGCCAGGAGCTTGGCAAATTCCGGTATGGCATGTGACAGGGCAGTCCGGGGCTCGAGGTCAGGTCTGAAATCCTCATAGAGCTCCACGATAGCCCTTGTGCGCAGATGGCAGAGGGAGATGACCTGGTCCTCGTGCATGTCCTGGAGCATGGGCCTGGGCCTGTAGAGGTGGGCTAGACGAGGTCGTGCCTCCGCACGCCTACAGTTCCATGCTGGTACAATGGCAGCCTGCGGTGCCTCCACAGCTGCAGGTCTAAGTTGCAGCGGGACTGCACCCATGCTTAGGGCCACAGCCCCAGGGACACCATCTCCCTCACCACGCAACCGCATCTCATCTCCCATCTCCAACGCCAAAAATGCACAACCAGCATCCCGCAGGTGAGCCATGACGACATCAGTTAGAGGCTGGTCAGATGATATATACAGCGTGGGGTGTGGCAACTAATCAGATGAAACATAACACACCTATGTCTGCAGTAGTATACACCATCAGGATCCTGGAAAATCACATCATACCCATGGAAGCGTAAATGATGAATGCGCAAACGAGCATGCATACATACGTGCGTCACATACAACGAACGCATGGCACACAATTGGACAGGAACAGGAACGCGGGGACGGGATGCCATCGCCAGCCCCACATACGCATGAAGCAATGGTTGAAATAAAGCAGACACAATATGGCAGGGAAGTCACATACCATGAGAATAATCATCATCACATACCTGTGCTGGGAATGCTATACATCAGAGGTGGAGGGCAGACCGTTACGCATGTTCATCGATGTTGCGCATGGAGACTGACGTTACACGCATGGTAATGCACGTGACGCAATACGGCAAGTGCAGTACGTGATGTGCATCCACGTACTGCGCGCGTGTGCACACCCATAAATCCTGTAACCCCTTAAAACGGAAAGCGCTTCATACAACACGTTACACAGACGCAACACGTATGTTGATCCGTATTGCAGACCCCAAGATGAGCTCACAACTACCCGAGACTGCTGGCACCACTCCACCGTTGCCCGATGAGGAAGAACCGGGCACATCCTGCAATGCGCAGCACCAGAAGGCCAAACGTAAGAGGCGACCTGTGGCCGAGGAGGAGCGGAGGAGGGCTCAGAGATTCACACAGGAGGAGAATGACCTGCTCCTTGGTGCAGTCCTCGAGGACTACAACGTCCTCTTCAGCCGGTACAGCACCACCACCACCAGTAGTGCGCATGCCGCTGCATGGGGAGCAATACAGGTGGCAGTGGTGCAGGCAGGTGGGCCACCCCGCGACATCGAGGCTATCAAGAAGAGGTACAATGATATCAAGAGGGGGATCCGTGGCCACCTGTCTGTGCAGAGCCGCCATGCCGCCGGCACTGGTGGTGGTGCACCTGCCCCGAATGCCCTCATGCCCCTGGAGATGCAGCTTGCTGACCACCTGGGGCCCATGTACATACATGGACTCCCACCAGCGCTGGACACGGCCCACCCATGTGCAGGTAAGATACAGAAATGTGTTCCATGGAGAGGCCACAGCACAACACATGCAGGTGTTTCGGCCCTAGGGTGTGGGGGCCATGTCCCAGCACGCATAGGGCCTCGTGTCCCCACCCAGTCCCACACAACATGTTGCGCAACATACGGGTGAGACCAGGCCAGGATGGGGGAGCGGGGATGGGCAGACGGTGTAACGTCGCTGGGCATCCACCTCACGGCTGCCACAGGGAAGTGAGGTGTGTAGGGCCATGGTGACCCCATGGTAGCAAGGAGCAACAGGTGCAGGTGCATTGGGCAGGGTCACACCCAGGGCAGGACAGGGTAGACCAACAGAGATAGGGTGACCAGCAGCATGGCAGGAGTATGTGGATCAGTGTGCATACCTCATGGCACATGGGGGAGGCAGCGTGAGTGGGGCAAATGTGGGATGTGGCTTTGCACCAATGTGTACTGTGTCAGTCATACACTGTGTCTGACAGGGTGGCAGGGGCCCCAGGCCTGTCGGCGATATGTTGCGATGTGCTGATGTGCAGGAGTAGTGTTGTCTGGGCCAGCGGGGGACGGTACAGCAGGGACAAAGGTGGGGCTCCTGTGGCAGGTGGTACGATGGATGTTCCACAGGCAGCTGGTCCTGTCGTACAGGAGCTGAGGAAGGGGCATGGGACATTAGCGAGGGGACAGGAAGGATGGGAAACAGACGTAGGTGGAGGAGAGTGCATGTGCGAGGGAGGCCAGGGACGGGGTGTCACATGGTGGTGTACAATGTGTTACTGGCCCAATGTGCATGACTCAGGGGTTCGGCAATGGCGGAGGAGTGTGGATTGTGGTGTCACAGGGGGTGTCCACAGCAGTGTGTGGGCCAAGGGATGTGTGGACACAATCCTTGGTTGACAGAACGCCCCGTGGAGGGTGGCTGGGGGGGGAAGGGGCAGGGCATCTCTGGACGGTGGGAGGTAGATGCCACAGTGTGCATGTGGACGCATTGGTGATGAGCACAGCAGGGCCACAACATACCAATGCGGCACACACCCACACATGCACCAGCTCCGCACTGGCAACCATTGCACAGCACCGGTAATGGCGCCATGGCCCCCCAGGAACCCAGGGCAGTCACCCATGCACACAGATGTCTGGCACACACAGGGCACACATGTCCCATCCACCGGTGGACCCATCCCCCCCGCAGCCCCGCAAATACAGGCATACCTGTGGGTGTTGTGCCTATGCTGATGTACGCACATGTGGGCACCAGTGGGGTGCCCCTGACATCCAGGGCACCCACAACCAATGGCACAACAACCATCCCTGTAACGTACAGTCCCCACCCACACGCATGCCACCTGGCTGGTCCCATAGTAGGGCTTAATAATAAAATTTACTGGAGTGTGTTTGTGATTTTAGCTTTGGGTTTACTGTGTATTCCAAACATAGGAGAGTGAATATGTGGGGCTTATCCAATCAGGGGGTAGCAAGCTTCTGATTGGGTGGAGCTGGGTATTTAAATGGTGTTGGCTTTTTGTATCAGTTTCTTTGCACAAAGAATTTTGGCTGGTAGTGCAACCGCTGAAGAAGCGTTTTTTAGCGAAACAAAGTTCTTTGCAGGGTTATTCTGAGAAATGGTATGGTGGTGGATTCAATGGTGAGGGTAGCAGCAGTGCCTGGATTCTCGGCGTCCTATGCAGGAGTGTTTGAAGCTTACAGTGCTGCAAGCTTGAAGAGCTGCTGCAGAATTTGAAGAACTGCTGTCCTGAGCTAAGTACGGGGCTGAAAGCAGGCTTTGAACTGTCTTGTTAAGTTTTGTGACTGCTCCTTTCTTTATTCCTTTATTGGTGGCCATTGTGTTGGTCTGTGATTCCAGTTTACATAGCTCCTATAGAATTGGTGTTATAATACCATTTGAGTGGTTGTTACTGACGGGGCACCCTGTGGTACCTTCTGCTGTAGATGTTGTTTGGAATTTTTTAAGTATTTTGTAATAAAAAAATTTCAGAATTTGTTGATGGGAGGTGTTTTGTCAGCCTATGATGTGGAGCTGTTTGTTCCCCTATGGCTTTGAGTAGTCACATAGAGGGAGGTTGTTATCTGAGGCTTTTCTCCTACTCATTGTTTAGTCTGTTTGTCTACTCACTACTGAGTCTCTGCTGATTGTTTGTAGTTGGGATTAAGTTCATGGTAAGTGATTCATATATATATTGTGGGAGCCAGAAAAGAAGAGGTTAACACAGTAACACAAAAACGTTCACCAAAATGTCTGAATGCTAGAATTGTACTGAGGTGCATACGTGAAGCTTTCAGAGGTATGTGACATCATATGGAAAAGACGTGAAAACACACTTATCAGTAAATGGTGATCTAACTTACCAATGCTTATGTTGTTTCCAGTTTTTGTCATTTGCCCCCTTTATGCATTCCCTGAAAGATGCTTTTTTGGCTACAATAGCCTCTCTGACCTCACTTATAAATCATGCTGGCAGTTTTTGGACTTCCTTCCACTTTTCTTAAAGCATGGGATACAGCTAGTCTGGGCTTCCAAGATAGTATTTTTCAACAACACCCATGCGTGATGGTACAGTAAATCTTAACCTTTGCAGCTGCTCTTTTTAGATTTTTCTTAACTGTTTTCCTCATTTTTGAACGTTAAAAGGCAGTACCTTGGATTTCCTTGCCATCCTTCCTCCATTTATTAAATCAAACGTAATCATGCTATGATCACTATTGCCAAGAGGCTCCAACACCCTTGTGTTCCACTAAGGACTAGGTCCAAAATGTCTTCCCCTCTTGTCAGTTCATGAACCAGTTGCTCCAAGAAGCAGTCATTTATTTCATCTAGAAACTTTATCTCCCCAGCATCAAAGAGTATGATTATCAGAAGAGACTTTTTTTTAAATTACTTGAGCTGAGTAAATTTGCATGTGCCCGGTGTCTTATAAGACAGACTGAGCAAAGATAAAATGTTAAATTAAGTTCTCTTAAAGAGAACCATTAGAAATGGAAATTAAACTTTCTTACTTCACTTCCGACTATATACAAATGAAGTCAAACCACTTCTGGAGGTCTGCCAGCTCTAGGAAATGACAAGAGGATTCAAGCATAAATGAGTACTTACAGACTCCAAAAACCTCTGCACCTTTCCATTCAGGTATAGAGAGAATGCGGCATAGGAAATATTCACAGACAGCAAATGAGTTAGATTGAACCATTATCAGCATAACTTTCCCTGTCTCTGTAATGCCTTTCTCTGAGGCCCAGAGTCTAGTGAGCTTGGGAATTCCATGCAAAATTAAGTTTCTCAGTTGCATGGAATGCAAACATCTCAATCTGTCCCAAACTTGCACTCCATCTTAAGAGTACTGTCTTTAAAACTATCTAAGATAAAACAATCTTAGGTTTTTTTTAACAAAGAAATTTCTTCTTAGGAACCTAAGAACAAGGAAGAAAAGACATGATTAATTGTGAACAATTTTTTTTTTTTTGCATTTGAAAATACCTCAGGTAAACTGCATTTAAACCTTGCATGCACAAGACGTTTCCTCATCTGTATACAAAAGCGACTTCACTGACAGTGGGCCAGGAAGAAACATTTTAAGCCTTGACTTTTGACCACAGGCAGGAAGGGCATATAGTACACAATCCAGGTTTTCCTGATGCACAAAGAACAATGGCTGTGTGTTTTTTATGGAGAAGTTATAGTCTGGGAGATTTTTCAACCATCCCATTATCTGCTTTTCTGTATGCAAAAAAATCTCTCTTGCAAAAGTGAATTGGTTTGAAATTTCCCTATTTCTGTTCATGTTAACAGGTAATGAAACATTGTGCATTAGCTCTGAAGCTAAACACAGGAGTGTACCTCCCCCGGGCCCAGCTCTTCTCATGGAGATGGAGTAGGGCTAGAAAGATTCGGACAAGCTTGCACTACCAGCATCACTGGAGAGAATTTATAGCTCTCTACTTCAGAATTTACAGAAGAGAGAGAGACAGGAGGGGCTCTTTCTCAGAGCTACCCTGTTGTTCTAGTGCTTTTCTATTATCTGCAGTTACTGAAGACTGTAAGGAGTTAAAATCAGGCTCTGGCTAATTTGTAGCTTTCAAAGAAGCATTTTCAGGGTTATCACATTGTTTTACTGGCAAGGAAACTACAGGATCATCATAAGGAGGAGGGGCACTGGACCTTATTGTTATTCTGCATTTTCACTTGAGTTAAAGAGCCCTGCTGTGTGGGACACAGAGAGAAGTCTAATGCATTTGTACAAAGGTAATTATATCCCAGCTGGTGTATTTTTTTTCTTTTGCTCCATTAGGATCTTAAAGCAGAAAGAGTTAATGGTTCAAGAGAACCTTCCTGCAGCCCTCTTCTCTCTGGAGGCCCTGATGCCATATAAGACAGCCATGCAAATTAGCATAATTTAATCAGGGTACCTTTGAAGAGGCCAGCTGTACCTCCCATCCAGCCCCAATTACTGAAGACACATGTTAAAGGAGCAGAATATCTAGATTTAGAATTTCTCATTCTATCCAAGTCCTTTTCTAGTCAAGCCCCTTGTAATTTTGGGTGGACAATACCTCCACACCCTTACATAGCGGGAGAGACAATTCCTGGGTATCAGAACACCTATCCAGTCACCATAATTCCTGCCTCACAAAATCTCCTCATACCTGGTCAGCACATTTATTGTGGGGTAGCGCCCTATAGGCTTTTACTGTCACTCAGGTGACCCACTGTAAAAAGAAGACTAATAAATTTTTCAATACAGATGGCTTTATTTTTTTTAATAAAGGACTCACTTACCTCCCCTACAAAGCCCAAGAATCTAGACAAGATTTCAGGTAAATATTGACCTTTAAGCATGCTCTGGTGTTGTCTAGACCCAAGGCTGAGGAGGGGAAGGCTACAAGACCCATCTATGATGCCAAATCTGTAATGAGAGGGGCTGGGTAGCCCCTCTTGGATCTGTTTCTGCAGCAAAAAATAAAAGAAAATATACAGAAACCATCTGAAATGCAAAATCACACGTCTTTATTTTTTCTTATCTCTAATACCAAAGCACAATGTTTTCTTTTATCTGTTGCAACTGAGACCTCACAGCCTAGCTAAATGTGATGAACCCCTCCCAGAAATACAAGCCTTTCTTACACCTTTTCTGAGCTAGGGATAGGTATACGAATTAGGTGGGGTAGAAGTATCCTGAAACTTTCTCATAGAAACTAATTTATTTGCTGACAGGCAGTTTCTCTGAGAACTAGGAGGGAGGCGCATGAAGGAGAAAAGGTATGGGAGTAGTGAGGAGGTGGAACAAGTGAGGGAATTCTTAAGCGAAGGGTTTGTTCTTCAAAGAGGACTGGACAATTTCTTCTCAGGAACAGTTGAGGCGCTTTGTAAGATAAGGAGTTTGACTGTGTGTGTGAATTATTACACATTCAATGCCATCCTGAACATAATTGCCTTTGTGAGAACAAAAAGACAGCTATTTTGGTGTGTGTGTTCAAGGGGAAGGGATATACGAGAAATATGTTCAGATCTGAGCTGAGAGAAAAGGTTTGCCTGGCCTTTAATGTATCAGAAAATATGTTTTTCTTACATATTACAGAATGTAGCTATTCCCAATATATGGTTTTGTTAAACAATAAAGTGTTATAATGGAAAAACAAAAAAGTATCAGCTTGCAGCTGCTCCATTAACTCTTTCTTAATGCCATATACTGCTACAGGAGCAGCTTTCTTTAAAGAGGATTTTCCCTATAATGCTAATATATCCTGAAACTAAGATTTCTAGAAACAACTTTTAGAACTTATTAAAACTTACTATTACTCTTAAATGAACCAGCAGGTAGAAGATATACATTTGCTGCTTATTCCAAATGAAAAATCTCTATGTGTGTCCCAGTCTGTATCAGTAGAACAAAAGAAAAGAAAATGTGGAGGACCTTTCTAAAAGGTAGAGGGCCTTTCAAGAGTCCTGTTATTTCTCCTTTCTCAAGAGTCCAGATTAACATAAGAACATAAGATATGCCATAGTGGGTCAGACCAAGGTCCATCAAGCCCAGTATCCTGTTTCCAACAGTGGCCAATCTAGGTCATACGTACCTAGCAGTTTCCCCAAAAGACATAGGTTCCGCAATGCTTGTACTGGGTCAAGCATTGATATCCTTGGTCCCTTCTTAATAATGGTTTATGGACCTTTCCTCCAGGAACTTGTCCAAACCTTTTTTAAATCCAGCTACACTAACAGCCTTTACTACATCCTCCGGTAACAAATTCCAGAGTTTGATTACACGTTGAGTGAAAAAATATTTTCTTTTATTAGTCTTAAATAGTTTACCCTGTAGCTTCATTGCATGCCCCCTAGTCTTTCTATATTCTGATAACGTAAACAATTGATCTACGTTTACCCGTTCCACTCCGTTCATTAATTTATAGACTTCTATCACATCTCCCCTCAACCGTCTCTTTTCCAGGTTAAAGAGCCCTAACCTTTTTAGCCTTTCTTCATAGGAATATCCTTCCATCCCCTTTACCATTTTGGTGGCTCTTCTCTGAACCTTTTCTAATAACGCTATATCCTTTTTAAGATACGGCAACCAGAATTGCACACAATATTCAAGGTGCGGTCTCACCATGGAACGATATAGAGGCATTATAATATCTTTTCTTTTCTTTTCCATTCCTTTCCTTATCATACCTAGCATTCTATTTGCTCTCTTGGCCGCCGCTGCACACTGGGCCGAGGGTTTTAGGTTTAGGTTTAGGTTTATTCGCTTAATATACCGCTAAACGTGGGAGACATCATAGCGGTTTACAGAGTTCAAAAAACAAAGTGAAGCAATCACCGTAAAGGTGAGATAGAAGAGGAAAGGAAGTTACATCAATCGACAGGAAAGCAAACTAGGCAGATTCATACGACAGGACAGGACAGTAGAGGAGAGAGGGAAGGGAAAAAAGATCACACGTGAGGTACAGGAGGAGCAGGAAGGTCAAAGGCAAGGGTGAAGAAGTGAGTTTTGAGGCGGTTCTTAAAGGTAGAATGGTTTTAACATGTTATCCACAATGACGCCTAAATCATTTTCCTGGGTGGTGGTTCCTAATGTGGAACCTTGCATTGTGTAACCATAGTTTGGGTTGTTCTTCCCTAGGTGCATAACTTTGCACTTGTCCACATTAAATTTCATCTGCTATTTTGATGCCCAGTCTTCTAATTTATCAAGATCCTCTTGCAATTTTCCACAATCCTCTTGGGTTTTAACAACTTTAAATAGTTTTGTGTCATCTGCAAATTTGATAACTGTAAGGGTGGGGTCCTTTTTCCTTCCCAGCACTTATATCACTTACCCTGGGACGTCAGTTAATCCTCTGGGTCCAGGAATTTACCTTACCTTCTCTGTCTGGGATCCCAGGGGAACAAACACACACACACACTCGCACATAAGTAGCATGTAAGTTTTATTCTGTACGTTAGATGTGCAGTCTATCTTTTATACAGTATCAAAAACATATATACGTCATAAACCCATCCCAGCAGCATAGCCCTGCTCCTGATATTGCTAATTAGCAACTGTACAAACTGGTACCTGTCTCTATGAAGATCACTGAATCTTGTCTTAGCACAACACATTCCTTTCTATCTAGGTATTCACATATGGGCCTCATGGTCCCTCTGTACAACAAGAAACTTATTTTCCCCTTACAATAACCTCACTCGTTATTCCACTTTCCAGGTCATTTATGAATATGTCAAAAAGCAGCAGACCCAGCACAGAACCCTGGGGTACACCACCATTCACCTTTCTCCATTGGGAAAATTGGCCATTTAGCCCAACCCTCTGCTTTCTATCTTTTAACCAGTTCTTGATCCACAGTAGTACACTGCCTCCTATCCCATGACTCTTTAGTTTTGCCAAACGTCTCTGATGAGGGACCTTGTCAAAGGCTTTCTGAAAGTCCAGATACACTATATCAACCGACTCACCTTTGTCCACCTGTTTATTCACACTTTCAAAAAAACATAACAGATTAGTAAGACAAGATCTTCCTTGTCTAAAGCCATGTTGGCTGTCTCCCATTAGGCCATGACTATCTACATGCTGAGTAATTTTATTCTTTATGATGGTTTCTACCATTTTCCCGGTACTGACGTGAGGCTCACCAGCCTGTAGTTTCCCGGATCACCCTTGGAACCCTTTTTAAAAATTGGTGTTACATTGGCGATCCTCCAATCTTCAGGTATTAGAGATGATTTCAATGATAGTTCACAGATTACTAATAGCAGTTCTTCAATCTCATATTTCAGTTCTTTCAACACCCTTGGATGTATACCATCCGGCCCAGGTGATTTGCTACTCTTCAGTTTATCTAATAGTTGTAATACATCTTCCCGATGTATCGATATTTCCTTCAATTCTTCCGCACCTTTATGTTTAATCTCTTTTATTTCGTACAACAGATAAAGCAGTACAAGCATCAAACCGCGAAACAAATATCGCAAACAGATAGAAATATGTAACCATCAGTAAACAAAAACCAACCTCCTGCAAACATAAGTGCTCCCACTGAAACCTCAATAAACCTTGCCACCACCACCCCATCAGTAGATAACCAGACACAATGGAGGCACCATAAACAAAGTACATGAGCGAGGAATGCAGCTGCCATGTCGTGGCTACTGTTACCCCCCCCCCCCCAAAACTCCCCCTCAACTTCCCAATGGTCAGGGTGTTGCCAAAAAAAAAAAAGGAGGGGAGATGTACCAGGCGCTACAGGATACCCCCGACCCATCAGGCCAGGTATTTCCGTCCAGCGCCCGAACGCCACGGATATGCCTATGCCCGTTCCACCTGCAGTCCCCCCCGACTCACCCAAGTACCCCCCCTAATGGTCCAAGCCTACCCCCTACGTCCCCCCCCTTCGTGCCACACAAGCCCTCCTATTGCCCCCTGCCCCCCTTCGCTAATCGGGCATGGCTTGCCTCAACAGATCCAGGGTGTGTTCTTCTCCCAGACCTGTCCCCCAGGCGCGGGGCAGATGGGCCAGGCCACTCCGAGGGAAATAGAATAAAGTAATAGGGGAGCAGATAATCCAAGGCCCCCCACCCCCCTCCCCACCCCCACCAACCCAGCCCCTTCCCATCCCTTCCCTACCCATTCCTTGCAGAGGGTGGAAAAAGTGAAAAATAGAAATGAACTGAAAGAAATTGAATAAACTAAAGGAAATGAAATGACATGAAAATGAAATGAAATGAAATGAAATGAAAGGGGGGGGGAATACCCCATATCCCACCAGGATTCCCAAACTATCGTAGCCGGCCCCGAGAGAGGACGGGAAGTCCTAGAAAAGCGCTCCCCTCCAGGCACAGTCCCCCCCCAGCTTCATCGCCCAGGGGCTGCGGCCGATGAGGATCCACTACATTGCATCCCATAGGACTGGCTGGTTTAGGAGTCCCCCAAGACGCGGCGGCGAACTCCAGCTGGCAGTAATTGTAAGTGGGGCCCCCACCCCTGAAGAAACCGGGCCCAGCGACGTTCACTTCCAGCTGCCGACAGGTGCTCCATGAGTAAAAGCTTATGGAGTCTGACTCTCCAAAGCCCAAAGAACGGGCCCCCCACATCCAACCAGTGCTGCAAAATTGTCATTCGTGCGGACATCACCACCAGACGCAACCAACGCAGCGTCCAACTCCCTAGAGAGGTCCCCCAACCATCCTCCCACAGATCTAAAACTAAGTGACGTGCCGTAAGGGGCTCCAAGTGCGGCACACACCGATGAAGATACACGGTCACCCTTCCCCAGAACAGCTGGACCCTGGGACAATGCCAAAACATGTGGCCCAACGTCGCCCGACCAGCGCCACACCTGGGACAACAATGACTCGCTGTGAGCCCTGCTTTCCAGGCCCTGACAGGGGCAAAGTATAGACGACACATGAGGCGGTATTGCGTATCGCGATGCAAAACCTGTGTACTCATAGTAGGTATAGTCACCAGCCCCCCTAGGAGAGACTCTTCATCTATCTCCTCACCTAGATCCGTCGTCCAAACCGCCGCCAAAGCGCCAACAGCAATAGGTGACACCCCATCCCACAGCATTTTATAAAGCACGGACACCCGGGTCCCCAGGGCACCTCCCAAAAGAGTCAGTTCCAGCTCCGAGCATACTTCCCCTCGGAGCACCCCCTCCGGGATCGTGCGAAGGTAGCTCCGAAGTTGTGTGTATTGAAACACATCCCAATGTCCCAGGGAGTACTGCCGGCTAAGCTCGGCGACTTCCGCACCTTTAAATACCACTTCAGTCATGGCTAACATCCCTACATCTTCCTCAGTAAAGACCAAAGCAAAGAATTCATTCAGTCTCTCCGCTATCGCCTTGTCGCCTCTTAGTGCCCCTTTAACTGTTCCATCATCTAATGGACCAACTGACTCTCTCACAGGTTTTTTGCTACGAATGTACTTGAAAAAATCTTTATTTCGCGTTTTTGCTTCCGCAGCAAGCTTCTTCTCAAATTCTCCCTTTGCCTGCTTTATCAATGCCTTGCATTTGACTTGCTAGTGCTTGTGCTGTTTCCAGGTTTCATCGTTTGGCTCTTTTTTCCATTTCCTGAAAGATGCTTTTTTGGCAACAACAGCCTCTCTGACCTCACCTTTAAACCATGCTGGCAGTTTTTTGGACTTCCTTCCACTTTTCTTAAAGCATGGAATACAGCTGGTCTGGGCTGCCAAGATAGTATTTTTCAACGACACCCAAGCTTGATGTAAGTCTTTAACCTTTGCAACTGCTCCTTTTAGTTTTTTCTTAACAATTAAGAAAAAACTAAAAGGAGCAGTTGCAAAGGTTAAAGACTTACATCAAGCTTGGGTGTCGTTGAAAAATACTATCTTGGCAGCCCAGACCAGCTGTATTCCGCATTTTATCATAGTTTCCCTTTCGAAAATTAAAAGGTAGTACTGTGGATTTCCGTACTATCCCTCCTCCACTAATTAAATCAAAGGCGATCATGCTATGATCACTATTGTCAAGTGGCCCCAACACCCTTATCTCTTGCACTAGATCTGGTGTTCCACTAAGGACTAGGTCTAATATGGCTTCCCCTCTGGTCGGTTCATGAACCAGCTGCTCCAAGAAGCAGTCATTTATGTCATCTAGGAACTTTATCTCCCTAGCATGTCCTGCCGTGACACTGACCCAGTCGATACCGGGGTAATTGAAATCACCCATTATTATTACTGCGCTGTAACTTTTGTTAGCTTCCTTGATTTCTTTGAGCATTTCATCATCCATTTGTTCATTCTGGCCAGGTGCTCGATAGTACACCCCCACTGCCATCGCCTTCCCCTTTTTACATGGAATTTCAATCCATAGAGATTCTACAGCAAATTTTGTTTCCTGCAAAACTTTAATCCTTTCTGACTCAATGCCCTCTCTAACATAGAGCGCAACCCCTCCACCAATTTGATCAGCTCTATCATTATGATATAGTTTGTACCCAGGTATCACAGTGTCCCACTGGTTGTCCTCCTTCCACCATGTCTCTGATATTCCAATCATATCTAACCTCTCATTTAGTGCTATATATTCTAACTCTCCCATCTTATTTTTTAGACTTCTAGCATTTGCATACAAGCATTTTATAGACTCTATTTTATTCATATTAATTTGGTAGACATGGGTAATTTGGGATCTTTAAGCTCCATACTCGAGGGCATTTGGGCTACTTTACTCTTTCTTGGAACCTCTCTGCTTTTGGTAGTATCCTTCAAGGATACATTCTTCCGAACCATCCGCTATTGGGCGACTGTCGGCTTTCCCCTATTATCTAGTTTAAAAGCTGCTCTATCTCCTTTTTAAAGGTTAATGCCAGCAGCCTGGTTCCATCCCGGTTAAGGTGAAGCCCATCCCTTTGGAAGAGCCCCTCCTTTCCCCAGAATGTTCCCCAGTTCCTAACAAATCCAAAACCCTCATCTCTGCACCATTGTCTCATCCACGCATTGAGACTCCGAAGCTCTGCCTGCCTTTTGGTTCCTGCACGTGGAACAGGAAGCATTTCGGAGAACGCTACCCTGGAAGTTCTGGATTTCAACTTCCTACCTAAAAGCCTAAATTTAGCCTCCAGAACCTCCCTACCACATTTTCCTATGTCATTGGTACCGACATGTACCAAGACAGCAGACTCCTCCCCAGCACTATCTAAGACCTTATCTAGGTGGCACGTGAGGTCCGCTACCTTCGCACTAGGCAGGCATGTTACCAGGCGATCCTCACGTCCACCAGCCATCCAGCTATCTACATGCCTAATGAATGAATCAAAAACTATAATGGCTGTCCTAACCCTTCCCTCATGGGCACATGGCCCTGGAGAAACTTCCTCGATGTGAGATGGTTTTACATCACCTGGAGGACAGGTCCTAGTTACAGGATCACTTCCTGCCACACCAGGGTGATGCTCTCCTGTCACGTGACCTCTCCCCTCCATGGCAACAGGGATGCTGCCAGACTGGAGGTGGGACTTCAGGACTATATCCCTGTAGGTCTCATCTATGTACCTCTCTGTCTGTCTTATGTTTTCCAAGTCTGCTACTCTAGCCTCTAGAGAACGGACTTGTTCCCTGAGAGCAAAGAGCTCCTTGCACCTAGTGCACACGTAAGACCAACCTCTCACCAACTGAGAGAAAATCATACATGTGACACTCAATGCAAAAGACTGGAAAGCCCCATCTCGCTGCTGGACTGCTTTCTGCATCTTAGTTTTAAGTTTTTGTTTAGATCTTTAAGTTCTTTACTTTCTAAGGGTTGCTATGGATATTTATACCAATAAAACTGTACCTAATACGTTTAATATACCTTGTTCACCTGAAGCTTAATTAATCTCAGGTCCTTAGTGTATGACTGATTTGGGTAACGAGCTTCACCTGAGAGCACCTCCTGTCTTTTAAAATGTGTAAGTACCTATAAAGCTACGATTATCCCAGGGGTGGGTGGGTGTGCGGAGGGAGGGAGGGAGGGAAATAACACTTATTAAAAGAGGGCTGCTACACAGTACCCTGTCCTGTGCTGCTGAGGTAAGCTATATTCTTATTTGATTTAAATTATAGCTCTTTGCTGCTGCTAGTCTCTAACTTATTATGAAATTTAAACTACAAGCTCTCTGCTGGGTTCTACATTTAACCCAAAAGCTCTCTTCTGTGTTTTAAATTTAAACTAAAAGTACTTTGCTGATGCTAGGCCCTGAATGACTATTAAATTTAAACTACAAGCTCTCTGCTGGGTATGAAATTTAACCAGAAAGCTCTCTTCTGTGTTTTAAATGTAAACTTAAACTGCTGCTACTAGGCCCTTACTGATTTAACAAAAAATAGTGAGTTCACAGATTAATTAGCTTTAATAAAAAGAATTCCTTTCAGAAAATTCCCAGAAGTATATACTCACAATTGCAGATCTCTCTCCAGAAGTAAAAGTCCCCTTTTCTAGTCCTTCAAGACTGAGGATCACAGAGCTCTGGTTGAGCTATTTATGCCTGTGCTGCTGAGGTAAGCTGTGACCAACTTCCTGGATGATTAACAGTCCTTGCTTGGATAGAAGGAGTCTTTCAAAATGGCCTTTTGATCTGCCACCTGGTGTTTACACCTATTGAAAAGGTTTCACAGGTCTCTTGCCCCCTAGGTAGAAGGCCTCTTTGTAAAGGTCTCTAGAAGACTATTTGCTGCTCAAAGAGTACTGACCCTGTTTTGCCTTTTGTGCTAATCTATATTCTTATTTGATTTAAATTATAGCTCTTTGCTGCTGCTGCTAGGTTCTAACTTATTATGAAATGTAAACTACAAGCTCTCTGCTGGGTTCTAAATTTCACCAGAAAGCTCTCTTCTGTGTTTTAAATTTAAACTAAAAGTACTTTGCCGATGCTAGGCCATGAATGACTATTAAATTTAAACTACAAGCTCTCTGCTGGGTATGAAATTTAACCAAAAAGCTCTCTTCTGTGTTTTAGATTTAAACTAAAAGTACTTTGCTGATGCTAGGCCCTGAATGACTATTACATTTAAACTACAAGCTCTCTGCTGGGTATGAAGTTTAACCAGAAAGCTCTCTTCTGTGTTTTAAATGTAAATTTAAACTGCTGCTACTAGGCCCTGACTGATTTAACAAAAAATAGTGGGTTCACAGATTAATTAGCTTTAATAAAAAGAATTCCTTTCAGAAAATTCCCAGAAGTATATACTCACAATTGCAGAACTCTCTCCAGAAGTAACAGTCCCCGTTTCTAGTCCTTCAAGATTGGGTGACTATTGAGGAATTTTTGCAATTTTTAATTTATTTTAATTGTTTCAAGTATCTAATATGGTGGTGCCACAAAAACCCTGCATTGAAGTCTTCTTGGTCAATCATTAAAGGTCCCAATCTGACAAAATTATACATTACAGGCTGATTTAAAAAAATCCTTAATTTTAAAAGTTAACAGTAACAGGAAGACCTTGGAGAAAGACCGCATGACCTAATCTAAGTCAATCAAAATTTAGTTCAGATACAGCCAGATGCCAGAGAGATCAGCCAAGTCTTAACTTAAGAACATAAGATATGCCATACTGGGTCAGATCAAAGTCCATCAAGCCCAGTATCCTGTTTCCAATAGTGGCCAATCTAGGTCATACGTACCTAGCAGTTTCCCCAAAAAGCACAGGTTCCACAATGCTTGTATTGGGTCAAGCATTGTTATCCTGGGTCCCTTTTCAATGATGGTTTATGGACCTTTCCTCCAGGAACTTGTCCAAACCTTTTTTAAACCCAGTTACACTAACAGCCTTTACTACATCCTCTGGTAACAAATTCCAGAGTTTGATTACATGATGAGTGAAAAAATATTTCCTCTTATTTGTCTTAAATAGTTTACCCTGTAGCTTCATTGCATGTCCCCTAGTCTTTCTATATTCTGATAAGGTAAACAATCGATCTACGTTTACCCGTTCCACTCCGTTCATTAATTTATAGACTTCTATCATATCTCCCCTCAGCCGTCTCTTTTCCAGGTTAAAGAGCCCGAACCTTTTTAGCCTTTCTTCATAGGGGTATCCTTTCATCCCCTTTACCATTTTGGTGGCTCTTCTCTGAACCTTTTCTAATAACGCTATATCCTTTTTATGTTTATGTTTATTAAAACTTTATATACCGCCCAATACAGTTAGCAACTGGGCGGTTCACAATACATAAAATCAATAAAAAAAAAAAATGATAAAAAGAGAGAGAGCTGCGAAAGAGAGCCAGAAAAGGAACGCCATAAAATCAAAGAAAAAAGGGATAGAAACAGAGAAACAGATTGGGGGGTAAAGATGGGTAACAAAAGGGAAAAGAGAAGGGGACGGCAACAACATAGAAAATAATATAAGACAGGGGTAGGGGTATGCTATCATAGGCCTAGAGGGGGGGGGGGGAAGATGGGGCCGGGAAAGGAAGGTTAAAGGCAGAACAGAAGAGATGGGTGTTGAGGTTAGCTTTAAAGGACGGGTAGGAGGTTTCTAGACGTAGAGAGGGGGGAAGGGAGTTCCAGAGCCTTGGACCAAGAAAAAGAAAGCGGAAGACCGGGTAGATTCTATATCCTGTTCCTGATAACCCCCGTGGGGGTGATAGTGGGAGATTGCTAGTCCAGCGTGAACAAAAATTGAATACTCTTGAGCCAGTAGGGCTTAATAATAAAATGGACTGGAGTGTGTTTCTGTGATTTTAGCTTTGGGTTTACTGTGTGTTCCAAACATAGGAGAGTGAAAGTGTGGGGCTTATCCAATCAGGGGGTAGCAAGCTTCTGATTGGGAGGAGATGGGTATTTAAATGGAGTTGGCTTTTTGTGTCAATTTATTTGCACAAAGAATTTCGGCTGGTAGTGTAACTGCTGAAGAAGCTGTTTTTAGCGAAACAAAGATCTTTATAGGGTTATTCTGAGAAATGGTATGGTGGTGGATTCAATGGTGAGGGTAGCAGCAGTGCCTGGATTCTTGGCAACCTGTGCAGGAGTGTTTGAAGCTTAGATTGCTTCAAGCTTGAAGAGCTGCTATCCTGAGCTAAGTATGGGGCTGCAGGCAGGCTTTGAACTGTGTTTGTGAAGTTTTGTGACTGCTCCTTTCTTTATTCCTTTATAGGTGGCCATTGTGTTGGTCTGTGATTCCGGTTTAAATAGCTTCTATAGAATTGGTGTTTTGAGTGGTTGTTATTGTCAGGGCGCCCTGGGGTACCTTTTGCTGTAGATATTGTTTAGCAGTTTTCAAGTATTTTGTAATAAAAACATTTTTGAATTCGTTGATGGAAGGAGTTTTGTCAGCCTATGATGTGGAGCTGTTTGTTCCCCTATGGCTTTGAGTAGCCACATAGAGGGAGGTTGTTATCTGAGGCTTTTCTCCTACTCATTGTTTAGTCTGTTTGTCTACTCACTACTGAGTCTCTGCTGATTGTAGTTGGTATTAAGTTCATGGTAAGTGATTTATATATATTGTGGGAGCCAGAGAAGAAGGGGCTAACACAGTAACACAAAACATTTCACCAAAATGTCTGAATGCTGGAATTATACTGAGGTGCGTATGTGAAGCTTTCAGAGGTATGTGACATCATATGGAAAAGATGTAAAAACACACTTATCAGTAAATGGTGGACCTTAAGAGAGGGTAGAAAGGCAATCATGAGAGATAAACATACCAGCTTAGCATGAAGAAGAATATGTAAATTGTCGGATGTTTTTTGTTCAATGTAAACCGCGCTGATGTCTAATAGTGCGGTATATAAGAATTGTTAATAAATAAATAAATAAATAAATAAATAAAATATGGTCCCCAGTATAGTTGCCAGAACACAGGGAGTTGAAGCGATATATTTCTTGGGAACTGAAGGGTGGGAGAGAGCCAAGCAAGAGAACCAGATAAAGAACCGAGTGAGTGGGGGCAAGAGGCCAGTTAACAATATAAATCTGGCAAGGCCCAAGCTGATAATTGCAGACATGGGCCTCAGAAGAAGGTCAATGGAGAAGGGTACAGACATGAGTAGAATAACATGGCAAATCATACAAGTGGGGGCCCTAGACAGCTTGAACAAGAATTAGTTAATTAGAGAAGAATGCCCCAGAAAGCAAGTATGGTCCTGAGCAAAGGTATATAATGTGACAGGCTAGCTACGCAATGAGTTCATCTCCTGCGTAGTGAAGGCTATGTGGGGTATGGATTCCCTGGGTTTCCTATGGCCTCAGTATCTCTGTTGTCATGTCTGAAAGTTTTGTGTGCATGCTAGTTTGTCTTGTGAATGTCTGTTACACTGATCTCTTGTGACCAGGAAAGCCTGTCATACATTGTCTCACTCGCTGTTGAGTCAGGAAGTAAGACAGAATCATGCAGGCAGGACCAGACATTCTGGCTTGTAGCTGTTTAGAGATCTGCATCAGAGATAAGTACAGAATGACCCTATTTGCCTGCTGTGAGAGATGGCAAGATCTGTAATTGCACTGGACTGTTTTCCTTTGTTCATAGTTTTCTGTTTCTGTAAGATAGGGAATAAAAGGATCCTTTTGGAAGAAAAATCTGTGAGATCGTTATTACTGTGTATGAACATGTTGGCCTGCATAAGGTGAGATTTTATTGGGAAGTGTAAGTCCTCGCTGTGATGTTTCTTTTATTGGGAAGTGATATGTCCTCCCTGAGTTGATCCCCTTTTGGATGGAGGAAAGTGTCTGCTTGGGAACTGTTTGGCCCACAGACCAACTGACCCTTTGCCCCGTACAATATTAAAAATCTTTCTTTGAATTATATGTTGGGAGAAGGGTTTTTGGTCTATGAGTGTGAGGAGTAGGATTTGTGTTTTTCTCCAGACCAATGGGTTTGGTAGCTTGTTTGGTGGTTATGCATATTCATTAGGGATATCCTGGAATCCTGACTGGTTTGGTGCCCTCCAGAACTGGAGTTGGAGACCCCTGGATTAGAGGGTAATCAATATAACATCAAAAAGGAATCCAGCAGGGATCCAGGAAATGATAAACCAGTGAGCTTGACATCAGCAAACGAGTTTAATCCCTTCTGAACAATAAAACTGTGGTACGTATGGATAAACATGGCTTAATAAGGCAGAGCCAACACTGATTCAGCAGAGGGAAGTCTTGCCTTACTAATCCATTAGATTTGTTTGAAAGGGTTAATAATTAAGTTAGGTGCTCATAGGATTATGTATCTGGTATGCTAGGGCTTATATAACTGAGGTATTTGGTAGATGGAGTACTTGACAAAGGAGCCCTTTTACTAACGTGCATTAGGGTTTTGCAACTAAAATGCATTTAGCGCAAAAAGGAATGTGCAGCAATTGCAACTTCTGTGCGCTAAGTGCTGGAGGTATATCCAGCATGTTCCTGGCAGTTACCGCACTGAACACGGCAATGGCAGCCTCAATTAACACAGGTGCACTTTACCACTTCCACTCTCTGCCTCTAACCTGTCCATGCGTCACCCAAACATGCAATTGCCAGTTCGCATGTCGATTTTCACGCTTTTACCATCATGGCTGCATGATATATCAGTTACTGTGGGCCCTAGAACGTGGTTATTGCATGCCAAAGTGCACTTTAACTGCATAACACACTTTAGTAACAGGGCCCTAAATGTTTGTGCTGATTTAAAGATGTTTTATTGCATGTAAATTTGTGCCTCAGGTTTATGGTTAAGTGGACTATAAATGCTTGATTAAACTAAACTAAATTAAACTAAGCATGTAACTAAGGCTGAACTGATTGACAAAGGGCGTTAATTTAAAAGCCTTATTCGCAATTTCCTTGTGTAAAATTGGTATTTATGTGTGGAAATGGCATCCACATGAAAACGGCGATTTTAGAAAGGGGTGAAATTACATGTGGATGTCCTTACAACATAGAAATTGCAAGGGGATCTGTCGGGATGTGTTTAGGGAGTGGCCTGGAAGGGTTCAAATTATACAAGTGTATTCCTTATTTCATACAGGGAATACATGTGTGTGACTGCAGGTGTCCACATTGGGATTTACAACTGCTTTTTGGCACATTAATTTTTTTATAAAGTGCTTATTTCGACCTGTCCTTTACAGGAGGGATTAAGGATGTTATCCTCATTAATCCCGCATTAGTTACGCCCCCCTTCAAATTGAAATTAAATAAAGAAAGCAGCTTCTGTAGTTAGTGGCATTTGTGCTGTAAGTTTGCAAAGTGGCCCATCTACACATGTAAATTGCAACGCTTCCCCTGTTAAGTTTTCCCTCGTGTAGATTTGCAACATGCCTCTTCTGGCTCCACGAAGAGGAGGCTTTTGATAAAGACCCCCATGAGATTCCCTGAGGAGATGAGAAGGTTGAGGGGGGAATATAGCAGAAATCTATAAAATCCTGAGTGAAGTGGAATGGGTAAATGCAACTTGGTTGCTTACTCTTTCAGAAAGTGCAAAGAGTAGGAGAGATGAAGTTACTTAGTACATTTAAAACAAACTGGAAAAGATGTTTTTTCATTCAGTGCACAATCAAGTTCTGGACTTCATTGCCAGAGGATGTGGAAAAAGCAATTAGTATAGCTGGGTTTTAAAAGGATTGGACAAGTTCCTGGAGGAAAAGTTCATAAATTGTTATTAAGGCGGACTTCGGAAAATCCATTGCTTATCGCAGAATTAGATCTATCTACTTTTTGGGATCATGTCAGATAATTATGACCTGGATTGGTCACTGGATACTGAGCTTGATGGACATTTGGTTTGACCCAGTATGGCAACTCTTATGTTCTTAAGTAACAACAAGGTGCTAAAGGAATTGTGCCTTGTGACTTTAACTACTGCTGAGGTCTGTGTTGAGAGCATGTACAGTGTGAATACATGTGATGAGACCCGTAGAGTTAAGTTCAGAAGATCTGCATTCTGAAGTCAAGTTTCCAGAGGGTTTTTTTTTTGTTTTTTTTATTTCTGAAGTTAAACAATATACATCAAGCAACATTAGCATACTTGAAGGAAATGGAAAGGTGCAAACAAGAAATGCTATTTAAGAAACCTTTTTTTTAAACAACAAAAGCAATATGACAAAATTCACACCTGACACTACAAGCCCTAAATAAGAGAAGGGAGGATTCCAGAAAGAAGGCCAGAATGGTAAACACATGCAATAAAATAAATGTAATTCCTAGGAAAAAGGAGACCGTGCAATGCTGATACTTATTAAGTGTCCAAGATGAGTTGATCTAAGAGGGTCCCACTGTAACTGAGACAGATCCAGGTACATTTCTGGCATCCAAAAACGCACGTAAATGCTTTGGATCATAAAAAATATATCTAGATGATACAGACTTAATAACACACTTACAAGGAAATCTTAATGCATAGGAAATACCTAATGAGGCTACCTCAGGGCGCGTAAACAGAAATAACCTCCTTTTAGCTTGAGTTGAATAGGAAACGTCTGGAAAAACCCAGACTTTCTGACCAAAGAACAATTTTTCAGCATTCCTAAAGTACAATTTTAAAGTCCAAGCCCAATCAGGCACCAACACAAACACCACCAAGAGAGTCCCTCTCCGCATTGCTTCTTCAGTAGAGGTTTCCAAAGCTTGAGACAAATTCAGTGTCAAAGTTGTCCCTCTCCTCCCCCACTTCATTAACCACAATACTACTAGAACGCTTCTTCATAGGCAAATAATAAACTTTAGAAGTAGGTGGGAGGGCATTCTCTAGAACCCCTAGAACTTCTAACAAATTTTAAATAACTGGAGAAATAGCGGAGGAAACAGGAAAGTTAACAAAGTGCAAAATAAGCCTCTTGGAGAAGTTCTCCAACTTTTCCAACTTAGCATGGAGCACACAGCTATCCTTAACAAAGGCAGTACACTGTGCTTGTAATGTGGTCACTTGAGAAGAAAAGGACTCTAATGTTTTAGCAGAGTCTCTACAAACTTGGTCTTGTCGTTCAAGCCTTGTCTAAAGGTCTTGGGTAGCCCCTTCCACTAAATTTAAATGACTGGAGACAGAACGTTCCAATGAAGCTATCGCAGTCCAGATAGAGTCCAAAGTAACCACTGTTGGTTTCACCAGAGCACTGCCACCAGCTGGGGTACCAGGGTTCCCTGCAAACTTTGGGCAAGATGGATTCACCTCACTGGACACCATAGGGGCCAAACTCCCAACACTCTGTCCTGAATCAAGCAGGGAGGCTTCCCCGACCCCTCCGGAAGCATTCAGCAGTGTCCCTGGGCTTGGCATTACCCCCGAAGATGGCAAAACAGCAGTCACCTCACCCGAACGTGGCTGCAGCCAGGAAGCTTGCTTAACTGGAGGTGGAAGAGGCTCACCTGGTGGAACATGCGGCTCAGGGCTCAGACTGACGTCTGAGTTCGAAAGGACTGCCTTCAGATCAGCTCTGACACTAACCCCAGCAGAACTCTACATAGCTCCAATGGCAACAAACTTAGTTATGGACTGCTGCTTAGGCGAAGAGTCAGTTTCGGGATACTTAACTTTCCCCTTCCTATTCCCCATCACAAAAATAAGAAACTTAGCACCAAAAACACGAAATTTTCGAGGCCAGAGTCCATTCACCAACAGGCAGCCGGAGTGCGTCCAAGCATGGTCGCTATTTTGAATCCTCTTGGGAGTAATTTTATCTTCCAGACAGAGTTATAGTGAGAGCAGGACCTGCACTTGGTGACGTTATAGATACTGCCAGCCAATGATCCAGATCTTAGCTTTCCAAGGCCTATAAAGCCTCTAGGGGTAATATGAACAACATTGCATAAAAATTAAGGAGAGCATATTCAAAGCAATTAATGCAGTTAGCAGACTTCCTAACCATGTTAATCGCACTGAACGGGATATTCAGCTGCACATAGGCAGTTCATGTTGGTGAATATCCCCCTCTAACACCACTAAACTCTAGATAGTGCTTGCATCTGTTAGTGCAGGCGAGTCATTTCCTTTATAAAGTAGACGCACTTTGCACACGTTGGAATGCATATTAACCTAGCTGACCTTTACAAAAATTATTCTTATAATGTCTGATTATTTGAATTTACAGCATCATTCTGGCAAAGGGTGGTGTTGGATAGCTGAGACAGGACCTGCATACTTTAAAACATGGGCTGGGAAGGAATCTGTGCTGGTGAGTATTTATCTGCTGGGAATTGGGGGGAAAAGGGAGATTTGAGTTAAACTGATAAAGTCTGTGCCTATGTAAAATTCTGTGGTTATTTACATGGGGGCATATTTACTAAACCATGCTAAGCTTGCAGCGTTGTTAGCACTGTCCTTGCAGGAAAGATTCTACGCTGACCGGTTAGCATGTGATTGGGCAGAGATTGGGACAGTTAGGGATGTAACGAGAGTCTTGACAGGGCATCGCAGTTAGATTGGGCGTTAACGGATGCGCACTAACTGTGAATGCTACCATTCGCACAGATGCACTCAGTACCATCTCATACTGGTTAGTACAGTGCGGCGTGTTACCGATGACATAATGGAAGAGGGATGGAGGCATAGCCCCCAAAACTTAGCACAGGTCTCCATGCCAGTTTTGTGCTCATAACGAGGTGCCTTGTAGTAAACATGCCCCATAACCAGTTTGCACCTAACTTAACAACCAAAGTTTGTTAGTGTTTTAGTAAAGCCAGTTAGGATATACCTTAACAGACCAACTCGGTCAGCCGTCTCTTCTGCAAACTGAAGAGGAGTCATTCCATTCCCTTTATTATTTTGGTCACCCTTCTCTGTATCTTTTCTAGTTCAACGTTATCTTTTTTAAGATTCAGCTTGCAGAAGAGGTGGCTGAGATGAGACATGATACAAGCCTATAAAATCCTGAGTGCAGTGGATTGGGTAAACGGAAAGGTGACTTGATTGTTACTCTTTCAAAACGTACAAAGACTAAGGGATATTCAATAAAATTACAAAGTGGTGCATTTAAAACAAATAGGAGAAAATACTTTTCACTCAACACATAGTTAATTCACTGCCAGATGATGTGGTAAAAGCAGTTAGTGTAGATGGGTTTAAAAAATGGTTTGCACGAGTTCTTAAGAGAAAACGTCAATAGACTGTTATTAAGGTAGACTTTGGGAAGGCCCCTGCTGATCCCTGGGGGTAAGTCACATGGAATCTGGTTAGTTTCTGGGATCCTACTAAGTATCTGTGACCTTGATTGGCCACTTGAAAACAGGATACTGAACTAGATTGACCTTTAGTTGACCCAGGATAGTAATTCTTATATTCTTATCTTAAATTACCAAAATCTTAGTGGAGAGGTGCCTAGGTGTCAGATTTTTGGGGGCAGGGCTGGAGTTAAGGGATGACATCCAGGGAGCACAAGCCTGCCTGAAACTGAAGAAGTGGGCTTTGGGGCCCCCTCTCTAGATTCTGTCTTTGGCCATAGCATATCTAACCCCAGCCCAGATTTGGAAGCGAGGAGGGGGGGGGGGGGAGGGGGCGGGGTGATGCAAATCTGAAGGTTTGTCTAGGGCTTCTAAGACCTTTGCACCAGCCCTGACCATTTCTTACATCAAAAGACCTTATCTATCGATTTACAAGTTAGTTATTAGCTGTGTTAATAATTGTAATGCTGTATGTAGTGGTTTAGCTATTAAGCGACTTCAGTTGGTACAAAATACCTGAAAGCCAGCTCATTTCACTGTTACTGGCTGGGTTCCAAGAGCTTCCTGTTTCATGCAGTATTAAGTTTAAGGTTTTGGTATTAGCCTATGAAGCCTTTATGCTAATTCCCTCATTTATCATTTATCTTTCAGATTTAGTTTTGCCTTATACTCCAGCAAAAGTAGCTCACTCCTCTATATATAATGTTTTGCCTTCAATATTACACCCCCCCCCACACACTTTGCCCCGCCCTCATTGCCACTGCTGTCTTCCCTCTCCAGGACCCACAGCGATGGAAATGGTTTGGAAACCATTGCGCAACACTTAGGTAAACTCTCTGATGCTGCACTGCGGTTTCTGCCTTCTTTTGCCTTCTGCCCACCTCCGCCATAGATTTCCAGTTTATGCAAAGTGAAAGTCTGCATCGGAGGGGGTAAAAGGGACAGATAATAGAGCAGAAACCACAACACAGAGAGTTCAGGTAAGCACTGTGTCAAGGTTTCCAAGCCATTGCTGCCATTGTAGGCCCCGGAGAAGGGTGGCTGCAGAGGCAATGGGTGCCCCTGGATGGTCAATGCTTAGGCGACTTCCTAGTTCACATAATGGTAGCACTGGCCCTGTAGATATGGCTCTGGCTTTGTGGATTTTCTTTCTGCCTGAACATAGAACTGAGGTCTTTTTTCCCATCTTTAAATTAGAGGTTAAATCTTGGCCTTTTGCTCAGATTTTTGAAGGATGAGAATCTCAGGTTAATCAATCTGAGGATGGTCTTGTTACAGATCTGCCAAGTTGCCCAATTCCAGGAGGGAGATTCCGGGTCTACTATTAGTGGTTAGGGCAGCAGCCTGGGACCAGAAAAACCACGGTTCAAATCCCACTGGTAGTCCTTGTGACCTTGGACAAGTCACTTAACTCCCCATTGCCTCAGGTACAAACTTAGATTGTAAGCCCTTCGGGGACAGGGAAATGCCAACTGTACTTGAATGTAACTCACCTTGATCTACTACTGTGAAGGCATGAGCTAAATACTAATAAATAAATACTATGACTACTTATCATTAGTATAGTGCCATCCAGACATATGCAGCTCTACACATAAACGAGAGACAGTCCCTGCTCATCAGAGCTTACAATCTATATAAGACAAAAACACAACAAACAAGGGTCTTGAGATGGTCTTAACATATATGGGAGATAAACGGAAAATAAGGGGTCAGGATCCAAAAGCAGCCTAGAAGAGATGGGCTGTTAGCTTGTATTTGAATAGGCCCAGAGACAGAGCCTGATGCACCGACTTAGGAAGTCTGTTCCAAGCATACGGTGCAGCAAGGTAGAAAGAAGGCAGTCTAGAGTCGACAGCTGAAGAGAAGAGCTCAGATAAAAGTGATTTGCCTGATGAGAGGAGTTTCCAAAGAGGGGTGTAGGGAGAGACAAAAGGAGATGTAGTGAGGAGCTGCAGAGTGAATGCACTTGTAAGTTAGCAGCAGAAGTATGAACTGGATGTGTAAACGGATAGGGAGCCAATGAAGTGACTTGAGGAGAGGGATTATGTGAGCATAGCGACACTGGCAAAGGATTTGCCATGGGTAAGAGTTTGGAATGGATTGAAGAAGCTGATTCAGGAGGAGACCAGTGAGGAGCAGATTGTACTAGTCCAGAGTTGCCAAGTTACCCAGTTGCAGGAGTGAGATTTTTTGACAGTTCAGGTTTTATATTTACATTGCAAGTAGGGTTGCCAACTGGCTCCACATGTGCCCGACATTCCTGGGTTTACTCATCCCTGAAGTGCACCTACTGAAAGGAGGATAGCAGTGGAGGAAGGTTCTCCAGAGCACGCACTGAACGTGTGATGAGAGAGAGAAGAGAATAACAAGAACAGAACAAGAGCCTCTAGAGCCAAGTGAAAATTATATGGAGGAGAAGATGGTGATCAATAGTGTCAAAAGCAGCAGATAGATCAAAACGTTTGAGGATTGAATAAAGGCCCTTGAAATTGGCCAGAGGTTTTTGCTCAGGGCCATTTCTGGATTTCTAACAGCCCACCCTGATGCATTATGGGATCAGCAGCAATGATTTCAATGGGTGGAATCAGGGACTGCAAATACCACACTGCTTTTGGAATGTAAGTTAAAATCTAGGTGTGATACCCAGTTCCAGGAAGGAGACTTTTTATCTTAGCAGCTATTATACTCTGGATTCTTGAGGATGAAGTTCTGGCTCTGTGGGGTATGTTTACTAAAGGTTAACTCGCGTTAAATGCTTGAATGGGCAATGGAAGTACTCAATGTGTGGTAACCTTTAGTAACCTATGTGTTTGGTTTGTTTGTCCCTTTTTTTTTCCTTTTTCATTTGTTCATGTTTGTATTTAATGTTGGATATGTTTGCATGTGTGTAATCAGAGATGCTTTGTAAACTGCTTTGCTGTTAAAACTGAAAGGCAATCAATCAAGTATTTTTTGATAAACTAAACTATGCTTAATATGCTAGGCATGAAGATAAACTATATAAGGACATCATCTTTATATTTATTTAATATCATTTCAGTCAAAGTGGTTTACATTGTAACTTAAACTTGGTGACTTATATTAAACAGGGATATTGATAACTTGGACTTTTCTGGGGCAATGGAGGGTTAAGTGACTTGTCTAAGGAGTGCTAGTGGGAATTGAACCCTGGTCTTGTGGGTTGCATGTCAGTGCTCTAACCATTAGGCTACTCCTCCACATAAAATCATGTCATTTTATGGTCTTTTTAAATAATGTGTTTGTCGTTTTCAAAGTCAACTGGCATGTTGATGTTTTTGCATGTGGCTTTGGCCATGACTGCATGAGTCTGATCATGGAAGCCAATCAGGATCAGGCCAGGTTAGTACTTGGATAGGAGACCACTTGGACTTGTGGGTGCTGTAGAGTTACTGCTAGGAAGAAAGTCCTGGCAATTTACTTCAGCTTGCACCTTGCTAAGAAAAGACCAGGAGTCAGCATCAACAGTATTGCTTTGAGATTTTAAAAAATGATTAATAACATTTAATACGAAAAATGAAATATGAGGGTTTAAATATTTTGGCCTAATGCGTATCTAAAAGACAGAGTTTGATATTTTTGATAAACATTATAATGGGAGGGGGTAGAAGATATGGGGAGAGAAAAATTTGGTCAAGCTTTGGAAGAACTTTGGCTAGTTAATCTTAAAATGAAAGCAGAGCTGCCGTGTTGCCCAGTTCCAGGAGGGGGCTTTTTGGCCAATTCTGGTTTTAAATTAAGGAGCATGTTTACCAAGGCCCATGCTAGTAACGTGGGTTTGGGCTACATTTCTAGTGCAGGGCAATGTGTTAAACGCAGTGGGAAGGACAGCTGCCCCACCAGTCTTTAGTGCAGCTTGCCGCATTAATACTGTCCATTGTGCTGGTAGTAGTTTCTCCCTTCCCAGGGCCAGCAGAAGGACTGGATGCGCCCTAGGCTTCTGCTGCTGCCTCCTTCCCCCCCCCCCCCCCATTGCCACCACTGGTGTCCCTCTTTGGGGCCAAAAGCAGCAGCAATTACCCTGAAACCACGATGCAGCACTTACCATCTTTCTCTGCAGCCGTGTCAGTTTCCTTCAATTCAGTCTGTGGCAAAGGGGGTCCGAAGCGGCAGACTGAATTGAAGGAAACCGTGATGCAGACACAGAGAAAGAGGGTAAGGACTGCATTGTGGTTTCAGGGTAATTGCCGGCAGTGGCAGTGGGTGCGGAGTGCCCCTAGAGGCCCAGTGCTCTAGGTGACTGCCTGGTTTGCCTCATGGTAGGACCAGCCCTGTCCCCATCAAGTGCTAGTAGCACAGTGTTTCAAGGCCTGCGCTACGGATGCCAGGCTGGGAATGCCAATGCACCACCCAGACACACTGCCTAGGTAATATGCATGTTTTAGCGCCAGGCTCTGTGCCGCTTTATAGCGTGGTGCCAAAAACTCATGCTAAATGGGGAGCACGCTTTAGCAAACATGCCCCTATTACCCCAAAGCCATGTGATAGTTGTAGTCCCTGATTCTACCTGAGAGTTGCCAAATTATCCAGTTCCAGGAGTGAGATTTTTTGTCAGTTCTGGTTTTAAATTTGCATTGCAGTGCAGTATGGTATTTGTAGTCCCTGATTTTACCTATTGGAATCAGTTCTGCAGGTCCCCTGATGCATTAGAATGAGTTTGTCAAAAATCCAGGACTGGCTTCAAAATCTCAGTCCTGGAACTGGGTAGCTCAGCAACTCTGCGACCCTAGTTTAGAATCAGCACTGCAGGGTTGTCAGAAATCCAGGACTGACCAAAACGTCTCCCCCTTGGAACTAGATAACTTGGCCGCCTGGAGGCATGATTTTAACATTGTTTTTTTACACCAGCGCAGTCTTCAAGAGCTTCCTCTATAGATGACAACCCTGTTCGGGGGCTTGAACATCCCCCGATATTGAGCAGACTCCTTCCTAGCCCACGGAGGGCTAATGTGTCTTGGCTTTAGCACCCCGCAATCACCGTGGAGAGTTGTCGTCTTGCGGAGCCGCTCGCTCTGTCCGAGGCGAGCTGCGTTCGGTTTGTTTGTTCACAGCCCCTGGGATGAGCTCTGCAGTCCACAGTTTCCTGACGGCTCGGTCTTTGCAGACGCTCCCTACGACCACCCCTCACTTGGCTCCCTCTCTCCCTCCTCACAATACCTCCTTTTGTAATTCTCTGCATTGTACAGGGACGGAGCCGAGCGGCGAGAAATGATGCTTTTCTCCTGCAGCCGGCAGCGAGGGCGAATTGGATGTTGATGCCACGACGTCTCCCCAAAATAGGAGCCGAATTTGGGAGGACAGCAGCTGCCATTTTTGCAACCGGTGAAACGGGCCGATCGCGGGTTCCTTAGTCTGATTTATTATTTTGTTTTAGGAGTGTTGGTGTGCTTTCTGTGTGCTGGCTCGGGAGGGGGAGGAGCCGCCTGGCTGTGCTGTAGTGCTGGGAGGCAGCGACCGCAGCAGCGCCCCGGTCCCACCGAAATATGGAGCTCACCGGGCCAGGCACCCTCCGCTTCCTTTTCCTGCCTCTGTCCTAGATCCGAACCCGGAGCCCGACACAAGCGATGGGTGAGTACCGGGGAGCCCGCGCCCCTTCCCTGCCCGATGAGGGCTCCAACGCCCCCCAGCAAAGCAATGGCTGTGGTGGCAGGTGAATGGGAGGAGAGGGACAGCTTCTAAAGGAAGGGGCTCTGTAGCGTTAGATGTAGACACAGGGGGGAAGAATGATTACTGCATGCTTCATCCATAATCGGTATTTACATAGCAAAGCCCACTGTTGGTGTGTGTGTAGCTCTACGTAATACGGGCATCAGAGTGCGTGCATATTATTCACAGGGATTAACGCGCTCTCTCTCTATATATAAATATATACGCACACACATGTATGTGGGTACAGATGTACATATAGATAAAGAAGGTTCATATGACGCGTCTGGCGCAGGCTTTGTTCTGATGGCTAAAGGGACTGGTGGGCTCGATGAAGGGCAAAAGGCTGAGCGCTGAGGGTTCTGATGCCCCAGGAGCTGGGGTGGCCTGGCGTTGCACTCGCTCTATTCACCGCAGTGCTGCTGCCGCCGCTTGGCTGGGAATGTGTTTCTGCCTCCCCCCCTCAGCATTCATTAGCATGGAGGAGGCAGGCAGAGGCCGATGCTGCTTGGAAGTTGGCCTCTCGGATCATTCTTTTTCATATATGACTTAGATATTTTTTGTGACTTCTGCATTCTGGTTGGTTATTGATTCCCTGGGTGTTTTTCACCGCATTAATACTGTCCCCAGTCCCGCCTCGCTTTATTTCTCAAGGTCTGAAAGCTTTCCTGCTCTTCTGATATCGGGGGGGAGGAGAAGTGTGCAGTATGATCTGGGATGGTATTATGAGTAACAGAGGACTGTGGGAGTCCTGCGTGAGCAATATTCTACTGCTGGAATTCTGCACACACAATTCTGTGTCAAAGGTCTGAATTATGCAAAATTCTGCATGCTTAGTTTGTCAGAATAACAGAGCCTATTGGTTTTGAGTGATACTTAATTTAAAATACAATAGAGAAATAAAATATCACAAAAAGTGCAGAATTACAGCCCAAATACTATTCTGTGTGAATATTATTTGAGAAGTCCACTTGACAGCGGCAAGTCTAGGCATAATCCTTGGATTGCAATTGGGGCCCTGAAGAACAGAGAGTGGGGGCTAGAGGGAAGTGTCTGTTTAAAAAAAAAAGTTGTAAGCAGCCGGAGTAGAGAAACGAGACATGGGGAGGGGTGCAAGTAGAAGATGTGAGCAGGGCCAGCCCCAAAGTTGATTCAAGCTATTGGCATCCTAGCCTTATGCCCCCCTCCATGGCTATCAGAATCTATTGTTTAGCTTTGAATGTTGTGGTTTTTGCTGCCCTGTCCCCCTCCCCCCTCAAAGCTGCTGCCCTAGACAAAAGCCTGATTTGCTTAATGGTTGGGCTGGCCCATCTAGAGCAGCAGATCTCTGTGGGCGGCATGGCACCCGCGGCAGGCCATATGCTTTGGCACATGGGGGTCAGAAGTGGCAGGCCATGTGTGCCAAAGCACATGGCCTGTCACGGGCTGCTGCCACCGCCACCATTGCGCCGTCAAGCCTTTCCCTCTTCAGGAAAGAAATGCACTTACTATGTTCTCCTCTTTTCCCTCCTCCCAATCATTGGGAGGGGTGGGATGGCAGGAGTACACTGCACATGTACTTCAGCGCTGGCTATGTCCTGGAGGAAGTTTTCAGACCTTATGGGCCCGATTCTGATCCCGATGTACATCGCCTTTGTATGTCCGGGCTGACCCGGACATACAAAGGAGATCATGATTCCAATCCCACGGGGCACGTCTAGCCCCGCGGGATCAGAATCGCGAACAGGCCTGTACATGCAGGCTGGGACTGCGATTCCGTCCTTGTCTGCACGTACAGCCATAGTCCGGCTAACTCAGCCAGGGCTTTTAAATGGAGCCACGGCATCCTGTTGCCGAGGCGCCACGACGTCATTTAAAAGCCGTGATGCCGGCCATTACTACAAAAATGTATTCCCCGCAGCCCATCCCGTTGGGACGTCCATCCCCATTGTTTGTGTTTCAGAATAACCCCCTATGTGTGTGTGTTACAGGGGTGAAGAGGCCTTATTAGGAATCCAGGTCTTAATGGTAAGGGGAACAGTGGCCAGCAGTAAAGGATGGATATATATATATGCCTACCCCACATCCCAACTTTTCTTTCATAGATTGTGAGGCACAGTCCTGATGCCTGCAGCTTTTACCCTTCGATTAAAGGGTCCCTCTCCTCAAGTGTACTCCACCTAATCCATTCTCTTAGTAGATTCCCACCTGTCCCACTATTTTCTGAAAAAGACTCCTAAAAGGCCCCTTTCCTGGAAGCCTCACTCAGTTAAAGTTGCCTCTTCATCAGTTCCATCTATAGACTGCTTGGTTTAGTGCTTCCAAATCATGGCTTTGTAGCTGCAATGTGAAACTTCTTCTTTGTTTTTGTCTGTCTAACTTGTCTGTCTGTCTTGAGTAGATTCAAAGTTCCAAAGAGAAGGGACTTTTCCTTCTCAGTAAACAAGCAGGACTGAATCAGGCACATGAGTGGCTGACGTCATCCGATGGCTCTGGGATGGACTACAATGTTCTGAGCATGCATGCCCCTTCTTGCGCACCGCAGTCCCCCTTGGTTTTGTTTTTCCGGCTGTGTTGATTAGATGCTGAAACAAACTCTCTCAACATTTTCATTGAAGTCTTTATTTCTGACGACGTTTTCATGGATTTATTTCTTAATTATTTGAAAAAAAATTAATAGAATGTAATTTTATCTCCTGCTTTGATACTATGGGATCATGGTACAGGGAAAACCTGGCTTTAGGCCCCACCGAGGGTGCAAGAGAGAACTCTGTAATGACACTTATAAGCTGTCTCCTTTTGTTTGGGTCCAGTGCATTACCAGGAGAATCGTTAGGAGAGGCGATGCATGTCTTCAGAAACCTGGAAGGATCATCTCTACCTGCTCCGTGAGACTATAAAGCAGAGGAGAGGCTTTCAAAAAAGGACTAAAAAAAAATGTTCAGCATAGAATTTAGCTAGCTGTGTGCAGTCCAGCAGGTCCTCTTCCTTCGATGTTGCCTCCATGCCCTCACACAGTGGCTTCAAAAACCCTGCTGTGAAAAACAGGCCAGGGCTATATCTCTTGGAAGAGGGTGCCAGTCTCAGCTGGAGATTTTGATTGATTGAAAGTGCCATTGCAGTAATCTGAGCAACAGGAGTCTTTCAAAGTACACAGGCCTTAACACATTTTTTTTTGCAGGCTCTGCAGATATCGCTGGTCTTGGCCACAATCACGGCCTTATTCAGCACTTCTGCCTATGGGAGATAGGATCCCCTCAGACCCCACCGGTCTTGGCCATGTGCTACGAGCCCCATGCACCAGGTCTGATTTTTTTTTTTTTTTTTTTTGTCACCAGGGCGACCTGGGGTTTGTTGAGCCCAGGCTTAAAAGCAGTTGCAAAGCATCTCAGTACAGACTACTGTAATGATGGTACTACCTTAAAGCTCAAGATGTTTGGAAATATTCTAGTGCCATCATCTGCACGTAAGAAACTACCTCTAAATTCTGGCATAGGCAGGGCTCTGACTCGGGCCCTTCTTGGCTCATCCATTTGTACTGCAGAACATTCGGTGCAGAAATTCTTCCAGAACCTTCCCTCTGTGTGCACACGACTTAGCTGTTGCTTTTGCTTCCTCCTTGACATCATATTTCTGTGCCATAAAGTTCTAGAAACCGTTCTTCTGTGAAAAAGCCACTGACCTCGGCTCCCAGTCAGTTTACCAGGGCGAATGAGTTGTCGTCATCAATGTCCTTGGCTCTATCAGAACAGCCCCACTCAGTTTCCAGAAAATGTTTGATGAGTTTATCAAAGGTTACTGTGAGGATATTCTGGGATATCAAGATCGTACTGTACCACTGTGCCCTGTAGGCGTAGTGGGGGTGGGTGGGGTGGGGGGGGGGCCCTCAGTCCACAGGAGTTAGTGCAGTGCAGAGAGAGCCGCAGTCTTCTTGGGATCCAGTGGTATCTCTCTTCTGTTTTATATTGAATTCTGAATCACTGTCAGATTGTTCTGGAGGGCTACAGCAGTCCACAATACATCCCGAGAAGGAGAAACTATTCACAGAATCCCTTCAGATACATCTCTTCTTCCTACAGGAATCTCATCTACTTATGAACATATCTTATCCCAGATTTGTACAGCGGATTTTAGGCAAGGTTTTCTTTCCTACCCTGGCAGGAGGTGAGACCTCGAGTTGATGTTGTTGGCTTGCTAATATTTATAGAACCCCCAAAAGCCACAATAGCCGTTTCGGTCCATGGCTTACTACAGGAGCAACAACCTCCTATATAACAGATTCCAGTGTCACTACAACCAGGGATTTTAAATATATGAATCCAAGGGTTGCCTGAATCTTATAACTCTCTGCTAGTTGAACCGGCAATGAAGAAAGTGAAAAATGCAGGGACTGTTCCACTGGAGAAGGATGCCAGGCTCAGGACCACTTAGAAAGGAAAATCTTCCAAGGAGCCCCACTCTTTGCAAGGATTGCTTCTATCACTTATGCATGATACAGTAGACACACAACTTGCCTCAAAATGTTCACAGAATTTCAACTAGCCTCCCTGCTCAGCCTCAAACTGAGCTAACTACAATTTTAACTGAGGCTGATGAACGTGGAATTCACTTGATTGGTTCAGCTTATAACGTCTTTGGTATGTCGTCTTACATTTTGAAATCAGTCATTTCCATAATTAGATAAGGTGCCTGGCTGCATTCAGAAATAAAAGAAAAAAATGCCCAGGCTAGTTGGCAGATGGACCTTGCATTGGTGAGAACCTCTTTAGTGAAACAAAATGGTCAGTACCATCAACGATGATCATGTGACCCTGCAAAATTTCTCTGGTCTTGGAGATCTTCGGGTACCAAGAAATGCAGTCAGCAATCAAGAAAATGTAGCAGAAAGATACTGAATTATTTCCCATCGTGTTGGGTGCCACAGGTTTGATTAAGAAGAATTTCCAAGCGCACTTTGATATCTTACAAACTCCAGAAGGAGGCTCTTTGGCAGGATGCAAGTACTATGCTAAGCATTAGCAGTAAATTTGAAAAACTGAGATCGTACTTAGGAGTGAAGATCGTGGCTTAGGAGTGAAGTTCATCACTGTCATGGTATGCGTAAAACTAACAATAATACCAAATAAAGCTACCCTAAGAGTAAATTAATCTAGGAACAAATACACTCTTAGTTAATCAAGTCCTATCCAGCTTGTCTAACAATATAAAAATCTATCCAAAAAAACTTTAATGGTAGCTAAGCATTTCCTCAATTAATCATCACAACACGTCAAAAGATAGTAGCCTTTGTATAGCATAAAGTAGGAGTCGTAATATGAGAGACTTGCTGTGTTCTGCTGTACCACGATGTAAACGTGAGATAATAAAAGTAGGTCATGTTAAATGCGGCCACTGTTCGTTCTGCGCTGTGATAGAAGAAGATACTTGCTTTCATTATAATCGTAAGACTTATGAGTTGAAAGAGCATACGTCATGCGTTACTGCTTTTGTTGTTTACAGTGTAAGATGTCCCTGTCTGAAACTATATATTGGTAAGACAACTCGTCCAGTAAAAGTTAGGTTAGCTGAACATAAATATAGTTTATCAAAAACCAAAATGGAAACAGTTGTTGTTAAACACTGTAGAATGTTTAATCATACTTTTGATGAGTTGCGATGTATAGTGTTACAGCATGTGCCTTTTAATATACATGGAAGGAATCGTGGGAGACAACTGTTACAGCGTGAACAGCGATGGATTTACAGATTGAATACATTAGAACCCAAAGGTTTAAATGATAAAATCAAATGGACATTTATTTTTTTTAATACGACATTATTCTGTTTGTACTGTTAAGATTCTGCATGGTCGGGCTGTGAATCTAACTGTACATCTTTTCAGAGTAGTTTTCTAAACTTGGTTGTTAATGTCTAGCTTTGTGATTTTAAGCAGGATTAACAATGACGTTGGTGCAGATGGGTGATTTTAATGGTGGTTAGGCATTTAAATACTGTTACGTCAGACACTATAGCTGCTTTCTGCAATGGTCATCGAAGCTGCTTTCTTAAGCCCCTGAAGAAGCCTCTTTTGAGGTGAAACGAAGATCTTTGTCGGGTTGGGCTGCCGACGACTTATGGAATTATGAGAGCTTCATGCGACAGGTAAGTGCTTATAGATCATACTGCATACTAGTTAAATGTATTTGCTACCGCATGCCTTTTGTTGTTGCTGGGTTTGTGGAGAAGCGGTTTGCAGTTTTGCTGCGAGTTCTTTTCGAGCATGTTGACGAAAGCTGGTTTTGTATAATTTTGAGATACTACTAAAGGCTCAGTGTCTAGAATGATTTACACTAATAGATGTTATAAATCTTGAAAAGTACTTTTTTAGATTGTAAAGTTAATGTTAATGTTAAAAACGGAGGGGGTTGGAGACCAGTGATGTGAGTATCTCGCTATTCCCTATGGCAATGGGCTTTGACATATGAAGGGTTTTATAGCCATCCTGAGGTCTCTCTCTGTATAAGCTTCTACTGAAATATCTTTTGACCTGTTGTGAGGATTAATTGAGGAAATGCTTAGCTACCATTAAAGATTTTTGGATAGATTTTTATATGGTTAGACAAGCTGGATAGGACTTGATTAACTAAGTGTATTTGTTCCTAGATGTGTAAAACTAACCCATTTGGAGAAACTGCCCCTACATTGTTCTTTAGGTGAATGAGCAGAACACAACATAGACGTTTTTCATTTAGGAAAAGGAAACAAGTTGAGTTGGCCCAACACCAGTCTTGCTCTAGGTCTCACCAGTGCAGAAGAAGACAGCTAAAACAGGACACTCCTGTTCAGCCCAGACAACCATCACATTTTTCACTGACCCACCTGATCACTATCTCTGTTTTCTCCAGCCCATGTCCTGCCTGTAAAGGGTCCAGTACAACTTTTTCTACAGGAATGGGAAAAGATAACAGATACCACCAACCAAGTTCTATCTGTTCCTCTCTGGAAAAATGTCTCAACTTATCTCACCACTGCTCCCATTGTGTTTGCCATATATAAACAAAGCCTCTTGGTTTTTCCATAACTTGGTTATTGACGCCTGGCAGTGCCATCTCCAGATCTGGCCATCTGCTTGAGAGAAAAGGCTTTGCCGCCTTTATTAACTTAGGATGACTTGTTGAAATTTATGAAGAACCATTCTGCTTACAAAATATAAAGAAAATCTAAGAGAAGTTCTGGACACAGACCAAGCAAAAGCATTTCTTCCACAGGGCAGAATACAGAGGCTCATTCAGTCTGTTCAAAGGATTTGGTGCTCCTCTTGGGAGCACAGACATGCTGAGCCATATGGTCTTTACAGTGCCTATGATCTCTCTTCCACGCCTCAATATGCAAAGGCCTCTCTGGAATGTCAGATTTCAATGGAATCAAAAGTCTTAGCCTTCATCTTCCAAGATCTACCCGTCCACCTTCCTGCAAGTCAGTTATAGTGGTGGACCAGAGAAGCCAACCTGCTGAAAGACTCCTTTTATATCACAGAAATATCATTGTTTGAAAAAGCTTCTAACAAGCTAAGGAGCCCACCTCGACTCTCGAGTTATGCAGAGTGTCTGTCCAAAAGCTGTAAGACTCCTTCACATCAAGAGTTAAGAGTGATTATTTAGTATCTTTGCGTGTTCACATATCATCTTCACAATTGGTCAGTACTAATTCAGACACACTTTCAGGTGGCAATGTTTTGTGTTACCAAACAAAGAGGTGACTGTCGATAGGCAGCATAACTGTGATTCTCAGTTACAAACCCATTCAAGCCTCCTGCATCACGGAGAACTAAAATCACCTGGCAGACAGACTCCTCGGAGTACTTCAGCCTCCCATGTGCTCCCTAGGTCATTTAATTTTATAGCTAATATTTTGCACTGGGATGCTGCTTAAATAGACTTATGTGCCAGCATAGAAATTGCAAAGCTTCCCCTTGCACAGGATGGTCTAGCCATACATTGGACTTGGTCCTTTCTCTGTGCTTATTCACCCATCCCCTTGACAGTCAAAACCCCGCACAAATTTTGAAAGAGGCCATGCGCTGTGATTCTCATAGGGTGTTACTGGCCTCATCAGAACTGGTTGCCTCTTCTGAAAAGACTCAGTTCTCCCTCCTGTGCACACTCTAAATTTTTCCAAACCTAATAATACAAGGCTTGGGTTCTTTCTTGCATTCTATCTTCAAGTTCCTGGCTCTGGCAGCATGGAAGTTGAGCAATGCCTAGTTACTTCTTGGGATGACCACCTCCAATTCTGGGTATTTTAGTAGCAACAAGAAAATATTCCACATGATGATTCTAGATCTTCAAATGGAAGAAGCTCTCCATCTGGTGCTCTGCACAAGGCCTGAAACCTTTTCAGTGTTGACCAAATACTTTACTTCTGTATTTTTATTTATTTATTTATTACTCTTATATACCATGCTATTTGACATCAGTGCGGTTTACATGGAACATTACATTATAACTTGGAGATAACTATTTTACAGGGAACATGGGCAATGGCAGGTTAAGTGGCTTGCCCAAGACCACAAGGAGCACCTGTGGGACTAGAAATCCCAGTCCTTCCAGCCCAAGGTTGCTGTCCTCTAGTGGGATTTGAACCCCTGATCTTCTGGCCTGAAGTACATTGCCCCAGCCACTAGGCCACTCCTCCACTCCCTTTTTATATCATCTCTATCAATTGAGGGACAAGCTGTTCTCTTACCAGAATGCATCTCACTCCTCTCCCAACCTATCATGTCCAGATAGATTGGGCTGTGGTTTTCCATTGTTCCTTTCATGAGCCCTTCTCCTGTATCCAAATTTATGAGAAGCCTTCTTCTTCAACCCACTGAATCTCAATATTTATTTAACAGGTGTTTTATACCACTTTAATATTTTAGTGAAAGCAGTTTATGTTTGTAATTTAAACTGGGACATTGATAACTTGGATTTTTCTGAGGCAATGGAGGGTTAAGTGACTTGCCCAAGGAGTGCTAGTGGGAATTGAACCCTGGTCTCTTGGTTCCCAAGCAAGTGCGGTAACCATTAGGCTACTCTTCCACTCCACTCATGCGTCTAGCCCCATTAGGTCTCCAGTATTGTGCTTGCTTCTTTTATGAAAGTGCCATTTGAACCAATGGAATCTTTATCGCTAAAGACGTCACATGGAAAGTGCTTTTTCCAGTGGAAGTTGCCTCAGCTAGTAGAATTGGTGAGTTTCAAGCCTTAGTCACTTATGAGCTTTATACACCATGTCATCAGAATAAGGAAGGAACTTAGGACAGGTCCATATAACTGTGGTAGTGGCACATTCCTGCCTTCTATCCTAAGCCTCATGAGCATGAATATAGAAATATCTTTGTTATTCTGGACTGTAAACATGCTCTTGCTTGTTACCTAAACAAGTTGAAGAGTACGCTTGCAGGTGACACAATGGCACATTGCTCCCATTTGCAGAATCGGGCACATGGAGATAATATGTGTGTGGCATGGGGAGTCTCAAGGGGGCTGCATGCATGCGTGTGTGTCCATGTGTGGGGGGGGGGTAGGCTGCGTGTCCATGTGTGTAGGAGTGATAGGTGTGTGTCTGCACATTCCCCTGAACTGTTGCATCTTCTACTTGTCTCTCTCGCTGCCTTGCACTATTCCCAATTCTTATCCTTCACTTTGCTCTCTTGCACTTTCTTTTTTTTTCCTTCCACCCAGTCTTGCATTCTCTCAGGCCTTTCCTTTCACTCTCTTCCCTTCTCCCTTAATGGACTCAGTCTCTTCTCCTCTCCTCTAACCCTGCCCCTTCCCTTAGGCTCAACCCCCTCACTCACTCATTGCATTAGACTCCACCACATCTTACCACAAAATCCTTCTTCAGGCTGCAGACCCGCTTTTCTGGCCGGCAGGACGTAGGGCCTCTTGCTGGCCTTTCCAGGTCACAGCCCCGGCTCTTCTTGCCGACAGGACCAGGACTTCTATCAGCTCTTCATCCTGCTGTTTTGGGTGGCGGTGAGGGGGCCCATACAAGTTTACATGTATGTGCAAACCATCGTGTTTAGATAGACAAAAGTCCTCCTGCCTTGACCCTTGAAAATAAGCACTGTACTCGAGCAAAATGCGCCTAACAAGCCCGAGTCCATTAGAAAGTCTGTGCAGCTTTTCATCTCCTTGGACCCCTAACAGACTTTGTAGTTCTGTAGCAAAGCAGACATCAGCTAATCAGCTGGTGTTCTTTATTCAATTCTGTTATGACCGGGCTGGTATTCCCTTAACCAACAGGGCCGAGCTTCACCAGATCAGAGCTGCTGCTGCTGCCGTAGCTCTCCTGAAATCTGCTTTGCTGGACAACATCTGCAAAGCAGTGGCTTGGTCCTCTCCCTTTCACTTCACCCTAGCAGCTGGGCCTGTCTTCAATCGGAGACCCTGCATTTGGTCAAGCAGTGCCAAGTAGTCTGTCCTTGTGATCTATGCAACTCTCAGATCAGAATGTGAACGGGTTGCTTCTCAACAGTGGGACATTTAAGAAACTGGAGCAACCCTAAGCTTGGGAGTCATCCACATGTGTTCCTTATTCAGTCCTGTATGTCGACGGAAAAAGCTAAGCAGCTTACCCATAACAGATGTTCTCAGCAGACAAGAGGACTGATCAGGTACACAGCCTCCCTCGCCACCCCGAATGCTGATTCTGAGCTTTAAACTAAGGGAGGAGATTGAGAGGACTGCTGTCTGCAGGAAAAGGCTACACATCCTCGGCTCTTCTGACCTGATTCTGTTGGATAACATCATCCACTTGTGGGCCTGATTATATCCTGTCTACGGAGAACCCGTTACAGATAAGCAGCTTTGCTTTGTTGTGATTCTGTACCGTGCTGTGGGTATCTTGAATGTGCCATGTAAGGTCTGATAACGTAAAGGCGACTAATCTTTATGTAAAGTAAGTCAGCAAAGAAATGCAAGGATGTAGTAGAAATGGTAAGAGCAAAGACAGCATTCAGAAAACATAGAAGGTACTGGCAGAATGATCAGGAAAAATAAAGGGACACAGGGTGGGCCATTAGAAGAGCAAAAGCCCAAATGGGAGAAGAAGATTGTTTAAGTGATTAAAGGAGGAGAGAAAAACATGTTCTGTGTGTGCAGATTGTGTGTATGTTAATAGAATAGAAATAGAAATATGATGGCAGAAAAAGACCACATGGACTATTTAGTCTGCCCTTTCATACCAATTACAATAGTGCCCTTTTTTCCTGTACAGATCATCTGTGCTTGAATTCAGATACCGTCCTCGTCTCTACCACCTCCACTGGGAGACTGTTCCACGGATCCACCACTCTTTCCATAAAGAAATATTTCTGCCTGTCACTCCTGAGTCTATCTCCTTTCACCCTAATCCCATGTCCCCTCGTAGCAGAACTTGCTTTCAATCGAAAGAGGTTCTCCCCATGTGCATTTATGCCACGGAGGTATTTAAATGTGTCAATCATATCATCTCTATTCCGCCTTTCCTCTAAGATGTACATATTAAGATCCTTAAGTCTGTCCTCATATGCTTTATAATGAAGACCACTAATCATTTTAGTAGCCACCCTCTGCACCGACTCCATCCTGTTCACATCCTTTTGAAGGTGCGGTCTCCAGAATTGCACACTATACTCCAAATGAGGTCGCACCAAAGACTTATACAGAGGCATTATCACCTCCTTTTTTCTGCTAGCCATTCCTCTCCCTATGCACCCAAGCATCCTTCTGGCTTTCGCTGTCACCTTTTCTGCCTGTTTAGTCACATTTTATTGTGCGGCAAATGAACTGTATGCATGTTAACACACAAACTAATACACAAAAAAAGAGCGGGACCAGGGCGTTATGGTTTCTGATGATATTAGAAACCATCACGCCCAGGTCCCACTCTTTTCGTGAATTAGTTTGTATGTTAACATGCATACAGTTCATTTGCCGCACAATAAAATGTTTAAGGTGCCCAAAAAAATGAGTGCATGTTAACAAATGCTCTTTCCTATGAAAAAGAAAGCACAATGCATATTTACCTTAATGATACTGAATTTTGAAGAAACGTTTTCTCTTTCCCCAGGGTATCCGTCCCAACCCGTCCCCACTCTTTCCCTTTATAGGAACCAGAGGAATTCCCTTGAGATGCAAACAGCAGGTCACAAAGGATTTGCCTCTTTCAGTGCTCTAGAATTCTGCACCGAAGGCGGTCCTTCTTGCTTTGTGTCACAAAGAATCGAGGTGTAACCCCCCCCCCTTTAATTAATAAACAAACAAACATCTCCAATAATTAAATGTAGGGCTGCCCACTGAAATTCTTTCCAGCCCATCAAATGATGGAGGGCAGTATGTCACTGTGTTAATGAGGGGTGGGTCTTCCATTTGCCCGATATACATTGCTTCACTAACGGGAAATGCTTTCCCGAGGAAACACGTCACAGATTTACTACCAGGAGCAATTGTTGAATAATCATCAGATAAACCCATACCTACCCAAGGCTTGGTGAAGACCTGTGACAGAGGCCAAGTACCATATAAGTGACGTCCATAATTGTTTGCTAGGTGCACAGAGCCCGAAGGCATGGCCTAGTGCGCCTACTTTTACATTTATCAGTCCTCCCTAAGCGCAGCGTCTGCTTCATATGTTGTCGTCCTCCGTGAAAATATATAATCGCATTAGGATCTTATATTGAGTCTTCTGGAGGACAGGGCTGTCCCTCACCAGAGTAATATGTGTCACTCTTTCCTCAAATCATTTTGCTGTATAGTTCATATTTAATTCAGTTTTTCCAGTTATTCAAAACATTATGAAAATCGCACGGTGTTCTCAACTGTGTCCATGTAAAATATGTGGTCTGTGCCATCCTTTAAGTGGAGGCACCGAGCTATTGCTTCTGTAACACGTGACTGTAAATTTCTCCTTTCCAGTGCCAACATGTTGAGGGTATAATTTGTATGACAGGTTACCTAACTCGGGAGGCCAAGTAGACTCTATTTTGAGTCTATTTTATAAAGACACATAGGTGTCTATATTCCTTTAGAAAACAGGTTCAAAAAAGCTGCAGAAATCGCAGCACGTTTGCAGCTGCTTGGGAGTTGGTGTGAATGTACAGAGGTGCATGCTATGTATGCAGGGCCGGTGCAAGATGCCTTGTAGTCCCCAGACCCCATTGTCACTGCTGCCAGCCCTGGACGATCGGCGCTGTAGGTGGCCGCCTAGTTGGCCTAATGGTCATGCTGGCACTATACTTGCGCATTTTGACTCTGTCCACCTTCCACCCAAACTGTGCCTGCAAACACACACAGGGTGTGTCTGAGCCTTCTCATCCCAGCACAAAGATTTGGGTGCTACCCCATGGGGTAATTTTATGAGAGATGAAAAACCCTTTATAAAATAACCACCAGAATGTTTCTGTGGTAAACAAGTGAAAAAAATCTTTAGCCGGTATGTCTGATATCCTTAAGGATCCTCATGCAGCTTTTGTCAAGTACATTAGACGGCAGGCTTCATGACCGTACCGAGCTAGAAATGTGTCCTGTGTAAGTAACAGATCTAGTGCCCCTGTCTCCACCTCAACCGTAGGCAGTATCTCGCTGTTTTTGAGCCTTCTGGAAGCCCAGTGATGACATCAGCGCCCTTTCTGTCCTTGCGCCCTGTGCAGCCGCACTGCTCACATAACCCTTGGTACAGCCTTGGCAGGGTTAGTCCTGTATTGCTGCAGACCACAGATAATACTATACACTGGATGCTGCTATGAAACCTGCCTTGCCTCTATCAAAAGCAGCGGGGTGGCGTTTGCAATTGTGTCTCAGACAAACCCATTTCCATGTCCTCCGCAGTGACTCGCATACAGCGACTTACTACTCCTTGTTCTTATCAAAAGGGAACTGTGAGAGCCAGAGGAGAAGGGGTTTACACAGTAACACAAATAAAACTTGAAATGTTGTCTGAATGTTGGAATTGTACTGAAGTGCGTACATGAAGCTTTCAGAGATATGTGACATCATATGGAAAAATTGTGAAAACACGTTTATCAGTAAGTGGTGGACAGAGAGGGTAAAAAGGCTATCATGAAGAAGAACAAATGGCCCCCAGTATAGTTGTCAGAACACGGAGAGTTAAAGAGAGATTTCTTGGGAACTGATCGGTGGGAGAGAACCAAGTAAAGAACTGAGTGAGGGGGGCAGAGGTCAGATAACAATATAAATCTGACAAGGCCCAAGCTGATAATCCCAGGCATGGGCCTGAAATAAAGGTCTGGAAAAATCACACAGCTCAAATCAAATACCAAACCCCAAGTGAACCAAAACAATCAAAACATTGAAAACCTGCGCAACTAAAAAAGCCCCTAATTCATCTAAAGTATTCAGCAAAAAATATTTTTTTGTCGGAGAGGCCAACCAAGCAGAAGGGAGCACACCTTGTGCCGTTGTGGCCTGTCCATTTTATTAAATAAGACCTAAATCTTATATTATCATAAAAAAAGCAATAGAATGCGTTACTTAGCTGAGTCAGTGAAAAGGCTGCACATTGAAATAGCGGGAAGACGACGTGACACGTTTCGGGGAGACAAAAACTTTTTATCCCCTGCTTCAGGTCAAGACCGCCATGGAAAAAGACATCAGCCTTGTGAAACCCGGAAGGGCTGAAAAACCGGCTTTTTATTTGGAAAGAGCCAGGCTCAAAGACTTCCTCTAGAATGCCAATCATATCAGCTGTTATCATGAGGTCCAATCATGGTTAATAGGGAGGGGTCATTTTTTCAAGCCCCGCCCCCTAAAACCAAAGATTGACTTGATTAATGATTAATTAATAAACTGTGTGCCAATCCACTTGCATATTCAGCCCCTTTTACATCGTTTTTGGCCTGTTCTTAATTTACATGCATGTTTTCGGGGTCAGCTCCGAATAGCGTATTCACGTCGAACTAACCTCCGTGATCGCCTTGTTCAAACTACAGATGTCCTAGATGGCCCTCCTACATCTCATGCATCCCCTGGCCATTTCCCATGCGGGTCTTGTGTGTACTGTTCCAACACTATTTCTGGCAGGTCATGGACAGATTGCCATACCTCTGCTGTATACAGTTTGTGTTGGCAGACAGATTGCACAACTAGTTTTGTTGTGTATTTAATCGTGTGTCCCTGCTCTTTGTACTATATTGGCCGTACTTCACGCCCTTTCAAAACACGTTTGGCAGAACATGCATCTCGTTTGCGAACTAAGACTCTCACAGCTCCAATGATAGAGCACTGTTTACAGTTGGCTCATGGCTTTCAAGACCTTACTTGGCGAATTCTGGATATGGTACCTGTTTCTCCACGTGGTGGAGATCGCCTTCAGACGCTCCAGAACCTTGAGCAGAGATGGATTTTCCGTCTGGACTCTGTCACTCCAAAGGGACTGAATATGCAAGTGGATTGGCACACAGTTTATTAATTAATCATTAATCTAGTCAATCTTTGGTTTTAGGGGGCAGGGCTTGAAAAAATGACCCCTCCCTATTAACCTATGATTGGACCTCATGATAACAGCTGATATGATTGGCATTCTAGAGGAAGTCTTTGAGCCTGGCTCTTTCCAAATAAAAAGCCGGTTTTTCAGCCCTTCCGGGTTTCACAAGGCTGATGTCTTTTTCCATGGCGGTCTTGACCTGAAGCAGGGGATAAAAAGTTTTTGTCTCCCCGAAACGTGTCACGTCATCTTCCCGCTATTTCAATGTGCAGCCTTTTCACTGACTCAGCTAAGTAACGCATTCTATTGCTTTTTTATGATAATATAAGATTTAGGTCTTATTTAATAAAATGGACGGGCCACAACGGCACAAGGTGTGCTCCCTTCTGCTTGGTTGGCCTCTCTGACAAAAAAATATTTTTTGCTGAATACTTTAGATGAATTAGGGGCTTTTTTAGTTGCCCAGGTTTTCAATGTTTTGACTGAAATAAAGGTCAACAGAGAGGGGTGCAGACATGAGTGGAATAACATGGCAAATCACACAAGTGGGGGCCTTAGACAGCTGGAACAAGAATTAGGTAATTAGAGAAAAATGCCCAGAATAGCAAGTATGGTCCTGAGCAAGGGTATATAATGTGACAGAACCAGACAAGCAAGGAGTTCATCTCCTGCACAGTGAAGGCTGTGTGGGGTATGGATTCCCTGGGTTCCCTTTGGCCCCAGTATCCCTGTTGTTGTGTCAGAGGTCTGTGTGCATGCTAGTTTGTCTTGTGTATGTCTGTTACACTGATCTCTTGTGTCCAGGAAAGCCTGTCGTACATTCTCTCACTTGCTGTTTTAGACAGGACAGAAGGATGTACTCTTGTTTGCTATCTTTTGAGTCAGAAAGTAGACAGAATCATGCAGGCAGAACCAGACATTCTGGCCTGTAGCTGTTTAGAGATCTGCACTCAGAAAAAGTACAGAATGATCCTGTTTGCTTGCTGTGAGAAGTGACAAGATCTGTATGGACTGCTTTATCCTGTTTTTAGTCTTTTTGTTTCTGTAAGATAGGGAATAATAAAAGGATCTTTTTGCAAAGAAAATTCTGTGAGCTAGTTATTACCATGTAGGAGCATGTTGTCCTGCATAAGGTGAGGTTTTATTGGGAAGTGTTTTTGTTTCCCCTTTTGCATGGAGGATGGTGTCTGCTTGGGAGCTGTTTGGCCCACAGTCCAGCTGACCCTTTGCCCTATACAGAGCATAATGTGAAGTTTCCTTTAGTCTTTTAGAGGCCATATACATATGGCAGGCCATGTTGTACTGGTCTCCCTTTCTCCAGAACTTCAAGCATAGGCCTTTTCCCTTGCTAAAGGATTTTCCTTAAAGTTTTTTGTTTATATAATCCAAAAGGATTAAAACGTAATTATGGGGCAACATTTGCAAGGTATATAGCTATTTGGGTGTAACGCTATACAATAGCTTGACAAGGTTTTTGCCTTGTGAGAGCGTAAGATGTGCCGAGTTGGGTCAGACTAACGGTCCATTGAGGCCAGTATGGACCTTCTTGGAAGTTGCTGGTAGATCCTAATAGAGGATATCCCATTTCCTATTGTGATCCTTAAGTCCGTGCCCTCTAAAACCTGTCCAAAACCATATATTTTTTTGAAATTCAAAATCTCTGACAACAGATGCTACCGTTTAATTGTGTATTATCTGAAAAAGAAATGACAAACTTTAATTTTGTTTTGAATCTACTACATTGTTTTCAGGGAATGTCCCCTCGCCCTATTTGAAAAGATAAATAACGGTTCCTATTTGCCTGTTGCACCTCACTCAGGATTATCCCAAATTTCACCTCTTCAATCTGAGGAACCCAGACATGTTTACCCTTTATTTATAAGGGAGCCATTTCATACTGTTTATCATTTTAATAATAATTTATTCACTTAGATTCCACCTAGTCCATTCAGTTCTAAGCGGATTTCAACATTTTCAATTTACAAAATTCCATGCAATAGTAGTTACAATAACACCCATACAAAATAGCTTATCAAAAATTCTCTAAACAGCAGAAAGTTCATACCATCTAAGATCTTAATATTTCTCTGACGTCTTTCTGAAATTACATATTAGGACTAAAACCACAACAACTGATTTTAGATTTTATATCTAAAAAATCCCCCATCGTCCTTTAATTCATCTATTTATTTTGGTCGCCCTTATCGGTACCTTTTCTAGCTCTGAAATATCTTTTGGGGAGATGGGTGACCGGAATTGCATGCAATACTCGAGTTCTGGTCGCACCATCTGGGTTAGGCAGAACAAAAGCTTGAGTGCTTCAGTGCTGAAGCCTGTGTCAATATGGTACCCTGGCAGCCAGGTGTAACCCAGAACTATTACTACTGATCATTTGTTTAGCCCACAAGACATATGCAGCACTATACAGGCACATGTAAAAGATGGTCTCTGCTCCTCAGAGCTTACAATCTAGTTAGAACAGACAACGCAACAGCTGAGGACAAGGAAACATCTAGGGCAGGTGTCTCAGACGCCAGTCCTGGAGGGCCACAAACCAGTCAGGTTTTCAGGGTATCCCTAATGAATATGCATGAGATATATTTGCATGCACTGCCCCCATTGTATGCAAAAATATCTCATGCATATTCATTGGGGATACCCTGAAAACCTGACTGGGTTGCAGCCCTCCAGGACTGGCGTTTGAGACCCCTGATCTAGGGGTATGGCAAAGAAACACACAGGAGGAGACTAAGCGGATCAGGATTCAAAAGCAGCCTCGAAGAGGTGAGTTTTCAGCCTGGATTTGAAAAGGGCCAGAGATGAAGCCTGACGTACAGACTCTGGTAGTTTGTTCCAGGCATAAGGAGCAGCAAGGTGAAAGGAGTGAAGTCTGGAATTGGCAGTGTAATAGAAGGGCACAGACAGAAGTGATTTGCCAAAGAGCGGAGTTCCCGAGGAGGGGTGTAGGGAGAGACAAGAGAGGAAAGGCAGTGAGGAGCTGCAGAGTGAATGCACTTATAGGTCTGTAGGAGAAGTTTGAACTGGATACGGAAATGATAGGGAGCCAATGAAGCAACTTAAAAAGAGGGGTTATATGAGCACATCGAGGCTGATGGAAGATTAGCTGCGCAGCTGAGTTTGGAACAGATTGAAGGGGGGTGAGGTGATTCAGAGGGAGACCAGGAAGTAGGTTGCATTAGTCTAAACAGGAGGTGACTAAAGAGTGGATAAGTGTCTTAGTAATGTGTTCAGAAAGAAACTGGTGAATTTTGCTGATGTTTCAGAGAAAGAAATGACAGGTTTTAGCTATCAGTTGGATATGTATGGAGAAGGAGAGTGAGGAGTCAAAGACTGTCCCAAGATTGCGAGCTGAGAAAACAGGGAGTAGTAAAATGTTATCGACAGATTGAGAAAGGAGGAAGGGGGGGGGGGGAGATGGGTTTAGGGGGAAAAATAAGAAGCTCAGTTTTGGCCATGTTTTAATTTCAAACAGTGGTGAGACATCCAGGCAACAATGTCAGATATGCAAGCAGAGATCCAGGCCTGGAGAGATTTCAGGTGTAGAGAGGTAGATCTGAGAGTCATCAGCATAAAAATGGTACTGAAAACCGTGGGAGGAGATGAGTGCATCAAGGGACTGGGTATAGAAAGAGAAAGGAGTGGGCCCAAGACAGATCCTTGGGGTACATCAACTGAGAGTGGGATAGCCGTAGAGGAGGATCCACCAGAACAAACACTGAAAATGCGATGAGAGAGATAAGAAGAGAACCAGGATAGCACAGAGCCCTTAAAACCAGTCGAGGAGAAGGTGGTGGTCAGCAGTGTCAAAAGCAGCAGAAAGGTCAAGAAGGATAAGGATTGAGTAAAAGCCTTTGGATTTTGCCAGGAACAGGTTGCTGGAGACTTTGGCAAGAGCTGTTTCAGTAGAATGTTAAGGACGAAAGTCAGATTGCAGTGGATCCAGAAGGGTTTGAGAGGAGAGAAAGTTGAGGCAGCGGCGGTGAACCGCACATTCAAGTAGTTTAGACATGAAGGGGAAGAGGGGGATGGCTCGATAGCTAGAAGGACAGGTAGGGGCTAGTGAAGCTTTCTCGAGGAGAGGTGTGACCACAGCATGCTTGAAGGCTACAGGAACAGTCGCACTGGAGAGCGATAGGTTGAGAATTTGCAAGATGGAAGGGACAACAGTGGAGGAGATGGAGCTTAGGAGATGGGTGGGAATCGGAGTAGAGGAGCAGGTAGTGAGTTTGAAGGAGGAAAGAAGAAGTGTGGTTTCCTCCTCAGAAGTCTTAGAAAAGGAAGAAAGGGTGGCAGAGGTTGAGGGGAAGAGTTGGGAGTGAACAGGAGGAAGGGGGGATAGAGCTGATCTCATAGGGAATTGGCGTGTAGCTCTTTAAACCTGGTAGGTGAATGCACCTAATCAGAAAAAAGGCAAGGCATAGGATGCTGGGGGAGGCTCAGGAAAATTAACTTTTCAGCTTGAAGTTTTAAGCCATGGAAAGAAGAATAAAAGTCAATTGCATTTTGTTGGGGGATGTTTAAGGCCAGCTTGAGTATGGAGACAGTAAAGGGCTTTGTTTGATGCCCCTGTTTGCTGTTTATTATTGAACCCAGCATCAATGGCATTTGCAGTTTAATTTAATTTGATTCACCTGCACTGCGCCCTTTGAAAAATTATTCTACAAGGCTGGTGACAGCATAAGACAAACAATCATACATGTCCCCACTGGAGGCAAGGACGAAAATGCATCCAGCCACTTATCATGACCTTCATAAATCCATCTAGTCCATATATCAAAATAAGATGACGTATGAATTTTTAAATCTGAACAGCAGCCATTATAGAAATAATTGTCCTCCTAACTTAAGTTTGCAATCCTAGCTCAGACAAGAAAGCAGTGGTGTTAATCAGTAGGTTCCTGTCAGAAGAATTACACCCTTTATACACATCAATTGAGTTGTGTATCTGTCCTAACAAACATAGCAAAATTCCAATAAAATACGGGTGGAGTCCTCCACTGTCTTGGAATGAAATATAGGGGGGATGTGATACTACCATTAACCTAAACAAACTGGCAGTGAGCAATCATATTAAATAGTTTTTGTAAAAAGCCATGTTCTAATGGGTCTCCTGAAGGCCAGTGTACTTTCCTAGGAAGTGAATGCCAGAGCTGAGGGCAGCGAGGGTAAATTTTCTCTCTTAATTTGAGCAGTCTGGTTTCCTGTGGTGAAGAGATCTCCAGTGGGGCTTCATTAGAGTTCTCAAGGCCTCAAAAGGCTAATGAGAGGACCTTAACAGAATCCTAGACCTACTTGGATCTAGTCCAGTTTGTTGAAAAGGGGAGGAACTCTTCTTCCCAAGAGCTGTTTTGGCTGCGGTGTTGTGAATTAATTTTAGCTGCTTTATGGATTTTTTTTGGGAGTCCCAAAGCAAAGAATAATTAAGATGTGAGTTAAGCAAAGCACACACCACTGCCTTAAAATCACGAGGCTCCAGGTAAAGATGAGATTGACCTACTCATTTGAGCTTTACAAATCCTCTACTTGAAATGATTGTAATATTTTCTTCTAGATTTAAGGCTGAGCTGAAGATGTCTCCTGAGTTACAATCCTTTGATTTCAGAGCAATCAGAGATACAGCAATTACTGGTCGAATGCTTTGATCAGGGATGGTAGAATGCCCCACCCAGAGAATTTCAGTGTCTCATGAAGTTACATTTTGGCATCAGACGAGGGCAGATTCTCTTGCTGTCTCTTCAATTAAGATGCTGCTGGTTAGAAATGGAATGCTCGATTCTTTTTTTTTTTTTTTTTGTTCTGTCTCCATGTGCTTTGAAAATGTTTGGTAGCTATAGAAAGGCTGGCAGACTGTACTTCTCATTTTCTATCATGAAAAAAAAAAGAAGTCATTGTTAGTGAAATGGGAAACAGAGTGGAGGAGCTGATTGCAGTAATAGCACTCGGGAAAACTGCTGCTGATACAATTAGCTGGACGCATTGTTTGGTTACAGCTCTTGCTAGGCCACACATGAAAGTCTGGAGTACAGCCTTGGGTTCTTGATTGAAGGCTGCCAAGTTAGCAAAGGATGGAGGGAATATATTCCCCGATGACCCACCTGGGGCCCTCTCTTCATCCTTTGAATGAAAAGACAAAAGGCATTCCATCCAGGAAGCATAGAACCATTTGTTGAGCTCTGCTTATAAATATTGCTGTTCTGTGTGTTTTCAAAGCTGTGTGATTGTGGCTTGTTTACAACATGAAGCGGGGACTGGCTGCGTTGCTTATGTTATGTCTTCCGATTTGAAGATGCGGAGACTGGGAAGCTGGCTCCAGTGCCATGATGGACTTGAAATTCAGAGAGTATGGGCCATCGCCTAGAGGACCACCATGGCTAAGTGTCCTGAGAGGACAGCCCGAAGAAGGTGGAATGGTTTTCTCCTGCGCTCTGTAACTGTGTGGTTTTAGTTTGGTCAAGTCACGTACTACTGTTAATCATTTATATAGCGCTAAAAGGCATACGCAGCGCAGTACAGACACACATAAAGATAGTCCCTGCTCTTCAGAGCTTACAATCTAATTAAGACAGACAAGACAAAAGATGAGAATAAGGAAGGATGAGGAGACACAAGGAAAGCAACATTTTCTGAAGTGCACATATTTATTTTATTTATTTATTTAGACATACTTGTATACCACCTTATCCTGCAATCAAAGTGGTTACATTACATCACAATTGGGTTACATTCAACATGTGGGTACTTTACAGCATTTAACGTGAGGGTATTTATCAACATTAAGACAACACAGATTGAGTGTTACATTTATCTTGATGGTGTCGTGAGTCTAGTTGGGTTAGATAAGTATTGAGCTTACAGTGGAGTTTACATTGCAGTCCTGCTCGGGCGGGGGGTGTTGTGTATCTGGTGAGGGCTGTTGTCTATCTGCTCGTAATTTTCCGTGAAGAGCAGGGTTTTAAGGGCCTTGCGGAAGTCTGTGATGTCCTCTAATTCCCTTATGCTTGTTGGGAGGGAGTTCCATATTGTTGATGCCATTAGTGATGGCGCTCTTCTTAATGTATTTTGTTTAGTCTTGTGATATCCTGAAGGTGTGCTGATCATGTTGTCATAATTGTTCCTTCTTGGTCTGTTACTGATATTCCTTGTTACAATTTCTTGTAGTACATCCGCTGAAGATGGTGGATGATCTTGAATATGATCAAGATTATTTTATATTTTGCTCTGGCTACTATTGGTAGCCAGTGTAATTGTTGTAAGATAGGGGTGATGTGTTCTGATCTTGGGGTGTCAGTGATGATGCGTGCTGTAGTGTTTTGCACCATTTGAAGTGGGTGTAAGGTCTGTTGGGGGAGGCCTTGATATAGAGAATTTCCATAATCAAGCAGAGTAATGAGTGCTTGGCAAACTGTGCGGAAGTGGTTCTGGCGGAGCAGTGGTTTTATCTGTCTTATGGTCCTCAATCGTTGATAGGCCTTGTTTGCGGTTTTGGCAATATTTTATTTTATTTATTTAACATTTCTTATATACCGCCTTTCATGATATCAAGGCGGTTTACATTGAACAAACTGAAATTACATTGAACAGGGTATTATAACTTGGAGATAACTATTTTACAGGGAACATGGGCTATGGAGGGTTAAGTGGCTTGCCCAAGACCATAAGGAGCACCTGTGGGACTAGAAACCCCAGTCCTTCCGGCCCAAGGTTGCTGTCCTCTAGTGGGATTTGAACCCCCGACCTTCCGGCCTGAAGTACCTTGCCCCAACCACTAGGCCACTCCTCCACTCCAATATGATAGTTCATGTTCAGTGCTCTCTCCATTGTGATGCCCAAGTAGCTAACTTCATCCTTGACTATTATAAGTTTGTTTAGAATGCTGATATTCTGTGGTGGAATGAAGCTAGTGTTCTTGGTGACGAACATTGCCTCAGTTTTATCATAGTTGACCGTCAAGTTATTGTCTGCGAGCCAGACATTCATGTCTTCCAGGCATTTAGTTATTGTTTTTGTGTTAAGTGCTAGTAGATTGATTGGAGCATACACCATAATGTCGTCAGCATATAGGTGATAGTGGAGTTTTTGTCGTCTGATGTTGCATATGGGTTGAATGTAAATATTGAAGAGCACTGATGAAAGGGCAGATCCCTGAGGTATTCCTTGTGTTGCGGGGAACTGTAATGATTTCTTTTGGGTGCATTTGACTTGCTCTGTACGGTCTTTCAGGTACAATGTGAACCATTTCAGAGTGTTCTTGCGTAATCCTATCTGTAGCAGGTGCTGTAGTAGTCTAGCGTGGGACACTGTGTCAAAGGCTGCTGAAATGTCTATGAATACTAGCAGGAATCCATTCTTTATATTATCTATACCTCTTATGAGGTTGTCAAAGAGCGATGTTAGTAGTGTTTCCATACCATGCTGTGGTTTAAATCTGTGCTGATGAATGTCCAGTGGGGCATTCATGTCAGTGTGGTCCTGAAGTTGTTTTTGCACTGTTTTTTCAACTATTTTCACAAGGAATGGCAAACTGGAGATGGGGCGGTATGATTTTGGTTCAGATGGGCTTAGGTTATTACCTTTTCAGTATTGGACATATCATGGCGTGCTTGAGGGACTGTGGCATGTGTCCTTGTTGGAGTGAATCTTTGACGAGTTTATGAATGTGCTGGGATAGCTGGCTTCTTTACCTTTTATCCAAGCCACTGGGCAAGGGTCTGATGGTGAGGTTGTTGTGTTAAGCCCATGTATTATGTCTTCTACTTGATATTCTGATGGTATGCTGAAATCCTCCCAGGTATGATGTGGCTCTTTCATTTCATAATCATCCATTTGTCGTATGGTGGAGCATGTCTGGTTATGGTGTTTCGCTCTCATATAGTCGGCAAATTCCTGTGGATCAAGATGATGGGTACATTGCTGTTTGGTATCCCCTAGTGAGCTTTTGGACAATGCTGAATAGTTCTCTCGGTTTATTGATAGACTTCAAGATTAGATTGGTGTGGTGCTGTTCTTTGCATTCATTTATCAGATTGTTATAGTCTAGTAATTTAGCATTATATAGGGTCAGGGAGTTATGCGACTTATCCCGCCTCCATTTTCTCTCCAGTCTTCGGAGAGTGCGCTTTGCATCTCTGATATCATTTGAGTACCAGGGGGCATTGATTCTCCTTCATATTTGTGGCTTTATGTTCTTAGGGGCTGATGCTGCATTAGATATTATGGAGTTGCATTTTTCTATGCTTAGGTCAAGGGTGTCTCATTCTTGCTGGAGTTGTGGGATGATTTCTTCTAAGAACGAGTCTTTATTGAAGGCTCTATATCGTCTGGTGATGCTCTCTTCTTCTATGTGTTGGGTGATATTGTTTAGGGCCAGGGTGAAATCTATCACGTAATGATCTGACCAAGGGACTGGTGTGATTTTTGGTGTTGTGGTTTTGTTCTGCTCCACCAAGAATGTTGGAATGAAGACCATATCCAGTACTGTACCATGCTGGTTTGTTGGGATGTTGATTGTCTGGCTGTATTTCAGGGATTCCATAGCTTTTAAGAATGTTGCGGCTTCTTTGGCGGGTGCAGAGGTCAGGTTGTAGTCTCCTAGTACAATGAGGGGCTTATGTTTTGTGTTATGTGCACATAATGTTTCAAGTACCGTGGACAGGTGTTCAGTTGTGGCTCCAGGAGGCCTGTAGGTGAAGGAGAAGCTTAAGTACTTGTTAGCTATGGTGATTGTGTTGGATTCAGTTGTGTTAGTGCTAGAGATTGTTTTAAATCTGTATTCCTTTCTGGCCAGTATTAGCACCCCTCCAACCTCTCTTATGTTCTCTGACACAATTGAAGGCCGAGTAGTCTGTAGGGGTTATCTGATTTAATATTACCTGGTCAGAGTCATCCCAACCATGTCTCGGTGATGCAGATTATATCCAGTTTTTTGTCGAGGATGAGGTCTAGGATAGTGTTTGGTTTATTCCTAATTGATCTCGCGTTTATTAAGGCACATTTAATTTTATCTGTTAAGATTGGGTTGGTATGTACCCTGTTTGTGGGGTTATTGGGTGTAGTATGTGCGGCATTATGTGGTCTGTGAGCTGTAGGCTTAGTCTGCTTGTGCTCTTTGTGGTTGGAGGAGCCTAGTGTCCATGCAGTTTGGTTGGTATATAGATGGGGCAGGGGGAATTGCTGATTGGGTCCAAAGCCCTGTGAGACAGTTGCAAATGCGTGGAGCAATGTATCTGTCTAGAGTTTAGGGAAGCGAAAAAACAAACAAACCCAAGCACAGATCTACTATTGCATCATAGTACGGGCCTGAAACAGCACAGAGAGCCTGCCGCTGAGCTCTCTAGCGAAAATAGAGACTGGCAGGGTTTTTTTTTATTTCCCAAAACTGAAGGGTGAGGGAATGGGCAAGTATTTTCCATGCTGGAATGCTTTGCTTTATGAAACCAATTGTTGAAAGGAAAAACAATAATTTTAGTTTGTATTTGATTTTTTTGTGGGGGGGGGGGGCATTAAATTCTTCATTTCCTGAAGAACTGACTTTATATGTCCTGCCGCATGGAGTTAGGGCAGAAGGGACACTCTGTGCAGGGGCTGCCTTCCTGTGTGTTCACTCTCACGGTGTGTGGGGGGACGGGACAGATTTTCCATGCTAGCATGGCCATAGCTGGACTTCGCTGTCATTGGCTGCCATATAGTGGCAGGCCTGACCACAGACCACCCACTGGCTCGTAAGACGCATTACTCCTTTTGGTTTGTGGGTTATTTGCACTGCTGTATTTTTTTAAAAAATCTGTCCTAGAGATTTAATCGGAGGGGTAATGATTTCATGTTAATTTCATGAGGCGGTTGGCTGCTGCCACTTTGGATGGGTGAAATCACTGGGTCTGAGCGGGCTTCTAAAAGCAAGACAGCGCTGTTGTGACATCCGGGCTGCCTCTGCTCAGCTCACTGGCTAAAGTTCACATTTTTCGTACACATTCAGCTGCTGCACAGTAAATCGTAGGAGGATTCCAGGAGGTGACATCAGTAGCTTGTGCCCCCCCCCCCCTTACTGCTTGCTGATGGCGGGACTTGCAAGAGTCACCTTGGGCTTTGTGTGCAATATGCCTTTCTATCATCACAGAGCTACATCGGTTCCTTTTTATATCTCAGTAAGTCTGCATGATTCCCTAGAGTGTACCACTGGACTGTGACTAGTAAGAGGCCACCTGGATTTGAGTTCACTGGCATCTGCAGCACTGGATGTTTTATTGGTTGGCAGAGGAAAGGAATGACCGTGGTCTACACAAACTATAGCCTGATGTTAGGTGTGTTCTGCTAGAGCAGGGGCTCTCAACCCAGTCCCTGGGACATGTCTAGCCAGCCAGGTTTTCAGGTCGACCACAATGAATATGCATGAGAGAGATTTGCATGCACAGTCTTCAAGGTATGCAGGTCTCTCTCATGCATATTCATTGTGATTATCCTGTAAACCTGACCGGCTAGGTGTGTCCTGAGGACTGGGTTGAGAACTATTGTGCTAGAGTGATAGCACTTCTTGGGGATGGTCCATCTGCGGTGACATCTTTAGACAGAACTGTTTGGGGAGGCAAAAGAATGGGGCAAACCAAGGTGACATTCCTGCACTTCATGCTCCCCACATCACAGCCCTCTCCTCTCCTCTCCACATTATTTATAGAGCAGGGGTAGGGAACCCTGGTCCTGGAGAGCCGCAGACCAGTCAGGTTTTCGGGATATCTCTAATGACTATGCATGAGATATATATGCATTAGAGATATCCTGCCAACCTGACTGGTTTGTGGCCCTCCAGGGCTGGATTTGGAGACCCCTGTCTTATATCTCTGTCATTTAAGATTGTGAGTGGGCAAGGTGCAGATGTCCAAGACATCAAAAAGGTTAGATAGAATGTGTCACATTCCTCCTCACTTCTCACCACCACCAAAATATTGTCTGTTAGACAACGTTTTGGTGGTGGTGAGAATCGAGGAGGAATGTGACACATTCTATATACCCTTTCGATGTCTAGGACATCTGCACCTTGCCCACTCACAATCTTAAATGACAGAGGTGTAAGGCAGGGGTCTCCAAATCCAGCCCTGGAGGGCCACAAACCAGTCAGGTTGGCAGGATATCTCTAATGCATATATATCTCATGCATATTCATTAGGGATATCCCGAAAACCTGACTGGTCTGCGGCTCTCCAGGACCAGGGTTCCCTACCCCTGCTCTATAGATAATGTGGAGAGGAGAGGGCTGTAATGATGAAAAGTAATTAAATATATTTTTGTTCCAAGATATTCTTGTGGTGCCTCTTTTTTGGGATCAGCTACTTGCAATAAAGTTTTGGTATAGTGCGCCCTCGAAAATACCACGCAGGAGGGTTGCGCGGTAAGTAAAAAAGTGTATAACGCGCGCGGTATATGCGCGAAAATACGGTACATCTTATGAACTGCAGAAGGAGGCTGTCTGGCATGATGCAAGTACTACAGCGAGCATTAGCAGTAAATATCAGAGACGGAGATCCTACTCCACATACCTTGGCTTAGGAGTGAGCTTCATGTCTCTCATGGTATGGGCAAAACTAACCCATTTGGAGAAATTGCCCAATAGTAGAGCTATGATATTTCCCATTACAACTCACCATACAAAAATATCTGAATATTCAAACCGTGATAGTGTCTCAGAAACAACGCACTGCCAGAAACTCCATGAAGTAAAGTAGAGCCCTGCAAAAATGATTCTTGGTTATCTATATAATGAACAGCACACCAAAACGGCACTATATCCTGGACTCAAAGTGCACTAATCCTACCCGAGAAAAGGCAATGCTGCAAATATTACATTGGTCCTAGAATACCCACAGTTCTCCTTGTGGGGAAATAGAACAAATGGTAATTTTGCAGATCATGGGCAGAGTCTCACTTAATATGGAAGAAGGAACCATAAATTAGAAACGGAAACATGCAAACAAAAGCTGAAATAGTCTCTAGCTTTCTGGCCTTTCTATCAGCAGCACAGTCCTGGGAAAAGAGGATCAGAAATGCATTTCTTCCTATGTTTTGGAAAATACAGAAAGAGAAGGGATGCACATTTCCCAAAGCTGACACACTCCAATTCTTACAATAAACCTTTTTTCTTTTTTACTTTTTGTTTGGGCATTTTATTTTGCTGATCAGGTTGGTCCTAATCTCTTTTCCATCTTTCTTGTGTTGGTCTTCTCGTAAGTTCTGTTCTAGGATGGTCTTTTTAAAAAAATTTTCTCTCTCCTCTTGTTGTCCTCCTTTCCTTCTCTACATCTGTCTGGCACTGATCTACTGACATTTCTTATTTTTTTATTTTCTCTGCTTCCGTATCAACTCATATCTGATTTACCCCTCATATTCCCTTTCTCTCACCCTCCAGTCTGGTTTCCTTTATACCTTGCAATGGGCTTTTCTCATCTATCTCTTATTTCCTCTCCAGCACTCCCGTTGCCCTCTCCTTCTCCAGTTTCTTATATCCCCTCTTTTTTTCACTCAGCCCCCCCATTCCCATCGTGTGTACTCGTCTTTAGTGCCTTTCCCCCCCCGTCACCAGTTCCAGCTGCTTCCATGCCACTTATTCCTTCCCTTCTCTCCAGGGCATCCTTCTATCTCTTACCCCCTACCCAACCTCCTATTACCCTCCTCTCACCATCTTTTCAGCCCCATTTCTGCCGTCCCTCACCCTCTTCAGAGACCCTTCTTTTTCCTCTTATATCCCTCCACAGCACCCCCTTCTTTTTTACTGTCTCCCCTCTTCTCTCCAGTCCTCCAGGTCAATCACACTCTCAGCTTCTCCCATCCTTCATCCCCTTTCTCTTACCTCATCTCACATCCTTATTCATACTCCCAACCCACCTAAAACACATCTGCTTATATTTACCAATTGCCAGGTCTTTGCTGTCCCCCTCCAAATTTCCATTCAGTTTCTCTCCCCCCAAATCTTCCGAGTCAGAATCTTTTTCTGCACAGCCCCCCCCCCCCAATTCCTAAACCTCATCTTGCTCTATCCCATCTCCCTAATCCCTGAGTCTATACGTCTTCCGCTGTCCCAAGTCCCTGAGATCAAGTTCTTCCTTTTTTCTCGGCCTAGCACCTGTAAGCTGGTCTGGTTGAGACTGCAGTTCTGGTTTCAGTCATATGTAGCACGGGCTAAGACAGCCCTGTTGCATAATTAAAACATGCTCCACTTGAACTGTGGGGTCCTGTGTCTATAGAGCCCTGGTCGATTCAGACATCATTGTTTTTAATCACAGCCTTCATGATTCAGCATGATAATGTTTGTACCATGCAGGACTCTGTAGTCTCCAAGCATGCTTCCGTCACATGACCCGGCAGCTATAGAAGGGAAGGAGGAGGTGCCCAAGTGTTGCATGGCCAGAACCGGAGCCACAGTCCCAGTCAGACCTGCTTAGAAGTATTGTTTGGTTCTGGTTGGGGAGGCAAAGAGGTGGAAAGCAATTATGGGGGGATGGCACTTGCCAGCCTGTAGCAACATCTGCGTCTGTCCATTTGTATGCATGGGTTTGCACATGTGCACAGATTAGAAGAGAAAGGTTCCTTTGATGGTGCATACCGGAGTGGGTTAGAAGAGACCCAACCTCCCACTAGCTGAACAGGAGGGAGAGGAACTGCTTTCCACAAATATGGGACACTGTGCACTAATCAGTGAACATGTGCAAGGATTAGTACCCATTTCAGCAAAATTTAGCCTTAGCTAAAGTTGTGCAGAATTTCTTATATTTTGCTACAGCCAGGAATTTACACATGCTGGGCTATGACAATGTATATGAAATATACCCCCAAAAAGTTCCCTTTTGGTGGCGTCACCATTAGATTAAAGGGCTTACCAGCCCGAGTTGGAGATTGTCGCAATCCCTCCCCCTGGAGGACCTCTGCTACCTAGTTGCCCAGTGGCCCATTGCAGGGCTACAATGCTTTAAAACTCCGGTCCCTGAAGTTCTATCCCTTACCTAATAAAAGCTGATATCCTGACTCCCCTGAAGGGATCTGGAGCATGTGATGGAGGCGGGAGCTAACTCCACTCGCTCCTGCTGCTGTGTCTGCTGGCCATCTCTTAGCACTAGTCTCATGCTGCTACCACTGGGTCAGCAGGCACCATTTTGGTATAGGCAGCCATTAGGGCAGGAGCAAGTGGGATTGCTTCTGCCCTTGGGGGGGGGGGGTGAGCCAGCCTTCAATTTGAATTATGTAAGGGGCTGAGCTTTGGGGTAGGGTCCCCCCCAGACAATTTAGTCCGTATTGGAGCATTGCCCAGTTTGCAGCAGGTATGGGTTGTGTGTGTGTGTGTGTGGGGGGGGGGGGGGTGTCAAATCCACTGGGTTGAGTGAAGGAATCCCATGGAGAAAGGGTCCAGAGGCACTTCCAGATTGGACCCGTAGGCCTTTTAACTTTAACTTTATGGCGTCGCTCACGAAGGAAACTTTCAGGCAGCTCTTGAACTGTAGTTTATTTCTTCTGTGAAAACCGGCCTAACATAAGATATATTATACTGAGTCAGACCAAAGGTCCATCAAGCCCAGTATCCTGCTTACAGTAGTGGCTAGTCCAGGTCACAGGTACCTGTCATCTTGCCTAAAGGTACACAGATTCCATGCTGCATGTCCCAGGAGTAAGCAGTGGATTTCCCCAGTCCTCTTTAATAATAGTTTATGGACTTTTCCTCCAGGAATTTGTCCAAACCTCTTTAAACCCAGCTACACTACCAGCTTTTACTACATCCTCAAGCAATGAATTCCAGAGTTTGATTACCTTGAGTGAAAAAATAATTCTTCTGATTAATCTTAAATATGCTACATTGTATCTTCATTGCATGTCCCCTAGTCATTCTACTTTTTGAAGGAATAAACAATCAATCTACACTCCATTCATTATTTTCTAGATCTCTATCATATCTTTCCTCAGCTATCTCTTTTACAAACTAAAGAGCTCTAAATAATCCAAAATTCAGGTTTTTCTCACTGTTTCATCACAGGCCAGGCTAGACTCGAACCAATAACCTTTGGCTGGAAGGCAGGCATCTTGCAGAAGAGCCCTCATGACTCTGTGGAGAACTGTAAAGCCTTTTTTGCATTTTTGTGCATTAATGAGCTGTTTTGCATGATTTTGTATCACAGCAGCTTATTAATACAAAATATACATAAACCTCTTGTGAAGTGAACTTCATGCAGAAGTTTCCTACTGCACCAATGCACTGTTGCAAAGTGACTTCACATGAAAAATAGCAGAAAATTCCAGAACATCAGAGTGTTTGCGCATTTCCAAGCATTTTATGCTATTTTTCATGTGACATGCATGTTTTCAAAGTCACTTCGCAATTTAGTACAAAGTAAGAGAGAGGTTGTCAGTAGGGTTGCCAACTGGCTCCAGATGCGCCCGACAGGCTTGATCCAGTCCTGGGTTTACCCCATTGCATGCAGGGACATGTAGTTCTGATTTCTCCATTGGACTCTATAAGAAACACAAGACTACATTTCCCAGCATGCAATGGGGTAAACCCAGGAATGGATCAAGCCTATCGGGCGCATCTGGAGCCAGTTGGCAACCCTAGTTGTCAGGGAGTTAATATAAAGGAGAGTGACTGCAAGGGGTAGGTGGTAGAGGGGAATGGGGATGAGGAATGATGCCAGAGGGAAGAGGAAAGTAAATGCAGGCAGAAATAGGGTGAATTGTGGGGGGAGAGGGAATGACTGCAGGGAAACAGGGTGCAGGGCTGGCGCTACCCGGTAAGTTGGGTAAGTATGGCAGGAGGGCGCAAGTGCTAGTCGCTCGCCACCCACCGCTTCAGAAAAGAAAGCAGCCATGGGAACATTTCTCTGTTCTTGCGACTCTATCTTTTAATCTGCTGGACCATGGCATTTGCAGCAGTAACAAGCATTTCCTGTTTCTTGTAAGAAACTCTGCGGTCCAGCACTTTAAAATATAGCAGAGCCGCTGGAACAGAGAAATGCTCCTACTGCTGCTTTCTTTTCTGAAAGATTAATCAGTGAAGCGAGGGAGGGCAGTTCATATAGGAAGTAAGGAAAGGAAAGGGAAGGGGCCAGAAGGGAGCTGACGGAACTGGAAGAGAGCAGACACGGGTGGGGGGTGGCTGGAAGGGAACTGACATGCGGGGGTGAGGCTGGAAGGTGGCTGGATAATAGGAGGGGTTGGAAGAGAGCTGACACAGTGGGAAGGAGGGATTGGAAGGGAGCTGACACTTGAGAAAGGGGCTGGAAGGTGGCTGGGTAATAGGAGGGGAGTTGAAAGAGAGCTGACATGGGGATTTGGAAGGGAATGGAAAAGAGGGGAAGGAGGGGACTGGAAGGCAGATGGACAGAGGAGAGGGGGACTGGAAGGTAACTGACATGGAAGGGAGCATTGGGACTGGAGGTTCGCTGATACCTGGGATGGTATTTGGACTAGAAGAGGCTGGACGGTGGGGAAGGAGGGGGACTGGAAGGGAATAGACACCAGTGGTGGTGCTGGGAATGCAAGGGGGTTGACACTGGAAGGTACTGGGAGGGGTGGCTATAAAGGTAGCTATACTGGGGAGGGTTACTGGGACTGGAAAAAGGCTGATGGAAGAAAATGAAGAAAGCAAAAGGAGAGACAAGAAATGGCAGATGGACTATAGACCATAGAAAAAGTGCTAAGAGAAGACAGAGGAAAACAGAAACTTCAGATCGGGACCAGCATGATCAAAAATTGTCAGACAACAAAGGTAGAAAAATAATTTTATTTTCAATTTAGTGATTGGACTTTGCGCTATCTTTTATATTTCACACAGTACGGGGAACTGCATCTCTTATCTGGTGTGGCACCACATGCAGAGTCTGGCTTCTTGAGTTTCAGTTTAATTTTTATCTACATATTTTTATTTTTACTTTAGCTTGTGGTCACTTATTCTGTACTTGGTGAGGGTCTGTTCTGAGTGTGTGACCAAAGCCAGGTGTTCTATTAACATGGACTTTGTATGTAGGAATCTGTATTGTAGTAATTTGACTTGTTCAGCTTTTCAAATAAGTGTATGGATGTTTTGGGGCCCATTGCAGTATTTATAGTGCTGCTTTTTTCTGGGTAGCCTCTTATTGTATGAGTTTTGGAAGTGTATGCTGGTATAGTATGGTAGATTTGGCCTTGTAAATCTTCAGTGACTTTTGCTGTGCTTTATATTAGTTCACAGTATGCCTGGCACTGGAGAATGTTTATGTTAGTGAGATGACCAGAATCAGATTTTATTTTGACTATCACAGCCTATTTGTATGATAAGTATTTAGTGCTAAGTATTTTTATTTTGGCTATGCATTGGTGGTGAGGGGTCCTCAGTATGCACTAGGTGCAAAGACTCTTTGCTCTCAGGGAACAAGTCCAATTTCTGGAGGTTCGAGTAGCAGATTTGGAGGATATAAGGAAGACAGAGAGGTATATAGATGAGACCTACAGGGATGTAGCACTGAAGTCCCATCTCTAGGAAGGAAGAGGGATTTGGATTTGTTAGGAACTGGACAACATTCTGGGGAAAGGAGGGGCTTTTCTGAAAGGATAGGCTCCACCTTAACTGGGATAGAACTAGGCTGCTGGCATTAATCTTTAAAAAGAAGATAGAGGAGCTTTTAAACTAGATAACAGGAGAAAGCAGACAGTTGCCCAAGAATATATGGTTTGGAAGGATGTATCCTTGAAGGATACTAGCAAAAGGTTGAAGTTAGGGCATATCAGCAGAGGTTCCAATAAAGACAAAAGTAACCCAAATGCCCTGAAGTACAGAGCAGACAGAGCTAAAGATTCCAAATTACCCCTGTCCACAGATAATCAGATTAATATGAATAAAATATAACCTCTTAAATGCTTGTATACAAATGCTAGAAGTCTAAAAAATAGTATGGAAGAGTTTAGAATATATAGCACTAAATAAGAGGTTATAGATGTGATTGGTATCTCAGAGACCTGATCATAGGAGGACAACCAGTGGGAAGCTGATACCTGGGTCCAAATTATATCAGAATGATGGAATAGATCAGATTGGTGGAGGAGTTGCACTCACTGTTAAAGAGGAAATTGAGTAATACAGGATTAAAGTTTTGCTGAAAAGAAAATACATTGTAGAATCTCTATGGATCGAAATTCCATGTAAATAGGGGAAGAGGATGGCAGTGGGGGGTGTACTATCGACTGCCTGTCTAGAATGAACAAATGGATAATGAAATGCTCAAAGAAATCAGGGAAGCTAACAAAAGTTACAACACAGTAATAATAATGGGTGATTTCAATTACCCCAAAATCGACTGGGTCGGTGTCAGGGCAGGACATGCTAGGGAGATAAAGTTTCTAGATGAAATAAATGACTGCTTCTTAGAGCAGCTGGTTCATGAACCGACTAGAGGGGAAGCCATTTTGGACCTAGTCCTTAGTGGAACACAAGATCTGATGCAAGAGATAAAGGCGTTGGGGCCCCTTGGCAATAGTGATCATAGCATGATCGTGTTTGATTTAATAAATGGTGGAAGGACAGCAAGGAAATCCATAGTACTACATTTTAACTTTCAAATGGGAGACTCTTAGTTAAGAAAAAGTTTAAAAGGAGCAGCTGAAAAGGTTAAATATTTACATCAAGCTTGGGTGTTTAAAAGTACTATCTTGGAAGCCCAGACCAGCTGTATTACACGCTTTAAGAAACATGGAAGGAAGGCCAAAAAATTGCCAGTGTGGTTTAAAGGTGAGGTCAGAGAGGCTGTTGTAGCCAAAAAAGCATCTGTCAGGAAATGGAAAAAGGAACCAAATGATGAAACTCGAAATAACATAAGTTCTGGCTAGTTAGATGCAAGGCATTGATAAGGCAAGCAAAGAGAAAATTGGAAAAAAAAATTGGAAACAAAAATGTATAATAACTTTTTCAAGTACATTCGTAGCAAAAAACCTGTGAGAGTCAGTTGGACCATTAAATGATAGAAGGGTAAAAGGTGGCACTAAGAGGAGACAAGGCCATAGCAGAGAGAGAATGAATTCTTTGCTTCAGTCTTTGCTGAAGAAGATGTAGGGAAATTATCCATGACTGAAATGGTATTTAATGTTTATGTTTATGTTTATTAAATTTGATATACCGCTCAGGCCGAAGCATCAGAGCGGTTTACAATAATATATCATTTGAGGAAATATGAAAGGAACGCCATTTGTAAAATAGGACACTAGAAACCCCAAAGAGCGTCAATTGACGCATTATCACAGGTCTGCAAAAAAAGTTTTTTTGAGAGCTGTTTTGGTTATTCCACAGAATCTTTATGTTTTTTGGTGCGCTGAATCCGAAAATGACCTCCATTTTGTCATAGGACATCACGTTTCCTGACAATTTAGGTAACTATGTTAAATAAGGCAATACCTCAAAATAAATGGAAATAGACTTATAAAATTAAAGTTTTATTACAATATTTTCATGAAAATCCTTTTTTGAACTGAAATGAGCTCACCTACACACACTAAACTCGATTCTTCTTCCTTGTGAGGCTCCTCTTGGTGCATTTACGCTTGTGAGTAGCATCTGGAATGTCTCTCTGAAGCATCCAACAGTAGTCTGCCATCATTGTAATGCTCCATTTTCCCTGGTATCTCCTTTCCATCTCTTTAATGTCTTGGTGGAATCGTTCTCCTTGTTCCTCACTCACAGCTCCCAAATTTTCAGGAAAGTAGTCAAGGTGGGACTGGAGGAAATGCACTTTCAAACTCATCAGGCAACCTAAAGCTTGAAATGCTTTCAGCATTCGTCAGACGATCTTTTTGTAGTGAGGATCTTTGTTATTGCCTAAAAATTTCTGTACGACTTCTTTAAATGCAATCCACCCTTCTTTTTGAGGATCGATCAACTATAAGCCTTCTAATGTCTGGTCCGACGAACACACTTTCCTTCAATTTTGCCTCCGACAGGCCTGGAAACTTGGTGACCAAGTATTTGAAGCATTCTCCATCTCTTGGAAGTGATTTTACGAATTGCTTCATCAATCCCAATTTTATGTGGAGAGGTGGTAGAAGAACTTTATGGGAAGGTACCAAAGTTTCTCGGAGGACATTTTTTTCACCGACTGTTAGCACTCTCGGCTGCCAACTCTTCTTGGTCCAGTGATTTTGTCGGTCTCGACTGTCCCATAGACACAGAAAACAAGGATATTTGGTATACCTAGCTTGTTGCCCGAGCAGCATGCACAAGACCTTCAAGTCCCCACACACTTGCCAACCATGGTCTTCATATTTAAGTTTACGAAGAACCAATTCCAAGTTCTCGTATGTTTCCTTCAAGTGTACGGAATGACCTACAGGTATGGAAGCGTAAAAACCGTTGTGGAGTAAAACTGCTTTAAGACTTCTTTTAGAAGAATCTATAAAAAGACGCCATTGCTCTGAATCATATTGGATTTTAAATTGACCCATCAGACCTTCGACATCGATGCAATAAACCAACTTGTCTTCTTGGGCGAAGTAAGGAACAAACTCCTTTTCACGATGTCTGAACCATGAAGATGACACTCCTGGCAACAATAAATTCCTGCTTTTCAGCCTTGATCCGAGTAACTCAGCGGCATCTTTGGGAAGATTCAAGTCTCTTACCAAATCATTCATCTCCTCTTGAGAAAACAATTTTGGTCTTGTATCATCTTCAAAGTCAGAATTTGATTCGTCATCTGGTTCAGGTATGACTTCACCTTCATCGGAGCTAGGTATCTCTTCCAAGGTAGCAGGGGGCTTGGGTACTGGTATATCTGTGCCATGGGGGATGGGACGAATTGCCGAGTGAGATTGGGGTATGAAATGGAATGCTTCCATTTGGAATTAAACCCTTTCACATCGCATGAACAAAAGTAACAGTCGTCACTATGGTTCTTTTGCTCTCGCCATACCATAGGAACCCCATAACGGAAAGATTTTTTCTTACCCTTGAACCAGTTTCGGAGGTCCTCAACACACCATTTGCACACTTTATGAGGCGCCCAGACTTTATCTTGATCTCCAATTTTTAGTCCAACGTATGCAAAGTATACTTTTTTCACAAAGTCTGTAATATTCTGCTGTTGCTTCAACACTGTATATTCACCACAGATGAAACAGAAACTGTCTGGCGAATTAATACACTTTCGCGGAGCCATAACATAACGGTTGAAGAATGACGAGCTAACACGAATTGCGATGAAAAAGTGTGAACAGCCTAGAACCAAGAACCTGATGATGATTCGTGCACAAGTGTGGCATGCAGGAGAGAGCAGCTCTGTGTCTGTACACGAGATGTCACAGTGCTGGCCACACCCCCCTGCATTGACCGGAGCTGCTGCTATCTGCCCTGTGTTTCCCTCCCACTGGATTCTTCAGGAAAGATTAACCCCTTCTACCATTAGAAGCACGGACTTAAAACTTGCTTAGCTTATGTATATATTGCTGACCATCAGATTTACAGTGCTATATTTTTTTTTACATAACTCAGACAACCCCTTTAAGGTTATTTTGGCATTTTATATCTTAAATGCACTTATGTGAATTTAATTAATAGTAATTTGAAAAAATTTGATAAATTTGAAGACAATTTTGCATGTTGTGGCAAATCATGATGTCTAGGAGTTTTTTCAATATTTTATTTGTTTTCAGCACACCAAAATACATGGAAATTAGATGAAAATAATCAAACAGCCTTTTAGTCGCAGACCTGTGAATTATCATGACGACTGCGTTTAGCATGAAATGCAGATGTGAATTAATGTGAAGTTACTTATTTGTTAAATATGTGCAGTATGTGACATCATTACATGATGTCATTGTGTGTTTATTGTTTGTAATGTTGAAGTAAAACTGTAAACAGTGATTGAGATGCGACACCTAGTGGGAACATGAATTTATACCTAGAAGCCTCAAAGTATGTCAGTTGACGCATCCAAGACAATTGAGTGTGTCAATTGATGTACTTTGGGGCTTCTAGGTATAAATTCATTTTCCCACTAGGTAGTGCATCTATCATTAATTTTCGATGCACACATTTGAACATCTTGACCTTGCTAAGAAAGTCATGGAACATGACTGACATGGTTCTAGCAGTGGTGCTGGTATACAACTTCGAAGATGCAAATTGCGTCAGTTGACACACTTTGGGGCTTCTAGTGTTAAAGGTGATGCATCGCAAGAAATGAAAGAAATATAGATAAACTGGGAAGATGTATTATAACTATTTGATAAACTAAAGAGTAGCAAATCACCTGGACTGGATGTATACATCCAAGGGTGTTGAAAGAACTGAAATATGAGATTGCAGACCTAATATTAGTAATCTGTGAACTATCATTAAAATAATCTGTAATACCTGAAGATTGGCAAATGGCCAATGTAACATCAATTTTTAAAGAGTTCCAGGGGTGATCCGGGAAACTACAGACTGGTGAGCCTGACGTCAGTACCAGGGAACATGGTAGAAAACATTATAAAGAACAAAATTACTGAACATGTAGATAGTCATGGTTTAATGGGAGAAAGCCTACATAGTTTTGTCAAGGAAGGTCTTGTCTTACTAATCTGTTATATTTTTTTGAAGGTGTGAATAAACAGGTAGACAAAGGTAAGCCGGTCAATATAGTGTATCTGGATTTCAGAAAGCCTTTAACAAAGTCCTTCATGAGAGACTCTTGGCGAAATTTTAAAAAATCATGGGATAGGAGGCAGTGTAGTATTGTGGATCAGGAACTGGTTAAAAGATAGAAAGCAGAGGGTAATGCTAAATGGCCAGTTTTCTCAGTGGAGAAATATGAATAATGGAGTACCCCAGGGATCTGTGCTAGGTCCTCTGCTTTTTAACATATTCATAAAAGATCCTGGAAACTGGAATAATGAGTGAGGTAATCAAATCTGCAGATGACACAAAATTATTCAAATTTGTTAAAACCCAAGAGGATTGTGAAAAATTGCAAGAGGACCTTGATAAATTGGAAGACTGGACGTACAAAAGGCAGATGAAATTTAATGTGGACAAGTGCAAACTTATGCACCTAGGAAAGAACAACCCAAACTATGGTTTCACAATGCAAAGTTCCACATTAGGAACCACCACACAGGAAAAAGATTAAGGCGTCATCATGGATAACATATTAAAACCCTCCGCCCAGTGTGTAGCGGTGGCCAAGAAAGCATATAGAATGCTAGGAATCATAAGGAATGGAGAATAAAACAAGGGATATAATAATGCCATGATTCAACCGCACCTTGAATATCGTGTGCAATTCTGGTTTCCATATCTTAAAAACGATACAGCGGAATTAGAAGTACAGAGAAGAGCCACCAAAATGGTAAATGGGATGGAAGGATACCCCTATGAGGAGAGGCTTAAAAGATTAGGACTCTTCAACCTGGAAAAGAGACTGCTGAGGGGAGATATGATAGAGGTCCATAAATTAATGAATGGAGTGGAACGGGTAAACATAGATCGATTGTTTGCATGTTCTCTACATTGCATGTTTTTGATAGTGTAATGAAGCTACAGTGTAACCCATTTAAGACTAATTTGAGAAAAAATATTTTTCATTCAATGCGTAATCAAACTCTGGAATTTATTACCGGAGGATGTAGTAAAAGCTATTAGTGTAGTTGGGTTTAAAAAGGTTTGGACAAGTTCCTTAAGGAAATGTCCATAAACCATTATTAAAAAGGACCCAGGAAATCCGATGCTTGCCCCAATACAAAGATTAGGGAACCTATGTGTCTTTGTGGGAACCTGCTAAGTATTTGTGACCTGGATTGGCCACTGTTGGAAAAAGGATACTGGGCTTGATGGACCTTGGTCTGACCCAGTATGGCATATCTTACGTTCTTACGTAATTGAAATATGAGATGATGTACATCCACCCATCCATACACACATGCACCCTCCCACTCACCTGCATTTATGGAGGGCACAAACTAGCACAAAATCAATGTACCCCTTCTGCACGCCACCCAGTCTCAAAATTAACGGGTGATGAATTAGCCCACTTTTATGTAGATAAAATTGAGAATATTCAAAAAGATTTTCTGAAAGTGGCAATATCTGAAGTGAAGAATGCGAGTATGGAAAAGAAGGTCAATTTGTCAGAGTTTTATGTTCCCGCAGATGATTATCTGTGGAAGTTAATTAGATGGTTTAGGATGGGATGCAGTGTTGATCTTTGTCCAGTGCAGCTTTTTGAGAACTTTACCGGGAAGTTGTTTTTTGTATCTCGCACAATAGGAGCTCAGTCTCTACGGGAGGGTGTTTTTCCATCAAAGGTAAAACAGGCCTTGATTTGGTCTATGCTAAAAAAGAAACCTTCTTTGCCGATCCATTTTACCTTGTGTTGCGAAGATTTTGGAATCCAAAATGACCTCTCAGTTGCAGGATATGGAAGAGATTAGAGGGTTAGATGAATGCCAATCAAGATTTAAGGCTGCATTTAGTACTGAAACTGTTGTAGTGACCTTATTGGATGAGATGCAGAAATGGAGAGATTCTGCAGGCTGTAGGTTTTTGGGTTTTTTTTTAGACATTTCATCAGCCCTTGATGCTATTTCATACTCTTTGCTTATAGTCAGGTTGTGTTCGTTGGGAGTACAGGTGTTGGCTTTAAAATGGTGTGTCTTTTTTTTTTTTTTTTACTAACAGATCAATTAATTGTAGAATTTAATGGGAAAACATATAAAATATTTTCTTGTACAACAGCGGTACCCAAAGGGTCACCTTTATCTCCTTTATTATTTTATATCTATTTTAGTCTTTTAGCTCAACACATTCGGAAACTGGGGGTTTTCTCTGTAAATTTATGCAGATGATGTCCAATTTTTTGTACCAATGAAGAGTTCTATCAGGGATTGGTGGATCAATTAAGTTCCAGACTTTCTGCTTTGCGGGATTGGCTACAGGGAAATAAGTTTGAACCTGGGAAAAACTGATATTTTATGGCTGGGGAAAGTAGTGATTCCAGATGATACCAAATTTGTCCAGCTTTTGGGACAGAAAGTTGAAATATCTTCAAAAGCCTGTATCTTGAGGGTCATCATCGATTCTAATTTGACCTTTGAGTCATATGTACGGTATATTTAAAATAGAGCTTGGCATAAGTTGAAGATAGTGAGACAATTGTGGTCAGTGTTGAGACCACCAAATTTCCAGACAGTGATCAAGTTGACAGTTTTGAGTCATTTGGACTATTGTAATTTTGATATTCTTAGGAATTTCCCAAAATGTTACATAAATTACAATGGATTCAAAATATTGCTGCGAAGATGACCATGCATAGTAATCATAAGAACAGGGTTACTCTGTTACTGTTAAATATTAATTGGCTGCCAATAGAAGCCCATGTTTTGTTTAAGGTGTTGTGCCTGGCTTTTAAAGCTATTCATCAGATTGGCTCTATCTATTTGTTTAATAGACTATTTCGTCGTTCATCAACTAAATCATTCTGTTCATCAACTCATTGGACATTGATATTGCCCTCTGCTTCTGCCTTTCGACAAAAGAGGATCAGGGAAAGGAATTTTTCAGGTGCGGTTCCAAAACTGTGGAATGAATTACCTGTTATAATTAGGGATGCTGAGGACTGTGTGTAGTTTCAAAATAACTTTTTTGATGTAGTTATGAGATACATTTTTTAATCATACTTAATGTGAGTTGTCTACGAGGTGCAATCAAAACGTATCGAGACTTGTACAATAACACAAGAAGTACAACACTAACAGTTATTGCAGTCTCCTTCAAAATGGTCCCCTTCCGATAAAACACAGTTCTTCCAGCGTTCTGCCACTGCTAGAAACAATTTTGAAATGCCTCTTTCATTATGCTGTGAAGCTGCTGTGTCAAATTTTGCTTAATGGTCTCCAAGTCATCGAATCTCCTTCCTTTCGTTGGTGATTTCAGTTTTCGAAACAAGAAAAAATCACAGGGTGCGAGGTCAGGTGAGTACGGAGGCTGACAGACTTGTTTTGGTATTTGGCCAAGAACTGCTGAACAAGATGTGATGCGTGAGCTAGGGCATTGTGATGATGCAACCAGTCACCATTCCTGTGCAACTCTAACCTCTTACAACGAACTGCATATCTTAAATGAGTTAGAACTTGGGCGTAGAATTCCTTATTGATGGTTTGGCCTTTTGGAACATACTTTTGGTCTGAGTCATATATCAAATTCAAATAAACATAAACATAAACAATACCTTGGTAATCAAAGAAAACTGAGCATGACCTTGACATTGCTCCTCACCTGATGGACTTTCTTGAATTTGGGAGAGTCTGGAGTTTTCCATTGTGAGAATTGAGCCTTAGTTTCCAGGTCATAACCATAAACCCATGATTCATCACCAGTAATAATCTTTTTCATGAAATCTGAGTCATTTTCAGTGTATTCCAACAACTCCCTGGCTGCAGACATTTGATCTTTTTTTTGGTCAGGGGACAGGATTTTTGGCATGAATTTGCAGACACACATCTCATCCCCAAATTGACAGTAAGAATGGACTGTACTGACCTGAAACTGATGCTCATGTCCTCAGCAAGCTCCCTGACAGTCAATCAATGATTTGAGTGTATTGCGGTACTCGCTGCTTCAACCTTTCTTCATTCGTGCTCATGGATGGCCTTCCAGAACATTTGTTACTGTCAGCACTTTGGTGGCCATCTTGGAAACATTTGTACCAGTCATAAACTCAAGCACGACTCATGCATTCATCACCATACACTTGCTGTAACTTGCAATAAGTCTCTCTGAATGAATTTCTGGCAGAATTTAATGCAAATTCACTGTTGAATTTTTTCATTCATCGTAAATCTGATGAACAGCTTTTACATGATACCAAACATCATGTGATTAACAAAAGTACAGGTGTGCTGCAGCCACGCTACACTCTGCACATTCAAAACACATAACTAGGCCACTGCATGCTTAATAGCATTATGGTGTGGTGTGATGTCTCGATACCTTTTGATCACACTTCATATACTTCAATTTTATACTCCACTTTGTATGTCTGTAGATTGTAAAAGCGGAATATAAGCGCTGTTATTAAATTAAATTAAATCTTTCCCACAAGGTGCTACCTATGTGGTTCCACACTTAAAAAGACACACCCCACCTACCCGCTCAGCGAAACAACCTCTTTATAATGCTTCTGGCATGCAACTTGTTTGAACTTTGCAGGGGTTTTTTTTTTAGGACATTAGTCCATTTTGCTTTCAGTGATGAGGTATTTTGAATATAGAGGATCATAAATACAATATGTTTAGAACATTATAGATAATCTTAGCCATTATATTAAAAAAAAAGAAAAAACAACTTTATTCGAGCAGATTGAAAGAATCTCGAGAGAGGTTCTGACTGTGTAAGTGAGGAATCTGCTGGGAAACTGACTTAATGCTTATGGAAACTGACAAATTTGGTGCCTGTTTAAAATTCAGTTTATTTAAAAAGTCAGCAGAGAAATTGACAAAAAACTGTTGTGACTTGTTGTGCTCCTGGAGAATGCCAGGGCCTTAGAGGTGCATGTTTACCTATAACAGCCCCCTTTCTCTTCAAGTGGAACCCTCTGGTACTCAGAGGTGGCCATTCCAGTAGGGGTGCTGTAGACACCAGATGCCAGGCGAAAGGAGGCAGAAGAAGGACTAGGCAGCAGGAAAAGAAAATGGAAAAAAGGTCTAGAAACAAGAAAGGTTCAGAGCAGACAGAACAGTTTTGTTACTGGAAGACTAGCAATGGACAAACACCAGATACAGTTGTGGTCAACATTATTGGCACCCTTGCAGTTCAACCGCTTAATGTCCAATATCTCGTAAAAGAAAAGTTGCCAGTGAAATGGCTTTGGACTATGTATGTATACATTTGACACATAAAAGAATCAAATAATACAAGACCACTTAACAAAGGAAATATTATAAAAATTGGGACATTGCCAGGATATGATTATTGGCACACTTATAAGCAAAGTTTGAACAGAAGAACCACATTTCCATTACTGCAAAATTAGAAATACCTGTGATCAATTGTTAGTACTCACATGACCTGATTCAACCGTTTGAATGATGGCTTTAATATTTGAAATGGCCACATTCACTCTCTGTTCTATTTTCACAATGGTGAAGACAAGAGACCTGCCTGAGATCATCAGAAAAGCCATTATTATCACCAAGCATCAAACTTCAAAGGCATACAAGGCCATCTCCAAAGACCTTGGGATTCCTGTGTCTACAGTTCTCAATGTTATCAAAAGGTTTTCTGTTCATCAAACTGTCAAGAACATCCCAGGACGTGGAGGAAAGAGGAAAATTAATCCAAGAAGTCTTTGAAGGTTAGTGCAAACTGTTGGAAAAACACCAGGTACAGCATCCACAGAACTTAAGGCTGACCTCGGTAATCAGGAGTGGTGGTTTCAACCAGCATCATATGCCACACACTAAACAAAGAAGGACTTCATGGGCAAAGGCCAAGGAGAGGACCCCATTGCTCAAAGACAGACATAAATATGCACACCTGATCTTTGCCCAAATCCACCTTGAAAACCACAATCCTTTTGGGAAAATGTTCTGAGGACAGATGAAATCAAACGAGCTCTTTGGCAATGCAGACCAGCAATATATTTACAGGCAAAGAAATGAAGCTTATAAGGAAAAAAAACACCCTTCCTACAGTTAAATATGGTGGAGGTTCCATAATGTTGTGGGGCTGTTTTGCTGCCTCAGGAACTGGAGGCCTGGAATGTATTAAAGGAATCATGAAGTCAGAGGACTACCAAGGTATTTGGAGTGAAATGTTCTACCTAGTGTCAGAAAGCTAGGTCTGGGTCGAAGGTCATGGGTCCTTTGGCAGGACAATACATACATCCAAAAGTACAAAAAATTGGTTAAAAAGTCAAAATATACTTTTTTTTGGCAAGCAATGAGTCCTGATCTCAGTCCAATTGAGAACCTTTGGAAAGAGCTGAAATCTGCCATTGGTAAAAGGAATCCTGGAAACATTCATAAGATTGAACAAATTGCAGTTGAGGAGTGGGAGAAACTACCAGCAGACGGATGTCCAAAACGTACAGCTGACTATAAGAAATGTTTGGAGGCTGTCATCACTGCCAAGGGTTGTGCAAGCAAATATTAGTGAAGGGTGCCATTAATTCTGTCCAGGTCATATTTTCTTTTTTTTTCTCAGAAAAAACTGTGTCTAAATTGCACAGACATCTTTTTTTTGTTGTAAACCTTTGAACATACTATTAAAATATAATGATAACATACAGTTTGAATACTTCCATTTATTTCTCAAGATATTGTGAACAGCATACTTAAAATGCAAGGGTGCCAATAATGTTGACCACAACTGTATCTGCAGATCACAAAAGCACTCAGGAACTCGTATGTGAGACCTGTCCAAATGCAGGGTAGACCTCTTGTTTGTTGATTTAGCAGCTGCAAGCAACTTCAGATCTTACGGCTGACATTTCCTTTCTGCTCATCTGAACAGATCATAGCAGGATGTGTTGGCCACGAAATGTGATTTGGTTGTGGTGCTGATGGAGAAGGAACTGAATGGTTGGCTGATACAGAACAGAGTCCCACCGCTCCACCTCCATATCTGAAGTGTGGCATGGCTGTAATAGCCAGCTCAATTAATGACGTTGCACCTATCTATCAAATCTCCAACATTGGACAAGACTTTCCTGCTCTTGTGTGGGGAAGAAGGAAACTCCTGCCCAGTGTAGGAGGCTTGGCAAGTCTGTATTCATATAAAGCTGTGGATGAGATCAACTTACATTGTTTAGAGGTCAACTCAGTCAGTTTCTCGTTTCTCAAATTTTTTTTTTTGTGCTAACAAAATCACTATGAAACACCATTCCCTTGTATTTTTCCATTTGAAATTATAAGAGGACGTCCCAATAAATCTAGATCCTCGGTTTGGATTTCTCTGATTTTTCGGAGGTGTCCAGCTAGTGTTTCTCCCTCACCACCTCCTCCGTTACGGTGGCTGTCCTGGCAGGATTCCTCTGAAGCTAATGGGGCAAAGCAACCTTTAAATGCAAGGAAACAAATGGTTCAGTACACCTTGACATCCTTAATCATTGTGAACAATTCATACATCATTCCAGCAGGGCAGGATTAAGACACAGGCCAAGTAGACAAGTGCACAGGGCTGTGTTGTTTTCGAAGACTCTGGTTTGCTAATTCAACAGTTCCTGGTTAGTGTTCTATCAGATTTTTTGTCCCAGTAGGTTGGCTGTCTCTCAGCAAAGAGAAGAGCAAAAGTGGGCTACAGCTGTTGCCGCCTGCAGACATCCTTCAGGCCTTCTCCCCTCATGCCATGCGTGTTGCATTCCAGTCGGCAAGCAGTGCTTCTTACCTGCTGTAGCTGCCGCTGCTTCTGTGGATTTTCCTCTGCCGTCAGAACCATGCAGAGCCCTGTAGTTTTGTGAGACCCATTGGCCTCGCGCTGTACCGACGGTAGAGAAGGAGGCAACAGTAGGTAGGAAGATGCTGTGCAATAATGCCTCCTGCCAACTGGAAGCAATCGGGCGGAGGAGGGATAAAGGTGATTGTCAGGCGCTGGAGGGATGAGGGGTTTAAAAAATGAATTTACATTACAGTACAGAGCTCAGTGTTCTTATTGGCCTAGGACCCACAAAAGGGTAATCCTGCCTGCATATCAGCGTAGAACAAAACAGCACAAATTGCTCTTCTCAGGAGTGCAACTCGATGTTCTGTAAACAATAATGACTTCCTTTGGCATCCAGATGTTATGTACTATTGACTCTCTTTCTTACATGCGTGGTTAGGGAGAGTAAATGCCCACTGGGTATTGTGTTAATGGGCTTTGTGCTGAGGGTCTCTCTGGGTCCAGGATGATGTCCCGATTGTAGCAGGTAAATGTCTCACAGGATGATGGTGTCAGAGGCTTGGCCGGCTGTTTCTCCAAAGAAACTATTCTAGTCGTAGATCTCTGGAGGTGATGGTGGAGAAATAGGTGGAGAGGAGGGCAGTATGGCACACAAATGGTGGGCAAATCCTTACTCCCTCTTGGAGCGCAGAGACTACTAAAAAATTATAACAAGGATTGACATTTCATGGCTGTCCTAAAACTGGTAAATACTCGAACAGTCAATGGGAAAAAAATTAATGGAAGAAAGGGAAATTGTTTTTATAAAGGGTAGGACCTGTTGTGTGCAGGAGGTGATCTATTTTTTGATTTGTTGTGCACTGCCTGGAGCTTATATAGTCAGACATTTAATAAACTGAAGACATAAAACGATATTTCATTTGGTGCAGGATTTCCTTGCTGTCTCCTTTTCTTCTTTAATGTTTTTTTTTCTTTTTTTTAACCTTTTGATCCAGAGATTTCCTCTGTACCTCTGATACCCAGCACCATGAACCCTCATTCCAGATATTTCCCCTTATGGTCATGTTTACTAAGCATTAGCGTGTGCTGTCTGCTGCAGCACCCGTGTTATTTCTAGGGGCACAGTGGCAGATAGTGCGTGCTAACATTTAACAAACATGGCACTAATCTGGTAGTCACAGGGATGGTCCTGGGCCCAGGGGTCATGCATTAGGAACTTTGCAATCATGGGCCCTAAATCTGACCACTAGGTGCCACCTATAAGCGATGACCACAACTCCTCCCCCTCTCCTCCCCAGCAGCTGTGAATGTTGCCTCCACAGCATCCCTGGCCCCTGCCGGCCTGAAGGACAGAAGCCCTGATGCAGGGAACCCTGGGCACCTCATGGCAGGGCAGGGCATATAGCACTTACCACCAGGCTGGCTTCTTTCTTTCCAGAGTGTTTTTTTCCTTTTCTGTCTTTTTGTTCCTCGTATAAATTTCCCAGATGGGATAATGAAGATAATTTTACTACTTATTTAAAATTTTATGAAAACTTAAGTCTTAAAAGCAATCTTTGTTCTGCAATATGTTGTGTGGAATAAATAGCTCCTTTAAAAGTGCATTATCGTAATATTACGCCTCAAAATTGAAGTTAAAAAAAAGAAACTCGTCTTCTACTTGTCTGATATATTTCAGTTTATACTTGCATGTAATGACTGCCTCTCTTCCAAAGTTTCTTGAGGTGATTTTACAAAAGCCAAACTAATTGCCCAGTGCGTCGTTCTCAGTAGAGGACAGCAGCATAGTCACCCCCCTTCACACAACCCCACACTTGGAAGAACCATACAGATCCATAAGCTCTATCTAAAATCAACATATGTGCATCTGTATTCCATGCTACCTATTTAGGAGGTAATTTTATAAAATCATTCCTGTGTCTATGTGGCCATATATGCACATAAATGACCTCCTTATAAAATTTTGACTGTTGTAAAAATACACGCTTTGGCATGAAGCTGCTTCTTTTGCTAATAAGCGTAGCCCTAGGCATGACATGGATGGAGCACCAGTGGAGTTTTCCCTTACGCACCTAAGGGCTTGTTTGCTAAACTGTGCTATTCAGTACCACGGGATTTAGCACACGGTTTGGCCACTGTGCTAAAAGGTTGTACAGGCCCCCGCTCTACTGAGGTGGGGACTAGGTGGGCCTGGGATAGGAATGGTGGCGTTGATGGGACGTCGTAGCTGGTGTGAGCGTTAGCGGCTTGCGCTAAGTGCACTTGTTGCCCTTGGTGCACCTCAGTTAAGTGCATCTGCATGCTGGCTTGTGTGGTGCTGCATCTTGGGCCCATACTAGTGACGGGGGGGGGGGGTGGGAGGACGACACACACGCACCCTGAAGTTTGTGCGGTTTTCAGAAGACTCTGTTAGTGAGGAGCTAGAGAAAGCAATGGGGCCGGATGGACTTCATCCAGGGGTATTGAAGGAACTTGGGGAAGTTCAGGCAACTCTGTCTGTAGGGCTGAATTTAAGTTCTTAGCTCCCATAGACAACATTTAGAAGCATTCGTTTTGGTCAGGGTGGGAAGAGTAGAATCTGCAGGTTATCCCCCCTCCATACCTTTGTTTAGGTGTTGTACCTGCTGTTCTATGCAGGTTACCCCACCCCCTTATTTTTTGAAATATAAAGGTTATTTGTTTGCTTTGATTTAAAAAGAAAAGAGAGGGAGAGCAGGTACAACCCTAAACAAAAGCATAGAGGGGGCAGTCAACAAAGAGCAGCAGATACAACTCTAGCCACCTTAAAACTGAAACAAGACTCAAGTAATGTGGTGGGGGATGGGGAGGCCTGTGTTTGTGTGAAGAAGAAAAGAAGGTCTTCCTTGTTTAGTCTCTGTGTTACAAAGGAAAATTTAAATAATTAGCTCTCTCGGCAGGGGGCACTGATGTCAAAAGGTTTTCTAAATCTTGGTTCTGGAGGCAAGTGCCTCTGTTGCCTATGCATAAATCCGGATCTGGCTGGCTGTCTGACCTTCTCGGTGCTTCTTTAGGGCCAGGAGTGATCCTGGAGGATTGGAGATGGGTGAATGTGGTTCCTATGTGAAAGTACGGAAGAGGTTGGGAACTACACGCCAGTTAGTCTGACCTCAGCGGTGAGTAAATTAATAGAAACACTGCTAAAGCAGACAAAGATGTTTCTGGAATCCAAGGACTTACAGGATCTGAGACAAATTTCTACAATTTATTTGACTGGGTGATGAGAGAATTGGATTACGGGAGAGTTCTAGATGTGGTATACTTGGATTCCAGCAAAGTCTCTGATACCGTTCCACCTTGGCGACTTATAAATAAACGGAGTGCCCTTAGGATGGACCCTGTAGTCACTGACTGGGTTGAATAGAGGGTGAAATGCCTTTGAATATCGGGTCCTGTGTATAAACCTGTGCTCTGCCCAGGTTCCACCCCTGTGCTTGCTCACTCTGAAACTGAGCCATCACCTTGATGAAAACAGTTATAAAATAGCATCCACCCTACCTATACATATCGATGCCCATTCCCGTGCATATGTCATTGCAGATAGGTGACTTGTGCACACTGATGGCATGTACATTTATGCCAGTCATTATAGAATCGCTTTGGAGGAAAGGTAGGGAGTGGGGGACATCATAGAGACATTTAAATACCTCTGGTCTAAATGACCAGGAAGTAGCCCTCTTCTAATTGAAAGGAAGCTCTGGAATGAGCGGTCATAAGATGAAGGTGAAAAGAAGGTAGTCTCTGGAGTAATCTAAGATAATATTTCTTTATGGAAAGGGTGGAGGATGCATGGAACAGTCTCACGGTGGAGGTGGTAAGAGATGAGAATGATCTGAATTCAAGAAAACATGGGACAAGTACAGAGGATCTTCGAGAGAGAGGGAGCAATGGTAGAACTTATTTATTTTATTTAACAATATTTATATACCACCTTTTCCTTAAATCAAGGTGATTTACATTGAACTCAATTTTACCAGCTAGTGGTTTACACTAAAACTCATTTTGAAAGCAACTATTTACATTGTAACAAGGTGTTTTGAGCTCTATAACTTATAATTGGTTGTAACACAGTATTTTCATAACTTCTTACATAGCCACAAACTGTAAATAAGTTACTTGTGTTGCGTGATCACTGGCATTGATCTGTAGTTATTGTTCAGCTTATGTGGATGGATTTTTAAGTTATTTTATGTGATATTGCCAAAATGTTCAATGAATGGGAATGTTTTCAGCAGTTTTCTAAGTCTTTAATGTCCTTAGTGCATCTGATATTGTTCGGTAGGGAGTTCCATAGGTTTGATGCATACAGTGAAACGGCTCTGTTTGATGTGTATTGTTTGGCTTTGGAGAAACCCTTAGGTGTGATTAGCGTGTTTCTGTTGTTCTTGATGATGGTTTTTTGAGTATATTTTTTTTTTTTCAAAATCTATTTATTATTCCACAACGATTCCAAACACTCATAGAAATCAAACCATACAATAAGAATATGTACATTATGCTCCCCTTCCATCCTCCCAAAACAAGACCCCACCCCCACCCCCGCTTCTGCCCATCCGGGTGGGGCTGTTTCTTATCCACCACTCGAGGGCCCCCAAGCGGGGCATTACGAGATAAAAGGATGAAGAGGAACCACCACTAGGGCAACAGCACAACAACAATGGCACTGGGAGCTCCCTTCCGAACTAGTAAATTCCTAACCCCTCCCCTCCCCCTCTGCCTTAACTAAAACCCCCTCACCCCCCACCCCCCCCTTCCCTCATCTTCATAGCCCTACCCAACACAAGAGCCAGAACCCGCTATTATGGGGCCATCCCCATAACCCCCATCCCTAGATGGGAGCTCTATATCCCAGGATCTAGGCAAGTATCACACTTCGTATTTTAGGGCCCAGGGTCTGAATATAGGGCAGCCAAATTAGCAAAAAGGAAGCGCAACGTTGTGGAATTCCCCTCGCTGCCCTACGCTCCATCAACATCAAATGATGAAAACTATTGCGCCACTCCCAAAAGGAAGGGGCCGTGGTCTCTCTCCACCTATGCAAAATGGGCCCCTTCCCCACCAAACAGGCTTTACGCACCAAGATGCGGCCCCACTGCCCTTTAACTTGCGACGCACCCAAGATATCCAAGGCCACCAAAAGGCCAGACCACCGAAGAGTCTGATGCAATAGTTGGCTCAAATAACGCTCGATCCAAGTCCAATAGGACCTAATATGCTTACAGTTCCACCACATATGCCCCAAATCTGCCATGACTGCTGCACATCTAGGACACCCCCCCCCATCCCCAGTCAAGCAACTCCGTCAAGCTCGCCTCGGCGAGAAGTGGGCCCGAGTGACACATTTAAATTGAATCTCCCTCCACCGATTCCCTTCTACTAGCTGCGCAATTCTCTGCAACGCTGCTTCAGCTGTTCCCGGAGAAATCACACATCCCAGCTCCCGCGCCCAGGCGCCCTCCACCGCTTGGTAGTCCGGCGAGGGGCAGTGCTGATCTATCCTACTCTTCAACTCGGCTATTCGCGGCGGGGTCTCTGCTCCTAGTGCAAAATAACTAATAATCTGTGCCGAATGTGCCTCCTGTAAACCATGGGGCCGCAGCGACGCCACATAATGCTGCAGTTGATAAAACGCGAACACCGATTTACCCCGCGAGAGCTCATATTCTGCACAAAGATCTGCCCAGGATTTACAACGTCCCTCCAAAGTGCCCACATGTCCCAAACATTGGATCCCCTGCCTCTGCCACTCCCGGAAAGCCCCAGACTCTGTTCCTGGGGTAAAATTGGCGTTCCCACAAATGGGCAACCAACTCGGCACCTCTGAGGAACTACCCCAGAAATGATTAAGCCTCCTCCAAGCACATCGAAGCGGGCGAACTAAGACGCTACATCGAACTCGGGCTGGCAGCCGCGATCCCCCGAGATGAAGCACCGCAGCTGGAGCATGCGGCTCTAAAAAATTCTCCTCAACGCTCCTAGGGGTATAATATTCCGTGTTCCCCAACCAATCTCCTATATGTCGCGCCTGGCATGCTAACATATACTGTGACAGATTGGGCAGTCCCATCCCCCCCCTTATCCAGCTGCCTTCCAACCATGTCAGCGGGATCCGTGCCCTCGCCCCGCTCCAGAGAAATCTCCGGAATTCCTTCTCTATTTTTTTAAAATCCCTGCGCAAGATCCATACCGGAAGAGTTTGCAACCAATACAGCACTCTAGGAAAAATAATCATCCCAATGGCGGCCACCCGTCCAGATAGTGACAGCGGAAGAGGAGCCCACGCCTGCAGCTGTGCTTGTAACCGCAAGAAAACTCTATCAAAGTTCAACTTATATAGCAGGTTGGGGTCACCTGGCAAAACAATACCTAAATATAGAAAGGACGCCCCCGCCCATCGAAGGGGGAAACCTCCCCGCCAGGCTCCTTGCAAGGAACCCGCCACATCTAAAGCCTCAGATTTAGCCATATTAATTTGCAAGCCTGCAAAGCTTCCAAAAAGAGAACTCCTGAAGGAAGCAGGGGAGCGCCCGCTGAGGGGAAGCCACATGTACCAATATGTCATCCGCGAAGGCCGCCATTTTAAACACATGGTCCCCCATCTGTATACCAGCTATTGCTGCAGAGGTTTCAACCCTTCGTATTAAAGGGTTCAAAGTTAGAACAAAGAGCAAAGGGGAAAGAGGGCAACCCTGCCGTGTACCCCGCTCCAACGAAAAGGACTCCGAGAGCACCCCATTACACAAGATAGCCGCCGTCGGACCCTTATAAAGCAAATATACCATTCCACAAAATGTGGGGCCTAACCCATATTTGGGGAGGAGAAATTTCAGATAATCCCAACTAACCTGATCGAAAGCTTTTTCTGCATCGAAACTAATTAACAATGTTTTCATGTCCCGTTCTCTAACCCATTCAAGCGAAGCCAATATTTTCCGCAAATTCCAGACGGCGTGTCTCCCTTTTACAAAACCAACTTGCGACTCATGCACCAGCTCACCCAACACCTCTGCGAGCTGCTCTGCTAAAACTTTGGCCAAAATTTTCGAGTCAAATTTCAACAAAGAGATGGGCCTATAAGAGGCCATTTGGGTGGGTTCCTTCCCCGGCTTAGGTATTAAAATTATATGGGCATGGTTTGTTCCCCAACTATAGCCCCCCCCGGTCAAAGCGGCTCTGGTACATTTCCACTAGCGCTGGTGATACCTGTTCCTCTAACAGTTTATAAAATTCGGCCCCCATTCCATCGGGGCCCGGTGCCCGATAACAAGCGGCTCACTGTATCACCCGTGCAACTTCTGCAACTGTCACCGGGGAATCAAGATGAGCTCTCTGATCCGCCGACACCTGAGGCAACTGCAACTCCCGGACATACCCTTCCATCCGCTCTGCCGCTCCGTCCCGTTTTGCATAAAACGTCTGAAAGTATTGACGGAAAGCCCGCGTTATCCCTCCACTATCCTTCTGTAGCTGGTCATGCTCATCTCGGATTGCCACAATAGCCCGGGTCCCCCTGCTACCCTTGAGACAACATGCTAACAATTTCCCCGGCTTATCACCGAACCGATACAATTGATATCTATAATACAGATAGGATTTTTTTTCTCTCTAATGCAACACCTCGTTAAGCGAAACCTGCACCTCCCACAAACGCCTCTTATTAGCTGACGTAGGGTCACTAGCAAAGCGTTGCCTCTCCTTCACGGCCTGCCGCTCCAACTGAAGGATCTGAGCAGCGAGCAACTTCCGTCTCCTCGCCCTATACGCTATTATGTCTCCCCTCAGCACCACTTTCGCGGTTTCCCAAAGCAGCTCCGGGTCGACTGCGTGTTGTGCATGATTTTCCCGCAGCTCCACCCAGCGCCGCCGAAGGTAATCCCGGAAATCCGGGTCCATATATAATTCAATGGGAAAACGCCAAATCCGCGAATACTGGGCCCCTGTTGCCCAAGACATGGTCATCCACACAGGAGCATGATCAGAGATTTCCAGCAGCCCAATTTGCGCTGCCTCCACCCGTGCAAAAAGTCTTTCAGAAACCAATACGTAATCTATTCGGGCACTGAAGCCATGAGCTCATGACTGATGAGTGTAATCCCTCTCCAGCGGATGTAACAGGCGCCATGGGTCTACCAGGCCCAGTCTACGACAAAAGGCCTGCAGCAGCTCCGTGGTCGGTCTCCGCGACTTCTCCCCAGTTCCAGCTACCGTGTCTAACCCTACATCCAAAACCCCATTCAGATCCCCTGCCAATATCAAGGGGGCCTCTGGCCATAGTTCAATCTTAGAAGCCAGCCGAGCATAGAATGCCCTATCCGGGGTATTCGGACCATAGATAGTCCCTAAAATCACTGATCTCCCCTCCAGCTTACCGAGTAGCAGACAGTATCGACCACTGGGGTCGACAACCTCTTGTTCCACTTCCAAACGCAAGCGTTTATGGACTAAAATCACTACTCCCCCTTTTTTCCCAGAGGCCGGAGCCCCCCAAACCTGTCCCACCCATTCACGCCGCAGCTTAGCATGTTCTACGCCTGTTTGGTGGGTTTCTTGAAGCAAGGCCACATCACAACGGAGACGCGCCAACGCTCTCAAAACTTTATATCTCTTGACAGGAGTGCCTAGACCACAAACATTCCACGAAACAATCTTCACAGGGGGAAGGGCAACAGAGCTTCCATTAGCAGAAACATACCGAACCAACGGAAGACAGCCGCCCCAGCCTGCGACCGTCTTTGGGGAGATCAATAAATCCTGATCTTAAGTGGCTCTTGTGTTGAGCTTATACACAAATCGTCAAACCAACTACCCCCTCCCTCCCCCTTCCCACCCCCCTCTCCCCCCCCCATAGCAACCGCCCCACCCTCTTCCCTACTTCCCCCAAAACCCCCCCAATGCCCCCCCTCCTCACCCTAAGTATACCCGCCAGCCTAACGTAGGCTGGTGACTTCCCATGGCAATCGGGCCCACCCCTCTAGTGGCTTCCAAAACCGCCCCCCAGCCGTCTATCCCAACATCCTCCCACCTCCCGCCTCCCCTGCCAAAACTCACCGCACTATGCCCCCTCCTTCCTCCCCGCTCCCTCTTCACACCCCAGCTCAAGTCAGAGGTCTAGGGGCCCCTGAGCACTCAACCCCTCAGTAAACCTGTGTCCAGGGTCCACGTTACACCACCCCCAGCTAAACTGCCACAGCGATGAGTTGAGAGAGAACAGTACGTACTCACTCCCCAGAATCCCAGCAACCGATCCTTCCCTCCCCACCCTCCAACATACCAGAAAAAGTGGCCATGGAAGTATTCACCCAAAAGCAGGAGGGGGGGGGGCAGGCAAGAGCAGGCACAAAATGGCCGAGATGTGGAGATGCATTCAACTAGGCCTCCCTCTACTGTCCCCCCCACCCACCAACCATACGCAGAACCAGACTGCGTCCCTTCCCTTACGTGTCTCATCCCCCCCCCTTACCTCTCAGCAGCAAACCCCAATCTAAAATAACCACTCCTTCCCTTACAAATCTGCCTCATCACCCACTGGGAACATGGGGGATGGTTATAGAGGACCCCTGGAAATACCCAGGGACCCAATGCTGTGCCTGAAAACCAACTCCCCCGTCTTCTCGGCCCTCCCTCCCCTCCCTCCCACCCCTCGCTTCCATTATATCACATCCAGACTCCCCAGCCCTACCACCACTCGGGGTGAGGGGACATGAGAGCCCTTTAAAAGGGAAACAGTTGAAAGAGAAGAAAAAAGAAAGAAAGAAAACAAATGAAAAAAAAACCACATTTCCAACGGCCCAAAACAACTTCAACAAGAAGAGGGGGCATCCCCAAGTCCCCATTTCAAGGGCGCAACTATACGGGTGCATGTCCCAAATGTCTCTAGGTGCATAGAGCCCAAAGCACAATATCCACACTTCCTCTCTCCAGGCCCAGTGCAGTCAGTTCACCGACCTCCGGCCTAGTATGCACGAGCAGGGTCACAGTCCCAAAGCTTGCACCGACATCTTCAGGACGCTGTCACTGATGGCTCACCTAGCTGTTCTAGCCATGTGCGCGCCTCCTCCGGGGTCCCCAAATACTTCATTCGTCCTCGGTACTCCACCCAGAGTTTAGCAGGATATAACAAAGAAAAGCGTATGTCCTTATTTGCCAGCTGAGCACATGTCGCAGAAAAAGCTCGGCGCTGTTGACTCACGAGCTGTGAATAATCCTGGAACACCAGGAGCTGCGCCTCGCCGTCCACATGTCTCCGCTTAGCCCGAGCCGTCCTCAGCACTGTTTCCTTCTGGCGGTAATCCAGGAATCGAGCTATCACCACACGTGGCCTCTGCGTCGCCTCTTGCCTCGGGTCCAGCCGGTGCACGCGCTCGAGTCTAATAGGGAGCTCTGCCGTCCCATCCAAGAGCTTTTCCATCCACTCCGAGAGATACTTGGTTAGAGCATTGTCCGCTACTGATTCGGGGACCCTGACAAATCTAAGGTTTTTTCTGCACCCCCTGTTCTCTAAGTCCTCCAGTTTATCGCCTTGCTGTTTCACCAAAGTTTCAAGGGCTTGTACTTTGGCTGTTAGGGAGTGCTGGGCGTCCTCCACGCCTGATATCCTTTCTTCCGCATGTTCCATTCTTCCAGTGAAGTCGGCGATTTTTTGGGCTACCGCATTCAGCTGGCCCCCCAGTTCACTGAAACGCTCGTCCAACGCCTTCACTACCGCTGCACTCACCTCCGCTACCATGCTGTGCTCACCGTCTGAGGAGGGGCTTTTAGGCACACCTTCCGCCATTTTTGAGTCAGGGCCCCGAGTTCTCTCTCTCTTGGTTATTTTCGTGGCCATCTGGCTTCTCCCAGATGGTGGAGATGGCACTACGCTAATCCCACTGCTCTCTCTGCTATTTTTCAACGCAGCCAGGGGCATTCGGCTTCAAGTAGAGTATATGCTGTTTTGCAGGGTGGGTGCCCGGAGCTGATCTACACGCGTCTGATCAGCTCAGTGCCATACCGGAAGTCCTTTGAGTATATTTTTATTAGGTCTTGGAGTGATTCAGCTGATTCATTCTGGACTATTTTGAATATGTTGACAGTAGCTTTGTATTTTGCATGACTCCTGATTAGGAGCCAGTGAAGTTGTGCAAGGATTGGTGTTATGTGTTCAAATATTTTTGTTCCTGTGAGAATACGAGCAGCAGTGTTTTGTACCATCTGAAGAGGATGGATTGTTGTTGCTGGAAGGCCTTGGTAGATTGAGTTACAGAAGTCTAATACTGGGTGTGATGATGGCCTGCAGGACTGTTCTGAAGTCATGGTGACTTAGTAGGGACTTTAGTTTCCGGATGATTCTCAGCTTATGGTAAGCGCTCTGTGTTGTCCTTTTAATTTGAGCTTGTAAATTTAAATTTTGATTGAGGATGACTCCCAAGTATCTAATTTCACTTTTGACAGCAATGAGTCCATTCTTTGTGTCTATTGTGGAGGGATGGTTGACCGTTTTGTTTCTTGTTATTGTGAGTGTTTCCATTTTGCTGTAATTTAGGCTGAGATTGTGGGAGTTTAGCCAGTCGGATATTTCTGTGAGACATTTGATTATAGCTGTGTAGTCCGGGGTTTTGACATTGAATGATGTGTATATCATGATGCCATCGGCATAGATTTTGTAATGAATGTTATGTTTCTGTATGACTTTACAGAATGGCAGGATGTATATGTTAAATAGGATGGATGATAATGCTGACCCCTGGGGGACTCCTTATGTTAGTGTGAATGGAGAGGATGTGTTTCCTCCACATCTGACGTACTGTTGTCTGTCATTTAGGTATGAGTGGAACAATTTTGATGTATTTTTGCAGAGACCGATTTCTTGTAGGCATCCTAGACGTATGGGGTGTGATACTGAGTCAAAAGCTGCTGATAGGTCAAGAAATATTAGGATGATGCCCTTTTTTTATATTGTCAATTTCTCTGATGATGTGGTCAAAGAGAGCCATAATTAATAAACACCATAGTGCTGCTTGAATCTATGATGTGAGTCCAAGGGTGCATATGAGTTGATATGGTCCTATAGTTGTATCTGGACTACCTTCTCTACTATTTTGGCCATGAAAGATAAGCTGGAGATGGTCGGTATGATGTTGGGTCTGCTTTGTTAGATTTGGAGTTTTTTAGAATGGGCCTTATTGATGCCAGTTTGAGGGATACAGACATTTGCCCCTGTATAAGGTATGTGTGTATGATGTGGTGTATATAAGGGATGAGTGGTTCTTTAGCTGATTTTATCCATGTCACTGGACATGGGTTGATTGGTGAGGTTGTTGTGTTTAGTGTTACGATGTGTTACGATGTGTTCCGCTTGCCTGAGCATTGGGATAGTGAAGTCTCCCCTTGTCGCAGCATGTTATTAGATTTGCTTGGTGATGTCTTTGTTTTTTGGCTGATTGCTGAGCTGCTTCGACATTAGGTGGTCTGCTATTCATTGCAGATGTATGTCAGTGGAGTTTTCTCGTGAGGGTTCTTTTGTTAGCATGTGAACTAGTCCAAACAGTTCTCTTGGTTTGTTCACTGCTTTCATTACCAGGTTTGTGTTATATTCCTGTTTGCGTCTGTTGCTCATGTTGTTATAATTGTTTTGCATAGTTTTGTATTTTTGTAGTGTGTCTTTTGTCCATCTCCATTTACTCTCTATTTTCCTGAGATTCCTTTTGGCTTTTCTGATTTCTTTTGAATACCAAGGGGTTTGTGTTTTTTTTGTGCTGTGGTAGTTTTACATTGTGCCTCTGCCACATTTGTAATGGAGTGGTTCCAGTTCTCCATTATACTTTCAAGGTCAGTGTGGTTTTTGTTCAGTCTAGGCACCATGGTACTCACATGAAATCAGAGTTGCAAAACGCACTCTCAGAAGACTGGAAAGAAAATGGAGACGGAATAAATCACACAACCTCCTAACCCAATACAGAGACAAATAACTGGAATATAACAACCTAATAAATGAGCGGAGACAGCAACACCATACCAACTTGATCATGAAATCTACTAATAGACCAAGAGAACTCTTTAGCATTGTCCAGAAGCTCACCAAGGACGACACGCAACAAAGCACACACCATCTTGACACACAAAATATGCAGACTACATGAAGTCAAAGAACACTAACCAAACACACACTACTGCACCACAAACAAACAATCTCACTATAAAAAGCAACATCAAACATGGGAGAGCTTCAACATACCAACAAAGCAGCAAGTAGAAGACATTATATCTGGACTAAGCACAACGACGTAACCGTCGGACCCATGCCTAGTGCCTTGGATCAAAGCCACCAAAAGCCAGCTCTCTTATCACATTCAAAAAATTGTTAAAGAATCACTCCAACAAGGATAAATGCCGCAACCCCTAAAGCATGCAATGATATGACTAATACTTAAAAGTAGCAATCTGAGCCCATCCGAACCAAAATCATACCGTCCCATCTCCAGCTTGCCATTCCTTGCTAAAATCGTGGAAAAGGCACTGCAAAGGCAGCTCCAGGACCATATAGATATCAATGCCCCACTGGACATACACCAGCATGGATTTAAGCCCCACCAGCATGGATTTAAGCCCCAACACGGTGTGGAAACACTACTCACTTCCCTCTTTGACAATCTCCTAAGAGGCATGGACAACATAAAAAATGTCTTCTTGCTAGTGTTCATGGACATCTCGGCGGCAGTGTTCCCTCTAATTTTCTGTAGGCTGTGTGCGCATAAAATATCAGCTGTGTGCAGCTTTTGAAGGAAGGTTAAATTTTTGTGCGCCACATAACGACACTCGGAGTTATATACTTTAAAATTTGACTACACGTCAGAATACAGTATGTACACCACATTGATTTTAATCAAATTAAATGAAAATAGACAATTACTAAATGAAGCGGGAAATTTCTAGTAATTATAATCATAACTTATAAATTTTAAGAAGTCTGTGAAATTTTCTATCAGAATCAGAGCCATAATTTTTGTGCGCTCTGTTGTAAAGTATGTGCGCTAGCTCGGCGAGGTGTGTGCGCGCGCACACGCGCACAGCTTAGAGGGAACAGTGCTCGGCGGCCTTCGACACTGTGTCACATGCTAAGCTATTGCAACGCTTACAACAGATAGGACTATGCAAAAATACCCTGAAATGGTTTACATCATACTTGGAAGGGCGAATGCAGCAAGTCAAATGCGATCAAAAGAAATCACAATTCCCCATCACGCAGGGAATACCTCAAGGCTCAGCCATATCATCAATGCTCTTCAACATATACATACAGCCCATATGCAATATCATCAAGCACCACAAACTACACTACCACATCTATGCCGACGACATCATGGTGTACGCTCCAATCAACTTACTAGCACTAAACACTACAACAATAACAAGATGCCTTGAAGACATCTCTGCGATTGGACCTCCAGCCAGCATCGGGACTCCCGCGGTGAATTTGCAGCTCACCTCCTGCTCTTCCTGCAGCCAATCGGGCACCAGCTCCCCTGCTTAAAAAGAGCACGCTGCACAGAGAAAGCCTCTCTGCGATCGGACCTCCAGCCAGCATCGGGACTCCCGCGGTGAATTTGCAGCTCACCTCCTGCTCTTCCTGCAGCCAATCGGGCACCAGCTCCCCTGCTTAAAAAGAGCACGCTGCACAGAGAAAGCCTCTCTGCGATCGGACCTCCAGCCAGCATCGGGACTCCCGCGGTGAATTTGCAGCTCTCCTCCTGCTCTTCCTGCAGCCAATCGGGCACCAGCTCCCCTGCTTAAAAAGAGCACGCTGCAGGCGTGACCGCGCCTGGCGGGCCCGCGCCTGAGGGCCTCGCCAGAGGGCCCTTTGGCACGGCCCTTAGGAAAAGGCCCGCAAAGAGCATAAAACCGGCACAAAAACCAACCTGAAGAAACACGCCGAGACCAGCAACAGCAACAAAGCACAGCGGAGCTCCCTCTGGGTCAAGCCTGCGTACAACCCCTACACATCAGACCTTCAAACCACAGCAAGTATAAAACAATACAAACACGAACGTATACTGCTTATTGTTTACAATTGCATATGACTCTGGAGTGTCATACTAACATTACCTATCAATGTGTTCACTATTTCATCTAATCCTGCATTGACATTGAAAATCAACCTGTACTGCTGTTAGTATGTAAACTGTACCTGCATATCACATTGCTAGTAACTTAGTACTGTTGTCGGTATTTTAAACTGTACCTACATACCACATTGCTAGTAACTTAGTACTGTTGTCAGTATCTTAAACTGAACCTACATACCACATTGCTAGTAACTTAGTACTGTTGTCAGTATTTTAAACCTGTACCTGCATATCACATTATTAGTAACATTGTGAACCTGCATAAACCCTATACTGTTGATAGTATTGATAGTATTGATAATAACCTATTGATAGTATTGATAGTAACCTGTCAATTGTACCCGCATTCAAACTAACATTAACCTCTTACTTACTATCACCAGTATTTTCAACCCACATACACAGTGATAGCAACTTTAACTGTTATCAGTACATTTACTGTAATTGCACTCACATTGATAGTACCCTTAACTGTCACCAGTATAACACCGCTCCCAAAATGCAACTAATTAACCCTGCCAAAAGTAAAATTATACTAATTAGTATCACATTAGCAGTGATAATAACCTTTGCTCAGAGCTTACATAACAATGTTAAAAATATCCCCATCATACACAGTTTCCCACGAAACAACCCCCCATCATGGCACCCACACACAGTATATCATCCCAAAACTAACAACCATAGGTTAATTCACATAAAATATTCCTCATCCCCTCAGTCAACAAACACTAAACTATGCAAAAACTTAGAGTCATTATCAACAATACTAATTAAAACCAGGTCAATGAAAAATAAGTTACCTATATTCACAGAAATCCTAGACAACCAAAAACCAGATATACTATGTATAACTGAGACATGGCTATCGGACACAGACAACGTTTACCTAAATCAACTAAGCAACAATAACTACGACACCTTCTACACACATAGAACTCACAAAAAAGGTGGTGGAGTACTAATAATGTTAAAAAAAGAACTAAAAGCCAAAAAACTAACATCGAACCTACACACCAATATAGATTCCATCATTGTGAAAATTGGCAACATAACAATCTGCCTAATTTACAGGCCACCAGACAAACAGTCAGAAAAACTAGACCCACTAATTGACTTTTTAAGCTCCTCCACTGACCAAAATCCAATCATAATGCTCGGAGACTTTAACATCCCCTCATTGCCAGCCTCATATGCCTCCCTTTTCATAGAATCAACAATAGACATGGATTTCCACCAAATAATAAACACTAGCACGCATGGAAAAGGTAGTATCCTTGACATGGTATTCCTACCAAACGCACTCTACCAACTATATAACCCAACATCCCTCAACTGCACACCGACCCCATGGTCTGATCATTACCTTATTAAATTCAATATCACAATAAACAACGCAACAGTTAAACGAATATCAACTAATGCACCTACCTCAAGATTTAGAAAATACAATGAAGAAGAATTCCTTGACCTCATAATCCCTAACTTATCAACCTCACCACAAAACCTAGATGCAGCAGTAACAAACTGGCACAAAACCATCAATAACGCTGCAGCTAAAAAACAAATAAATAAGAAAAACATGCAGTCTAAAGATGGTCAAGCCCCCTGGTACAATAAAGACCTAAATTTAATGAAAAAGAACTGAAAGAAAAAAAAAAAAAAAGAACTGAGGATAAATGGAGGAAAAATAAAAACGCAATTACAAAAGATTCATACCTCACACACCTTAACAAGTATAAAGACACAATAAATAATGCTAAGAAAAATTACCACGCCTCCATCTTAAACAACGCAATAAACAGACCTAGAGAACTTTTTTCAATAGTCCAAAAACTGACAAATAATAATCACAACTCCAGCAATGAAATCACAGACATTACCCCACAGACACTGGCAAATTACTACATGAACAAGATAACGTATCACCCCCTACAACCTAAACCAGTAGATACTTCGCAACTACATAACACAGACGAATGGTCTGAATTTCAACCCTTAACCAAGGTGGAGCTCAAATCCATCATCACAAACATTAATACTACAACCTCACTACTGGACCCTTGTCCAGTAACCTGGATAAAGAACTCCATACATGTACTCTCTCAATTCATCCTCCCAATAATAAATCTCTCCCTAAAAACCGGATACCTACCCTCCACACTAAAACACGCACAGATCCGCCCAATCCTAAAAAACACCACCCTTGACAAATCATCACCTAATTCTTATAGACCCATATCAAGAATTCCGTTTATGGCCAAATTAATTGAAAATTCAGTACAAATTCAAACACAGGAGTTCATTGATAGCTCAGCACCACTTGACGACCAGCAATACGGGTTTCGCCCAAGACACGGAGTAGAATCACTCCTAACAGTGCTAATTGATACACTTGTGAGGGGAATAGACAAACCCAAACAAGCATTCTTACTCATATTCATTGATGTTTCTGCAGCCTTCGACAGCGTTCACCATTCAACAATGATTAATAAACTTAAACAAATAGGTATAAAATCCACTGTTCTAAAATGGTTTACTTCTTATCTAACAAACCGAGCTCAAACGGTACAAATCGGGAACCTCACATCAAAAACATACAAACAAGAAATAGGCCTCCCACAAGGCTCAGCACTGTCAGCGTTACTTTTTAACATATATTTAAAACACATCTGTAAAATATTTAAAAAATTCAATGTCCTCTATCACCTGTATGCGGACGACATAATGATGTATGTCCCATTCAAAATCCCAAATATCCCTATAAAACTCATTAACGACTGCCTCACTGAAATCAACATCTGGCTAAATGAAAACAATCTGTACATTAATCACTCAAAAACAGAAGCGCTAATAGTAACTAAATGCACAACATTCATTCCTCCCACTCATATTACATTACAAAATAATAATATCATACTAAAATCTGAAATACGCTACCTGGGTGTTATACTGGATAAACACCTCAGTATGGACACACATGTAAGGAATATAACAAAAAAAGTTTACTTTAAACTAAAAATGCTAAAGCAACTCCGCCCACTAATGCACTTACAGGATTTTCAATGCGTCATACAAGCAATCATAACCCCACATTTTGACTTCGCAAATCAGACCCTACTTGGCGTAACTAAAGAAGCCTTAAAGAAACTCCAATTAGCACAAAAACGCAGCAGCAAGAACCATTACGAAAGCCCCAGCTTTCCAACACATAACCCCGATTTTAGAATATCTACACTGGCTCCCGATTCAAAGCCGAATAGAATACAAAACTATCCTAACCACCTACAAAGCCATAACAAAAACAGCACCCCTGTCCATAAATAACCTTATCAAAATAGAACCCACCCATAATCTCCAAAGGAGAGACCAGCTAAATAAATTAACCCCACCAAAAGAATTCATTAGAGCCAATAAATCCACTAACAAGAAAGCCTTCTCCCATGCAGCCCCCATCTTGTGGAACACAATCCCAATAGAATTAAGACAATTACCTGATATAATAGAGTTCAGAAAAAAACTCAAAACATTTTTATTCACAAAGCATTTTGGATCTATGATCAGCCCATCTCTCACCCCCAGCTAGATAAGGGATAATCCTACCCAAGGTAATACACTATTCAACAAAAGAATGAAGCGCTGTAACCCTTAGACAAAATGATTAAGAAAGATGAAAAACAAAAATATGTATATAGTTTACTTCTGTTCAACTGTACATAGTTCTCTAATTGTTAATTGTTAATTGTTACTTGTTAACTGTAATTACCTAACTATAAATTGTTATATGTAAAAACAGATCACCCTGTTTATTGTTGTTATATGGAAACCGCACCTGATCAATGGAAGGAGCGGTATATAAATAATCATTAAATTAAAATTAAATGAATGACTGGTTCATAGCCAACAACTTAACAGTCAACTACGACAAAACTGAGGCAATGTTCGTCACTAGGAACCCCACTTTCATACCTCCACAAACTATCAGCATCCTAGACAAACACATAGTAGTCAAAGAATAAGTAAGTATCTAGGCATCACACTAGACAGAGCCCTGAACCTAAAATCCCACATCACCAAAACTGAAAACAAGGCATACCATTGATTGAAAACAATCAGACAAATCAAACCAATGCTCCATCAAGACCACTTCCGCACAGTGTGCCAAGCACTCATTACACCACTGCTTGATTATGGAAACTCACTATATCAAGGCCTTCCTCAGCAGACACTCCACCCACTTCAGATGGTACAAAACACTACAGCACGCATCATTACAGACACTCCAAGGACTGAGCACATCACCCCCGTCCTACAACTACTACACTGGCTCCCAATGATGGCAAGAGCTAAATACAAAACAATCATGATCATCTTCAAAATCATTCACCATCTCTCAGCAGATGCACTCCAAAACGTTATAACAAGTGACATTAACAACAGACCAAGAAGATCCAATAATGACAACATGATCGGCACACCCGCAGGCTATCACAAAACCAAACAAACAACTTCAAAAAGAGCACCATCACTGCTGGCATCAACACTATGGAACTCCCTCCCAACGAGCCTGAGGGCGTTAGATGACCTCACAGACTTCCGCAAAGACCTCAAAACATTCCTATTTATAGAAACCTATGAGCATTCAGGCAACATCCCCCTACCCAAACAATAACACTACTACCTCCACCAACTAAACACGAATCCATACTACCCACACACACAAATCTTTCATACCACGTTTTAAATACCTTCATGTTAAATGTTACCTCAATTGTACTGTCTAATTACTGCTAAGTAACTGTACTGTCTAAATGCTTACATGTACCCTAATGTTAAATGTAACCCTCCAATTGTCATGTGACGTGACCACCTTGATTGAAGGAAAAGTTGGCATACAAATCTTTCTAAATAAATAAATAAATATTTCATTCAAGAATTGTTTTTTTCATGTCTTGAATCCCCTCTCAGTGTGTTGCTCCCTGGTGGGCAAGTCTGGGGTGGGAATCATGTTAAATATTATCATGTAGTGGTCAGACAGGGGGTTGGTGTTATAGTGGGGGGGGGGGGGATGTTGTGCGTTTGCCATTTACCAGATTGGATGGGGTGAAGACGAGAGCCAAGATGGAACTCTGTCTGATTGTTGGTTTTTGTATTTATTGGATTTGGTTCATGGCCTCCATGGCTCTGAGGAAAGAATCAACCTCTTTTTGGGTTGCGGATTTGGGGTTGAAGTCCCCCATTGTCAACATGGGTTTGTGATGTGAGGCGAGGGTGCATACTGCTTCTAGTATCGATGAGAACTCATCGGTTCTGGCATTGGGTGCTCTATAAGCAAGGCAAAGTGTATGTATTTGTCTGAAATAATAATGGTGTTGCTTTCCTCTGTACTGATTGAGATTATTTTGAATTTAAAGTGAGTCTTGGCAAGTATTAGTACTCCTCCTCCTCCTCCTCGCTTGTGTGTTCTTGGACAGTTAAATGCCATGTACGTGTGTGGCGTGAGTTGATTTAGGAGTACTTAGTCAATTTCTGAGAGCCATGCCTCTATTATGCACATTATGTTTGTGTTGTTGTCTTTAATGTAGTCTACTATTGTGTTTATTTTATTTCTAACCATTCTAGCATTAATTAATGTGCAGTTAACCATGGAATCCAGTACTGGGTTTTTGTTGTAGGTTTGTACTTGGTGCATCTGATGGGTATGAGTCTTTGTGTGCACTTGATGGCTGCCTGGGTTGAAGATGCCACATAGAGCATTACAGTGTAGGCCTGATGGTAGTTGTGCAATCGGAATATTGTTGTATGCTGGGAAGGCTTTGGCTTGTCTTAGTAAAAGAGGTAGGAGGCAGATAAGTAATAGGAGAATGGATGTGAGTTTGGTATCTATTTTTTTTTCCTTTAACAAGTTTTGCGTTTGTGGTGTTGGCAGCGGGGTGAAAGCTATTTGTTTGGTTTTCTTTCTGTGCTGTTCCACATCCTATAATGTCGAACTCGTGCACCTACCTCCTGAGGTTGCAGGATTGCATTAGGAAAAGCTATGATTGTTCACTGTTGCTGAGGGAAATGTAGAATGAGGGTTGTTTGCACAGAGGGTTGATGTGGCTCTCCTTTTGGTCTTCACTTCTAGTTTGTCTTCTGTATGTGTTTTGTGGTCGTCTGTTATGAGTCTTGTTTAACAGCTTTCTGAGAGAAAAGAGTAGAAAATGCTTCAATTAAGGCTCTTGAACAGGGAGTTTTGTGTCTTCTGTGGAGGTCCACGCCTAAGGGCCCTCTGGTGAGGTCTTCAGGCGCGGGCCCACCAGACCTGGGCATGCCTGTCAGCGCTTTGCTTTATGTGCTGCTGGGGTACGGTGGCCAGATCGGCCTTGTGGTGGCGATCGGAGAACTTATGGACGAGCAGACTGGATAGACCGTGTGGTCTTTATGTGCCATAGTCTTCTATGTTTCTATGAATATTTTAGATCTCAGTAAACTAGCAGGATATACACCTTACTAATCTTTCCTACAGTAGATTAAACAACAAGCATTCAATCCCCTCAGTCCTCCAGAGGGGTTGTAGGATTAATTTTAAGATAGCTCTACCCTGCCTGAGGGATCAAGTAGCCAGAGAGCTTTTGAGAGCTGAGGAAGGGAGTGTCAGCACCTGAAAGCTAGTCAAGAAATGTGTTAAGTTAGTCCAATGAATGGATATCACTTTATATTTTTTGTTTGTTGGCCTTTTGTTTCTGAGGCAAGAAAAATAAAAGCCTGGGCATTAGCCTTATTTTTAGATGCTATTCTGCACATTTGGCCTGATAATCACCTCTGGGGAATGGAGGCTAGCCAGAGGATTGAATTCAAGGCAGTGCTTTCTCTGCATCATGAATATTAGAAGGGCATTACTGTGAAAGCAAAGGCCATCAACCTCCTTCACTATCCAGGAGCTTGGAACTTCCTCGGCAGCAAAGGAATGCTTTTAGTGTGCTCAGACATGGTTTGCATAGGAGAAATAGGCAGTGGGTATGAGCAGAGGCGGCCCAAGGGGGGTGTGGGGCCATGTGCGGAGACTGACTGCGGGGCCTCATTTGCATAAATGCAAAATGTTACCATACACTAACTTTTAGTAAACATGCCTCTTAATGAGTGTATGGATAAAGAAAGACTAAAAGATTTCTACATTACTATAATCCAGTGCCAACCGCCAGGCACATTAGGAACTACAACAAACACTGCCCATTTAGAACCCATAGCAAACCCGCCGTATCCTAACAGCACTACCAGGACTCACAAAGCACCATACCCTAACTATCAAAAGGAAACACTGCAAATATTAAACCAATACATTTCAGAGAATAACAATACATGACCTACTGGGGAAAGAGAACAAGTGGCAATGTCAAATAGGAATTAGATAAACAGAATACCTCAGCTCAGTTACACATGCAGAACATAGACCATCACCAAACAAGGAATCACAATTTAGAAACAGGAAGACAGTAATTAAACTGGGAACCCCAAAAGTCAAACTTGGAATGTACAACACTGTACAAATAAAACTATAAATTAATTTCCTCTTGTACTAAACAAAGTGCAGATGTTAATGATGCACATTTCCCAGAGCTGACATATTCCAGTTAATAAATTCAAACTAAAGAGAGATTTTTCTACCTTTTTGTGCATTTTTTTTCAGTTGCAATTGCTCCAGCCACTTTCTTCTGGTTTCTTTGTGTCTTCTGCTAACTCTCCATTGTCTGCTGTCCATTTTTTCTTCTCTCTTCTAGTTTATTTTTCCATTCTCTCTCTACATCTGCTTTAACATACTAATCTTTCTCCTTTTGCTCTTTCCTCATTCCTATTTCATCCATTCAAATTTTACCCCTCCATCCTCAATCCCCACTTACTCTCCCAATACCCTGCCAATTGTAGATTTGTCTTCCCTCCCACACAAAATATTTTTCCCCTCTCCATTTCACTCTCCCAGCTCCATCCCATTCTAATCCTCCCCCAACATCAGCTCCCTTCTAGTTCCAGCCCCACCCAGCATCCGCTCCCTTCTAGTCCCCGCATCAGCCCATTTCAAGTCCTAGCCCCCCATTTGCCCATTTCCAATCCTATCCTAGCCACACCATCAGCCCATTTCCAGTCCTAGCTCCCCCATCCAGTTCCAGTCCTATCCGAGTCCCTCCATCAGCTCATTTCCAATCACAACCCCCCATCAGCCCATTTACTAGTCCTTTCCTAGCCCAACCATCAGCCCATGTCAAATCCTAGCTCCCCTCCACTCAGCCAATTTCCAATCCAAGCCCCCCATGAGCCTACTTCCAGTTCTAGCCCCTCCATGAGTCCATTTCCAATCTTAGCACCCCCCAATAGCCCATTTCCAGTCCTATCCTAGCCCCTCCATCAGCCCATTTCCTGTCTTAGCTCCCTCCCCTCACAGCCCATTTCCATTCCAAGCCCCCATCCCCATCAGCTATTTGCAGTTCAAGCCCCCTTCCACTCAGCCTATTTACAGTCCTAGCCCTCCCATAGCCCATTACCAGTACTAAGCCCCCCATCAGCCCACTTCCAGTCCTAACCCTCTCATCACCCCATCAGCCCACTTCCAGTCCTAACCCTCTCATCACCCCATTTTCAGTCTTAGCCCCCCCCCAGAGCCCATTACCAGTCCTAACTCCCATCAGCCCGTTTCCAGTCTTAGCCCCCCTCATAGCCCATTACATCCTACCCCCCATCAGCCCATTTCCAGTCTTAGCCCCCCCATAGCCCATTACCAGTCCTAAACCCCCCATCAGGCTACTTCCAGTCCTAACCCCCCCATCAGCCCATTTCCAGTCTTAGTCCCCCCCCCCCATAGTCCATTACCAATCCTAATCCCCCATCAGCTCATTTCCAGTCTTAGTCCCCACCCATAGTCCATTACCAATCCTAATCCCCCATCAGCTCATTTCCAGTCTTAGCCCCCCCATCAGGCCACTTCCAGTCCTAACCCCCCTTCTGCCATTTTCCAGTCTTAGCCCCCCATAGCCCATTACTAGTCCTAACCCCCCTCCCCCCCCATCGGCCCATAGATTAAAAAAAACAAAAAAAACTGGCTGCTGCTGCCGCTGATAGAGCTGATGCCGGGAGGGCTCTGCTGGGCAAGGAGGGGCCCTGTGGGACGCTTGATTCTGCCGCTGTTACGGTGGCAGCGGCAGCAGCAGCCAGCTTTTTTTTTTTTTTTAAATCTATGAGCTGATGCAGAATGTTGTTTGCGCGGGACACTGTGCAAACAATTCTTGCTCAATGGACGGGCCGGCCCTGGGTATGAGACAGCCTTGACCCACCATCCCTTGGCTCTGCAAAAGCAGTATCTGAACAGTACTAAACATCATTTATCTTTTCTGAAAGTACACAGAATACAGATTTCAAAAACATTTTGAGACACTTCTTACCAAATTTGTTCTCTTGCTCCCCCGTTTGCTCTCTTTAGAACTGGAACACAGATGTGCATTGCGGTAGAAAAGTGTTGTTGCACAAGTCCCAGGAGCTTCTAGTGGCCTAACTTTTTTTTAAATTTAGCTCAGGTTCCAATTGTAAATAATTGTATATATGTACGTTACATCACCTCCCCCTCTTCTCTCTTCCCCCTACCTCTTTTAATATACCCCAATCAAGTTACACTGTAAACCACTTTGAAGGATAAGGTGGTATATAAAACTGGTTAAATAAATTAGTAGCTCAACGTGAATTACAGTCGAGTTCCATACTGGAGGGGGGAGGAGTCTCCTATCCCCTATCCCTGAAATCCTTTTTTGTCTCCTTCTAGAAAATATAGCGTGTAGCAGGATGTTTCACTGCTCAGACATTGTTCCCACAGAGGGTACTGGACATCCTTGACATAACCTAGTATCCATTTTGTCTTCACACTGGGAATGCAGCATCCGATCAATAAGCCATACAGTAACAATTAATTATGTTCTGAAGCTGCACCAAATGAAGATGTCAGATTATGCTGAAAGATTTCACTCCAAGTTCTCTTACTCCAGTCCTTTTTGAGCCAGGTGAAATATCTGGAATTACCACGACTACTAAAGGTTTCTGTCGCTCTTTTAGGTGTAGACGGTGCTGCCCATGTCGTGAGCAAGAGAGATGGTCATTCCCGGGCAGCGTTTGTTTCATCTGACCCGCTCCATTTCACATCCATCATCTGATAGATGCTGGCAGAAAATGGAGGGACAGCTCCACGAAGCTGAAATTGTCGGAAGACGTCCTGTCTCTGAGACGTTCTGTTTTATGGGATTTTTTTTCTGTTTACAGTTTGCATTCTTCCGTGTTTTATTTTATTCTGTAGTTTGCTATAAGCTGCAAGTGTTTTGAAAATAGGTCTGTAATTGTCACTGCCTGCTGATTTCACAAAGTTTCCATTGACTGTTTTTTTCCTCCCTATAATTATGATTTCCTTTCCTAATGCACTAATAAAAACAAACTCGCTGCTTGAACGTCTTCCTTTCTCTATGATGGTTTGTGTTTTCTTTTGTCTCCTTTGCAGTCCTTTTCTTCACCTGTCACCCCATCTCAGATTCCCGCTTGTTTTTTCTTTTGTTCTTCCCTTTGATCTTTTCCCTCTCCCAAGCCATCCTCCTTCCAGAATATCTCCCTTCTCCTAACTCCTGGACTTGTAGCTGCTGCCTTGAAGCTGCTTCTTCCAGCCATAGAAATCTCCTCTGATCCCTTTCCTCTACGTCCTCTTTCTGCCTTTCTTTTTAACTGAGAGAGGAGGGAGAGAGCATGAACGGATGTGGTTGTATACCTAGATTTAAGGGTGCTTTTAGCAGATCGGGCTCTGGGAGTAAATGCAGAGGGGATGAATGAGGTATTACAGCCGATTTACAAGGCTGGAAGAGCTGCTGGGAGAGCTGGGACTTCGATGTACATTTTCAGAAGGTGAGGCAGGCTTATCGGTGCCAATGTGTTGAGAGTATGCAGGACCTCTAGGCCATGAATGTCTCAAACATCACAGGTCATAAAAAATCTTCCAGTTCCCTGTTTTTTTCTTCTTTTTCCATAGATAATCCATATGTATTTTTGATTTCCATGTGCAATGCTGAATTTTAACATTCTCACTCATACTTTAACATGTCAAAATCTCCCCATAAAACTCCAGCATATAGGAATACTTCCCTTTTAGCAGGTATCCCTATATTTTGGAGTTTTATGGGGAGATTTTGATGTTAAAATTCAGCATTGCACATGAAACTGAGAAACATATATATGGATTATATATGAAAGAAAGAGAAAAAAACAGGGAACTGGAAAGTTTTATTTTATGACATGTGATGTTTGAGACATGCGAGACCTAGGTCTGATATCAGTGTCTTGAGGTCTTTTTTTTCCTTGCCCTTTAGATTGGTATGCTATTACAACCATCCACAAATGTAAATTATTTTATCTATCTTCCAGGTCATTTTGAGTAATTGCTGAGAGAGAAGGAAAGAGGAGGTGATAGTACCTCTATATAAGTCTCTGGTGCGGCCACATTTGGAGTATTGGGTGCAGTTCTGGAGACCACAACTTCAAAAGGATAGAAGTACGATGGAGTCAGTGCAGAGGGTGGCTACTAAGATGGTTAGAGGTCTTTATCATAAAGCATATGAGGACAGACTTAAAGATTTGTATACTTTAGAGGAAAGGCGGGATAGAGGGTATATGATAGAGACATTTAAATGCCCAGGAGGAGAGCCTCTTTCAATTGAAAGCAAGCTCTGCAATGAAGGGACATAGAATGAGAGTGAGAGTGAAAGGGATCTTGTTTAAGCCTTTTTTTAAACCCGACTGTACTAACAGCTTTTACTGCATCCTCAGGTAACAAATTCCAGAGTTTGATTACACGTTGAGTGAAAAAATATTTTCTCTTATTAGTATTAAATAGTTTACCCTGTAGCTTCATTGCATGTCCCCTAGTCTTTCTATATTCTGATAACGTAAACAATCGATCTACATATCTCCAGGAACAAGCAGGAATGTGGTCTTCACATATGGGTATCGTCAGTACCGATGGAGCCTGCGCAGGAATGCTCCCTAGCATCCAATAGGAAAGCTTTTGGGAGCATTCCACAGCGCCTGCGTGCTGCCTTCCCGCCTTTCCAACTGTCCCTCTCCAGTTCTTCATTTTCTGCGGAGCCGACAGGTCATAGCCTGTCACTGCAGAAAAATTTTGTCTTTAATCTTTGTTTTTGTGGTCGCGTCTGCCTTCCTTCGACGCCATACCAGTACCGTCGGTTCTTTCTTTAAAAAAAAAAGAAATTATAGTTTCTGAGGTGTTTTACTTTAGAAACTTTTTTCCTTGGTGCTAAGCGCCATTTTGGACACTAGGCCCAATTATTTCCTTAAAAATGGAAAAACCCACTTCAAGTTTTAAGAAATGTTCTAAATGTGGCGGTACTATTTCCATCACCGACACCCATGATTGGTGTCTCAAATGTTTAGTTCCTGACCACTCTATTTCAGAGTGCCACTCCTGTGGAATGATGTCAAAAAGGGCCCGGCAGAACCGAGCTGCTAAACTTAGCACCCTTTTTCCCTCAGACGTGTGGCGTCTGTTGCATCGACGTCCTCCAGGGCCTCATCTTCCTCCCATGGATCTCAGGTAACTAAACATAAATTTAGCCGGTCCTCAAAGGGTAGATCTCCTAAGTATCGAGATGCCCCTGGCGTTGCCCTTGAGGAAATTTCACCGGCAAAACTGCCCCGGCGGGAGGCTTTGGCTTCCAAAGCACTAACGGGGCTCCAGGATGTTCTCGAGGCCTCAACCTCGGCAGAACTACTGGCGCCATGCTCTGGGGTTCCGGCCACTTCTACCGGTACCGACACCCAAGCAGCGGCAGCGTCGATAGACCAGAGATTCCTTGCTATCGAACGCAGTCTAGCGGCTCTTCTCACGGCTTCGGTACCATTGAAACCACTTCAGACACCTCAACCGGTACCGGAACCAGTACCGACTGCATTAGCATCGGCGGGTATGCCATCCATACCGAGTCATGTCGATACCGGTACTGTGCTTTGCACGATCACCGAGATCGGAGGTATTTTGAATCCTCTGAGTCTGAAGACTCCGAAGACTCTGCCGATACAAGAGTACTTCTCCCCGAGGATTCCTCTTCTCCTCAGCGCAAAATGTCTGTGCCAGAGGATATGTCCTTTCAGGACTTTATCCGTGATGTGGCCCGAGGCCTTTCCATCACAGTAGCTCCTGAAAAAGAGCCTAGGGCAAAGGAATTGGAAATTCTCCAATACCCTAAGGCTCCCAAAGAGGCAGCTACTCTGCCTATTCATGAGATTTTACATGATCTTATGCTAAGGATGTAGGAAACACCTTTAACGACACCACCTCATTCTCGAAGACTTGATACCATGTATCGAGTTCCACCTTGTCCTGGCTTTCAAAAAACTCAATTACCACACCATTGCTGGAATCAGCCATGAGAAGGATGAAAAGTGCTAAGAGACATGAGTCCAATCCTCCAGGTCGTGAATGTAGGACTCTCGATGCCTTTGGGCGTCGATGCTTCCAAGCTTCCATGCTCTCAGCCAGGATCAGTTCCTGTATTTTCTATATGGGAATGTTCCTTAAAGAGGTCACAGGAGACTTGGAGCTTATGAGCACCCTCCTTCCTGATGACAAAAGGCAAGACTATCTTACTCTAGTCAAACATGCTCAGGATGTTTCCAAGTTTGTAAATCGGGCAGCCTTTGACTGTTTTGAGTGCATAAGCAGAACCTCTGCTATTGCCATTGGTGCACGTCGGATTGCCTGGCTTCAGGCATCTGACTTGGAAATTTGGGTACAGGATAAATTAGGAAACATTCCTTGCACAGGAGAAAATCTCTTTGGCAAGAATTGGCAGGAGAAGGCTAATGAGATAGATGCTGACAATATCACCTTGGATAGATTGTCCAAATCTACAGCCGATCCTGCAAGGAAAAAATCCTTTAAGAAACTCATTTTTCAATTTAAAAAAAAGATGTTTTATCCTTCCTATACCCAACAGGGACACCGTCCAGGTCAGACTGCCCAAAAGGGACAACGGCAACAACCTAGACCAGCGATGGCGAACCTATGGCACGCGTGCCAGCTGTGGCACGCGAAGGCCTTGCAGCTGACACGCGGGAAGGTCGCACATTAAAAAAAAAAAAAAAGCTGCCCGCTGCCACCGCGGCGGCATGGAGTGTCCCGCGGGGCTCCCTCTGCCCGGCGGGACTCTCCCGGCGCTGCTCAGCCCTCTCTGCCGGCTTGCAGAGACGCGACGGGCGAGTCACCCGCGCGTCTCTGTTAAGCCCGCAGGCACCGATGGGAAATATCCCATCGGCCCCCGCGGGCTTAAGCGAGCCGCGAGGGAGACTCTCTCTCCCTTCGCGTCTCTGCAAGCCGGCAGAGAGGGGCTGAGCAGCGCCGGGAGAGTCCCGCCGGGCAGAGGGAGCCCCGCGGGACACCCCCCGCCCCCGCGGCGGCCGCGGGCCGCTTTTTTCTTTTTTTCTCGCCATGAGCCGCGGGACGGGGGTTAAGACTGGCAATGGGCTAGGGAGGGAGAGCGGGGGGTTAAGACTGGCAATGGGCTAGGGAGGGAGGGAGGGAGGTTAAGACTGGCAATGGGCTAGGGAGGGAGGGAGGGAGGGAGGGGGGTTAAGACTGACAATGGGCTAGGGAGGGAGGGAGGTTAAGACTGGCAATGGGCTAGGGAGGGAGGGAGGGGGGTTGAGACTGGCGAAGGGCAAGGGAGGGAGGGAGGGGGTTGAGACTGGCAATGGGCTAGGGAGGGAGGGGGGTGGTTAAGACCGGCAATGGGCTAGGGAGGGAGGGGGGTTGAGACTGGCAATGGGCTAGGGAGGGAGGGGGGTGGTTAAGACTGGCAATGGGCTAGGGAGGGAGGGAGGTTAAGACTGGCAATGGGCTAGGGAGGGGGGAGGGGGGTTGAGACTGGCAATGGGCTAGGGAGGGAGGGGGGAAGCGACTGTCCAGCTGAGACCGAGGGAGGGGTGTTTAGACTGGCAATGGGCTAGGGAGGGGGGGTTAAGACGGGCAGGGGGCGGGGGTGGGGGGGTTAAGACGCAGTGGGCTATGGGGGGGAGTTAAGACTAGCAATGGGCTGTGGGCTGATGAGGGCTGGCAATGGGCTATGAGCTGATGAGGGCTGTCTGGAAATGGGGTGATGGGGGGTTAGGACTGGTAATGGGCTATGGGGGGGTTAAGACTGGTAGTGGGCTGATGGGGGGGGGTTAGGACTGGTAATGGGCTATGGGGGGGTTAAGACAGGTAGTGGGCTGATGGGGGTGTAGGACTTAAAATGGGTTATGGGGGGGGCTAGGACAGGAAATGGGCTGATGGGGAGGGGATAGGACTTGAGGTGGGCTGATGTGGTTAGGACTGGTAATGGGCTGTGGGCTGATGGGGGGTTTAGGACTGGCAATGGGCTATGGGGGGCTGACTGGAAATGGGCTGATGGGGGGTTAGGACTGGTAAAGGCTTATAGGGGGGGGCTTAAACTGAAAATGGGGTGATGGGGGTTAGGACTGGAAGTTGATTGACGGGGGGCTAGGACTGGTAATGGGTTGGGGTGTTGCTAGGACTGGAAATGGGCTGAGTGGAAGGGGAGGCTTGAACTGCAAATAGCTGATGGGGAGGGGGCTTGGAATGGAAATGGGCTGTGAGGGAAGGGAGCTAGGACTGAAAATGGGCTGATGGAAAAGCTAGGATAGGACTGGAAATGGGCTGTTGGGGGGAGCTAAGATTGGAAATGGGCTGTGGTGGGGGCTTGAATTGAAATGGACTCATGGAGGGGCTAGAACTGGAAGTAGGCTCATGGGGGTGCTTGGACTGGAATTGGGCTGAGTGGAGGGGAGCTATGATTTGACATGGGCTGATGGTGGGGCTAGGAAATGAGTAGAAATGGGCTGATGGGGGGGCTAGGATTGAAAATGAGCTGATGAAGGGACTTGGACTGGAAATGGGCTGATGCAGGGACTAGAAGGGAATGGATGCTGGGTGAGACTGGAACTAGAAGGGAGCTGATGTTGGGGGAGGATTAGAATGGGATGGGGCTGGGAGAGTAAAATGGAGAGGGGAAAAATATTTTGTGTAGGAGGGATGAAAAATCTACAATTGGCCAGGTATTGGGAGAGTAATTGGGGATTGAGGATGGAGGGGTAAAATTTGTGTGGATGAAATAGGAATGAGGAAAGAGCAAAAGGAGAAAGATTAGTATGTTAAAGCAGATGTAGAGAGAGAGAGAGAATGGAAAAAAAACTAGAAGAGAGAAGAAAGGACAAATGGACAGCAGACGATGGAGAGTTAGCAGAAAACATGAAGAAACCAGAAGAAGGTGGCTGGACCAATTGCAACTGAAAAAAAAATGCACAAAAGGTAGAAAGATATCTCTTTATTTTGAATTTATTAACTGGAATATGTCAGCTCTGGGAAATGTGCATCATTAACATCTGCGCTTTGTTTGGTACAAGAGGAAATTCCTATTTGACGTTGCCACTTGTTCTCTTTCCCCAGTATTCTCTGAAATGTATTGGTTTAATATTTGCAGTGTTGCCTTTTGATAGGTAGGGTATGGTGCTTTGTGAGTCCTGGTAATGCTGTCAGGATACGGCGGGTTTGCTATGGGTTCTAAATGGGCAGCGTTTGTAGTAGTTCCTAATGTGCCTGGCGGTTGGCACTGGATTATAGTAATGTAGAAATCTTTTAGTCTTTCTTTATCCATACACTCATTAAGAGACATGTTTACTAAAAGTTAGTGTATGGTAACATTATGCAAATATTTATGCAAATATTTATGCAAATAAGACCACTTATGCAAATGACGTGCTGGCACTTTGAGGAAATTCTTTGGTTTTGTGCGGCAGTTTGGGCACTCGGGCTCAAAAAGGTTAGCCATCACTGACCTAGACAACAAAAGAAGCCAAAAGCTGCAAAACCTCAGCCGCCTCAGGGGCTTTGACTCCTCTCTAGAGAACTTTGCCTTCCTGCCTCTGAACGGTCCAGAACCCTCGACCATCCCAGGCAGGTTATGTCATTTTGCCCACAGATGGTACCAAATAACAGCAGAAAATTGGACTCTGTCCATTGTACGAGAGGGGTACAAGCTTCATTTTCACAGCATGCCCCCTCCTACAATTGTAAGACAGTTCAATTCTCAGACCTTTCTCGACAGTCTCTTAGGTCAAGAAGTCGCAATGCTCCTTGCTCAAGGAGCAATAGAGGAAGTACCCATTCCTCATCAGGGTACAGGGTTCTACTCCACCTATTTCCTTATTCCAAAGAAAACAGGGGGACACAGACCCATTTTAGACCTCAGAGAATTGAACAAATATTTGTTCCAAGAGAAGTTCAAAATGGTCTCTCTAGGAACTCTGCTGCCATACCTTCAAAGTCAGGATTGGCTTTGTTCTCTAGATCTCAAGGATGCGTATACTCATATTCTCATCCATCCAAATCACAGGAGATTCCTCTGATTACTGTTTCAAGGAAAGCACTACCAATACAAGGTTCTTCCCTTTGGCCTGGCTTCTGCACCAAGAGTGTTCACAAAATGCATGGCTGTGGTAGCAGCATTTCTCCGCACTCTGGGAATATTCGTCTTCCCTTACTTAGATGACTGGCTCTTTCGAGCACCTTCAGTGCCAGAAGCCAGCTCTGCTCTGTTTTGCACAATGCGAATCATTCAGTATTTGGGACTGGTCATAAACCTCCCAAAATCCAATCTTGCTCCTACTCAGTCCCTAGAGTTCATAGGAGCTCATCTGGATACCAGACAGACAAGGGCTTTCCTTCCACAGCCCCGCTGTCTTCGCATAGTACAACTAGCTTCCCAAACAGTGCTCAACCCTTGTCTCACTGCTCGGGAAATGCTACAATTGCTAGGCCACATGGCATCCACCGTGCATGTGGCTCCTTATGCTCGCCTCCATATGCGAGCAGTCCAGTGGACTTTATCCACTCAGTGGACACAGGCCTCAGGCTACCTGTCGGACAAAATAACAAACTCAAATCGTCTTATTTCATCCCTTCAATGGTGGCAATCACCCAAAAACCTTCTGATGGGGGTCTCCTTTCCAGCAACCCCTAACAGATGCATCACAAGTGGGATGGGGAGCCCATCTGCACGATCTCTCTACCCAGGGTACCTGGACTCCACAGGAGGCCTGTCTTCACATCAACCTCCTGGAACTCAGAGCAATCTTCTTTGCTTTTTGAGTATTTCATGCCCAGCTCAGCTACAAGACAGTCCTAGTTCAAATGGACAATCAGGTAGCTATGTTCTATGTGAACAAGCAGGGCGGAACAGGCTCTCTGTCGCTGTGCAACAAAGCTTTGCGACTATGGGCCCTTGCCAGAGAGCCTCAGATTCATCTCCTTGCGGTGCCTCTTCCAGGCATCCAAAACGCTTGGGCAGACAAACTCAGTCGAGTTCGGCTTCCACACGAATGGTCTCTCCATTCAGATCAGGTTGGTCAAATATTTCAGATTTGGGGAACCCCGGACATAGACCTCTTTGCAAATCCGCTGAATGCCAAACTTCCCCGGTTCTGTTCCATAATTCCGGCTCGATGTTGTCCTCCTCCACTTGGGTCAGGACTTCCTATATGCCTTCCCAACCATTCCCCTCATCCCCAAAACCCTATTCAAGCTTCAGAGAGACAGAGGTCATATGATCCTCATAGCTCCACGTTGGCCACAGCAAACGTGGTACCCTCTGCTCCTACATCTCTCTCAAGCTCCACCTCTGGAGTTGGGGATCCACTCCAGATCTTCTCTCCCAAGAGGACGAGATGCTCTGGCATCCGAATCCCCAATCTCTGCATCTCAGGGCCTGGTTGCTGAAAGCCTAGAACTTCAGGATCTTAACCTTTCCCAACAGGTAAAGGATATCCTTCATGCTATTAGGAAACTCTCCACAAGACGCTCATATGACTTTAAGTGGAAAGGGTTTTAACCCTCTTGCGTTACCTCTGGAATCTATTCTGGAGTATCTCCTTCATTTGACAAATGCGGGTCTCAAGACAAATTCAGTAAGAGTCCATCTTAGTGCTATTGCAGCTCCTTACAAGCCTCTAAGTGGACAACCTATTTCCTCCCATCCTCTGGAAGGTCATCTTTCTTATTGCAATCACATCAGCACATCGCATCAGTGAATTGCAAGCGTTGGTGGCTGATCCTCCTTATACAAGGTTCCATCATGATAAGGTAGTCCTTAGGACTCATCCACACTTTATGCCAAAGGTGGTGTCACCTTTTCATTTAAACCAAGCGGTTTACCTTCCTGTATTCTTTCCGAGGCCTCATGCCTCCAGTGCAGAAAGGAACCTTCATACCTTGGACTGTAAAAGAGCTTTGGCCTTTTACTTGCAAAGGACACAACAACATAGAAAATATTCTCAACTCTTTGTTGCTTTTGATCCTAGTCATTTGGGACTTCCAGTTTCCAAAAGAACTCTGTCTAACTGGATTGCTCAGTGCATATCCTTTACCTATGAGAGTAAGAACCTTCCTCTTGAAGGCCATGTCACAGCTCACAATGTGAGAGCCATGGCAGCCTCAATGGCTCATCTTCACTCTGTGTCTATTGATGACATCTGTCGAGCAGCTACTTGGGCTTCGCTACATACCTTCACAGCCCACTACTGCTTAGACAAGGACTCCCGCCGGGATGTCTTGTTTGGCCAGGCTGTTCTTCAACACCTTTTTCAGACTTAGGGGCTTGTTTACAAAGCCGCGGTAGTGGTTTCCGATCATTATTGGAGCCATGGGGCCGCAGCTCCGATAACGAGCAGAAACCGCTAACGTGGCTTTGTAAACAAGCCCCATAGTCAGCTCCTACCCACTGTCCCTTGTAGGATGCCAGAGATCCATGGGGGGAAGTATGGCCCTTTCACAAGGCCTAACAACTTCCTGGGGCCATCTCCCTGGCATCTGCCAATCATTAGAACGGCACTTCAACTGCCGCACCGGAGGCTCTCCATAGATCGGGGAGAGTGGCAGCAGCAGTTACCAAGATCAGGGGGATTGAGCGGGAGCTCCTCCTTACTTCCCCCTGAACTACCAATCATCTGCTTCAGAACGGCACTTCAACCGCCTGAGGGTCCTTTGGCGTGGCCCTTAGACGTAGGACTGTGCGGGAATGAATAACTGCTGCTATATGTTGGTTCTGTTTAACGGTATAGTTAATGTAATGTACGTTATGTACTGTTTCCTTGTTTGTACTCCTAATGTTTATTACTGTGATGTAAAGATATGTAATGTATGTTTCCCTTACCTTTGCTTAACTTTGTGCTGTGTTGACCACTTTGATTGAAGGAAAAGGCGGGATACAAAACTTGCTAAATAAATAAATAAATCTGCAGCTAGGAAGTCCCCATATGTGAAGACTACATTCCTGCTTGTTCCTGGAGATAGCATAGTTACTCACCTGTAACAGGTGATCTCCGGGAACAGCAGGAATTTAGTCTTCACAACCAGCCCACCTCCCCTAGGAGTTGTATCTCTCTCTCTCCCTCTCTCTTTGTCTCAGCTATAAACTCAACTGGAGAGGGACAGTTGGAAAGGTGGGAAGGCAGCACTCTCCCAAAAGCTTTCCTATTGGACGCTGGGGAGCGTGCCCGCGCAGGCTCCATCGGTACCGATGATACCCATATGTGAAGACTAAATTCCTGCTGTTCCCGGAGATCACCTGTTACAGGTGAGTAACTACGCTTTACCCATTCCACTCCATTCATTAATTTATAGACTTCTATAATATCTCCCCTCAGCCGTCTCTTTTCCAGGTTAAAGAGCCCTAACCTTTTTAGCCTTTCTTCATATGGGTATCTTTTCATCCCCTTTACCATTTTGGTGGCTCTTCTCTGTACCTTTTCTAATAATGCTATATCCTTTTTTTAAAATACGGTGACCAGAATTACATACAATATTCAAGGTGTGGTCGATACATGGAACGATACAGTGATATAATATCCTTTGTTTTATTCTCCATTCCTTATGATACCTAGCATTCTTTTTGCTCTCTTGGCTGCCGCTGCACACTGGGCAGAGGGTTTCAGCATGTTATCCATGATGACGCCTAAATCTTTTTCTTGGGTGGTGTTTCCTAAGATGGAACCTTGCGTCATGTAACCATAGTTTGGGTTGTTCTTTCCTAGGTGCATAACTTTGCATTTGTCCACATTAAATTCCATCTGCCATTTGGATACCCAGACTTCCAATTTATCAAGGTCTTCTTGCAATTTTCCACAATCCTCATGGGTTTTAACAACTTTGAATAGTTTTGTGTTATTTGCAAATTTGATAACTTCACTCGTTATTCCCATTTCCAGGTCATTTAGGAATATGTTATAAAGCAGCGGACCAGCACAGATCCCTGGGGTACACCACTATTCACCTTTCTCCATTGGGAAAATTGGCAATTTAGCCCTACCCTCTGCTTTCTATCTTTTAACCAGTTCCTGATCCACAATAAGCACTGCCTCCTATCCCATAACTCTTTAATTTTATTATTAGAGTCTCTTTTATACCGCGCTATTCAGCATCAGTGCGGTTTACAATGAACAATAAAATACACATTTCCGATGGTACTTTGTGTTTACAGTTGAACAGGTAATGCAACTTGGATAACAGGGTAACTATTTACAATTTAAGACATAATTGGGAAATCTTTTGACTTCAGTCAAGGGGGTTCTGAGAGGCTTGTGAGGATGGTGCAGCGTCCACATTGGCTTCTGGGTAAAACTGGAGGAATAGGTGAAGTTTTAAGGCCTTTCTGAACTGAAATAAGTCCTGGATTGATCGGATGCCGTGAGGGAGGCTGTTCCAGTACCTAGGTGCGCAGAAATTGTAGGCCCTGCCTACTGTTGCCTTGGTGCATTGTGTTATTAATTTTGGGACTACCAGGGTGTTAAGTGTTACTGACCTTCTGTCCCTATTGAGGGGAGTTGTCTGGATTAGTTCAGTCAATGATGCCGATGAAAACCCTTTAATAACCTTGAAGGTAAGTAGTAAGGTCTTGTAAGTGATTCTACCTTGTATCGGAAGCCAGTGGAGATGTTTTAGGATGGGGTGTGACATGGTCTTTCCTAGAAGCGCCATGTAGAACTCTTGCTGCGGCATTCATTGCAAGTTGAAGTGGATTTAAGGTGGCTTGAGGGAGACCTTGCAGGATTGAATTTGCATAATCAAAATGCGGTATGATTAGTGCCTGATAGATGGTTCTGAAATCGTCAGGTGCAAGCAGGGATCTTAGATGTCTAAGGGATCGGATTTTATGGTATACCGCTCTTACAATGTTCCCTATGTGCGCCTTCATATCCAAGTGCTGGTCTAAGGTCACGCCAAGGTATCTGATAGTGGGCTTGGTCTGGAGATCTGCATCCTTCACTTTTATGAAAGATGGAGCAGTGAAGTTTCGATTCCTTGTAATAAATAAAACCTCCGTTTTCTTGTGTTGGATCCTAAGGTTTTGGGATTGCAGCCAGTTAGAAACTTCATTTATGCAGTTTGTTATAGGTGTGAGGTTGGGTTTCTCTGTTGCAAAAGGCATGTATAACAGCACGTCATCAGCGTAAATAAGGCAGTTAACACTGAAGGACCGGATCAGGTTGCAGATAGGCTGCATGTATATATTGAACATCAGGGCGGAGAGGGAGGACCCTTGTGGAACACCTTGCTTTTGGTGGAACGGATCAGATGATGTATCGCTGGATCGTACCTGCTGCCATCTATCAGAAAGGTAGGACATACACCACTCAAGTGCTTTATCGGTGATTCCCTTCTCCTTGAGTCGTTCAAGGAGGCACTCATGGCTAACGGAGTCAAACGCTGCTGCAATGTCTAGGAAGACAAGGACGAACCCTTGGCGGATGTTGTCAATGCCTGTTATTATGCTACTGAAGAGTGTGGTGAGAAGTGTTTCAACACCATGGGCTTCTCTAAAACCGTGCTGGCATGGGTCCAGTGGTGCGTTGGTATCAACATGATCTTGGATTTGTCTTTGAACTTCCTTTTCCATTATTTTTGCCAGAAACGGTATACTTGATATCGGTCTATATGATTCAGGCTTCTGAGGGTTGAGCTTGTTGTTTTTTAGTAAGAGTCTTATAGATGTGCGCTTGAGGATACGTGGGAAAGCTCCTGTAGTGAAAGATTGTTCCATGAGTCTAGATATGAAGGGACTGAAGTCGGTCCGAAGTTCTTTAATCCAGAACGCTGGGAATGGATCAGTTTGGGCGGTAGTCATGTTGATGCCAACAATGGTGTCCTCAATGCGTTGTTTGGATGGTATTGAGAAGATGGTGAGTGGTGTTTGGTCGTATGGTTTAGGGATAGTGCTAGGTGATGAGTTGTTATTGATCTTGCAGAGTTTGGATTGCAGACAGTCGGCGAATGTTTGAGGGTGGATATCGCTTATTTGCTCTGAGGCAGGTTCCTTTGTCAAACGCTTGACGAGAGCAAACAGGTCGTGTGGTTTGTTCAGAGATCTTTTTAGTATGTCTGTGTGATAACTTTTGCAAAAAGTCTCTGATGAGGAACCTTGTTAAAGGTTTTCTGAAAATCCAGATACACTATATCAACCGACTCACCTTTTGTCTACCTGTTTATTCACACCTTCAAAAAAACTACAGATTAGTAAGACAAGACCTTCCTTGGCTAAAGCCATGTTGGCTGTCTCCCATTAAGCCACGACTATCTACATGCTGAGTAATTTTGTTATTTATGATGGTTTCTACCATTTTTCCCGGTACTGACGTTAGGCTTACCAGTCTGTAGTTTCCTGGATTATCCCTGGAGCCCTTTTTAAAAATTGCCATTACATTGGCCATCCTCCAATCTTCAGGTGTTACAGATGATTTTAATGATAGTTCACAGATTAGTAATAGTAGGTCTGAAATCTCATATTTCAGTTCTTTCAACACCCTCAGATGTATACTATCCAGTCCAGGTGATTTGCCACTCTTCAGTTTATGAAATAGTTGTAATATATCTTCCCAGTGTATCGATATTTCTTTTCAATTCTTCTGTGGCATCACCTTTAAATACAATTTCATTCACAAGTAACATCCCTACATCTTCCTCAGCAAAGAATTCGTTCAGTCTCTCTGCTATGGCCTTGTCCCCTCTTAGTGTCTCTCTTACCCATTTATCATCTAATGGTCCAACTGACTCCATCACAGATTTCTGGCTACAAATGTATTTGAAAAAGTCTTTATTATGCATCTTTGCTTCCACAGTAAGCTTCTTCTCAAATTCTCTCTTTGCCTGCCTTATCAATACCTTGCTTCTAACTTGCCAGTACTTGTGCTGTTTCCTGTTTTCATCATTTGGCTCCTTTTTCCATTTCCTGAAATACGCTTTTTTGGCAACAGCAGCCTCTCTGACCTCACCTTTAAACCATGCTGGCAGTTTTTTGGACTTCCTTCCGCTTTTCTTAAAGCATGGAATATAGCTGGTCTGGGCTTCCAAGATAGTATTTTTAAACACCCATGCTTGATGCAAATCTTTAACCTTTGCAACTGCTCCACTTAGTTTTTTCTTAACTGTTTTCCTCATTTTATCATAGTCTCCCTTTTGAAAGGCCTTCAAGTGACGCGCATTCTCCTGTCTAGTGTGTGAATAGAGAGTTTAACCCATTCTCCTGCTCGGTGCAAACAGTCCTGACCTACCTGTTGCACTTCTCCCATGTGGGTTTGAAGTCTTAACTCCATCCGGGTGCACCTTAGCACTCTGGAGACATATCATCATCAAGTAGACTGTCCCTGTCCATTCAATTTCTCATAGGCCACTTCATGAGGGGCCTCCTTTTCTCCCAGTCCCTTATTCTCCCGCCCACGACCTTAATGTCATCCTTTGGGAAGCTAATCGCTTCCCTTTTTGAACCGCTCACCACCTGCCCTTTCAAGTTCCTTCCTGGAAAGTTCTTTTCCTGGTGGCGCTCACCTCTGCACGCAGAGTCAGTGAGCTACAAGCGCTGGTTGCACATGCTCCATATACCAGGCTTCACAAGAATAGGATGGTGCTCCACACCCACCCTAAGTTTCTTCCTAAGGTAGTCTCGCCTTTTCATCTCAATCAGTCGGTGGTCTTCCTACCTTCTTTCCCTGGCCTCACGCTAATAGGGCTGAGGCCGCTCTATACATATTGGATTGTAAAAGAGCATTGGCTTTCTACCTTGAGCAAACCAAGCCACACCGTTGCTTGCCCCAGCTCTTCGTTTCTTACAACCCGAATCAGCTGGGAGTAGCTGTTTCGAAGTGCACCCTTTCCATATGGGTGGCTGACTGCATTTTCTTTGCCTATGCCCTTAGAACTGTAAGGGTTTGTATTGTGCTATAAATACCCTTTTATTCACTGTAACCTGCCTAGAATTTGATGTATAGGCAGAATATAAAGAATGTATTAAATTAAATAAAATATGCACTGAACTCATCCATTTTAAGACAGTACCCTGGAAAGCAGGAAACCACCGGCCCCCCCCCCCCCCCCAATATAGCAATTTCTATATATAGAAACTGTATTTTTAAGGTCGGCATTGGCATCGTAGGGGAAGGTGGGAAAATTTCATAGTTTTAGGGGCAGGGGAGAGTGCTGGAGTGATAGGGGGAGAGAAGAAGGGAGAGAGAGCTAGGCTTTGGAGAGGGAGAAAGGTGGGAAGGTTTGAGTGACGGTGAGAAAGGGAAAGTGCTTTTTCCTTCAGCATACCATTACATGTTGCTAACCATCTCTTCCCTGTTACCTCCCCTCATTCCCGAAGCTTGAGAATCTCTGCTTTCCATGTCATGTTTTCATTGCAAATCAACCCGCTATTACTACTACTATTGCTATTTTTCATTTGTACAGCGCTAATAACCATATGTAGCCTTATAAACATACATGCACGAGACTCTGAGCTCTGTGGACTATCTATTCAAGACGGACAAACAGAACAAAGGACTAGGAAATTTAATTTAGGGGAAATTATTAAAACACATATGGGTATTTAAATAGGGGAATTAGGGGGCCAGATCCAAAAGCATCCTCAACATGGTAGGTTTCCTCTCTGAGCAAATGAGCTGCTGACCCTCCATTTGGTGGTTCTTGCTTGGGAGAGCACCCTCATTGCAAGCCTCTGCTAACTTTGTATGCTTTGTTCAGGCAATTTTGAGTGCCTGTTGAGAATCTAGCTTGTTATTTATTCTTCTTTCTATATTTCTGTTTTGTCAGTATGTGTCCAATCTTCTGTCTGTCCTTTACTCAGCTCCTGCTCTCTGCAATGCTGTCTCTTCCTTCTCAACACTTTATTACCCACCCACCCCTCTGGCTTAACTATTCTTTCATAGCCTTCCTCTGCTCATTGATGCAGTTACTCAGGTGCACCTCTACCCACCAGGACTGTGTCCTCCCTCTCCACCTTTATCTCCTTTGATTTCCATTCTCTCTTCTCCCTCTCCTATGGCTCCTCATCACTTTGTGTTCTTGATCTTAACTCTGCCTAATCTTTTCCCCTCATTCTGAAAATTCCATGGCTCTACTCATTCCCCATTCTTTACTGTCCCCACTTCCCGTACCATTTTGTCATCTATATTATCTGCCCTTGAGTTTCATCATTTCTTCCTCTCATTCAGCCATCTCCATTCTCACTGAGGGAACTTCACCCTTGCTTCCGTTGTGCCACCTCCTCTCTCCCCGATTCTCTCCTACTCCTTTTCCTTCTCTCATCTGGAGATGTCAACCCCAACTCTGGCCCCCCCCCTATACTTTTTTCACACTCCAAGGGCAGATCAATGCGTAACTTTTCTAATCATGTAAATATCCATCTCCTCTTTCTCTTTTTCATGCACATTGTGGAATGCACATTCTGTCTCCAATAAATTTGCCTTCATTCATGATCTCTTTATCTCTAATACTCTGCATCTCCTGGCCCTTACTGCGATTCGGCTTCAGTCACTGCCATAGAGGCTACCTATTTTCCCATACAACTCTGCCCATTGGTCATGGGTGATAGTGGTAGATACCTACTCTCTCATTCCTGCCAATTTCAGCCCCTTCTTCTGCCTCCATCTAACGGCTTAGACTTGTAGATTAGCAGTATAAAGCACAGTTTAATAAATAAATAAATTCCTTTGCTTCCTTTGAAGTCCATGCCATCTCCCTATTTTCTACGCTATCTCTCCAGGTAGTTGTCATTTATCAACCCCCCCCCCCCCCCCAATGTCCATCTCTACCTTTCTCACTGACTTTGACTTCTGATGCTTCTCCTTTCTGGATGCATCTTCACTTTCCATTATTCTTGGGGATTTTACCATTCGTGCTGATGACCCTTTTGACCCTTATGGAAGGAACAATTAACAGCAGGTACGAAGACAGATGGTCAAGGCTCTTTATTCACACTGAACCAACTCCAATGCATTTCGGCCAAAGGGCCTTCTTCAGGGGGTGCAAAACCTTGGGAAAAACCAAAATAACAAGTAGATAAGAACATAATAAATACATTGTAAATACAGCAAAAGTTAAAAATAAAAAGGTAAAAAATGAAAAATAATAAAGACATACTATTTAATTAAATAAATAACTAAGAGAAACGGAAAATCAAACAAATTAAAAACATGCTCATGAATACAAATAAATAAAAGTCTGACCACGATCAATAATTAGGATTTCTATGAAGCTAGTAGACAAGTGGTATATAACCCAAAGGGAATACAAGGCTGGTGAAGCAGCTAATCTAAAGGAAGTGCAGAAACCATAAAAATCCTGAAGTAGCAAGGGAGAAGAGGGCCAAAGAAACCTTGATCAGTTGTATAGGTGAGTCATATAAAAGCCCAAGGGAAACTTCTAAGGACTTGTAATATCTGGTGTTCAGCAAACAAACATGTGAATATGAAGTCACTGGATAAGAGTCAAAATTCATACTGTAACTATAAATGAACCATAAGGGTTACAGTGACACAGAACGGCAGAAAAAAACGTCCAATATCCACCTGAACTAACACTGGGAAACAGGGTGCCATGAATATCCTAACTTAAAAGGGGTCAATGTGTGCCCATTATATTGCGTAAATATTTACCATGTCTGTAATAAAAAAACAAATGTAAATATCCTGAGTATAATAAAACTTGCAGTGCAAATACTAATGGAAGAAACATCTAATGCCATTGCTGATTGGCTAAATGGCTTGCAATGTCAATATGATACAATGTATTACGACTTGAGGAGTCTTGGCTAGTACAGTGTTGAACTGGTGTTATAAATATCATCCCACTTGAACCGATCACATCGTGACTGCATACATGAAGCAATGTAAAGTAACTCGTAAAAGAATAATCCATGATAGGAAGCCAAACTAAGATAGACCCTCACAGTTCTGGTGCAAATGCTACTAGCATAGAAGTGAACTGCAACGCAAGTGGGCTTTGAAGGTGTTTTTCGCGCCAAACACAGCAGGTCATGTCATACATGACTATGTAGCATCTAAAATAATAATGTCATCAATGCTGTATTTGAATGAATTGGACCCACAGCACATAGTCCTTAAAAGGTGTCTTGAAACAGGGACTTATATTTCTCTTGTGGTATTGGACTGTGGTGTCGTGTTATGACATGAGTGTCTAACGTGACACTTCTGAACAAATGAGGTTAAAAGATGTTAAGAAACTTTAATTGGACACCAGAAAGGAGCACGTTCAGTAAGGTCCAACCATTATAGAAGACATTTGATCAGCACTTTTTGGATCCACGGTTTAGTATCAAGGAAGGAATGTGATTCACACTCGGATCCATACTTACCTTTAAATGTCCTTTAAATATAAGCCTCTGTTTCAAGACAACTTTTAAGGACTATGTTCAATTTGTTCAAATATAGAATTGATGACATTATTATTTTGATCGACTCAAAGAATCAGAAGACGCACTCCTCGGGGGAACTCGCTGAGTTCTTATCTGGTCTTTCCGAAGAGCCCCTACAGCGGTCCCGGACCCTGACCAAAGCTGTCCATGAGTGCTACAAATCTATGATGTGAGAAGCTTATGACAGCTTTGACTCGGTGGCTAGAGTAGCTGCGGTGGGCATCGATCCCCGATGCCAGTCTTGGCTACAGTCTTCTGACCTGGAGCAATGGGTTCAGGTCAAATTGGTCAATGTCCCCTGCCAGGGAGAGAACCTCTTTGGCAAACCCATGACCGATAAGGCTGCCAAGTTGGAGACAGAGTTCATGATGAGGACCAGGCTCTCCAAGAAGTCCTCTACCATCCCCCCACGGAAGGGCTCAAGTAAAAAGCCCCTTTTCTCAAGGAAGGTAGCTGCTCACAGAAACTACTTGCAGTATCAGGCCTCCCCAGCAGGGTCACCAGGCCAGGGGACAGGGGCATGGCCTTCTTAAGCAGAAGGCTTCCATGCCCCAGGCAAAGGTCCTGGCCCAGCCTAGCAGGAGATTTTGACTCCCTGGGCATAGCCTCTCCACCCCCAGGAGGTCAGCAGCCCACAGAGGACATCTGATCCACTTTACCCATTGTTGGCCAACCATTACCACTGACACGTTGGCACTCCAAGTGGTCAAGGAGGGTTCCTCTTCCTTCTGACACAGATGCCTCCCCCTTTCTTCCAAGGAAAGCCCCCCAGGATTCCCCTTCACTGGGATCTATTACTGCAGGAACGCACAGGTCTCCTCGAGGATAGGGCGGTGGAACGGGTGCCTCAGCACCTCTGGGGCAAAGAGTTCTACTCCAGGTACTTCCCTGTTCCAAAAAGAACAGGGGGCCTAAGGCCCATCCTAGACCTGTGGGACCTGAACAGGTTCCTGGTGAGAGAGAAGTTCAAGATGCTCTCCCTTGGAACATTGCTGCCTTACCTCCAGCAAGGAGACTGGCTATGCTCCATGGATCTGAAGGATGCCTGTACCCACATCTCATTCATCCCAGCCACAGGCAGTATCTTAGATTCATGGTGGGGGAGGGGGGCGGCCATTCTCATTTTAGGGTACTACCCTTCGGCCTGGCCTCTGCCCCAGAGTCTTCACCATATGCCTGGCAGTAGTCATTGCCTACGTCCCTCTCCAGGGGGCCTTCGTCTTTCCCTACCTGGACAACTGGCTCATAAAGGGAAACACGGCCGCCGAAGTGCAGCAGCCCATGGCCCGAGTCATCTATGTCCTGCAACATCTGGGGTTCGTGATAAACTGCCCCAAGTCTCAACTCCTCCTGACACAGTGTCTGGAGTTCATTGGGGCAAGGCTGGACACCAATCAATCCAGAGCCTTTCTCCCCCTGGACAGGGCCAACTATCTCAGGGCACTGGCCACAGACATTCATCACTGACCCTCGGTGTCCACTCGCCTCCTACTGCGCCTACTTGGTCACATAGCCTCCATGGTCCATATCACCCCAGATGCTCGCCTTCATGTGAGGGTTGCCCAGTGGTGTCTTCGCACCCAGTGGACATAAGCCACGGACCGACTGTGAGACAAAGTGATTGTGACCAGACAGCTGGCAGAGTCCCTGAAGTAGTGGGAGAACACACAGCACCTTTGAGCGGGGATGTCCTTTCAGACCTCGACCCCCCTCCAGAGGTCCTCACTACAGACGCCTTCTTGCTGGGCTGGGGAACACATTGTGAGGAACTCTGCACTCAGGGCAGTTGGTCTGAGGTGGAAAGCCAGCAGCAGATCAACCTTCTGGAGCTGCGGTCCATAAACATGGCTCTCCAGGAATTCTGCCACCGTCTGCAGCACAAGGCAGTGCTGGTCCAAATGCACAATTAAGTGACAATGTTCTGTGTTAACAAACAAGGGGGCACGGGATCCCGCACTCTCTGCCACAAAGTGGTGGCTCTTTGCTCCTATGCAATTTGCCAAGTGTACCTGCCAGGACAGGACAACACCCTGGTGGACATATTGAGCAGGGTTCTCCAGCCACATGAGTGGAGGCTGGACCCCAGAGTGACAAATTTGGCTCTTTTGACTCTAGGTGACTCCTCTAGTGGATCTCTTTGCCAGCCTGGACAACTCCCAGTTGCCTCGTTTCTGCTCATAGCAGCCCTACCTGTCTTGGGTGGCTGCGGATGCCCTCCTCATCCCATGGTCAGAGGGCCTTCTCTATGCCTTTCCGCCCACGCCGTTGATTGCCAAAACCTTCTTGACGGTTCTTCGCAACAGGGTGACCGTGGATCCCGCTGCTTCTCCGCTTGGCGGCAGAGGCCCCTATCCCCCTGGGAAGTGCCCTGGGGTTATTGTATCAGGAGGGGGGCTCCCTCCTGCACCCCAATCTGGGGTCCCTGTCTCTGACAGCTCGGCTGCTGAGAGGGTAGCCTTGGCCTCTTTCAACCTCTTGGGGGAGGTGGAAGAGGTCCTTTTGGCCTCCCGTAAGACCTCCACCAGATGAGCCTACACCTTCAAGTGGCGCAGGTTTTTGGTGTGGTACGCGGAGAGATGGGCGAACCCGTTTTCATGCTCAGTGTAGCTGATGCTGCAATACCTACTTCATTTGTCACAATCCAGGCTCAAATCCAATTCCATCAGGGTACACCTGAGTGCTCTTAAGGGGCACCACCACTCTATTGAGGGAAAGCCCCTCTTGGTGCAGTCCCTTGTCATCCACTTTCTGTGGAGTCTCCTGTTGTCTAAGCCGTCCACCAGCGGTGGAGTGGGACCTCAGTGTGGTGCTAGCACAGCTCACTGTGCTGCCATTCAAGCCCCTGGTTACCTGCCACTTGAGGTATCCTTCATGGAAAGTCATCTTCCTGGTGACACTCGCATCCGCTCACAGGGTCAGCGAGCTCCAAGCCTTGGTGGTAGAGCCACCCTACACCAGGTTCTACATAAACAGAGTTGTGCTCTGCATGCACCCCAAATTCCTCCCAAAGGTGGTGCCCCCATTCCACCTCAATTGGGAGGTGGTACTCCCCACCTTCTTTCTGCAGCCTCACGCCAGCAGGGCAGAGGCCATCCTCCGTACTCTGGATTGTAAGAGGGCCCCCTCTTTCCACCTTCAATGTACCCAGGACCACTGCAAAACTTCATAGCTTTTAGTTTCCTATGACCCCAATCGGTTGGGGGAAGGGGCGACCAAAGGAACTCTGTCCATCTGGGTGGCAGACTGCATTGCCCTTGCCTATGAACAGGCTGGGCTCTCACTGGAGCACTGGTCACGGCAGACAATGTCAGGGCCATGGCGACCTCTGTGGCAAGCCTGCATTCCATCCCGGACGGACATCTGCCAGGCCGCCACCTGGTCTGCAGTCCATATCTTTGCAGCTCATTACTGCCTGGAGAGGGAGTCCCGACAGGACAGTGCCTTTGACCAGGCCATGCTCCGTAATCTTTTTGGGATTTAGGCAACTCCTACCCTCTGACCCTTCTGTTTTCAGGCTACCAGAGTGTTGGTTCCTTACTAGACACATGAGTCCTTCTGGAATCTGTATCCCTGGACTCAATTGCTGCTGCTCACGGCTCCCCTTGGGAGCATCCGTGGTTTTCTATGGGCTTTTGGTAGCCTGTAGCTAGGGAGTCCCATATGTGAGGATTGACTTCTTGCTTGTTCTCAGAGAAAGCGTACTTACTCACTTTTTAACAGTTGTTCTCCGGGGACAGCAGGAATCAGTCCTCACAACCCTTCCTCCTCCCCATGGAGTTGCTTTTCTATCCTTTTTGCCATCTTTAGCTATGTCATTTGATTGAGGCAAGATGGCACCCTTGGGCGGGAAGGGGACCATGTATGCGCGGTGGCATCTCCCAAAGGCTTTCTTTGAAAGCTGGGGAGATGCTTCCATGAGGGCTCCATTAGTGCCGATGTCATCCATTATGTGAGGACTGATTCCTGCTGTCCCCAGAGAACACCTCTTACAGGTGAGTAACTACGCTATATTGATATAAACCAGTGGTTCTCAACCCAGTCCTTTGGTACCTCCAGGCCAGTCAGGTTTTCAGGATATCCACAATGAATATGCATGAGATAGATATGCATGCACTGCTTTCCTTGTATGCAGATCTTTCTCATGCATATTCATTGTGGATATCCTGAAAGACTGGTCTGGGGGTCCCAGAGGATTGGATTAAGAACCACTGATATAAACAATGAACTCAATATAAACAAAGAACTTTGAATGCTATTGAATTAATGCAGGTAATCTAATGTAAATAAAATAATTTTGAATAAAATTAGAGATTAAAATTATACATTTTAAAGGACCTTTTGTGGCTCTCTGGTGCTTTCCATTTGATATAGCTGATTGCTATGCCTCTATGGATATTAGTACTGAGATCCTTTAACTCCCTTTTATAAAATTTTATAGTCTAAGTATTTTGTTAAAATATTTTTTTCATATACAAAGAGTGGTTACTATTAATCTTTGATTGATGTATATCCTAAGATTGTTTGGATCACTTGAAATGGTATGACGGACATGGGCGGGACCAGGGAGGAAGTAGCAAAGTGTAGGGGGCTGAAGAAGGAGTGAGACAGACAAAGGAATGGGATAGTTTTCTGAAGGGGATGAAGGGAACTTGAGTCTGGATAGAGGATAAGAGACAGAAAAAACAGGCTGAAAGCATGGAAGAGAGAGGCAGAAGAAGGAAGATAGGGATAGCTGAAGGGGTGAGCATAGTGAGTGGCAGTGGGGGATTGGAGAGTAGGTGAAAGAGGGGACTGGAAGACTGGAGGCGAGTGAAAGACAGAGGGGAAGCGAAACATGAACGAGGCCTGGAAACAGCAGCTCCAGCCTAAGTAGAAATAAATCACCTTTTTGAACTTTTGTTTCAACTTAAAGATCCTACTTCCATTTAATTTTATTTCACAATAAATTTCTATTGTGCGGGAGGAGGGGATATTTCTAATATAAAGAACAATCTTAAACTGATGAATTAATACTGTAAGTTTTGGTTTATTTGCTTTCCACTGAAAGGTTCCCTTCATCTGTCCTGTCGCCCTCCAATTTAAATATTCTATCTAAACAAAGAAAAATATGTTAGCCATTAATGACAAGCTTTAATTGTACTATTCAAAGTGTTTCCTAGAAAACTGAAATAGGCAGTTGTTCTAGGGCAAGGCTCAACAAATTCTAGGTGCCAAGTCACCCTGGTGACCAGAAATTTGCATCTGGTGACTAAGATTTTTGACCCCTTTGGGTGGCTGTGACCTCTTATGTCTGCCTGTGGAGATCCCATCTCCCGCAGGCAGAATAGAAGGGAAGGCTGTGCCCGTGGCAAAGACTCCTTCTGTCTGCCCCTGAGAGATTGGATCCCTGCAGGAAGACAGAAGATGACGTCGTTGCGATCCATCGCAGCCTTGCTGTTCTTGCCTGCCTGCGGGAGATGGGATCCCATGGGCCGAAGAAAAGGGGAGGGTCGCAATGTGGAGGGGGGAAGGAAAACAAGATAGAGAAAGCAAGGAGAATTTAAAAGGCCAATGGCTTATAAAAAAGGAGGGGGGATTTTAGGGCAGGGGATGGGAATGCTAGGGGGAGTTAGTGAAGGGGAGAAGAGTCTGGAAGGGTAACAGAGTAGGGGAGCTGGCAGGAAAGGGGTTGGAAAGGGAAGAATGCAAGGTGTTGCCAAAAGGTGCATTCCCCTCTCCCCAGAACACATACAAGCATATTATCTGTATTTCTGTCTAAAGATGCTGCAAGATACAGGCACTCTAGCGACCGTCTCCTGAGAACATGAGACTAATGGGAGAGACGATGTTGGGGGGGGGGAGGGGAGGATGTCACTAGCACTGGCTCCTAAGATTTTGGCTTGGCTCCTAAATCCACACGAAATTTGTCAAGGAGCGTTTAAAATTTTGGCGTTTATTTTTTTATTTGGACATGGGGAGAGAAATGTGTTCATAATAAGTTTAATAATTTAAGACTAGTTATTGTGTTGAACATTACATTTGTAGTGTGGCTTGTAAATCAGATAAACAAAGCCTATTCCCTCTAGAAATGCTGTTTGCTTGGTTCAGAGATTAGAAATAAGAATTGTCATACTGGAAAAGACTCGGACCAAAGTTCCATCAACCCCAGTATCCTGTTTCTAACAATGACCAAGCCAAATCACAAGTATCTGAGGGATCCCAAAAAGTAGATAAGATCCATGCTGTTTATACCCAGGGGTGACCCGTAATTTCCTCAGCCTGTCTTAATAACAGTTTGGGGTTTTTTCTCCAGGAACTTGTCAAAACCTTTTTTTAAACCCAGCTAACTGGTTTTACCATCTCCTAAATAAATTGCTTTTGTTGTTTTTATTTTGGCTATGCATTTACCTCTTCAAGTCAAATGTAACAAGAACATTGCCGTAAAGGAGAAATGCCCGCATCATGTGAGCAGAGTTCACAAAGGAGTTTTGGGAAAAGGTAATGGTAATGAGAGAGGGGGTGCCAAACCCTAGCACTGACCCTGCTGAAGGGCTCTGTGGTTCTGGCTTTACAGGCAGTAGACCTGGATTTAATTTCTGGCCAATGCAGCTTGGCCTTTTTCCCCTCTCCTCCTTTGCCATACTCAAAAATGTCTTTATAGATTTGGCTAGATTGCTCAAGTGGTGCTGTGTGCAAGCCTAGTGGCCCATTTTCTCTTAACTGGATCCCGAGCAGCTTCTTTGGCTTGGCCACAAGTCTCTGTTGTCTGTCCCCAGAAGAGAGATCTGACTTGTCTGGTGCAGCGGAACAGAGACGTGTTCTCAGGGTTCCGGGATGTACCTATTTGGTCTCCTATGGCATTGTTATAGACCCGGGGATACCTGACATTCAACCATCTAGGGCTGAGCTGAGGGGGAGGGTCTGTGATGTATAGGATACTCACCATCCCCTGCAGGGACACTCCCCAGCCAAGCTTAGAACCGGTGAGGTATTACTGTGGTAAGAGCTTAAACCCCTGTCCCTTTAAGAGAATAGGCTGGAGAATGCCGGGGGAGGATGTGGCTAGGTCCCTGGGTATAAACCAGGAAGCCCTAGAGAGAGGAGCTTGGGGTTCTGGAGCATACCTGAAGACTATTTACCTGTTAAAAAAAAAAAAAAGAGCCTGCTGTGGAGGTAGGGCACATTTGAATTAATTAGTGTCTGCTCAGCCTTGCTGCTGGCGTTCTACTCGATTGAAGAAACTTTGCTGGGCTGTACTGCCTCTGAAGTGAGGAAACGTTGAGGAGCCAGTTATGTATGTTTTGGAAGTATCTCTGTGCTGCAGCAGTTCACCTATTCAGCAGAGTAGCCGTCCTGCAAGCAAGTAAGTACTTGTTATAGCTAGGATTGCCAAATGGTTCCAGGTGCGCCCAACAGGTTCGATCCAGTCCTGGGTTTACCCCATTGCATGCAGGGATATATAGTCCTGATTTCTCCATTGCACTCCATAAAAAAAGGAAAACAAGTCACTGCATACAATGGAGTAAACTTAGGACTGGATCAAGCTTGTCGGGTGCATCTAGAGCCAGTTGGCAACCCTAGTTATAGCTGGGAAATACTTAGGGCATTAGAGGACTTAACCCTCCGTATGCCTAAAACCCAAGGTGGGCCAGGGCTGTTGTCTGGATTCTTGTCCCCATATAAAGTATATTTTGTTTAAATCTCTTGGTTGTGGAGTCCCGTGTCATGCCTCACACTGGCCACATCTACCACATATGGTGGCAGTGGTAGGATCCTTCTTCTTAACTCTGACCTCTCCCATAGTACCAGGAGAAGAAGAAAGGGGGTTATTTTTCTTGTTGATACACGGCTAAAGGGGTTAGCCCTGCCACAGTTAGGGAAGGAACCTTAGTTTAGTTAGAAGCCAGACATCCAGGAGTTTTTGTTTTCTTTATCCTACCCCAGCTTAGTTGGAAAGAATTAAACCAAAATGGAGAGACTACTCAATGCCGGAGGGAATCAATGCCTCTTGGGTGGAATCTCCTTTGATATCTCTGGAGGACAATTGTAAGGCAGCTACTTAAGCACTTTTGTGAAGTGCTACAGGTTGCATATGGGAGCTGGAGTGGATGGTGCCTTCTGCAGATCAGTTCTGTCTAAAGCATTTTCTTCCTCCTACCCAGGGTCCTTATTGCTTGGGTATGTCTCACTTGATTGGACTGGTCTAGCAGGAAGATAAGGAAGGAGAAATTACATACCTAATAATTTTCTTTCCTTGAATCCTGCTAGACCAGTCAAGGACCTGCCCTGGAAGGTTCTTCCTACAGGTTTGGGAACCCTGCTGCCTCTTGATTGCATTGTCAGGATTGGTGTCTGACGTAGAGTCAATTGCGATAAGAGAGCCAATTCTTGTTCCAACTGTCGTTCTAAGTTATGCTAATAGATTAATAACTTTTGTTGGTTCTTTAGTCTTCCTTATTCTTTTGGGAAGAGTCGTACTGGCTTCTCTCAGTGCTGCATCAGAGGATATACCATGTGATGTCATCTCTGAAAGTTGCTCTAGTCTGCCTCCACCTTTGGCAAGGGAGCATAACCCACTCATCTGGACTGGTCTAGCCTGATTCAAGGAAAGAAAATCATCAGGAATGTTAATTTTCCTCTCTTTTAACCAGTTTGCAGTCCACAAAAGGGCCTGGCCTCCTATCCCATGACTCTTTAATTTCCTAAGGAGTCTCTGGGGGACTTTGACAAACACCTCCTGAAAAGCCAAATACACACATCAGTGACTCTTCATTATCCACCTTACGCCCTCAAAATCGAATAAATTGATAACACAGTTTCATTAATCTTGCCCGACACAGACGACAGGCTCTCACAAATCCTATATGCTGAAGCAAATCCTAAACCAATATCACACAGCATAAACATTGGTTACAGCCAAACATCAGTTACAGTCAATTGTGATATGTTCTTCCTCCCCACCCCCAAAGATTTTCTGTTATCTCTGCTTGATGATATTAAGGCCCAGATTTGCTAGAAGGGCCAAGAGCCCATTCGAGGAAATAAAGTCAAGCAGAAATCTATATTTCCTAGCAGGAAGTGTTCAGGTAGAAGCCCCAGGCTTAATTCATCTCGTTTGCTCTTTACCCCTGGTTTTCCTAGGGGGATTTGTATGTGAAGCAGCCTTTTTTCCCCGACTGCTACAGCAGGGATAGTGATCACAGGTTAACTCGGTAAGGAGGGGCATCTGGTTCAAAGGCAGCAGTTCTGCCACACTTGCTCAAAAAGCCTACAGTTGACGTATTTTACCGTGTAGTTTTCCAGCTGCAGCACTGATACCAGAAACTAATTAGGAAACAGTTGCCCTCCTTTTACATCAGGTTCCTCATTATTTTGGTAGCAGTCTGGGGACAATATTGTAGCTGCAGACCTGCTGGAAAAAGGCACCCGCCTCGCCACATAATCTCCTCTTTGCCATCGACGTGGGGAGGGGGAGAAGGCCCTTGCTTAGTGAGCTCTGCGTGCCTCTGTCTTTCTTGGCTTTTGTTGTGGGCAGCACCTACACCAGCTTGTGCCTGCCTCGCTCCTATCCCGTTAGTACCACCAGGCGTTCCTTCGGTGCCTGGCTCCTTTCTGGTTCTTCTCATTCATGGAAGTGAGGCGCCCTCGTGCCCCTGCTGCATCAGCATAGTCGGAAAGCTGCAGCCTTGCATCTAGGAAGAACTATGCTTCAAATGAATCTATCCAGTTCCTTCTGCCTCCAGTCCACCCCCTTCTCCCCTCCCCCAGGGCTGTGTGAGGGGTGCGGTCATACAGGGAGCAAACACAAAAGAGGGTGCTGATATCATCACTGGGCTTCCAGGAAGCTCAAAAAGAGAGTCATTGAACATGGCGGGGACACATTTTTTAGTTGCATAGGATGCATTTCTAGCTTGGTACGGCCCTGCACCCCCTCCCCCCCCCCCCCCCCCCACACACACTCCCCTCTGTCTTTTTCTTCTTGCTTCTGATGCCAAATAGACAATTCAGGTAGTTGGAGACATATTCTTAAGTCCTGACTAAATTTGGGCTCTTTGATGCCAGTGCCCTGTAATAGATATTGGAAGGCAAAAGCTAGCAGCTTTTCCTCATCTCCTGTCCCTGGAGCCTCTCTTATTGCCTCGCTGTGTGCTACACACTTTCACTGATGGCAGGGGTGCCGTGCGTGCATGTGTCAGGCACATGGGATCGTGCTGTGTGTAACTCAGTATCTCATACATAAGTCATCATGGCTTTGGGTTTACTTTTCAGGAGCGAGCTGCATTCTTTGGCAATTGCTTATGTTTGATTCAAGGCTTACATCTGCAGCTCGATTCCTCCTGTGCTACTCACATTGCCTCCTATTTCACTTTCAGACACTTAGCCCTTCATGTGGGCTGCAGCAGCACTTTTGCCCTTGCTAGGCTGCGAGCAGCCACGATGAGCCTTTTAGCCCCGGCAGGAGCAGTGGCTGCCTGCATAGTGTCTGTGTGCTTAATTGCTCTTATGTCATCTTTAACTTACTGGAAGTTGTTCTAGGTTTGGATGCGACGTTTTGTTTGTTTGACATAGTTTCAATCTGTTTGCTTTTTTTTATATGAGCAGCCTGTTTCTCAACCCCATCACTTTGTGTGCCATCTTTTGCTTTTCCCCAGTCTTCCGCACAAAGGTGAGCGGGGCAGCAGCCTTCTGGGAGAGGTCAGGGACACAGCCCTTCCAGCAATGATCTGTGACAGGCCACCTGCTATTGCTGACATTCTCCAATCTGTTCAAAAGCACGTAGGGAAAGGTTATTTTTTTCTCCTCTCAGAGTTATCAAGAGTCCTAATTGAAAGGGTGAAACACTGTCGGCTTAAAACAAAAAGAAGATATTTCTGTGTCAGAGGGGTGCATGCATTTTTCTGCTCAGTTAGAACCAGGGCTGGTACCTGATGCAGTGAGCCCGTATTTGCAACTACCCAGTGATTTTTTTCCTCTTTGTTTTATTTTATGTATTTATTTTGAGGTGCCTGCCACTAGGTGTCGCCCTTCCTGACCCAAGGAGTGGAATGCAGAAGACTAAGGGGCATGTTTACTAAAGAACACTATTTGCGCCGCGTCCCGTTATCACGCGGTAAGGTACCTTACCGCACGATAACGGCGCTTCAACAGGCGATAAGGTACCGGGACGCGGCGCAAATAGCGTTCTTTAGTAAACAAGCCCCTAAGTCAGGAATTGAACTACAGTCCTTACGCATAACAGTGCCCAGCCCTTGCCACCTGAGCCACTGGCTAGCTCTGTCTTATGTATTTTGATAACTGATACGATTTTACAGCTCCTTATATTTTGACAAATGAGGTAACAGGAAGGCAGCCATTTCTAGTAGGAATTTTTCTTTTGGAAGCAAGATAAAAGCTGAAATACTTGTTTCAAATGAAAAACTGAATATACTCAAAGGAATTAAGGATGTGAGGTGATCAGACCACTGATAAGGAAACTCATCAGATGTGATAGTTCTCATTTCATAGCCATATGGAGCCTGCTTGTAATCGGATGGTTGCATCCTTTTAAAAACATTTTGAAAATGAAAAAGGTTACAGATTACAGTATTAAATACGTAGTAAGTGATATGTATATGCATGTGCATGCTGTCACATCTGTATTTGTATGTGTTGTCTGGGTGTGTCTGCGTGGATCTCGTTTTGCATGATTATTGGCTTTGTGTGTGGGGATGGAATGGGGCAGTTTCAGGGGACACAGTTTGTGGGATGGTGGGGAATATGCAGGGGGCAGTTTGCAGTGTGGTGGGGTAGCTGTAGGGTAGTATTTTGGGAGTGGAGGTAGTTTGTGGGCTGGTTGGATAGTGGCAGGGGGGTTATTTTGGGAGTGGTAGCAGTTTGTAGGGTGGTGGTTTTTGAGAATGGGGCTGTTTGCTCCGCCCTAAAAACTACTCCCCTGCAACTGCCTTGCCACCTTGCAATGTGAGAGGTGGGGTGGGGGTTGTGTTTTGGGGGTGGAGCAGTTTGTAGGGTTGGGAGAGGAGAGAACAGGGAGAGGCAGTTTGAAAGGAGGAATATCCTAGCTGCTCTGTTCCACTGTCTGTAAGTTTCAGTACTACAAAAGTGTGAACTCCTCTCAGGGCAATATACTGGACTATTTTTTCAGGGGGGCATTTTTTTTTGAGACCCTCTGTTCCATTTGGCCAATTTTTGAATTCTGTGTCTTTTTTTTTTTTTAACTGGGTTTTCCTGCATGCCGAGTTCATTGCAATTGGTTATGTTCTCGGAGAGCTGTTTTGGGGAAGAGCAGCAACCTAATGGTTGGAGCAGCAGCCTGGTGCCCTTCCATTGCCTCGGAAGAAAGGCCTGGCAATCTACTTCCGGTAACACCTCACCAAGAAGACCCAGAGGGTGCTGGGGTGCCAGGAGCCAGCATTGAGTCTGTGGCCAGCATTGCAAGTGTTGCATTTTGCCCCCAGCCAAATAGATTAACATTTCTCAGTCAACTTTTGCGTAATTCGTCCAACTTCAATTGGGCTAGAAGGAATAAAAATTGACTGTGTGTATAGTGAGAAATTTGGTGTATGTGTGTATGTATATAACTTTTATATTTTTAAAGCTTTTCTGATTTACAGCTGGTAGTGGTACTATTTACTATTGTTCATAGAATTTGCCTTTTTTAACCCTTGATTTGCTTTATGGATTTTTTTTCTTAGGAACTGTATTTTGATGTGAGTGATAAGTTGTTACAAATCGCTGTGGACATTCCATGGATATGCAGTTTAAAAATACAAATAAATGATGGTTTCCTCCTCCTACAGTGACCCAGACATCTTGGGTCTCTCAGGTCTTCTGGAATGTTTCTGGGCTATGTCTGCTTCCCATCCTGGTGGCATCCCTGGGTCTTGCAGCCTGGAGGAGTTGTAGGGATGTCAATGTGTAAAATGCACGCGTTCTCAGGAGGAAGAAATCTGAAAGACAGGAACAGGCGTTAGAAAAAAGGTATTGGAGAAAGGGATCTGTAAAGAGTATGAAGGATGGGACGGGGAAGACAAGGATCGGAAAGGGAATGATTGACAATCACAAGGAGGAGTGTTACGAGTACTAATGTCATCACAGAATAATCTGATCGAGATTCCACTGTATACCAAAATCAGACTTGAGTCTGTGTCATGATGCATTCTGTGTATGTCTCCCACCTTTTGTAATTCCATGTCACTAGACCTGAGACTGGACAGTTCCTACAATTGCTTTAACCCTGGAATTACCAAGATGTTTTGCACACACTGAATACCGTTGGGGTCATAAATGACCCCACGGTGAATTTTAATTGTTAACCATGAAAAATTTAAACTAAACAGACAAAATATTATTCCGAATTAATTATTTATTATATGAAGGTTAAATGTTTTGAAATTTAATGCTTTATCATAACATTACATGAAGAAGAGCTGCCATGAAAGCAGTTTTTGCATGCACTTGATGAACACAGTAAAGTACCACAACATTTGCATGAGACACAATTTCTGAATGTTCTTTGCAAACATTGTGCTTGCAGGAGATGCAAACTATGTTGCTTTTCTTGTCTTTTTCTCTGGAACAGCAGTGACACCTTGCCCTTTTCTTTGGGATCCCGACATTGCAAACAGCATCAGTGGCTTCTTCAATGCTGGAAGAAGTCTCGCTGCAATTACTCTGAGGCAGCTGCTTTCCTAATTCCAAGAGGAATAGACAACGTCTGTGCTTTGACTTGGACTGCCATTCTGGATTTAGTGACATTCAAACAATGAAGGCGTTCAAAGCACTGATGTCCAACATGTTGTAGAAGATTGTCACTGACCAGCGTCTTGTCATTCGTTTTGTGGTATACGTGCGCAACATTTGATCTGCCGTATCTACTCCACCTTTACTAGAATTATAGTCCAAGATCATGCGTGGTTTTTTTGTCTGGACGTGTGTTATCTACTTCTTCTTGATCATGCAAACTGCTCAGAAGAACAACCACTTTTCCTTTCTTCGGGCAATAGGAAACCAGAGTGGCGTCATCGCGAAAGGCAAACAGTGAAGTGAATACCTTTTGGCCCTTTGCTGTTACAAATTCTGGAGGTAATTATTTTCTGTTCTTTCGAATTGTCCCCAAAAGTGTCATTTGTTTTTGTAGCAATTTCCGTGACAGGGATAAACTGCAGAAGAAATTGTCAACAGTAACATTTCTGCCAGATCGTGGCAATCCTTCAGTGAGTTGCAGCACAACCCTTTCACCCTTATTCTGTTCCCTGTTTTGTCCGAGTTCCCTTCCTGTATATACTTGAAGACGCAGAACATATGACGTTGCACTGTCGCACAACATCCATAGCTTTATGCCATATTTTCCAGGTTTGCTGGGAATATATTGTCTGAACGGCACACGGCCACAAAATGTAAGCAGTTGCTCATCCACGGTAACATTTTCACCAGGAACAAAGGCGTCACTTAGAGTTGCTTCCCAGGTATCAAAAACATGTCTGATTGGAGTAAGCTTAGCCATGCCTCGTTGTTCACGTTTGTTGGTTGCATCATCAAACCTGAGAGCACAAGAAATTTGCTGAAAACGGTTACGGGCCATACTTTTGCTGAAAACAGAATGACCATCTTCAAGGTTCCACAACTGAACTATGGATTTATTTCATGACTTGTACACGCCTGAGAGGATCAGAAGTCCAAGAAAACGTTGAAATTCTCCGTCTGTCAAATCTTTCCAGGTGTCGTCATAAATGTGTCTTCCTTGTTTGCTCGTCCACATCATGATTTCATTCAATAAGTTCTTCCTCATGAACAAGTGGAATGCTGCGAGAGGGCCATCAACATTTCGTACAGCATACCTTGTAGGACCTTGTTGTACGAGCATGACATTAGCTATGGCGTATCTTCCAGCAGTTTGCTTTATAGGTTTCCTGTTCCATGATGTGGCATCCTTAGATACATAGGCTTCAATGGCAACATTTGTGCTTATAGTTGATGACCTCTTAGCTCCTCTACGGCCACAACTAAGATTCCTCACAGATGATACTGACACCGAGGACTCCTGCCTTCTTCCCCATCCAGCACAGCCTCAACCTTTGCTTCGACCTGTAACTTGACTCTTTTCTGCAGGCGATGTTACCGGCTCAACATCAGTCTCACATTCACTTGGCGACCAACTGCTGTCGCATCTGAATCATGACTGTCATCATCAGATTTATCGCCCGCTCTTGGCTGAAATGCTTCTTCGCTTGCTGAATATGCTGCATCATCAGACGACTCAGAGCCGTCACTGTCAGCATCTCGTTGCAATATTTCTCTTACTTGGGCAGCTGAATACTTTCATTTTGACATCGTAAACAATAACCTAAAATAAATAAACAAACATAAAGTTGAATAAAACGCAAAGCAGTTTTACTATAGGTGTACAATAATCGTGATGAACGACCTGAAAGCCTTTAGATTTCATCGGAAATAATGAGAGAACGTATGATATCAATTACAGAAAATGTGTAATTTTCATAAAATAAGAGTACAAAAAATAAATGATACATAATTAATGATAAATACCTTTGTCAGATCAAAAAATTCACAAAACTGCAAATTGTATCACGATCCAAACCGGACGTAAGCAACTGGGGTAAAAAATGAACCCACTGGTACTCTGTGCTGCAATTCATCACTAGCATCACCTAGCAGATGAAAATTATTCCTCTCATGGCGCAATATAAAGAGAATATTGACATGTGAAAAGTCATAAAAATGCATTCTTGAACAACTAGTTTCCGAGATACGTGTTGTGAAACTTGTAATGGGGTCACTTTTGACCCATCGGTACTCCCAGGGTTAAGGTAGGCCTGAAAACCTGGCTTTTCTGTCTGGTATTTGAATAAAACCTCTGTTCCACATTGATGACTGGCTGAGAGGACCTTGTAGTTCTTTAGGGATAGTCAGGTGCTGGGAAATGAAAAGGAAAGAGAGGTACAGATACACTATTACTCTAACTTTTTTTTATTATATTGTATTATATTTCTTTTATTGTAAACTGCTTAACTATGTTACTTGTTCAGTGGTATGTCAAATTAATAATGAAACTATACCATACTAATGTACTGGTGCTGCTGAGGGCTCTTGTTCCCTATACCAGCAGAGAGCTCCTAAACCAGTAAGTACAGTAAGAAGGGTCTGTAACACAAATATAAAACTAAAATAATTTTCAGATCCGTCTTAAATTAAAAAAACAAAACAAAATATTCTTTCCTCATCAAGTCCTTACCCCACAGAAACGGAGAACTCTTAGGGCTGTTCTTTTCTCTGTTCTGACTGCAGGATATGGCAGAGTTGTTGTCCGCCTCCTCCTTATCAGCTTCCGTTCTCTCCTTCGGAGCCATGCTTTTGCTCCATTTTGGTGTCGCGTCCTCAACGTGTTATGATTGGCTATATTCTAATTATTGATGACGCGCGTATTTTCTATAGGTGTATTTTCTCTTTACTTGTAGTTGTCTCTGTTGTTATAAACATGTTTTTCCTCCTAAGCAAGGTGAAGGTTGCTATATGGACTAAATGAGATACCTTGCAGCTGTGTTTATACTTTGGTGTTCAGCCTTGTGTAAAGTTACCGTAAAGCCTCATTATTGCTCAGATGTAGTTTCTAAAATAACTCGTATTGAGATAAATTTCTGCTACAACCTTGATAGACATACTTGCTACTGAAAGCTGATTAGCCATAGCTTTTATCGAATCCCTTGTGTGTATGAATGCGTATGTCTATGTGTGTTTGTGACCAGGAGAGGAGAGGGAGCTTGAAAAGCGCAATTCCTTAACTACTATGTTTCAGTGTATCAATGTGTGTGTTACAGTTGCTCTTTTTTCACGCTTTGGTTAATGGTGGGAGGGATAAATATTGGTTTTTTGTCAGTTTTAGTTTGGATTTAATTTTAGTGTGTTTATATTTTAATGTTTTTTACAGTGCTGTATACTGCTGTGGAATTTTTGGGGAAAGCAGGACATAAGCATTTTAAACTCTCCCATAGAAATGCATTGAGTCATTTTTTGAGGGACTTTATTTTCCTGCAACTCCTGGTCTGATCTCTCCCATTTTCAAACTGTGCTTCACCAGTTTTACGCCCATGCCAAATTTAGTTCTGTTCTGTTAAGTTTTTAAAGCGTTATTTTGCCAAGAGAGAGACAGAGTGGAAGAGTAGTCTAGTGGTTTAGAGCAACAGTCTAGTACTCAAGAGATCAGGGTTAGATTCCCACTGGTATTCCTTGTGACCTTGGGCAAGTCACTTTACCCTCCATTGCCTTGGAAGAAAAGACCTGGCAATGTACTTCCGGTCATACCTTGCCAAGAAAACCCAGGAATCAGCATGGACTTGATGGCACTTAAAAAAACAAACAAACAACAAAAAAAACAACCCAATAGAATTTGCCACGAGAGGAACATTGTTTGTCTTGCTTTATATATGGTTTCTTTTCAACATTCTGGATAGTAGACTCTGAAAAAGGAGTTAAAGAAGATCAACAAGATAAAGAGGCCAGGACTAATGTGATATAGAAAGAATATGTCCAGACAGCAAAAAGAGCATTTTATTTTCACTTTGGTGTTTGCAGCATACAACCTTTGGCTAGGTGTATCTCTCTTATATCTTTTGTTTTGCTCAATGTAGGAGAAAATGCATTTCTGTTTGAGTTTCTCCAGCTTTGCTTTTCATTGCATGCAGAATCTGGCTTCTTGGCTCCCATTTCAGTTTTTATCTGCACATTTCAAATCTGTGGTCCCTTCCTTTATATTGGGTGGGAGTCTGTGTCCTACGTGTGTGACCTTTGGTTAGGTATTCTGCTAGTGTATAGTTTCTGTGTAGGTGGTCTGGTCTTTTTAGTTTTCACAATAAAAAATGCATTGGGATTCTAGGGCTTGGTGTAATAGTTGCAGTGCCGCTATTTATAGATAGGGTTGGTGCTGTGTGATTTATGGTAGTTATGGTATGAGTATTCAAGGGTTTGGATTACTTCATATCTTGCCTGGGAAGTTGTATTGCTGTCACTGAGGCCTGAAGACCTGTTTTACGTAGGGTGTTTAGGTTGAGAACAGAATGCCCAGGTTGGGATGTTTACAAAAGACTGGCTGAATGTGACGACTTTTGTAACATATATGTAGGGCTGTGGAGCAATACACAAGCAACAGGAGCAAGCATTTCATAAAAACACATCTTTACAAAAGGGCGACATCACTCGGTGCCTTGTATGTGGAAGCATCTGTGCTTGCTCATGCATGCGCCGACTTCTGCTATGTACACAGGCAAGTGCCTTCACTTAAGGAATGTGTTGTATTCCTGAGAAGGACAGGCATAAGAGCAGCCAGGTAAGGAACCAAGTTCCTAAAGGCAAGGTTTGTACATTTTCAAAGTCATTTAGAGGTGGTGGGGGCAAATACAGTGACGGAATTCAAAATGGCATAGGACAGACACAGTGGATCCCTTTATAGCAAGATGATAAAATCTAAATAAGCTTAACTATTTCTAATACCTCAACAAATAGAGAGGGGTGACCTGCATGGAGCGGCGGGTACAACCCTAAACGAAGGCATAGAAGGGAGGTGACTTGCACGGAGCGGCAGGTACACTTACTCTAGCCACCTTACTGGGCAGAACAGATAGACCATGCTGGTCTTTAATGCCGTCATATACTACATTACATTACTACATTTCTGTTTTTATTATTTGTTCTTTTTCATGCAGAGAAAAAAGAGCATACATAATTATGAAACTGATCAGGCCCAAGGTCCAGCCTTCTGGATCTCTCCATAGGCCAGCCCTACTGAGTATTTTCCTCATAGATACAAAACAGGGAAAACAGTTTTGTGCAGCTGGGTCCTTTAATGTCTGTATACTCCAGGGAAGATAAAAGTGGAACACACATTCTTTTTTGACCCCAACTATGATCACCAACATGTTTCCCTAGAGTCCGCCTGTCTATAAATTGTATAATATAATGCCACCCTCTCCTTCAAAAACGTGCTTCATTTTCTTTCACAGTAGCTTGCATCTGTGACTGTCCCTGTATTAAATGTTCCATAATATCCTGCCCCCCTTCCCCCCGTCCTTGGGTATAGAGTCCCCACCTCTCCCTCTGAAGGTGATAGCATTGTTGTCCTCTGACCCTAAGAGGATTATATGACCTGCTAAAAAAAAATAATTATCATAAAAAAATACTATACAGGTAATTTAGAATTAAGTTACAGTGTACCATATCATTTGGATTACAATTTAATTGTAATATTTTTTGGTGGGGGGGGGGGGGAAGAGCTGAAAATATTACAGAGAAGGCAGTGTGGGGAGGGGAGAGAGCATCCTAAGACGTTTGTGAAATACTGAAGCAGTCTGCTTGCATTTTGTTGAAAGAGACCATTATTCCGCAGATAAATGAAATTGCTGACTCACATGGTATTCCAAGGTCGGAGGAGGGAGAAGAGCTTGCTCAGGTGTGGTAATTTTAGTGTTATGCACCCTGCAGATCATCTGCTGAGGCAGCAGAATGCATGTGCCGGAATAAAAGCAGACTTTAAAAAGTTGGGTAAAAATTAAGCAAAGGCCTCCCAGCTCCCTCTGCCTCTTGGCTTTTAGGCTCTGCTGATTCCTCCTGCTCCTTTTGGACTTCTTGCTTGTTTAGAGCCAGTCTCTATTGGGCTATGTCATTGTAAGTCTTCATTCATACCTATTCACAACAAGGATTTTTCTTTTTAGTGCAGTCTTTGCAGGTACCTAAATCCATCCACTGTTTCATGAGGCTTAGACCGTCCTTCCTCTGCAGCAGCTCCAAACCTGAGCGGCCTGCATTAAGCAAGACCTGACCCAGGAACCAAAGCGCAGTCCTGTTGCACGACAGGTGCACAGCCTTACCAGCTGAGTCATCGGACTGGTCCATCTCAGCTTATTAGTCCGAAGTCTAATACAGAAGAGAGCAAACTTGGCCTGCTTGCTCTCAGAGAGGTGTGCTGCCCTTGTTTTAAAGCGTTGACCTTCAATTAGTGTTATACTGTCCCTGAGCACATTTGATAGACTGGTGCACACCGTTAATCTGTCAGCTTACAGGAGCTGTTTGCAATCAAGATGGACCACCTTTTTCAAACCAGCCCAGGAAGCTTTCTCCTGCTGGCCCATGACCACTGCAAATCTCATCTCCTCCCACGTCTTTATCAGCTGTCCTCGTTTCTTGGGTGCCCCTCCCTACATTTGGCCAATGTACTCTCTGCCTTTGTTGGCCTACATACCTGCTTAAAGCCTGCTAGCCATCTCTTTATGGTTAGCAGGTTTTAAGGACTGCTTCAGCTTATGTCTTCACGATAATGGCTACTGTGAATAACGAGATAACTGCAATACAGCTTTTGGAAAAATAGAGTGAAATGCCCATGAAATCACGGAGAAGCCCAAGAGAGCTAAATCCCTAGATATCAAGACATCAGCGGAGCAGGAGGAAAATGTGGCAACATCTGCAGAAGTGGCTTAAGATGTTTCTAGGGGTGTGGCAGCGATAACACTTGAAAACCAGGTTTAAAACATTAGTTTTTGGAGAAAAAAAGAAAGCTAGGAATGCAGTGTAGCTAGGCTGTCTAAGGTGGGATATGAGTACAGAAACATTTGCACAGAGAGCAAAGTTGGAGGTATAAAATACAAGGCTCACAGAAAAGATCAAGTCAGCCGAGGCCTTAGGAATAATATTTGGGCTATAGGCCTGCCAGAATTGGTCCAAAACGAAGCATTAATACAGTTCTTTCAAGCATAGCTGTCTGAAAAAACTTGAATTAAAGGCAAAGGATTTCCCCATAAAGATTAGGACAGCATGTAGGCTGAGTATATTTAAGAACAGCAGCAAGCAGAATGACACCAGGCTACCGCCATTTCATAATTTCTCTCCCCAGAAAAGCCATAGAAAGCAAAACAGTGACCCCACACTGTTCTAAAAGCCTGGAACCAAAGTTATGTTGCTAGACCTTTCTTTGATAAAAGTTAGTTAGTTTCCTTTTAAGAGGAAGTGTTTCGTGTTTTAAGCCAAAAGTAACAAATTCAGTACGAGTGACTTGTAGGAGAAATGCACATACTCTATGTCCTAAAAGCATCGCTGCAGAAGGCTGAGTAAAATGGAACACCATCCAAACTTTTTTTGACCTTGCAGTATCAGCTCTTTTGGGTGACCAGCTCGAGCATAACCACAGCAGGGATCTGGCACACTGACCCTTGTTCACAAATACCTGGGAAATTTATTTGGCACAAACTTACTGATCACCAGTCTTAAAGATTCCTCCAACCCATGGCTTGGTTATAATTGACACATGTAACAGTTAACACTCTTCTACAGAATACCCCCTCCCAACCTACTTTTGTCCTGTTTATTGCAGTGACAGTCCTTGGCTTGGGACGATACACCAGGGTTGCTTCCAGCAATCATGGTTTCTAAATCCAACCATTAGGAGCAGCCAGTACTCAGTGACTTTTATCCCCATACACACAGTCATATGGATGGTTCAGTTTCAGGCTTAAGTCTTCTGCTCTTCAGACTGGTGATGCTGTAGAGCAGTGTTCTCAACCCAGTCCTCGGGACACACCTAGCCAGCCAGGTTTTCAAGATAGCCACAATGAGAATGCATGAGAGAGATTTGCATACACTGCCTTCACTATTTACAAAATCTCTCCCATGTATATTCATTGTTGGTTATCCTGAAAACCTGGCTGGCTAGGTGTGTCCCGAGGACTGGGTTGAAAACCTCAGCTGTGGAAGGAGTATTCATGGGAGAAGATTGGTCGTAATCATCATGCAATGCTGATACTTAATGGTGGGGTTTAGGTTCCATGCTTACAGAGTTCGAGAAGGTGACCTTGTGCATTGTTCATGGATAAGGTCAATTATTGCAATGACAAAAATAAGCTGGGAGGGGATATAAAATAAGATTAAAATCCTTGAGTAACTACAAATGACAGCACTGCTTTTTTTGGTTGCCTCCAGTTAGATAGATATTTGATGACTGTTCATTAGTATTGAGGCATGATTGTATTTTATTTCTTCATTTTTTGTTTATATTTTAGATTTTATTGTTCTATGTTTTATGATTTAAATGTTTGGCTTGTATTTAATATTTATGAATGTTCACTTGTAAACTGCATAGAATGGTTGGTTGTGTACCAGTTTTGTGGGAGAATGGATGGATATATAAGGCTCATTGTGCCAGATTCGAGCCTGGGTTGTGATTGAGCTGGAAGTCCAAAAGAGTAAGAGGAAACTGGAGAGTCAGCATCGCCCCCCATTATTATTGTATATGGCTATAGTTTAGTTAAATTTATGGGGAATGTTTTGGAGCTAGGTACTTCTCAGCAAATGAAGATAAAATGTTCTTCTGTGAAGGGACACTAGAGGAAAACACAGGCTTTCTAAGAACGGGAGATGGGGAATGAATGGGGCAGTTAGAGAAACAGGTATGAGTGGACACAAAATAAAGTGTTTAAGAATAGTATGGTTTCTGAAAAGTTAGTGATCTGTATATTAACTGCTTCAAGGACTGGGTGATGCTGAGGTCAACAGTTTCTAAGCTGTGAGATCTGAGTCCAAGTTGAATATTAATTTTGCTTGTGTGGCTCATGGCTAATTATTAAAAAGAGAAGCAGATCTAGGAAGACTTAAGCCAGATGGGGCAACAATTACAAGCCAGATGAACAAGAAAATAATTCAAATTAAATCCCCTTAAAAGCTGAGGCCTTGTGGGTTCAAAGAGATACTTGCCTCAATACATGTAGCCAGGGGATCAGCTACATAGTCTGGGGATAGAAACTGATGCAGTTATCCTCAGAGACTCTGATTTCATCGGTGGTTCAGAGTTCATTTGTCTGATATCTCTGGTGTGATTCATGCCACAGTAATACTGAGGCCAGATTGCAGCAGTGTGTTACACCTCGACAGGTCTTCAAATACTTAAAACAATTATGCCACCAATTGTGTTTGTATTTGCTGTCTTAAAGAAGAGCATTAGAAATATTAAACAAGGAAAGAAAAAAGGCACTGGAATGCTGCTCTGGTCACTGGAAGGGAGGAGGTGAGCTGGGGGAAGGTTCCTGTGCTTTAGAATTGAACAGGCTGATTGATATTCAAAACCTTTATCCAGACTGCCAATGGGATGTTATCCAGATAAGGGCGCTGAGCGAGATATTTAGCAGCACTATCTGTAGAGTGCCGCAGAGTATCTCCACAGACTGCCCCGGAACTATCCGATTAGTGCAGGGACGGTCCGCAGGCAGTTCTGGTACTTATCTGGATAACTTAGGCCATATAAAAAGGTGCTGGCTCAGCACTCTTAACCAGATAGCCTCCCATATTACCATCCTTCTAGCTTTCAGACTGTAATGTAAAACATCAGTAGAATCTCTTGAAAAAGCTTGACAGTTGTGAATCATAACCTCCCAAATCCTGAACACATCTGTCATCCCCCCTGCCCCCTCCTAAACTTATATCCAGGATCAAAACTTGCCAGTGCCGTAATCTAGCCCTGCCCATACTAACAGATACTAGCCGACAGTAAGAAAGCAGTACAGTTCAGTCAGTACTTTTCACAGTAGAAGTAACAGCAAAGAAAATATAATATATATGTGAATAATTTAAAATACAGTGCATCACAGCTAGGAAATTACTTCTAATGCCTGTGTCTTTGTGTATGATGTTGATGTATTTGTGTACTGTATGTGTGTGTATTTCTGTGTGTTCTGTGTGTGTAGTGCATGCATTTTGTCTGGAGGTAGGGGAGGAGCTAGGAGTTGGGAGTAGGGTTGCCAGCTTTTGGAAGAGAAAACATTGCTTCCTGCCCCACTCACAAAAACAAATACATTGACAGCAGTGCAGGTAGAAGTGCCATTTTGGGAGGGGGTACAAGTGGTTGTACTCCTTGGCCCTCATTGAGCCACAGTGCCCACAAGTCGTTAAATCCAAAAACATATTTTGCATCCACGCTCCTCCCCCAACAAGAGCTAGGACCCTTTCCCCATAGAACTTACCATCAGAAAAACCAAATTCTGATGTCCTCTCATTGTCAGCAACAAGAACCTTCTTGGTACCAGTCAGATATTGTGAATTAATACAAAACACTACAAAATAAAACGACTCAAGGCCTACAGCAAATCTACCACATCAGCACTAACTTCCACAACTCACACAGTAAGGACCCAACCTAGGAAAAGTCAGCACGTTAAGTATTGCATTGGGCCCTGAACATTATTACACCAATTGGAAGAACCTCACAGGCCAGATTACTACAGATCGCTACATAGAAAATCCATCCTGACAGAATGCCTGGCCTCTGCCACACACACACAGAACACAGACCCTCACCAAGTACAGAATAAGTAACCAGAAAGGAAAACAGAAATATGTAGACAAAATTTAAACTGACATGCTATGAAGCCAGATGCCGCATGTAGTACAGCAACAGAGAAATAGAAAAGGATGCATTTCCCCATGCTTCCAGTGTGTGTGTGTGTGTGTGTGGGCGTGCAATTGACAGGGAGGCGGAACAGTTGCAGGGGTATTTTTGTGGAGGGTGGGAAATTTGTTGGGGGAGGGGGTTGCAAAAGAGAGGTTTTGGGGATGGGGCAGATTGGTGATGCAGTTGTGTAGGGGTCATTTGCCAGGATGTTAGTACAGTTGCGAGGGAATATTTTTTGGGGGTGGAGCAGTTGTGGCAAAGCATATTGAGGAGTTAAAGTAGAGAACAGGTTTTTTGAAAGGAGGACTTCCCTAACTGCTGTGTTTCATTGTATGTTAAGTTTCTATGCTATAAAGCTGAAACTCTTCCTCTCATAGGAATCCATTGGGCCATTTTAGGGGCGGGGTGTTTATTTCTCTAAAACCCCTGTTTGGCCCAGACTAGATGGACCATACTGGTCTTTATCTGCCATCATATACTATGTTACTATTTTCATACTTGATGTTTTCATATCATCCTGCTAGACCAGTCCAGACAAGTGGTTTGTGTTCTTCTACCAGCAGATTGGTGGAGACAAAGAAACAATGAAAAGCCCAGGTTTCAATGACAGCACTCCCATGCCTCTATACGTCTCAGTCACCAGAGGACTCTTCAGTATTTCTTTGTCTCCAGCAGATGGTGGATGGATTTTCTCCTGAAGGAAAGTCTTGTCTTACTAATCTGTTATATTTTTTTGAAGATGTCAATAAACGGGTAAATCATTGTGAGCCAGTTGATATAGTGTATCTGAATTTTCAGAAAGCCTTTAACAAGGTCCCTCTTGAGAGACTCTTGGCGAAATTAAAAAGTCATGCGATAAGAGGCAGTGCACTACTGTGAATCAGGAACTGGTTAAAAGAAAGCAGAGGGTAGGGCTTAATGGCCAATTCTCCCAATGGAGAAAGGTGAATAGTGGAATACCCCAGGGATCTGTGCTGGGCCCGCTGCTTTTTAGCATATTAATAAATGACCTGGGAATAATGAGAGAGGTAATCAAATTTGCAGATGACACAAAATTTTTCAAAGTTGTTAAAATGCAAGAAGATTGTGAAAAATTGCAAGAGGACCTTGATAAATTGGAAGTCTGGACGTCCAAATGGCAGATGAAATTTAATGTGGACAATGCAAAGTTATGCACCTAGGAAAAAACAACCCAAACTATGGTTACGCGATGCAAGGTTCCACATTATGAACCACCACCAGGAAAAAGATACAGGCCTCATCATGAATAATACTTTGAAACCCTCTGCCCAGTGTGCAGCGGCGGCCAAGAAAGCAAATAGAATGCTAGGAATTAAGGAAAGGAATGGAGAATAAAACAAAGGATATTATAATGCCTTTGTATTGTTTCATGGTGCAACCACACCTTGAATATTGTGTGCAATTGTGGTTGCCATATCTTAAAAAGGATGTAGTGAAATTAGAAAAAGTACAGAGAAGAGCCACCAAAATGGTAAAGGGGATGGAAGGATACCCACTATGAGGAAAGCTTTAAAAGGTTAGGGCGTTTCAACCTGGAAAAAGAGACAGCTGAGGAGAGATATGATAGAGGTCTATAAATTTAATGAATGGAATGGAACGGGTAAACATAGATCGATTGTTTATAATATCAGAAAGTAGAAAGACTAGGGGACATGTAATAAACCTACAATGTAACCCATTTAAGACTAATAGGAGAAAATATTTTTTCACTCAACGCATAATCAAACTTTGGAATTTGTTACCAGAGGATGTTAGTGCAGCTGGGTTTAAGAAAGGTTTGGACAAGTTCCTGGAGGAAAGGTCCATAAACCATTATTAAAGAGGACCCAGGAAATCCACTGCTTGCCCTGGGACAAGTATTGTGGAACCTGTGTGCCTTTTTAGAAACCTGCCGGGTACTTGTGATCTGCATTGGGCACTGTTGGAAACAGGATACTGGGCTTGATGAACGTTGGTCTGACCCAGTATGACATTTCTTATGGGATATGGTTAATCCATCCTTGCCGCCCTAAGGGCAGGCGGTAGTGGATGGCGCTGTGAGTAAGGATAATCAGCCGGCTAGAGGGTCTGGCAACCATGCTCTGCACTGCTCCCTGTCCTCTAGGGGATCATGGCGACTGGGTCCCCTGGTGTAGGGGGTTATTTCTGTGAGGAGAGCTTCCAGAGTCTAGATTGTCCTCCCTGGAATTCTTTTCCTTTTTTTACAACAGGCCTGATTGTTCTAGTGTGAAAATTCAGACCCTGTGGCCTCTGGGTTCCTCGGAGTGCAGTCTCGTGAGGGGCAGGCTGAGAGTGGAAGCCTTGTTCAATTGCCTTTAGCTAAGCATCCCCGGCAAAGTGCACCCCTCTGGAGATGGGGATCAGCTGGGATCTGTCCGAGATCTGGACTGTGGCTTGGAGTCAGATGTAGATGAAGAAGTACTCTCACCTTCAGAGTATTGCAAGGAGGCGGATATCTTCCTGTTCCGGAAGGAGGAACTGGAGGTGCTGATTCCCAGGGTCTCATGCACCTTGAGCGTGGTGGTTGCTCTGGCACAGAGCAGGAACTGAGGATGCACTCCCTCCTGCAAGGTGTGCAGAAATCCACTAGTGTCTTCGCATTCCCGGAGATGCCCAAGGGCCTGTTCCTGTTGGAATGGGATTCCCCAACTCCCCGCTTTAGGAGCTAAGGGTGTATAAGATGATGCATGCTCTCCTAGAGAAGGAGTGTGTTGTGTGGTTTAATGTTTCTAAGGTGAATGTGCAGATCACGGTGGTTACCAGATGGACCATCATTCCTGTGGAAGGCAGATCAGCCTTAAAGGATACTCTGGACTGAAAAGTTGATTAGTGTTGAATATCCAATTTGCTGTGGCAGCTGCTATTCTTCAGTTGACAGTATGTGCAGGCCTGATATCTCGAGCCCGACTCCAGTGGATTCAGTCTCTTCTGTTGGGTGATACTACACCTCTTTTGGAGTCTGCTACATCCCTCCTGATGCCATGTACAGCCTGGTACATCTAGCGGAGAGGAATTATGCCCTGTTGACTGTGACATGGCATTGGCTTGGCTCTGACAAGGGGCAGCAGACTCATCTTTCAAAGCCCAGTTGCCCATTTGGCTTTAAAGGGATACTTCTGTTGGGTTTGATTTGGAGAAGCTGGTGAAGGACTGAATGGAAGGGTGGTGAACTGAAGGTGAGAGCCAAGCATGACAAAACACAGATACTTGCTGATCCCCCAGATCGGATATGAAAATACCAGGACTTGGGAGAGATGAAATCTTATTGCCTTCCAGAGGACAGGTCCAAGGGATCTGTTAAGTGGACAAAAGGCCCTTTCCATCAGCCTCCACCCAATCCTCATGGACATGCTGGTTGGACTCCAGGGGGTCTCGGCATTCCCATCGTTACCGGCCTGGAAAGCCGGCCTTCTCCTCTGCCTATGGACTTTCAAGCCTGTTCTCAATCCTTTTGTGGAGCATTCGGGCTCAGGGACCCGATCCCATCCAAAGGAGGACCCTCCCGGGCTGCACAGTGAACATTTGGGGGGCCCATTCCCTAGTTCCTCCATTTTGGGGACAGGCTTTGCCTCTTCTGGAATGGGCGTGGGTCACCAAAGATCACTGGGTGCTAGTCCCCATTCAGCATGGCTATGGCCTGGAATGCAAAGAGCTGATCCCAGCCTCTTGTGTCTTCTCCCCTTGTGGGTCTGCGAACAGGGCTGCTGTGCAGATCACCTTGGACAAGTTGCTTCTCCAGAGGGCAGTGGTGTCCATTCCCCAAGATGATCAGGGCAGGTATTCCATCTGTTTCATGGTGGTAGACATGGAAGGAACATTCCAGCCCATTCTGAACCTCAAGTGTGTCAATGAGCGCTTGCACGCCATGTATTTCTGGATGGAAACCTTTTGCTATCCAGGATTCAGCCAGTGCGCAGAGGGAGTTCCCGGCATCTCTGGTTTTGGCCAAGATGTATTTTCATATCCCAATCTGGGGGATCAGCAAGTATCTGTGTTTTGTCATGCTTGGCTCTCACCTTCAGTTCACCACCCTTCCATTCGGACTCTCCACTGCTCGAAGGATGCTTTCCAAGGTCTTGGTGGTGGTGTCTGTGGCACCAAGAGAATTGTATGCAATCACATCTGGCCTACTGGCTCATCTGAGCCCATTCTCCTTCAGATATTGGGTCCTTTCTGTTGAGCCTCAGCTGGGTAATCATTTGGAGAAGAGCCAGTTGTTGCCTTCCTGATTCCTAGAGTTCCTGGGAGCATATTTTCAATACTCGAGTGTGCGAAGTCTTTCTGCCAGTGGAAAAAGTAAAGGCTGTTTGATTGCCTAGTGTTTTGGTTTGCAGCAGGCCCCCAGAGTCCAGGTTGATCTTCATCAGCAGTTCGACCGTGGGTTCCTGCTCTTAATGATGGTGAAGGCCAGCTGCAGTGGTGGCAGCAGCGTAGTCTTCTGAGGAAGGGTAAGCCGCTGGACGATTAATCTTGCTGGCAATGAATGCCAATCTCTTGGGCTGGGGAGCCCATTGCCAAGGCAAACGGCCCATGGCCTTTGCAACCGCAGAGACACGGTGTGGTCCATCAGCTGCCTTAAGGTGAGGGCCATTAGACTGGCTCTTCTGTGGTTCTGGCCCCCGCTCATGGATCAGGTGATTCGAGTGTTCTTGGAGAATGCTGTGATAGTGGCTTATGTCAAATCGGCAAGGCAGCATGAAGAGTGCTGAGGTAGCCCTCGAGGTGGCTCTCTTGTCTGCCTGGGTGGTGAAGAACCTCTTAGATTGTCAGCTCTGCACATTGCCGGGATAGATACTGTGGAAACAGAATTTCTCAGCTGGCACTCTCTGGTTCCAGGAGAGTGGGGAGTTGAGTCAGGAGGCTTCAGTTGTTTCTGCTCTTCTGGGGTTGTTCACCTCAAGATTAATTAACTTCAGGGCTTTAACTATTCCTGGTGATGATAACCTGTTGAGCCTGAAAGTAACTTTGAACACCCTTCCCCCTTTAATAGGTTTAAGAGCCTAAAAAGTTAAGATTATGCCAGGGGTGGGAGGGAAAGCGTAGTTACTCACCTGTAACAGGTGTTCTCCAGGAGCAGCAGGAATCAGTCCTCACTTATGGGTGACGTCGGCGCCGACGGAGCCCTCGCGGAGCAATTTTCCCCAGCTTTCAAAGAAAGCCTTTGGGAATTGCAGCGCGCATGCGCGGTCCCCTTCCCGCCCAAGGGTGCCATCTTAGCCAGTCAGATGACATAGCTAAAAAGACAGCATAAAAATTTGCAAAAAAACTAAAGCAGACGATTGCAACTCCACGGGGAGGAGGGAGGGTTGTGAGGACTGATTCCTGCTGCTCCTGGAGAACACCTGTTACAGGTGAGTAACTACGCTTTCTCCAGGACCAAGCAGGAAGTCAGTCCTCACTTATGGGACTCCCAAGCTCAAGGCTACCGGAGCCCCTAAGCACAAAAATGAGCTCCCTCTAGCTCAGCAGCACAGAAGGAAAGAATCTTCGCTGAATTATTACCCACCGGTAGCCCACATCCGGGATGGAGGGTAGGAGTTGCTCAGACCTCAAAGAGATTACGGAGGACTGCCTGTCCGAAAGCACTGTCCCTGCGGGACTCCCTCTCGAGACAGTAATGGACCGCAAAAGTCTGGCTCGAAGACCAAGTAGCGGCCCGGCAGATGTCTGCCAGCGGAACAGAGCGGAGGTAAGCCACTGACGTAGCCTTTGCCCGAATGCAATGAGCCGTGACTCGACCTTCCAAGGAGAGTCCGGCTGCCCCATAAGCCCAAGAGATACAGTCCGCAACCCAGATGGACAGAGTACGCTTGGAGACCGGGAGCCCCAATTTATTGGGGTCAAAAGACACAAAAAGCTGAGAAGCCTTACGGTGCTCCCGCGTACGGTCAAGGTAGAAGTTCAAAGCCCTTCTACAGTCCAGGGTATGGAGGACCGTTTCAGCTCGGCTGGAGTGTGGTCTGGGAAAGAAGGTTGGAAGTACCACCTCCTGATTGATGTGAAAGGGGGAGACCACTTTTGGAAGAAATTTTGGGTGAGTCCGTAGGACTACCCTATTTTTGTAGAACCGAGTGTAAGGGGGATCAGACACAAGGGCCTGCAATTCACTTACGCGTCTAGCGGAAGTGAGGGCTATCAAGAACAGTGTTTTCCAAGAAAGAAAACGAAGAGAACAGGTAGCCATAGGTTCAAAAGGCGGACAGGTGATCCGCTGTAAAACCACATTCAGGTCCCAGTCAGGCGCTGGCGGGCGCAGAGGTGGTTTAAGTAGAAGGAGACCTCGGAGAAACCTCGCTACGAGAGGGTCATTGGAGAGAGGTCTGCCGTCCACCGGCACATGATGTGCTGAAAGAGCACTGAGGTGAACTTTGACGGAGTTGGACTTAAGTCCCAGATTAGAGAGGTAAAGCAAGTACTGCAAGACCACCGACACCGGGCAGGAGAAGGGATCCTGAGACTGTCGGGTACACCAAACGGAAAAACGACGCCATTTAAGGGCGTAGCATTTTCGGGTAGAAGGTCGTCGCGAAGCTAGGACGACCTCCTCCACCTCTGCCGGCAGGAGAAGGGGAGCAAGGACTACCCTCTCAGCAGCCAGGCCATTAGGTTGAGAGACCTGAGGTTGGGGTGTAGCAGAGACCCCTGATCCTGAGTGAGGAGATCCGGTTGAAACCCCAGGGGGAGTGGATCCTCCACCGCTAATTGCAGCAGGAGCGGAAACCATGGCTGTCTGGGCCAGCGAGGGGCCACCAGGATCATGAAGGCTTTGTCTCGGAGAACCTTGAAAAGAGTCCGAGAGACTAGCGGGATGGGAGGGAAAGCGTACAGAAGGCTCCCCGACCATGAGAGTAGAAACGCGTCCGCCGCAACCCGAAGGGGGTGTGGCTGACGAGAGCAGAAGCGAGGAAGTTGCCGGTTGTGAGGACTGGCAAAGAGATCCACCGTGGGGAGGCCCCATTTTAGAAAGAGCTTCTGAACTATCAAGGGATCCAGACGCCACTCGTGCGGCTGAAGGATCCTGCTGAGTTTGTCCGCCAGGCAATTCTCTTGGCCTGGGAGATAAACCGCCTTGAGGAGAACGCCGTGACTGACGGCCCAAGAGCAGAGCTTCTGTGCCTCCCGGCAGAGGAGGAAGGAGCCCGTGCCCCCCTGCTTGTTCACGTAGAACATGGCAACTTGATTGTCCGTCTGGACAAGGACGGACTGGTGAGAAGTCAGGTGGGAGAAGGCCCTGAGAGCCAGGCGGATCGCCCTGAGCTCCAGGAAGTTGATCTGCTGAGCAGACTCCCACGTGGTCCAGAGGCCCTGAGTACGAGCCCCTTGGCAATGCGCTCCCCAGCCCAGGAGGGATGCATCTGTAGTCAGCACCCGGGTCGGCTGAGGTGACTGGAAAGGCATGCCGAATATCAGGTTCGGCCGCTGAAGCCACCACCGGAGAGACGAGATCAGCGGCTCGGAGACGCGCACTAGGTCTGCTAGGCCGCCTGTGGCTTGTCGCCACTGCTGGCGGAGACACCATTGAGCAGGCCGCATGTTCAGGCGGGCATTGGGGGTCACATGGACGGTGGAAGCCATATGGCCGAGTAGTCTCAGGAAGCGCCTGGCGGAGACCAGGGGCTGGCTGCGAAAACGGTCGGCTAGGTCCATGAGCCGTTGAGCCCTGTCGAGCGGTAGGTACGCTCGTGCCTGAGGAGTGTGCAGCCTTGCGCCGATGAACTCGAGATCCTGTGAGGGGAGCAAAGTGGACTTTGCGAAGTTTATAACAAAGCCCAAGTACTGCAGAAGAGTCACCGTGCGGCGCGTGGCGTTGGTGACCTCCAGAGCGGACGCTGCTCTGATGAGCCAGTCGTCGAGGTACGGAAAGACATAGAGGCCGTGAAGCCTGAGATGGGCCGCCACCACCGCGAGACATTTTGTGAAGACTCGCGGTGCGGAGGACAGGCCAAAGGGCAGTACTCTGTACTGGTAATGATTTCCTGCCACCACAAACCGTAGGTATTGGCGGTGGCTTGGGTGGATGAGGATGTGCGTGTAGGCATCCTTTAGATCCAAGGAGCATAGCCAATCTCCCCGCTGGAGGTAGGGCAGAAGGATTCCAAGGGTAAGCATCTTGAACTTCTCCCGCACGAGGAACTTGTTGAGGTTGCGCAAGTCCAGGATGGGTCTGAGGCCTCCTGTTCTTTTTGGTATTGGAAAATACCGGGAATAAAAGCCTTGACCTTTCAGGTGGTGGGGCACCGGTTCCACCGCCTGTTCCTGTAGAAGACCTGCTAACTCCTGAAGGAGTAGTTCCCTGTGCAGAGGGGGTCGTGGAGGTTCTCCCGGAAAATAGGAGGGAGGGACCTGGTGGAAGTGGAGAAGATAGCCTTCTCGCACGACTTGAAGCACCCAGGCATCTGAGGTGATGCTGGACCACCTGTGGGCGAAGTGAACCAGCCGGCCTCCGGTGCTGGGAGGAACCAGCGGGGGTGGAGAGGCTATGCTTAAGGAGTCAAAAACCTCCACCCTGCGGAGCAGGGGCTGGTGGTGCAGGCTTGGGGGCTTGCTGCCTACGGGACCCGTTACCCCGTCCCTTGGCCTGCTGGCCCTTTTGGGGAGCTGGAGGGGCCTGATAGTGGGGATACTGTTTGTAGGTAGCCGCCTTCCTCGGGTAAAAGGACTTCTTTCCCGAGCCCTTCTTTTTCTGGGAAGGGGCGGAGGTCTTCCTAGAAAGCCTAGTCCTGGTGAGAGTCTCCGTCTCAATTTGTGCAGCCTTATCAGCCATGGGCTTGCCAAAGAGGTTTTTGCCTCGGCAGGGGACATCGACCAACTTGTCCTGCACCCAGGGCTCAAGGTCAGACGACTGAAGCCAAGCCTGTCGGCGGGCACCGATGCCAGCTGCGGCCACTCGAGCCGACGCTTCAAAGCCATCATAGGCTGCTCGGGACATGAATTTTGAGCATTCCCGAATGCCAGTGGACAAGGCCAGGAACCTCCGCAAGGGTTCCTCGGACAAACCAGCGGAGAAGCCGGCTAGCTCTTTAGCCAGGTCTCGGAGATACATGCCCATGTATAGCTGGTGGGTCTGGACACGACATGCGAGCATAGAGCCCTGGAAACACTTCTTACCAAGGCCATCCAGGTTACGGGCCTCCCTGCCAGGAGGCACCGAGGAGTGCATCTTCTGGCTCTTAAGACGATGCATGGCCGATTCCACTACCATGGAATGGTGTGGTAGCTGTGCTTTTTGGAAGCCAGGGCTCTTGCGGACTCGATAGATAGAATCGACCCGCTTGCTCAGGACCGGCGAGGTGGCCGGACTCTCCCACATGCGGAAGAGTAGTCGTTCCAGCATGGGAGGAACCGGTACAGTAAAGTGTTCCCTGGCGGGAGAGTCATACTGGAGGGCGTCGAGCTCTTCGGCTCGAGGCTCCTCCTCGGGGTCCGCAGGGAAGGCCAAAGCCTTGGCCATATCCCTGACGAAGTCCGAGAACCGGGCATCCTCCGGGGGGGACTGTTTCCGAGGTTCGTACTCAGGTGAGTCCGAGGGGACACACCGAGTCCGAAAAGAATCAGGCGACTCTTCCTCTTCAGACTCCCAGACCGACTCCGACGAGGACTCGTTGGGGTCGGCCCGGGCAGGGCGCGGCGCCTGCCGCCCCGACGCCGAGGGACCTCGGTCCCGAACGGGAGGCCGAGGGTGACCTCGACCGAGGATCGACTCGAGTTCGCATCGACTCGAGGATCGGCTCGGTCTCCGGGGTCGACTTGGACGTCGACGTCCCGGCGGTCGGGGCAGCGGCGCCAGCGAAGCCAGCGAGCAGTGCCCGCTGCTGGTCCATGAAGGCAGACAGTCTGCTCTCCAAGGCCGTCAACCTGAGTCCGAGCTCAGGTGACCCAGCAGCCCCCGACTCGGGCCCCGACGGCGTCGGGCCCGACGTCGGCTGTCGCGGAGGCGAGTCCAGAAGGACCACAGGACTTACCCGAGCAGGCAGCTCCGACTCCAGGCGAGGTCGCTTCGTGAGGTGCTCCTTCTCCAAGGACCCGGGGCGGCTATCGGGGCTATGCGACCTGGCCCTCGCGGAGCCAGGAGCGTCCACCGACGCCGCCCTCGCGGGTTTCACCTTCCGTCGATGGTCCCCGGAGGGAGAACCCCTGTCGGAGGAACTCCGGCGACGGTCCGAGCTGGAACCCCTGGACGCGGAGGCCTCCGACGAGGTCCGGGTACGGCTGGGGTCAGCGAAGATTCTATCCCGCTGATGCCGCCGACTTCTCAACGCTTTGGAGGAAAGTTTGCCACAAGGCCCACAGATCATTTCCTCATGATCCGGGCCCAGGACATCGGAGGCAATTGTCGTGTGTGTCAGTTAGTGACATATTTCGGTCACACTGACCACACCGCTTGAAACCACTGGCAGCCATCGGGGGAAAAAGGGCCCCGGCGAGGTCAAAGGACCGGGCTGCCAGGGAAAAACCGAAACGAAAACTGACCAAGTCAGAAAAACCGAAAAAGAAGGAGAGGACTCGGGACCGGCGTCGCGAGTCCGGGCGGGAAAAAGACCGGCGTCGAACCGAAAGAAAAAAGAATAATTATGAAGGAAAATCAACTTTTTCGCGGGGACACGACGGGTACGTCTGTAGGGCTCCGCGGAAAAAAGAAGACTGGCTAAGATGGCACCCTTGGGCGGGAAGGGGACCGCGCATGCGCGCTGCAATTCCCAAAGGCTTTCTTTGAAAGCTGGGGAAAATTGCTCCGCGAGGGCTCCGTCGGCGCCGACGTCACCCATAAGTGAGGACTGACTTCCTGCTTGGTCCTGGAGAACTAACACTTAGTAAAGGCTGGCTTGTTACACAGGTCCAAGACCTGTGCTTCTAAGGAAATCTGTTAACAGTTTCCTGAGTGAGTCACACAGCCCTTGGTTTGATAGAGGGAGCCTTTCAAATTGCCCCTTTCACTTGGCTTTAACACCTATTTTAAAACAAATTCCCAGATTTCTTGCCTCCAAGTAGAAGGCCACTTTGTAAAGGTATCTAGAGACAATTTCTTTCTTTCAACTCAAAGAATATTTTGCCCTATTCTTCTTTCTATGCTAAGCTATACTCTAATTTGATTTAATTTAAAAGCTCTCTGCTGATACTAGGTCCTGACTGTTTTAAATTTAAGCTAAGAGCTCTCTGCTGGTTTTAAAAGTACACTAAAAGCTCTCTGTTGAGTTTTAAATTTAAACTAAAAACTGTCTGCTGATACTAGGTCCCAACCGAGTTAAATCTGTTTATTTTAGAATCCAGTGTATTTGTAATCCGTTTTAACCCAAAGAATTCCCTTTTCGCCATGATTTAGAGAAGTAAATACTTACAAGTGCAGATTTCTTTCCAGCAGTAGCAGTCCCTTTAGGTAGTCCTTCAAGAATTCTGAGCTGCCAGCTCTGTCTTGCCAAGATCCTTACCTATCTTTTTCTGAGGAGAGGCTGTTTCCATTCGGTCTGTACCTTCCTTCTTCCCTGAAGTGATTTCTTCATTTCATGTGAACGAAGTGGTTTGACTTTCCTTCTCCTTTACAGAAAAGTGCCGGGGGAATGGAAGGATCTTTGCCTTGTGGATGTCCAGAAGATGCTTCTCTGGTTCTTGGAGGTTATAAATTCTTTTTGTAAGTCAGACCATCTTGCTGTGCTGTTCTGCAGGCCAGGGCCGGATTTACCTATACGCCATGTACGCCATGGCGTAGGGCCAACAGCTGGCAAGGGCCCACCCACCGCAGGGCTTCAGAGGGAGCAGGGTAAGCTCGCGTGAGGCCCCGGCTCCCTCTGTACAGCCGCCAGCGTGAAGAGCCTTTTCTTTCACGCTGGCGGCTGTATCTGTAAAGCCGCGATTGCTGGGAAAGGTTAAAGGCAATGCCCTTTAACCTTTCCCAGTATTCGCGGCTTCACAGATACAGCCGCCAGCGTGAAGGAAAAGGCTCTTCACGCTGGCGGCTGTACAGAGGGAGCCGGGGCCTCGCGCGAGCTTACCCGGCTCCCTCTGAAGCCTCTCAGACAGCCGCGGTGCTGGTCGAGGGGGCCAAGGACTGCATGGGCTGTGATGGGGGGGGGGACACCTGGACCCGAAATGGGCTGGGGGGGGACCTGGACCGGAAAAGGGCTAGGGGGGAGGACTTGGACTGGAAAGAAATGGGCTGTGATATGGGGGGGGGGGAACCTGAACTGTAAAAGGGCTATGGGGGGGGGACTTGGACTGGAAATGGGTTGTGATGGGGGGGGGGACCTGGACCTGGACCGGAAAAGGGCTTTGGGGGGGGGGGACTTGGACTGGAAATGGGTTGTGATGGGGGGGGGGGAACTAGGACTGCAAATGGGCTGTGATGGTGCAGGGGGACTCGGACTGCAAATGGGATGTGATGGTGGGGGCTAGGACTGGAAATGGCCTGTGATGTGAAGGCTAGCACTGGAAATGGGCTGATGAAGAGCTAGAATAGGACTGGAAATGGGCTGATGTGGGGCATGGGAGAATGGGACTAGAAGGGAGTGGATGCTGGGTGGGCCTAGAACTATAAGGGAACTGATTTTGGGGGAGGACTAGAATGGATGGGGAATGAGAATGGAGAGGGGAAAAATATTTTGTGTGGAAGAAAAGTCTATGATGGGCTGGGTATTGGGAGAGTAAGAGGGGCTTGAGAATGGAAGGGTGAAATTTAAATGGATGATAAAGGAATAAGGAAAGAATTGGGGGAAAGAGCAAAAGGGAAACAATCAGTATGTTAAAGCAGAAATAGAGAGAGAATGGAAAACATCTAAAAGAGAAGAAAGGACAAATGGATAGCTAGCAGAAGACACGAAGAAACCAGTGACTGGAGCAATTGCAACTGAAAAAATGCCCAAACAGAAGGTAGAAAAATACTTTTTATTTTGAATTTATTAACTGGAATGTGTCTTTTTTTAATGTATTTCTTGAATTCCGATGCTGATTTTGTCCCTATTGCCTCTTTATGTCAGGCAATTCTATACATCTATTGCCATTTCTGTTTTGGTAAGTTGATCTCGTTTTTATTTTTTCTGGGGGCCCACAATTTTTGTTGGCGTAGGGCCTCACTCAAGGTAAATCCGGCCCTGCTGTAGGCCCAAGTAAGGTGGCACAGTGGCTAAGTCTGCATTGGGGCACTGGATTAAGGAGGCCATTGCCTCACTGGGTCTGTTGTGGAACCAACCTGTTCCAGAGGGTTTGTGTGCCCATTCTACCTGAGCGCTAGCATCCTTGTGGGTGGAGCAGAGCTCGGTAGCCCCTGCGGATATTTGATGGGGGCAACGTGGGTATCGTTTTCCACTTTTGTCAAGCATTTCTGCTTGGTTGTCCATACTAGGGCAGATACGGCCTTTAGCTCAAAGATTTTGCATCCTGCTGTCTTCTTCCCGCCTAGTGGAGGCGTAGCTTTAGTATGTCCCACTTGTCTGCTCTAGTCTAGCAGGACGATATGGAAGGTGATATTTTACTTACCAGATAATGCCTTTTCCTTGAGTCCTGCTTGACCAGTCCAGGGCCCACCCTTGGAACTGTTGGCTCTGTTCTTCTACGGTGATACCCTTGGTCCATTAGGTTTATACTGTATATTTGGCTCTGTGGGTTCATCTTCTATGAGCTGCCTTCTCTTTATGCTTTCTGTACATAGTTCTCTACTGTTTACTTGCTCATTGTTGCCCATGTTGAGATTGTTTTGAGATCTGCTATGTTCTCCCATATGTTTTGGGATGGATACTGAAGAGACCTCTGGTGGCTGAGGCATATAGAGGCATGAGAGTGATGTCATTGAAACCTGGGCTTTTCATTGGTTCTTTGTCTCCACCACCCTGCTGGTAGGGGAACACAACCCACTTGTCTACCAGGACTCAAGGAAAGGACGTTAACTGGTAAGTAAAATGTCACCACCTTTTACTAGTTTTTTTCCAGATAAGTTTCATTCCATTCCATTCCAATCCAATGAATTTTCAGAGTTATTTTCCCCTGCCTAGACAGACAGTGCACAAATATTTTTGACCCCTTTTGTATAATTCTTTCCAACTTCCATTGGGATGGAAAGAGAAATAAAAGATTACAAGGAAAAAAATATATTCTTTCTTTAATTCTTAAAAGGTTATGGCTGGCATTCGAGTTTCAAAATATTCTTCCACCCTTGTGAGTATTTGTAAGCGCTGTATGACTGTAGCATGGAAGTTTATAGATTAATGGATGTTTCTGAGCAGTGGCTAGCTGTATATCAAGAGTTCCCAAACAGACTATTGCAGAAGGCCCCCAGAGCAGGAGGACCCACCTCAGAAGACACGGGAGCAGATATAAATGGCCCCTCTCCTTCTTGGGGCCTCTTACACCACAGGAGCTGCTTGGGTGGATTTTACACCACAGCTTCCAAGTGAAATAATAAGAAAAAAGGTAGAGTATGGAAAGGCATAATAATTTCCAGGCTACAGTATAGCACAAAACAGAAAACAAATGCCAAAGCCTGCAAACTGATTTACCTGCACAATTTTTAGTGAATGCATTTTGGGCCCAAAACCTATCATTTTGAGGCACACGTACTCCACAGAAAAGGACTGCACAAGGAAAATCTGGTGCAAAACATCTGTGCAGTGCCCAGTAGAAGAGCTACATTTAAGAGTCGGACAAAAGTCGCTCAGTGCAGTAAATAATTATTTAACAACTCTAGTAATAAGTATTTGCTTCTGAAATAGTTTCTTATGGCAGCACCACCCTGCAGTTTCTCCTCTGAAGGCCTTAAATTTCTCTGGAAGCTCAGGTAAGATTTTGACAGCCTTTTCGAGACAACTTTCTCTTTCAATAAACTTTTTTTATTGACAGAACAACTGTGCTCACAGACATCTATGTCGGCGTAAACATTTTTTATTGCTATTAGAAAGAAAAAAAAAGAGCGACAGCTCAGTAGGTGTACATTGCTCAAAGGAGGATCACTCCCATAATGACCTGACTACAAAGGTACTGAAACGAAAAACTTCAGAAGTATGCAGGAAGGAAAACATTTGAAATTAAAATGATCAAATGCTGCCAACGTGACAGAAAAGGACTCAATAGAGGCATTGGCTCTCCTACCCATTATTTATTTATATAAAACATTTGTTATACCGCCATTGGCACAATAAATGGCATCATAGTGGTTTACAATCAGATCAATGGTTATCAGAACGCAAAAACACCCTCCCCCCGTCCCCGACAAATAGATACAATATGATATGAGGGAGAATAGCACACAGTCATTCAAAAACCAATTAAGCAGAAAACAATAGTGAGGGATATGAGGTACAAGAACCAAATCACTGTCAGATAAAAGCTGCATAGGATTTCTGGAAAAACCAGGTCTTAAATATTCTCTTGAACATCTGATGGGACGATTCAGAATGAATATCTGGAGGGAGCGAATTCCAGAGGGTGGGGACGTTATATGCAAAGGTTGCTGACCGGATCCATTCATGTCGGAGTTGCTTATACTGTACATAGGAACCACTAATAACTGGGCCTGAGATGAGTAGAGGGAATGGGAAGGAACATATGGAATAAGACATGCCGACAGATAAAGTGGAAGTCCAGAGTAGAAGACTCTGTGGGCAGCATCAAAATTTTAAATTTGATGCGACTGGAAGTGGCCATTGTTCATTAACTAGAAGGGGTGTAACGTGATCAAAACACCCTGTATTATGGAGCTGTTTCACAGATGTATTCTTTATAAGCTGCAATCGTCAAATCGCATATTGAGGAGTACCCAACTAGGAGTGCGTTGCAGTAATCAAGGCATCATAGAACCAGGGTATGAATCAATAGCCTTAAAGCTTGAACGTTCAGTAGAGACTTTAGAGATCTAACCAGCCTATCAGATATAAGGTCTTTGAGCTGTAACGTGTTGCTTTCTCATTACCTCTACCTGCATGCAGACAGCCTAAGACCTAGATGAGTTTGTACTATTTAAACCCACTGTAACTCCATTGTTTTTTTCAGGGACCTGATGAGGAGAACTCTCAAAAGCTTGTCTATAATAGAATAAGTTAGTCCAATCAAAAAGGTATCGCCTACAACTTGTTTGCTAACCTTCTTTTCCACATGTCCAATTGGACTGACACAGCAATTACAATTGCCACAGTGAAATATGAATGCTAATAATCCACCCAATTTAGAAAAAATGAATTGATTAAAGCAGAGGTTCCCAAACATTTTGGTTGTGTGGCGCTCTTTGTAATCTCCAAAAGGTTCAGGGACCCTAGTTCATCTTCACCTCTCTTCCCGAATCCTCCCTCAGTGCCAAAACTGTTCCCCCTAACCCTCTCTATTACCCTTCCCCTTTCCTGTGTCCACCAGTCTCACCAGTCCCCCTTCTCCGCCCAATCTGTCTCTTTTTCTTCCATGCCCCAGCCAGTCTCCACCATCATCATCTCTTCTCCCCCCCCCCCCCCCCATCGTTTCTGTCTCCTACAGATCTCCATGGATCCACAGACCAGAAATTGGGAGCCAGTTGATTAGCCCAATGCACTGGCTTGGGAACCCAGAGACCAGGGTTCAGTTCCCACCAGCACTCCTTGTGGCCTTGGGCAAGTCACTTAACCCTCCATTGCTCAGAAAAAATCCAAGTTATCAATGTCCCTGTTTAATGTACATTCCCAAGTTTAAGTTACAATGTAAACCGCTTTGATTGAAATGATAAAGCAGTATAAAAAAACCTGTTAAATAAATAAAGTAACTAGATCATTTTTTTTTCTCCAAATAAGAACTAAGGACAGCCAAAGCTAACTCTGTTAAGGAGTTTTATCCTATAAATAGTCAAGCTTTTAAAAGGGTAGTGTTATAACAGGTTGCCAAGATAAAGTGGGAAAGATACCAATTGTATACCTATGAGTCTTTATAAAATACTAGGGCAGGAATCTCTCCTAGACTGAAGCCATGGAGATTTATAGCGCCCTAGGAGCTGATGTAAAGGTGCGCATGCGCAGTATATGTGGCTGCCTGTACGGTATAAAGATTGCGCATATTTTCTGACTCTGCCCCCAGAACATGCACCCATGTACTCCCGGGGTAATTTTATATGTTTAGAAAATTAGTCCCGTTCCTTTGGGAGCTGGAATATATTCTTACAGCAAACTTGCTGGGCCAACTGGGCTTTTTCTGCTGCCATTTCCAAGGTTTACTCTGGTTAAAGTTGTTAGAAAAGATGATACATGATCAGGCTGAGGTCCTGGCCTAGAAACTGTACTTTTTATAGGGGACTAATAGTGATCTTTGCTTCAGAATAGTTATGTCTTTTCTTTATTTTTTTTCACGTGTTACTAATTGGTAATCTGAATTGTTTGTTCAAGGTTCCATTGATGTGCTCAGTTGAAACATGTATTAAAAATGTGCTTTTACTCAGGAGGAGGAGATGCAGAAGAAAAGAGATTAAACGCTAGCCTGGAAATCCTCTGGCTCCCTGCCATGTTCTCGGTGAACTTTAACTAGCCTCCCTTTACGGAACAGATTCGTGTACCGCAGGAGCTGTCTCTTTCTTTTTTACAGTTTTGGCATCCTGGCTTCCCTGTGTACATGGTTACACCATTATTAGATCAGAGGGTCACCGAGTCCAGCATTATATCTTTCTGTTGTTCCTGGTTATTACGGTATTTATAGAGCAACCTAAAAAACAAAACAGGGGAAGAGCAGACCCTCCAAGCCTCAAACTGATGTAACTTTAATCGCCCTATATTGTAGTACAATTTTTTTTTAGAAAGCTGATTTTCTCTTTTTATGGGGGGAGGCTAAAAATCTGCCAGGAAAGAGAAAGGTGGAGGAGGACCTCAAAGTTAAACCCTGTTATAAGGTGGCGGTTCCCCTAGCCAGTCCTTGCAAACCTTCCCCAAAAGTTTAGTAGTTCTAGCAATACGCCTAAAATAATGAGCAATTAAAGTCATGTCAGTTTGCGGTTCACCGACTTAGGGTGCCCTCTCTTCCCCCCCCCCCTCCCATTTAGATTTTTTTTTTTTACTTCTGGAGTAAAACTTTGGTCTGCAGGATTCTTTGATGTTTTCTCTATGGTGTAATTAAATTTCCCTTCCAGTGTCTTCTAATGCTAGTAACTCAAGTGGAAATAGGTAAAACCTGGACCTGAATCTCAGTAATGTAGGGAAGAACAACATGGCAGGGAAAAGCCTCTGGTGGTGCTAGTCTGCCGCGCCAGCAGGTTTCTTTCCCAGCAGAGAAAGACTGGTGGAGTCAACTTTTCAGTGCAGTGTATGTTTTTGAGTCAGTGCTGACTCCTGGAGACCCAGTAGCCCAGTCTCCCTCCCCCCCCCAACCCGGTTTTCTTGGCAAGGTGTGACCAGAAGTAGATTAGCAGGTCTTGACCACTAGGCTGCTATGCCACTCACTCTGGAGCCAGATCCCCCAGATCTAACTCGAGTATTGTCGTTGCTGGAAAAGAAACCTGGCCCAGATCTAACTTTGAGTCTAGCGCCTCAGGGGATATTTGCGCCGATCCCCATTTAAATCCCCGCTGCTAAATAGGTAAAAGCCAGATTCTCCATGGATCTGATATAAGATAGTATAAACTAAATCTAGAAGATCTAGTTTTTACCCAGACCCATGTGAACTACTTTTTCAGCAAATGTAAGCCCCGGGTTGCCTTTATCACTTTTGGATATCCTTTCTGAAGGGTGAGGGCCCAAAACTCAACCCCATGCTCCAGGTTTGGTGTGACAGACGTCTCATTCAGCAAAAGCATAATATCCTTCTTCCTTGCTTCCATGCTCCTGAGTTTAATGCATGCCAACGTGCTCAGTTGTGGCTGCTGCTTTCTTGCACTCTTTCTCAGATTGTTTCCAGCTACTATCCCCCAGGTCCCTTTTCTGGTGAGTGTTTGGCAAGGAATATCCCATCCAAAGGATTTTGCACCTGTCAGTTGTGCCCCAAATGCACCGTCCTATGCTTATCCACATTAAATCTCGTCTCTGCATTTGTATGAAGAGTCTGACCTTCTGTAAACACACAGCAGGATATTCTGATGTTTGCAGCCTGTTTGCAAGCACATTACTGTTTTATTTCTACTTTCATGTCATTAATGAAAAATATGAAATAGCAAAAACCCAGTATCTCGTACGGATTCATTGTGGGTCTCCTGAAAGCCCAGTTGACTGGGGGGAATTTCACAGGACAGGTTTGAGAAGCTCTGCGTTAGCCATATCCAAACATAACTGTATTCACCTTCCTTTTGTCCATGGAGGTTGTAGATCATTTTCAAGAATGTCCTGCAGTTGGAATCTAGTTTGCAAATACTATAGGTTGCTGCAGGCGTCCTGTGTTCCAGGGGTAAAGCTCTCTGTGTTCTTTGGAGAGTTCTGGCTGAACATCCTGGGCTGACTGAGAGCTTTGCTGCTGCTGGTGGCTGGGCAAGTTCCAGGCATTGCTTTCCAGTAATCACGTGATGGATCTTTTAAAGGTTTCACAGTTGGAAGGCATGAAGAAAGTGGTTATTTTAGGTTGCAGATAATGGCTTTCTTTACCTTACAGCTATCCCAAACCATGGCTGCCTGTGCAGTCCCCCAACCCTGTTCACACTTATTTAGCTGCAGATCACAACCATCAAGCCTGTTTTTTTGAGGCTGTTGTCTAGGCCAGTGGCTCTCTATCCTTTCAGTCCAAACCAGTCTGGCTTTCAAATATCCATAAACTGCATGAATGAGAGATTTTCTGTAGAAAGAGAAATTAGACTTACCTGCTAATTGGTGTTCCTTGAGGAACTCCAGTCCAGTCCCGCACCTCTGGGTAGTGTACTTCTTCCAGCAGCTTGGAGACTGAACAGGTCATCTTTTTGATGAAACGTGTACATATGCAGCTGGCACCGCCAACCAGCCCCAGTACCTATTGACAAAGCAGACTCAGAGGAGCAACAAATAAGTAGTTAAACATGCAACAAACACTTCTATGTCTAAATAAACTAGTACCCCCTCCGTCCCCTGGGAAGGTTACCCCATCTCCTCCTCCAGGATGGGGAGGCCTACCTGTTGAGCAACTGAGCAACTCCAACCAGCGGGGAGCGAGCAACTGACAGCTCTTCTGGTCCGTCCGTCCCCAAACCCAAACGCTGACTACACCCCCCTCCCTGGCTCCCCCTGGCTGCTTCCTCCACCAAGGGAACCAACTTCAGGACCGGGGTATGAATAGATTCTCCAGGACCAAGCAGGAAGTCAGTCCTCACATATGGGTGACGTCGGCACTGACGGAGCCCCCATGCGGAGCATTTCCCCAGCTTTCAAAGAAAGCCTTTGGGAATGCAGGCACGCATGCGCGGTCCCCTTCCCGCCCAAAGGTGCCATCTTGCTCAGTCTCCTTTTTTCTGCGGAACCCTACGGACGCCTGTCCTTGTCACCCGTGGAAAAAGTTGATCTTTCTGCATTGGGTCAAGTATTTTTCTTTGGTTCGACGTTGGTTCTTTTCCCGCCTGTACTCGGTACACCGGAGCCGAGCCTGGATCTCTGTTTTCGGTTTTTGTCCTTAGAGACTGCATTCACGCCTTTTTTCTTTTCCCTGGCAGCCCAATTTTTTGATCTTGCAGGGGCCCTTTTTCCCCCTATGGCTGCCAGTGGCTTTAAGAAGTGTGATCGGTGTAAGAAACTGATGTCTCTCACCGACACACACGACTGCTGCCTCCGGTGCCTGGGGCCAGACCATGATTCTACGGTCTGTAGCCCCTGTGGCAAAATATCATCCAAGGCATTGCGGAGCCGTCAGCACCAGCGTGAGAGGATCTTCTCCGAGTCTGCCTCTGGACGGGTCCGGACTTCGTCAGAGGCCTCGACGTCTCGGGAGTCTGACCCCGAGCATCGTCGGGGCTCCTCTGAGAGGGAGTCCCCCTCGAGGGAGCACCGAAGGAAGAAGAAACCCACGAGGGCGGTGTCAGTGGACGCTCTTGGCTCTAGGGCCAGGTTGCATAGCCCTGATCGCCGTCCCGGGTCTTCGGAGTCGGAGAGGCCTGCAAAGCATCCTCGTGTGGAGTCGGAGGCCCCGAGTCACGTGAGTACTGTTGTCCTCGTGGACTCTCCTCCGGGGGAGCCACTGTCGGGGCCCGAGTCGGAGGCTGCTGGGTCTCCTGAGCTCGGACTCAGGTTGATGGCCTTGGAGAGCAAATTGTCTGCCTTCATGGAACAGCAGTGGGTGCTGATCGCCAGTCTCACCGGCGCATCTGCCCCGACCACTGGGACATCGACGTCCAAGTCGACCCCGGAGGCCGAGCCGATCCTCGAGACCATGCAAACTTGAGTCGATCCTCGGCCGCGGTCACCCTTGGCCTCCCGTTCGGGACCGAGGTCGACGCCGGTTCCCTCAGCGTCGGGGCGGATGGCGTCAGTGCCCGCTCACTCGGAGCCGCTCGATTCTTCCTCGGAGGAATCGGCATGGGAGACGGAGGAGCAGGAGTCTCCTGACACCTTCCGGACTCGGTGCGTCCCTTCGGACGCACCGGGATCCGAGCCTCGGACAAGGTCCCCCCCGGAGGATACTAGGTTCTCGGATTTCGTGCAGGACATGGCCAAAGCACTGGCATTCCCGGCGGATCCAGGAGGAGGAGCCTCAAGCCAAGGAGCTCGAGGCTCTGCAGTATAACTCTCCTCCCAAGGAGGCCTTTACTGTCCCGGTTCCTCCGATGCTGGAGCGGTTGCTCTTCCGCATATGGGAAGCGCCGGCCTCGATGCCGGTTCTAAGCAAGCGGGTTGATTCCATCTATCGAGTCTGCAAGAGCCCCGGGTTCCAAAAGGCACAGCTACCGCACCACTCCATGGTTGTGGAATCGGCCCTGCATCGACTGAAGAGTCAGAAGATGCACTCCTCGGTGCCCCCCGGCAGGGAGGCCCGGAACCTGGATGCCCTCGGTAGAAAGTGCTTCCAGCGCTCTATGCTTGCTTGCCGTGTCCAGACCTACCAGCTGTACATGGGCATGTACCTTCGGGACCTGGCAAAGGAGATTGCCGGGTTCTCTGCTGGTTTGCCCGAGGAACCTTTGCAGAGGTTCAAGGCCTTGTCTTCTGGTATTCGGGAGTGCTCGAAGTTTATATCTCAAGCAGCCTACGATGGATTTGAGGCTTCTGCCCGGGTAGCAGGGGCCGGCATCGGTGCACGCCGCCAGGCCTGGCTATAATCCTCGGACCTCGAGCCATGAGTTCAGGACAAGTTGGTCGATGTCCCTTGCCGAGGTGAAAACCTCTTTGGCAAGCCCATGGCAGAAAAGGCTGCAGAACCTGAGACCGAGACTCTTACCCGGACGAGGCTGTCCAGAAAAACCTCTGCCCCTTCTCAGAAGAAGAAGGGCTCGGGGAAAAAGACCTTTTACCCGAGGAAGACTACTGCCTACAAAACCTACCCTCATTACCAGGCCTCTGTAGCTCCCCAACAGGGCCAGCAGGCCAAGGGGCAGGGTCATGGGCCCCGTAGGCAGAAGGCCTCCAAGCCTCCTACTCCGGCTCCTGCTCAGCAGGGAGGGGTTTTTTGACTATGCCAGCATAGCCTCTCCTCCTCTCCAGGGCACAGGAGGTCGGCTGACCCTGTATGCAGACAGGTGGCCAGCCATCACAGGGGATACGTGGGTGCTAAGTATCATCAAAAGGGGCTATCTGCTCCACTTCACCCAGATACCCCCCTCCTACTTTCCAGGGGAGCCTCCAAGGCCCCCTCTGCACAGAAACTTACTCCTGCAGGAGTTGGAAGGTCTGCTAAGGGACCAGGCGGTGGAACCGGTGCCTCACCACCTGGAAGGGCAAGGCTTCTACTCGAGGTACTTCCTGGTACCAAAAAGAACAGGAGACCTCAGACCCATCCTGGACCTGAGAAATCTGAACAAGTTTCTGGAGAGGGAAAAGTTCAAGATGCTTACCCTTGGAATCTTACTGCCCTACCTCCAGCAGGGAGATTGGCTATGCTCCTTAGACCTGAAGGATGCTTATACTCACATCCTCATCCATCCAAGTCACAGACAATTCCTCAGATTTGTGGTGGGAGGAAAGCACTTCCAGTACAGAGTGCTTCCTTTTGGCCTCACCTCCGCCCCCAGGGTTTTCACAAAATGCCTGGTGGTGGTTGCAGCCTATCTCAGGAACCAGGGGATCTTTGTGTTCCCTTACGTGGACGACTGGCTTATCAGGGGCCAGTCTCCACAAGAAGTCAGGCAGGCCACCTTCAGAACCATATCTCTGCTTCAACACCTGGGGTTCGTCATAAACCTCCCCAAGTCCACTTTAGTCCCCTCACAGGACGTGGAGTTTATAGGTGTGAGACTGGATACCATCCGTTTAAAGGCCTATTTGCCTGTGGACAGAGCTCACAGGCTAATAAGGTTGGCCGGCCAGTTTCAGGCGAACTCTCTGGTCTCGGCCAGGCACTTCCTCCGGCTCTTAGGTCACATGGCTTCTACAGTGCATGTCACGCCACATGCCCGGCTACACATGAGGCCGGCTCAGTGGCATCTCAGGGCACAGTGGCTGCAGGCCACAGGGAAACTGTCAGACAGAATAAGAGTGTCCAAACTCTTGGTGGACTCCTTACGCTGGTGGAGGCATCTCCCGAATCTGGTCAGGGGTCTTCCTTTCCAGGCCTCCCCACACATTCAGGTACTGACAACCGATGCTTCCCTGCAGGGCTGGGGAGCACACCGTCAAGGGGCCTGCACTCAGGGCCTGTGGTCTCCGTGGGAGGCCGCCCAGCAGATCAACCTGTTGGAATTGCGGGCCATTCGACTAGCCTTATGGACTTTCTCTCAGATCCTGTCTCACCAGTCTGTCCTGATTCAGACGGACAACCAGGTGGCTATGTTCTACGTCAACAAGCAGGGAGGCACAGGGTCCAGACTTCTGTGCCTGGAAGCACAAGCTCTCTGCTCCTGGGCTGTCAATCAGGGTATGACCCTCAAGGCGGTCTACCTCCCAGGCACTGTTCCCTCTAAGCTGTGCGCGTGTGCGCGCGTGCACACACCTCGCCGAGCGAGCACACATACTTTACAACAGAGCGCACAAAAATTACGGCTCTGATTCTGATAGAAAACAACACAGACATCTTAAAATTTAAAAGTTATGATTGTAATTACTAGAAATTTCCCGCTTCATTTAGTAATCGTCTATTTTCATTTAATTTGATTAAAATCAATGTGGTGTACATACTGTATTCTGACGTGTAGTCAAATTTTAAAGCATATAACTCTGAGTGTCGTTATGTGGCGCACAAAAATTTTACCTTCCTTCAAAAGCTGCACACAGCCTACAGAAAATTAGAGGGAACATTGCTCCCAGGCCAGGAAAACTACCTGGCGGACAGAATAAGCAGACTCCTGCAGCCTCAAGAGTGGCAGTTGGATCCTCTGGTGGTCCAACAGATCTTTCTGAAGTGGGGACTTCCGACCATGGATCTTTTTGCCAGTCCGCTGAACAGGCAACTACCCAGGTTCTGTTCCAGGCAACCGCATCCCTCGAGAACAGCACCAGATGCATTCCTGATCCCCTGGTCAGAGAGCCTGCTGTATGCTTTTCCTCCCACACCTCAGGTGGCCCGGACTCTATTCAAAATCCAGCAGGACCGGGCCACAGTGATCCTTATAGCCCCCAGGTGGCCCAGGCAGCCATTGTTTCCTCTTCTTCTGCAGTTAGCAGTGGATACTCCACTTCCCCTGGGGTTGCAACCCGACCTTCTGACCCAGGATCAGGGGTCCCTCTTGCATCCCAACCTCAAATCCCTCAATTTGATGGCCTGGCTGCTGAAAGGCTAGTCCTTGCTCCTCTCAAGGGAGGTTGAGGAGGTGGTGTTGGCCTCTAGGAAGCATTCCACCAGGAAGGCCTATACTCTGAAGTGGCGTAGATTCTCTACTTGGTGCTCTCAACAGCAGGAGGACCCCTTCTCCTGCTCGGTCCAGGTGGTGCTTCAATACCTGCTCCACCTTTCCAACCTAGGACTTCAGTCCACCTCTGTCCGGGTTCACCTCAGTGCCCTCTCAGCTCACCACTCGCCGGTGGATGGACAATCTCTCTCAAGCCACCCTTTGGTTTCTCGCTTTCTCAGAGGCCTGCTTCTGCTTAAGCCTCCTGTTTGTCCACCGGCCACTGAGTGGGATCTCAATGTGGTCTTGCAGCAACTGACTCGCCCATCTTTTGAGCCGATGGCGACTGCCATTTACGCTTCCTCTCCTGGAAGGTGTTGTTCCTTGTGGCACTCACCTCGGCCAGGCGTGTGAGTGAACTTAAGGCCCTGGTCTCGGATAGGCCGTATACCAGTTTCTATAAGAACAGGGTAGTCTTGAGGACTCATCCTAAGTTCCTTCCCAAGGTAGTGTCCTCCTTCCACCTCAACCAGGAGGTGGTACTTCCGACTTTCTTTCCCAGGCCACACACCAGTAGGGCCAAAACTGTCTTGCATACCCTGGATTGTAGAAGGGTGCTGTCCTTTTACCTGGAGCGTATGCAGGGGCATAGAAGGGCTTCTCAGCTCTTCATTTCCTTTGACCCTAACAGATTGGGGTTGCCTGTCACTAAGCATACGTTGTCCATCTGGGTGGCGGACTGTATCGCCTGGGCGTACAGGGCAGCCAGCCTCTCCCTGGAGGGTCGAGTCACCGGGTCAGGGCGAAGGCCGCATCAGTAGCTCACTTCCGTTCTGTTCCGTTGGCAGACATCTGCCGGACCGCTACTTGGTCTTCAAGCCAGACTTTTGCGGACCACTACTGCCTCGAGAGGGAGTCCCGTAGGGACAGTGCTTTCAGGCATGCAGTACTCCGGAATCTCTTTGAGGTTTAGGAAACTCCTACCCTCTGGCCCTGGTGTTGGGCTACCGTTCAGGTGTGATCTCAGAGAAGATTCTCTCACTGTTGCTAAGGCTCTAGAGGGAGCTCTATTTTTCAGCCTGGGTTCCTGGTAGCCCAGAGCTAGGGAGTCACCCATATGTGAGGACTGACTTCCTGCTTGGTCCTGGAGAAAGAGTAGTTACTCACCTGTAACAGGTGTTCTCCAGGAGCAGCAGGAATCAGTCCTCACGACCCTCCCTCCTCCCCTTGGAGTTGCAGTTGTATATAGTTCATTTTCTTTTTCTGCTGTCTCTTAGCTATGTCATTTGACTGAGCAAGATGGCACCTTTGGGCGGGAAGGGGACCGCGCATGCGTGCCTGCATTCCCAAAGGCTTTCTTTGAAAGCTGGGGAAATGCTCCGCATGGGGTCTCCGTCGGCGCCAACATCACCCATATATGAGGACTGATTCCTGCTGCTCCTGGAGAACACCTGTTACAGGTGAGTAACTACTCTTTATCACAGAAAGCACTCAGGGTTCCTGGACTGGACTGGAGTTCCTCAAGGAACAACAATTAGCAAGCAAGTCGAATTTCTTTTTCCTTATCGTCCCTTCAGTTCAGTCCCAAACCTCTGGGATGTATCGGAGAAGTTAAACTAATGGGAGGGACCCGCACAACCAGCCTGAAGCACTGCCGATCTGAAACGAGCATCCCCTGCCACCTGGACATCCAGGCGAAAATGTTCAGAGAAAGTATGCTGCCCTACAGATCTCCAGCGGCGGAACTAAACTATACTGTTACCATGAGGCTGCTTGAGCCCTCGTGGAATGCGCCCGCAATCCCGTCGGCACTGCTTTACCCTTCAAGATGTATGCCAACGTGATTGACTCCCTGATCCATCTGGAAATGAAGGCCTTAGCTGCCGCCTCACTTTTATGCAGCCCACCAAACAGAACCAGCAGACAGTACGATCTCCGAAAGGATGATGCCCTTTTCACATACCTTCGCAAGACTCTTTTACCATCAAGGTGGCACAGCTGTGGAGTGGTAGGGCCCATATCCACTCTTGCCCACATCCGCCCTCGCCAAAGCCAGTAAGAAAATAGCCTGATCTTACATGAAATGCTTACACCACCTTGGGCAAAAATGAAGGTACCAGGTGCAGGACCACTTTCTCCTTGGAGAAGGAAAGGAATTGTTCCTGGCATGATGGGGTCCGAAGCTCCGAAAGCCTGTGGGCCGAGTAAATCGCAACCAGGAATACCATTTTCAGAGTCAAATCCTTCAGGGAAGCTCGACTCAATGGCTCAAAGGGTTCCCCAGACAGCACCGTCAGCACCAGATTGAGATCCCCAGACGGTACCACCGCCCTCTTCAACAAACTGAGGTGTGTCACCGCCCCTAGAAAGCTAAACAATCTGGGTGTGTACCCAACGGCACGCTGTGGACTTTCCCGCAATAACCGAAAATCACCACCCTCAAGGAACTGGCGGCTAGACCCTTATCAAAACCAGACTGCAAGAATGCCAAGATGTCTGGGACAGAGACAATGGAAGGGCGCGCCTGCCTCTCTCTGCTCCACGATTCGAAGATGCGCCCTACGCAGATGCACGCCAGGTTCGTAGACCTCCTCTGGGCCTGTAGCAAGGTCGCTATCACCGAGCCCAAATATCCTTTCTTCTTCAACCTCACCCTTTCAAGAGCCATGCCATAAGTGAGAATTGATCTACCTGGGGCATGTGAAGCGGCCCCTGCATCAAGAGGTCCTTCTAAACTGGAAGCCACCACAGTCAGTCCACCAGTATCTGAATCAGGTCAGCATACCATGGACACCTCGGCCAGTCCAGTGCCACCAGAATTACAAATCTCTGGTGCGCCTCTATCCGTTGCACTAACCGGCCTATGAGCGTCCACAGGGGAAAAACAGAGAAGACCCTCTTTAGGCCACTGCTGAATTAGAGCATCCAGGCCCTCTGACATCCTCTCTTCTTCTGCTGAAAAACTGGCCTTGGCCGACTCTAACATTGCCATTAGGTCCATGACCGGTGTGCCCCATCGGTGGACCACCTGCTCGAACACCACCTGATTGAGCTGCCACTCTACAGGGTCCATGCACATTTGGCTGAGGTAGTCCGCCGTCACATTGTCAACTCCCGCTATGTGCGCCGCCGATAACGCCTGGAGACGAAACTCTGCCCATCCAAATAGCCTTTCGGCCTCCTCCTCCAGGGCTGCACTGCCCATGTGTCTCCTTGCCAGTTGATGTAAGCCACTGTGGTTGCATTGTCTGAGAGGCCTTGGACCATTTCCCCTGCAACCATGGCTCTAAACTTTCTAGTGTCAAGGTCACTGCTCGCATCTCAAACCTGTTGATCGACCACAGGGCCTCCTGCAGACTCCTGTCCCTGAACAAAGCGTCCTTCGCAATGGGCTCCCCAGCCTGACAGGCTGGCATCGGTCATCAGCGGAACCCACACCGGGGACTCCTTCCAGGCTCCACAGCCTGACAGGCTGGCATCGGTCATCAGCGGAACCCACACCGGGGACTCCTTCCAGGCTCCCCACATGCAGCCACCAACTGAGGGCTCTCCTGGTGCTCCGCGGGCAGGGGGTACTTGGGACAGAGGTTGATTCTGATGCGACCGCTGCAGAGGGTTCTGCTCCATAAGTGGTCCCATGTGTGCCCTTGCCCATGGGACTAGCTCGAGAGTGGCTGCCATGGTCCCCAGAACCTGCAGATAAGGCCACGCTGATGGTCTTGCCATTTTCAGAAACTGTTGTATCCACTGTCGTAGCTCCTGCGCCCAGCAATCTGGCAGGAAAACCCTGTCCACGCAGGTATCAAAGCATGCTCCCAAATACTCTAGGCTCCTGGGCCGGCTGTAACTGACTCTTGGCCAGGTTGACTCCCCAACCGAGACTTTGAAGGAACTCCCCCACCCGCACTGTTGCTCTTTTGCTATCGTCTCTGGACTTCGCCTGGATCAGCCAATCATCTAGGTATGGGTGGAAGAGAACCCCTTCCTTGTGGAGAGCTGTCACCACCACCACCATGACCTTGGTGAAGGTACGAGGGGCAGTCGCCAGACCGAAGGGCAATGCTGGAAACTGGAAATGGCCCCTAGGCACTGCAAAGTGAAGAAACTGTTGATGTTTTGGGTGGATGGGAATGTGCAGATATGCTTCGTGAGATCGAGAGTCACCAAAAACTCTCCACTTCCTACCGCCACTATTACTGATCGTAGAATTTCCATGTGGAAATGCGCTACCCAGAGACAGCGGTTCATGCCCTCGAAGTCGAGAACCGGACGAAAGGAACCTTCCTTTTTGGGCACCACAAAATACATGGGAGTATTGACCGCAGACGTACTGGTCTCACGGAACTGGTTCCACGGTTCTCAGTTGCAGAAGACAAGTCAGGGTCTCTTCTACTGTAGTCTGAAGCATGAGGACAGGCGGGAGAGATTTGGGTGCTCAGTTGATATTGTTGTGTACATCAGAACGTGATTGTAAACTGCTTTGATGCACTTCAGCATGGGCAGTATATCAAGAAATTGCTTAAACATAAGCATAAAGATGAGCGCCAGTAGCTCCTCCCGGAGGAAAACCTGAACAATCTGGGCCTGATCCTCCTGTTCTGGAATCTCTCCTTCTTCCAACTCCTCTTGCAAATCTAGCTCCATGTCAAGGTCTTGACAGGACTAGAAAGGGGGACTGTTACTTCTGGAGAGAAATCTGCAACTGTGAGTATATACTTCTGGTAATTTTCTAAAAAGAATTCTTTGTATTAAAGCTACTTAATCTGTGAACCCACTGTTTTTTGTTGGATCAGTTAGGGCCTAGTAGCATCAATTAAAGTTTGAATTTAAAACACAGAGGAGAACTTTCTGGTTACATTTCATACCCAGCAGAGAGCTTGTAGTTTAAATTTAATAGTCACTCAGGGCCAAGTAACAGCAAAGTACTTTTAGTTTAAATTTAACACACAGAAGAGAGCTTTCTGGTTAAATTTAGAATCCAACAGAGAGCTTGTAGTTTAAATTTCATAAGAAGTTAGAGCCTAGCAGCAGCTAAGAGCTATAATTTAAATCAAATCAGAATTTAGCTTACCTCAGCAGCACAAGACAGGGTACTGTGTAGCAGCCCTCTTTTAATAAGTGTTATTTCCCTCCCCACACCCACCCACCCCTGGGATAATCATAGCTTTATAGGTACTTACACATCTTAAAAGACAGGAGGTGCTTTCAGGTGAAGCTCATTACCCAAATCAGTCATACACTAAGGACCTGAGATTAATTAAGCTTCAGGTGAACAAGGTATATTAAACGTATTAGGTACAGTTTTATTGGTATAAATACCCATAGCAACCCCTAGTAAGTAAGAACTTAAAGATCTAGACACAAACTTAAAACTAAGATGCAGACAGCAGTCCAGCAGCGGGATGGGGGCTTTCCAGTCTTTTGCATTGAGTGTCACATGTATGATTTTCTCCCAGTTGGTGAGAGGTCTTACGTGTGCACTAGGTGCAAGGAGCTCTTTGCACTCAGGGAACAAGTCCGTTCTCTAGAGGCTAAAGTAGCAGACTTGGAAAACATAAGACAGACAGAGAGGTACATAGACGAGACCTACAGGGATATAGTCCTGAAGTCCCACCTCCAGTCTGGCAGCACCCCTGTTGCCATGGAGGAGAGAGGTCACGTGACAGGAGAGCATCACCCTGGTGTGGCAGGAAGTGATCCTGTAACTAGGACCTGTCCTCCAGGTGATGTAAAACCCTCTCACACCGAGGAAGTTTCTCCAGGGCCATGTGCCCATGAGGGAAGGGTTAGGACAGCCGTTATAGTTGGTGATTCGATCATTAGGCATGTAGATAGCTGGGTGGCTGGTGGACGTGAGGCTCGCCTGGTAACATGCCTGCCGGGTGCGAAGGTAGCAGACCTCACGCGCCACCTAGATAAGGTCTTAGATAGTGCTGGGGAGGAGTCTGCTGTCTTGGTTCATGTCGGTACCAATGACATAGGAAAATGTGGTAGGGAGGTTCTGGAGGCAAAATTTAGGCTTTTAGGTAGGAAGTTGAAATCCAGAACTTCCAGGGTAGCATTCTCCGAAATGCTTCCTGTTCCACGCGCAGGACCCAAAAGGCAGGCAGCGCTCCGGAGTCTCAATGCGTGGATGAGACAATGGTGCAGAGATGAGGGTTTTGGATTTGTTAGGAACTGGGGAACATTCTGGGGAAAGGAGGGGCTCTTCCGAAGGGATGGGCTTCACCTTAACCGGGATGGAACCAGGCTGCTGGCATTAACCTTTAAAAAGGAGATAGAGCAGCTTTTAAACTAGATATTAGGGGAAAGCCGACAGTCGCCCAAGAGCGGATGGTTCGGAAGAATGTATCCTTGAAGGATACTACCAAAAGCAGAGAGGTTCCACAAAAGAGTAAAGTAGCCCAAATGCCCTCAAGTATGGAGCAGACAGAGCTTAAAGATCCCAATTTACCCATGTCTAACAGTAGCCAAATTAACATGAATAAAATACATTCTCTAAAATGCTTGTATGCAAATGCTAGAAGTCTAAAGAATAAGATGGGAGAGTTAGAATATATAGCACTAAATGAAAGGTTAGATATGATTGGAATATCAGAGACATGGTGGAAGGAGGACAACCAGTGGGACACTGTGATACCTGGGTACAAACTATATCGTAATGATAGAGCTGATCAAATTGGTGGAGGGGTTGCGCTCTATGTTAGAGAGGGCATTGACTCAGAAAGGATTAAAGTTTTGCAGGAAACAAAATCTGCTGTAGAATCTATATGGATTGAAATTTCATATAAGAGGGGGAAGGCAATGGCAATGGGGGTGTACTATCGAGCGCCTGGCCAGAATGACCAAATGGATGATGAAATGCTCAAAGAAATCAAGGAAGCTAACAAAAGTTACAGCGCAGTAATAATAATGGGTGATTTCAATTACCCCGGTATCGACTGGGTCAGTGTCACATCAGGACATGCTAGGGAGATAAAGTTCCTAGATGAAATAAATGACTGCTTCTTGGAGCAGCTGGTCCATGAACCGACCAGAGGGGAAGCCATATTAGACCTAGTCCTTAGTGGAACACCAGATCTAGTGCAAGAGATAAGGGTGTTGGGGCCACTTGGCAATAGTGATCATAGCATGATCGCCTTTGATTTAATTAGTGGAGGAGGGATAGTAAGGAAATCCACAGTACTACCTTTGAACTTTCGAAAGGGAGACTATGATAAAATGAGGAAAACAGTTAAGAAAAAACTAAAAGGAGCAGTTGCAAAGGATAAAGACGTACATCAAGCTTGGGTGTTGTTGAAAAATACTATCTTGGAAGCCCAGACCAGCTGTATTCCACGCTTTAAGAAAAGTGGAAGGAAGTCCAAAAAACTGCCAGCATGGTTTAAAGGTGAGGTCAGAGAGGCTGTTGTTGCCAAAAAAGCATCTTTCAAGAAATGGAAAAAAGAGCCAAACGACGAAACCTGGAAACAGCACAAGCACTGGCAAGTCAAATGCAAGGCAGGCAAATAAGGCATGCAAAGAGAGAATTTGAGAAAAAGCTTGCTGCGGAAGCAAAACGCGAAATAAAGACCTTTTCAAGTACATTCGTAGCAAAAAACCTGTGAGAGAGTCATTTGGCCCATTAGATGATAAAGGGGTTAAAGGAGCACTAAGAGGCGACAAGGCGATAGCGGAGAGACTGAATGAATTCTTTGCTTCGGTCTTTACTGAGGAAGATGTAGGGATGTTACCCATGACTGAAGTGGTATTTAAAGGTGCGGAAGAATTGAAGGAAATATTGATACATCGGGAAGATGTCTTACAACTATTAGATAAACTGAAAAGTAGCAAATCACCTGGGCCGGATGGTATACATCCAAGGGTGTTGAAAGAACTGAAATATGAGATTGCCGACCTGCTATCAGTAATCCGTGAACTATCATTAAAATCATCTCTAATACCTGAAGATTGGAGGATCGCCAATGTAACACCAGTTTTTAAAAAGGGTTCCAGGGGTGATCCGGGAAACTACAGACCGGTGAGCCTGACTTCAGTACCGGGAAAAATGGTAGAAACCATCATAAAGAATAAAATTACTCAGCATGTAGATAGTCACGCCCTAATGGGAGACAGCCAACATGGCTTTAGACAAGGAAGATCTTGTCTTACTAATCTGTTATGTTTTTTTGAAGGAGTGAATAAACAGGTGGACAAAGGGTGAGTCAGTTGATATTGTGTATCTGGACTTTCAGAAAGCCTTTGACAAGGTCCCTCATCAGAGACTTTTGGCAAAACTAAAGAGTCATGGGATAGGAGGCAGTGTACTACTGTGGATCAGGAACTGGTTAAAAGATAGAAAGCAGAGGGTAGGGCTAAATGGCCAATTTTCCCAATGGAGAAAGGTGAATAGTGGTGTACCCCAGGGATCTGTGCTGGATCCGCTGCTTTTTGACATATTCATAAATGACCTGGAAAGTGGAATAACGAGTGAGGTTATCAAATTTGCAGATGACACAAAACTATTTAAAGTTGTTAAAACCCAAGAGGATTGTGAAAAATTGCAAAAGGATCTTGATAAATTGGAAGACTGGGCATCAAAATGGCAGATGAAATTTAATGTGGACAAGTGCAAGGTTATGCACCTAGGGAAGAACAACCCAAACTATGGTTACACGATGCAAGGTTCCACATTAGGAACCACCAACCAGGAAAAAGATTTAGGCGTCATTGTGGATACCATGTTAAAACCCTCGGCCCAGTGTGCAGCGGCGGCCAAGAGAGCAAATAGAATGCTAGGTATGATAAGGAAAGGAATGGAAAATAAAACAAAAGATATTATAATGCCTCTGTATCGTTCCATGGTGAGACCGCACCTTGAATATTGTGTGCAATTCTGGTCGCCGTATCTTAAAAAGGATATAGCGATTTTAGAAAAGGTTCAGAGAAGAGCCACCAAAATGGTAAAGGGGATGGAAGGATACTCCTATGAAGAAAGGCTAAAAAGGTTAGGGCTCTTTAACCTGGAAAAGAGACGGCTGAGGGGAGATATGATAGAAGTCTATAAATTAATGAACGGAGTGGAACCGGTAAACGTAGATCGATTGTTTACGTTATCAGAATATAGAAAGACTAGGGGACATGCAATGAAGCTACAGGGTAAACTATTTAAGACTAATAAAAGAAAATATTTTTTCACTCAACGTGTAATCAAACTCTGGAATTTGTTACCGGAGGATGTAGTAAAGGCTGTTAGTGTAGCAGGGTTTAAAAAAGGTTTGGACAAGTTCCTGGAGGAAAGGTCCATAAACCATTATTAAGAAGTGACCGAAGATATCAATGCTTGACCCAGTACAAGCATTGTGGAACTTGTGTCTCTTGGGGAAACTGCTAGGTACATATGACCTAGATTGGCCACTGTTGGAAACAGAATACTGGGCTTGATGGACCTTGGTCTGACCCAGTATGGCATATCTTATGATCTTATGTTCTTAAGGTCTTCCCCATTCAGCCCCTCTGACAACGGCAATTGCTGCCACTCCTGTAAGCCTCTAGCTCGCTTATACACCACTGCTTCTGAGTCGTGCTCTTTTGCGTCTGACACCCTCTTAGCCCTGTGTTCTGGAGCTGAGGAGCCACTTGCCAAACCTTTTTAATGTAGGCAAAACGCCTTATGTAAAAGTAAGCCAAACTCCGGTGAGAACTCCCCCGGGAGCCCTATTGCTCCCTGGACTTGAGGGGGGGTGGATGGTCCAGGCATCGGGCAGGGACCAGGGGCTGGATCCATTGAAGGAAACATGGCAACCCCCGCCTCCAAGGTCTCTTGTAACTGGGAGGGACTCTCCTGCCTCATCTTATCCTGCTGGCCCTGCTCCCATGACTTAGCCTCTTGTGTGCAGTCTAGGCAGACACCTGCCTCCGAGACCACACCCCATCGGGTCCCGCACATCTTGAGGATTTTTAGATTGTGCTGCCGTGTTGTACCTTAAAGATATGAAATGGAACTTGCACTGATTCAATCAGACACTTTCTCTAAGTAAAGTTTACGTTTTTATTCTAAGTACTACAAATGGCTATAAGAGATTACACATCTTCCCTTACAAGCAATATTACAAATTTAATAGGTACATAATCTGGGCTAAGAAACAAGGGCTGATCATGTCGGGTTACTCACTGACCATTGACAGATGGAAGGATTTCATTTGCCTCCTATCCACTGACTGTGACTATCTTTCAAATTAAATACATTTCTTGTGTGCAAGTACTTCCTGTTTTCCACAGAACTGTAGCTGCTACAAACTTATATGCAGCACCTTTCCCCGCTTATCTTTCATTTATTTCTGTCTCTGACTTTTTATCTGACCCTTCTCAGGAGAAAGTCACAATGTCTCAACCGTCACTTACATCACCTGACCAGGCACAACAGCACTGAAATCTGCCCATCATCAATGGCATATCTAGTTAGGCTTTTCCCCATGGTCTGCATCAAGTCATTGTGCACGGAATAGGTTTTGAGCTGTATAACACAAGGAATGCTTAAGGAGTAAGTAGGGTTCACCTCCCTTGATACCATCTTATACCAGGCACTGTGGTCTGGCTGGCATGGTGGGAAGGGCTGGGGGCACTCCCCCCAGGAATGCCCTCAATTTGTACCCGAGTAGGTAAAAGGATCCCAAGCACAGTGCACCTCCACAGGCTCAAGCACGGAGCACTAGAGTACTTGAACTAAAATACAATAAAATAAAGCCAATTTACCAAAATCTAATTAACTGAAACTGAAATTAAAAAAGAAACTGCAAATGGTCCCCTACGAAGAAGCTGCTCTGTCCTGCTTTATTCTCTGGTGGCTGCCTCTCCAGGGCACCCAAAACACAGCAGGGGGTTAAAACACATGCAGGCCTGAATAAGAAGAAATCACGCCTAAATGCAGCGGGGGGGGTTCCTGCGCTGCTGCAGGCTTCCAAACATGTGGCTGCAGGCCGCTCTCTGACTCCTCATGTTCTGGCGGTTGCTAGGGGTTCCTGCTATCCTCCCTCCCCCCGCCACTCTTACCTTGGAGCTTCTTTACCGCATGGCTTTTCTACCCCTCGCGCTCAGCCTTCCTTCCCAGTTTCGGGGCTGCCAGCTTTCACTCCTGTCAATCAACTGCAGCCCCTGCGGCAGCTCCTCACTCGATAACTGGTTCGGGAGCTGCCAGAAGTCTCGGACTGAGGAAGGCCCCCACAGAACATCCCCCCCCCCCAAAATCCAGGGGGGAGAGGGGGAAGAAGGAATATCCTCCCCTCAGCCATGTTGTCCCCCGTGTTCTCTCTGTTCCTTCTGATTTTTTTTTTTAACTTCTGCCTTTAAAAACAAAGAAACCTGCAACTTAATAGGGGAAATAAGAAGCAAACTCTGACTAAATCTATCTCCCCCTTAGTTGTCCTTTCAGTGAGTCCAGCACCCTGGCTCACTACCTCCTCTAGCTGCTTGGAGACTGAGCATATTGGGGCTGGTAGGCGGTGCCAGCTGCATAAGTACACTAATGTCATCAAAAAGATGATATGCTCAGTCTCCAAGCTGCTGGAAGAGGTGCAGGACTGGACTGGAAGGATGATAAGGAATGAGAGATTTACCCACATTAAGGGTGGTATTCGGGTATGTAAATATCAAATGCAAATTCATCGTACAGATTTGAAAAGCAGATTGGCTGAGGTATTCCCATGGATCAAGAGCTTTCTTTGGACGCCATGGCTGTAGGCTGGGGATGGAAAAATCCTGAGCCCCTAAATGTATGCACCTAGCTTTTGACAGACTCAGGAGAGGAGTCAGATTGGGGTCCAGTGGAGCAGTTGCAGCTTGGAAATAGTCTCTTCCCACGGGGTCACAAAGTGTGAAAGAGTTGAGCCTGGCTGCTGGGATGGGAGTGGGAAGAAGGATAGGCAAGTGGGAGAAAAAAAAGAGTCTGGACAGGAGCATTGCTGGGAAAGAGAGGCAGACAAGAGGGACAGAGGGAAATGAGAACTGATTGAGGCATGGGAGAGGAAAGCAACAGAAAGCTTTTAAAAAAGGAACAAGATAATTTGAAAGAAACGTTTCCCCGACTCCTGAAATAAAGGTTTTGGCTAGTGTCCCAGTTTTCTAAATCTTCCACTCCTGCTGTAATCTATGGTGTTATTTTGCATATCTTAATGATACTGAAAATCTGCTGGCATCTTCATGAGTGGTTATTTGACACCCTACTTCTTTGGTCTTCACTCCTAGTCCTCGAGGACTGCCAACAGGTCAGGTTTTCAGGATATCCCTAATGAATATGCATGAGAGTTACATACAGTGAAGGTAATGGACATGCAAATCTCATGCATATTCATTAGGATTAGCCGGAAACCCTGACCTGTTGATGGCTCATGAAGACTAGGTGCCTTTTATGCTGGGCATCAGCCATAGGGCTGGGCTGGGCTGGCCTCTGACAGGACCCTGCAGGCTGATGGTGTGCGATGGTAATGCGTGCATCACTTTTCTACTTTTCCCCTTCTGGTATAGAATTTACTACTGGTAGTAGGCTATCATTTTCTCTTTCTTCAAGATAAAACCATAGTGAGGTAATTATACCTTATTCTTAAGTGATTCCAAATTATGTACAAGAAAAATTATAAGTGTATATGCTTGTGTGAGATAAAGCAGAAACTATTAGTGCTAGAAAGTAATGCTTAGTACTTTTGTGGCTCAGTCAGGTTAAAGGTCAGAGTCCTGAGCTGCAGATGGTTTCTTCTTGTCATTTTGGCTGAGGCTGAGCACAGAAATGGTTGGCACCCTGCTTCCTCTATAAATGAAGGGGAGCTCATGCTGGGGGCTGCTTCAGTTTTCTTCTTAGCATTGGGAAGGATGTTCCCCACCCCAGGGAGCAGGGCCAGCTGCAGTTCATCAGGGTGTATTTATGCTTCGGCGGGGTTGCCACATGCGTATGATTACCCAAGTGTGCATAATCTGAAATAGGAGGAGCTCAAGAGAATGATTTCCTTTGCCCCCTGCCCCCCCGAACAAAGTAACAGTGAACATGGTGTAAAATCTAGCCAAAGGAAATAAAGCAGTGGGCTGAAATCCAGGGAAGTCGAGGCTCAAATCTCACTTCTGTTGCTGATGCGTCTTGTGACATTTATCTCTCATTGCTTCAGGCACATGCTTAGATTGTAAACTCTTCTGAGAGGGGTCTTACTATACCCAAATACTTATCAGCATGGCACAGCACTGCATACATCCAGCAGTGCTGAAAAGAGGGGAAGTAGTAGTACTATTATGGAGCAAGCAGTCATTTCAGTGGAAAGTAATGCATCCTTTATCTGAAGGAAAATAAAACAGTGCAATAACAAGGTGAAGGAAGGTTCCAGTTTTTCATGGAATAAACAAGCAATTCGCTTGTCCCTCACAGTAGATCAGCACTTCTCAATCTTTTCTGAAAGCGTATCTTTCCCTGTGCTACTCTTGACCAGGTAGCAAAATTCAATCTCGGCTCTTTGACTTCAGTTCGCTAAATTCAAATGCAAATAAGGAAGCACACATACACAGAGAGTTATATAAAACAGTACGACTTAAGCTTAAGTGAGGATTCACAAGTGTGCAGACTTGTGCAGGTCCCTATGATTCCCACTCAAAGCATGCTAATACACCTTCTTTGATTTAGAAAAATACTGCTACATGGTACAGTTTTGTTTCTATGTCAAGCTTTGCTTCACTTTTTGTTTATCTACATGTTACAAGTCATTTTATAGGTCAAAGTAAGCACGGACATGTTTTAGGTCAAAACACAGACATTTCTCAGCACAAGCATGTTGAAAATAAAAGCATCCTGTCTCTTTCTGCTAAACACGACCTTGGCTTCTATACACATAGCTCTCCAGGCAGCTGCTGTTGTTGTTAAGTGTTGTCAAGTTGGTGTCGACTCATGGCAACTCTCTGGATAGTTGTCCTAAACTGTGTTCGGTCTTCTGTCAGGTGGCTCATTGCTGATAGAGTGACACCCATAACTGCTGTTATTGTATTGATCCATCTCATTGCTGGCCTGCCTGTTTTGCGCTGACTTTCTACCTTGCCAAGCATGATGTCTTTCTCTGATCTCTCTCTTCGTATGATGTGTCCAAAGTCGAAGTCTTGTCATCTGAACTTCTAAAGAAAACTTAGCCTTGATCTCCTCTGGTACTGACAGGTTTGTTCTTCGGGCAGTCTATGGTATACACAGTATTCATCGCCAGCACCATAATTCAAAGGCATCAATTTTCTTCCTGTTTATCTTTTTCACTGTCCAACTTTCGCATCCATATGACATTATTGAAAATACCATGGCTTGAACAAGTCAAATCTTTGTATGGAGACAGACTTCTCTGCTCTTGAGAATCTTGTCTAGGTCCTTCGTAGTCATTCTGCCAAGAACAATGCGTCGCCTGATTTCTTGCATGCTTGTTGCTTCTTTATTGATAGTTGATCCAAGTAGGTTAAAAATTATCCACTATTTCAATTTCTTCTCCATCAACGATGAACTTATCGATTTTGCCAGTTGTCAGGATCTCTGTCTTCTTAACATTAAGGTGCAGGCCCATTTTAAGATCTCCTTGATCTTGAGATGCAAATTTTTCAGATCGTTTTCACTTTCAGCCAGTTATGTGGTATCATCGGTATAGCAAAGGTTGTTGATGAATCTTCCACCAATCTTCACACCTTGGTTGTCTTCATACAGTGCTGCTTCTTTGGTGATTTGTTCTGCATATAAATTAAATAGGAAGGAGGAAAGTATGCAGCCTTGTCGTACACCTTTGCTGATTTTAAACCATTCTGTTTCTCCTTATTCAGTTCAAACTGTTGCTTCTTGATCATCTATAAAAAGGGGACTGTTGTAGTTGTTGATATGGAAGGACAGACTAGATAGGCCATGTGGTCTTTTTCTGTTGTCATTTTTCTCTGTTTCTAATGTAAAGGTTGTGCAAGAGAACTATCAGGTGTTCTGGTATACCCATGCTTCTTAATGTGGCCCAGAGTTTCTCATGGTTTACACAGTCAAAAGCCTTGCTGTAGTCAATAAAACACCTATAGATATCCTTCAAGCAACTAGTGAATTCCAAATTGCCAGGCTTCAGATTTTAGCAAATTCTAAGCCATTCTCCATATTAACCCTTTCAGAATGCCCTGATATCCCACTTCAAGTCCCTTACAACATTTTCCATACCAAGGGCTAGCTAATTACCTTCTTAGAACGATATGGATCAACTGCAAGGAAGAGGGCCATGTCCTCCCTGAAACTGAAAAGTGAGAGGAGGATTCCCCCCCCCCCCCAAATCATTAGTCTCTTCTCATCACACATGCTTCTCAGTTATGTTCCCCAGAATTTACTTCTAAAGTGATCCTGCAATCTGTTTGTTAAAATTTGATATACCACCCTTCAATAATTTATGCTTTTATATACTTTGTGGTCAAATTAAATTTTAAAAAAAGAAGCATCCATATTTTTTAAACAGGGGTGGTGGAAATGCCGTATGATTGGGGGAGGCCCAAGCTCCACCCCTAGCCCCAACAGCTTTCCTCTCCTGTTCTGCCCACAGGGATCTGATATCCCGTAACTAGAAGAGGAGGAGGATCACTGCAAAGACTCCTGTCTTTGCCCCAATCGTGGCTGCTCTCTTCTACCTGTGGGAGATGGTATCTCTGTGGAAGAGCAGGAATGGAAGGCCGCGATCATGGTCTCTATGCAGGCTGCAGCTGGCAAGCAAACTTGGTGAGGCCAGAGCCTGTGTGGCTCACCCCGTTCCGACACCTATCGTTTTAAATTTCTCCTTTTTTTCTGTTGTACTGTCCCCTTTCGCCATTCTCCTCTCAGCTGTGTCTTTCCTTCCTTAAAGAAGATAAAAAGCCCATAGGAGTAACCTGCAGCCAGTTCTCCATGCCCTTCTTACCAACCACCAGCATCTCTCTCCTTCCTGCCAGCCCCAGTCATCTAGTCTCTCTCCTCTGCCCCTTGTCTCAGCTGCCATGTACCACTGTCCCAGTGTTCCTGTCTTGGGGGGGGGGGGGGTAGGGCAAGAAGCCCTGCACAAAGGGATGGAGGACATGACTTACCAAGAGGGAGGGAGACTTTTGGCCAGTTCAGGTTTTGAACTCACATTCCCAAAGCAGTGGGTATTTGTCTCTGATTCTACCCATTGAAATCAATATTGAGGCTTCCAAAATGCAACAGGATGGGGCTATCAGAAATCCAGGGTAGCTTGGCTACTGGTGATTTAGAAAAACTGTAGTACATTATGGACTGCACAGGACCAGTGCAAGAATATTAGGTGCCCCAAATGAACTTTCAGCCTTGCACCCCTGATTAACCAATGCCCATAGGATCTCCCCCCCACCTCAATTTTCTTAATTCAACACTTATGATCACCTGAACTGATTCTGTAAAAATGTATAAATGCATTTGTGTGGCTGTCAGAGTCCATTGTTTTGCTTTGATTGCTGCTGTTCTTTGCTGCCTCCCCTCCTCAAGCTGCTGCCTGGTCTATCTAATGGTTAAGGTGGCCCTGGGACTGCATGTAGGGTTAACTCTGTTACACCCCATGGAAATAGTGGGGACGTGTAACAGCTGAGTCCTGGACTTCTCTCTGGGCTGCTCCTCTTTTATTTCTGTTACAATGTGAACCATGGTGCATGGTGAGAGCCTAAAAAGTATGCAACGGTATCTCCTAATTTTTAGTGCATGCCTGTTTGCCTGAGGGCATTAAGTGAGTTAGAAAGTAACACCAGCAATATGAGACAACAAATTAATAAGCAAACCAAACAATAAAAATGAAACAAATTTAAAAAAATGAAAAATGTTACAAACCCCGGGAACTATACTTCCAAGGCCCTGTCCTCTTGCAAACAGTATGCAACAGAGGAAGGACAGAAACCTTCTATGAGGTTCCTATTTTTCATTCTTTTTGTCTGAAATTGAATCAACCTCAGCGAATGAGCTACACCTTCATAATAGCTATATTATCAGAAGACTTTTCTGAAGAAGAGGGTTGTGCTTAGACCAGATTATAAAACTGCCAGAAGGCCATCTGCTGTCTTCAGCTCAGTGGACACAAAATCATAAATAAATGTTTTAGCATTGGGGTGGGGGAGAGAGTAGGGACGGACAAGTTTATTTGTTCCCCTGCGTTAAAAAGCAGCAAATCATCTGAACCTGATGGCATACACTTCAGAATACTGAATGAATTCAAAAATGAAATTGCAGATATACTATTAGTAATCTGTAACCTTTCATTAAAATCACCTATGATATGATATCTGAAGACTGAAGGGTGGCCAATTTGAGGTCATTTTTTAAAAAGGGTTCTGGGGTGAACTAGGAAATACAAACTGGTGAATCTGACATTCCCAGGCAAAATAGTAAAATCTGTTAAAATATCGAAATTACTGAACACATAGACAGACATGGTTTAATGGGGCAAAGCTGACATGGTGAGCAAGACTGCCCTTGGTGAAACAATTTGCTACATTTCTTTTTAAGTCTTGAATAAACGTAGATAAAGGTGAGCCAACCAATATAGTATATCTGGATTTTCAGAAAGTGTTTGAGAGAGTCTCTCATGAAAAACTCCTGAGGAAAATGAAAAGCCACAGAATAGAAGGCAGTGGCCTACTGTGGATTTGGAACTCTGTAGAGTTAAATGGTCAGTTTTCTTCATGGGTGGTTGGAAGCAGATGGCGGCTCTGTAGGAGATTTCTGCTTTGGTGTTTCTATGTGTTCCTTTTATCTCATTTGCTAATGGCTCCCAAGTGTAAGGGGAAAGCTCTGGCTAAAAAAAACAGGAGTGCCTCCTTTGCGGCAAACCAGCATAAACTAGAAGCATCCCTCCTTAAGGCCTTGGTGATCGAACGCCGCGAAGCAAGACTCGGCTACATTGGAGGCTAATGGGGAGCTTCCCGTGTTTGAGCAACTTCCATCTGTGGACTCGCAGCAATGTATGTCTGCTTCCCCAGCTGGCTCAGATTTTGATCCAAGCTTACTTTCCAGCAATATCATCGGGGACCCCACCTCAGTTTCTACTAGGGGGGGGGGGGGGGTGCTGATAAGTCTCTGGCCTTTTAAGGAAATGGAAAGCTACGGGCACACTTCAGTTCCAGAGGTCCGAATGATCTCTCTGCAGTTTTGTTTTATTTGGTACCACCACATGCTGCAGTTTCAGTGCAGGTTGAGGCGGTGATTGCATGTCTGGAGAGCCAGAAAGCTGATATGGGTTCAGGTGTTCTGTCCCATCTCTGGAGAAGAAGGTCAGATGGTGGAGTCTTGGCCATAACCGTGAGTCGAGTATCTTCAGAAGTTACGCTGTAGTCTATGTGGAACTTACCAGTTAAACTGGATGGTGCAGTTTCTAAATGATCACAGGATGTTGTGACCCTGGTTCAGAAGGTAGGACACCTCTCCTCCCACCATGAGCAACTAGTTAAACAGTTATATTTTTCATGCATCTTTTTATCTGAAAAGGTGAGTGAATATAAATCTGTTACAGGTCAACTGGTGAAAGATAAAGTTGTACTACATCAGAAGATGGAACAGTTTGAAAACAAGCTACGTGGTTTAAATCTTAAGAGTACTGAATTTCCCGATTATTCTGAATGTTTCTCCTATGGAATCTTTCAAGAATTATTTGTGAGAGGTGCTTAAGGTTCCAGAAGCAGCGGTACTGCCATTGAATAAAGTATATTTCTTCCCTCGTTCTAAATCTTTACCTGGTGACTCTTCAAAAAATGGCGTTGTACAAGATCTTACTGACTTTCTTGAATCTTCAAATACGCAGATTTCTGAACGAGGTACATTATTTGTGCAATTTGTTTTTGAAATGGATTTGTCAAAGATGTTGTCTTTGTATTTTAAGAAAATGGATACTCCCTTTATGGGTCAAAACTTGCAGATTTATCCAGATGTTTCTCGTATTACACAAGAGAGGAGACAGTTGTTCCTCTCAGTGCGACAGAAGACAACATCTATGGGTGCTCATTTTCGTTTGAGATACCCTTGCAAATCTTTTGTTAATTACCTAAATTATCTAAATGTAAAATATAGGGGAGAACGAGCAAGCCAGCCGCGGAGAGGAGAAGTGTACAGGCTGCCTGGAGGATGCTCCCTGATGTCAGTAGGGGCCTTCAAATCGTGAGTAGCTCCCTGGCGCACGGCTGTGGCGTGCCCTAAGAAGCGTACTACAAGGGGCAGGTAGGCCCCTTGGGAGCCCCTTAGGAGCTTCTGATTCACTTTTGCTGCTGTGAGTATCCATGGGGAAAAGGAAAAAGAAGATATTTTCCTCCTGAGAGCATTGTTGGCCTGATGGATAGACACTTGCTGCCTAAGGAAGATCAACTATCTTCTGGTACTGTGCCCCTCCCAGTGTCTCCTCTAGGAGCTTCTTTCTTTATTTTATTTAAACAGTTTTCTATACTGCTTTACCCTTCAAAGCGGTTTACATATCAACTTGAACTGCTTACATTATAACAATAATAGGTTGGGAGGGAGGATATGGCATGCAGGGGATTTTAACACATTAGAACTATATACAGGAGCAAGTATTAGTCGTCAGGTGCTGTCTCATAGTTGCTGTCCTAGGGTGATCAGGATGGGGGTCCAGTACCATGAGGGGATGTTCATTTATCGAGAACTAGGAGATATTCCCAAAGTGTTCCTTGTATAGGAATGTTTTCAGCTTTTTCCTGAAGTCTTTACTGTCTACAGTGGCTCTTATGTCGTCCAGGAGTGAGTTCTGTAGGGCTGGAGCGGAGAGTGAAAAAGCTCTTCTGAAAGTGATCTGCTTAGACTTTTGGTAAGCGATGGGTGTGGCAATCAGATTTTTGTAGTAGTTCCTTCTAGGTTGAATGTCTGGGTCTCTTATGATCAGGTCCTGCAGGATGTCTGCCAAAGAATGCTGTAGGACTTTGAAGATGTTGAGCATTGTCTTGAACCTTGTGCGGTAGTGTACTGGGAGCCAGTGTAGTTGGTTCAGGATGAGAATGACATGATTGTGTTTTGTTGCACCGGTGATGATGCGAGTTGCTGTGTTCCGTGCTAACTGGAGTGGATGGATTGCTTTACGAGACCCTGGTACAGCGAGTTGCAGTAGTCCAGAATTGGGGTGACAATGGCTTGGTATACCGTGCGGAAATGATCCTGGCTGAAAGATGGCTTCAGTTTTCAAATAATTTTAATTTTGTGGCAGGCATTCCTAGTAGTCTTGTTTATGTGGGACTGTAGGTTTAGGTTTTAATCCAGTGAATCCTAAGTATCTGACTTTGTTTTTTACAGCTATACTCATGTGTTGTACGTCAGTTGATTGTGGGAGATTGAATGAGGTGTTCTTGATGCCCAGAGCTTCTGTTTTGCTGTAGTTTTTGGTTAGGTGGTTGGTGGTGTTGTCGAACCATGTGATCATATCCTCCAGGCATTTTGTTATGGCTGACTGGTCCGGTTTGTCCAGGTCGATTGGGAGGTATATCAAGATGTCATTGGCGTATAACCGGTATTGTATTTTGTGTTTCTTAATGATGTTACAGAAAGGCTGTACGTAGAGGTTGAAGAGAAGTGACGATATTGATGATCCATTGTGGTATGCCCTGATGTATTATGAGCTCTCCCAACTGCACACTACCTCTTCCACCATCTGTTGTGACCCTACCTGCCACAGTTATGAGTGGCCGGCCATTACAACAAAGTTCTCCTTTAATCTTATCTGGCACCTATATGGTGTGACTTCGACCCCACCCCCAGCTGACTCCAAGGATGTGCCTGAATCTCTGGTTTCCCTTGGTGACATTTGGTGAGTGGTTACTCGAACGGAGAAAACTCTGGTAGCCACGGTCTCCCAGCTTTGCACTTTTTCACAGGATGCTGGCAAGGATGAGAAGAATCGAAGAACATGTGGACTTTCTTTCTAATCAGGTTTTGAAATGTGTAATCCAATGTGCCTCCCTGCAAACAGTTCATGCATCTTCTGTTAAGGATAGGTTTAGTTGTCCATCGTAAACTTGAAATGTTTGAGAATTCTCTTAAAGCAAAAAATATTAGATTTCTGAATTTTCTTATAATTCATTTGTTGGCCCCAGAAATCCTTTTCTGGAAATATTTGAAAGAGATTTTGTTTTTGTCAAATGCTGATACAATTTTGTTTTCCAAAACGTTTTATCTTTCCGGTAGGACTATTGCTGGTGAGTCTTTAGATGGAGTTGACGTCCTGCAACCATCATTGGATTTTAGTCTTACTCAGTTTGCTGAAGACTCGCAGGACAACATTCTTACAAGAGCCACTTTAGTGATGTCTTTGGATCAAGATAAGACTGAGGTTTTTAAGAGTTACTTTAAAAACAAAGATGCTTTGTTTTGTGGTGCAAAGGTTCAGCTGTTCCACGATGTCTTGAGAGCGACACAGTTGCACAGGAGGGCCTTTTTGGCTCTCAGGCCATGGGTGCTGTCCCTCGGGCCCTCTTTCTTTTTGAAGTACCCCTGTAAGTGCTTGGTTACCTATCAGGGGTCTAGGTTTATTTTTCTGGAATCCTTGCAGTTAGAAGTCTTTCTGTCTGACAGGGAGAAACAAGATTAGTGGTGGGTATTAGACAGGTGGTTTAATATATTTTTTTTTAGTTTTCTCCTTGAGTTTCCTTGATTTATGTAGCCTTGATAATTTCTCCCCTTATATATGGGCTAAGTTGAGATTGTAGTTTCTGCTTCTGTACTGATGAGTAATGTACCTTGTTTGATTTTGCTCATGTTTCCTGTATGCTTGTTTTTGTAAGTATTCAAAAAAACTTAATTAAAAAAAAGAAAAAATATATATATGTGTGTGTATATATATCTATATCTATATCTATATATATATATATATATATATATATTCTTCGCTCCAGAAGAACTTAGGTCTTTTTAGACATGAAGAAAGTGCTGCTTCACTAGGCCTGACTCTCTAGGGTGATTAATTTTGGGGTGGTTTTGCATTAGGAAGTAAACCTAGGGTGTGAGCTTAAGTTTATATGTTTGACTTATGTTTTCCTGATTTTTAGCCCATTCATTCCTTTTGTGGCTCTGTCCCTCTTTATTGGGGTCAAGTGTGAAGCACAATTTAACTTCTTCTGTACCATTACCTGAAACGGGCTTTTTTTTCTTTTTTGGGCTTGTATTTCTTGTACAAGTTTTATACTTGATGTATTTTCTTAAACTTTATAAATATTAAAAAGGTTGGTTTCTAAGTGGAGAAAGGTGAATAATGGATGACACCAAATTATTCAGAGATTTGCATGTGGCTTGTGAGAAATTGCAGAGATTCCTTGTGAGATTAAAAATTCAAATGGCATGTGCAAAATGACGCAAGAATGACCCATTTTTATAGGTACATGATGCCAGGTTTTATATTAGATATCTCCATCCAGGAAAAGGATCTAGGCATCATTGCGAACAATATGTTAAAATCTTCTGTTCGCGGTGCAGTGGCAGCCAAAAGAGCTAACAAAATGTTAGGACCTAAAAGGAAAGGAATAGAGAAAAAAAGCAAAGAATATCGCAATGCCTCTGTGTTGCTTCGTGGTGCAACTGCACCTTGAATACTGTATGCAGTTCTGGTCACTGCATCTGCAACAAGATATACTGGAATTAGAAAAGGTAAAGAGTGGGTAACCAAAATGATAAAAGGGATGGAATGACTTTCCTAAGAGGAAATGCTAACGAGGTTAGGGCTCGTCAGCTTTGAGAAGAGACAGCTGAAGGGAGATATAATAGAAGCCTGTAAAATCCGGAGTGGAGTGGAATGGGTAGAAGCCCAAAGACTAGGGGACATGCCATGAAGTTACAAAGTACTGCCATTTAAAACAAATAGGAGAAAATATTCTTTTAGCACATAATAAAGCTTTGGAACTTTGTGCCAGAGGATGTGGTAAAAGCGGTTAGATTAGCTGGGCGTAAAAAAGGTTTGGACAAGGAGAAAAAGATAGGATCCCAAAAACTAGCTTGATTCCATGCGGCCTGCCAGATACTTGTGATGTGAATTGGTCACTACAGGAAACAGGATACCAGGCTTGATGGGATCTCTGGTCTGACTTCTTATAGCAATTCTTATTTTTATGTACCTTGATCTCCCATCCTCAGTCTTTTTCCCTCTTTTCTGCCTTAACCCTTTCTACTTGCCTGTCCCATCCTGTGGGACATTTCATAATGCCTCATTTTGGCATGATAGGAAAATGCACCCTCAGCCAGAAGTATGCAAAAATATATAACCTTGGCACAAACACCAGTTGTTGTAGAATGTGCATGCCATATTGCTTGTAATTTGGGAAGTTTCTTGTTAAAATGTATTCCGTTCTGGCTTGAGCAACATAAGAGTATTTATCAGTGTGGAAAGGTTTAATTCAGATAGAGGAGAGCTGTGGTCTGCTTGACCAGGGCTGCCTCGGCCAGCAGGCAGACTGAGTGATCGCCTACGTTGGCAACTTCAGAGGGGCAGCAAAAAGCAAAACTATAACTCCTGAAAGACAGACAAATTCAGGGCCTGATGCAGCAAACTGGGCTATGGTCTAGCACAGTGGTTCCCAAACTTGGGGGTCACATCATCAGTGTGCCGCTGTTACAAGTGCACTATCATTGCAATTTGAAGCTCTACATGCAAAGATGGACACACTTCAGAGTTCCCTGGGTTTGTTGGGTACTCGTGTGCAAGAAGCTGAAACCCGTATCTCCCACGCGGAGGAGGAAGTGGAGCATTTACGGCGGGAGCTTCTTGCAGTGCAAAAAGAATCTAAAGTGCATGCAACAAAACTTGACGATCTCAAAAACAGGTCTTGCCGCAATAATCGATGCTTTTAGGGAATAGCTGAGTCTATCCCGGATAAAGATCTGCGGCAATATGTGGAGAACCTGTCTGCTTTCCTACGAGATGAGGCTGATTTGAGCGGGCCTATTGTGGTGGAAAGAGCCCACAGATTAGGGCCTAAACAGCAATCGGGAGATCATAGGCCTAGAGTGGTCCTAGCCAAGTTTCTGTGCTATGTGCAAAAGGACACAGTGTTAAGAGCCGCCAAGAAAAAAGGAATCGTTGAGTGGGAGACTGCAAAGATTCATATAACGCAGGACTACTCCGCGGCACTGAGTCTTTGTCGTAAGGCTTATGCCCCGATATGCCAACGACTGATTGAAGCCAAGATCCGCTTCAGCGTTCAGTACCCCGCCCGGCTGCATGTGCTTTATCAGAGCACGCACCGGGTGTTTGAGTCAGCAGCAGAGGTGAGTCCCTATGTGGAACAACTGCTGGCGCAGGTGGTATTGAGCCCGGGGGAGCAGTGAGCGCCTAGCGGTTACAAGTTGCGATGTGCTTTGCAGGCCTCCCTGTTGGAGGTGAAGGAGAGTGCTGGCCTCAACGTTTCACTTTGTCGTTGAGGACTTGATCTTGCTGGCTCCGGGGCCTACGGGGGATTTCCGCTGGGCCGGCGGTTCGAGCTCACAGTATCTTAGCACGATCTGGATTGTTTGGGACCTGGATCAAAGAACCTCTGCATGTGTGTGCTACTGCTTGCATTGGCAGCTGTGGGTGGCGGGATGCCATGTTGCTTCCCCAATACCTGTGCCTGAACCCTGTGAATTAGCCTTGGCTGGTGCGGTGGGCTGGCTGCGCCGGCCTGCTCCGAGGTGCTCTGGTGCATGGATCGCGCTGCAGTGTGACTACGTCGGCGGTCAGCTATGGCAGTCTCCTCCTGATTGCAGCCCAGCCCGTCTACGCAGAACATGGAGAGCTGGTTTGGCCTACTGTTAGTGTAACGTACCAAGTTATATTTTGGGATGCTTTTTGTATGCTTGAGTTGTGTTTTGGTGATGTTAAGTATGAGCTTAAATACTATTTTGGAAGTGTACAATTGCGGGTGTGGGAAGGATTGGGAAGGGGGTAAGAGGATGGGGTATTGATGAGGTAGTATTAACAGGGCCAGACTGCCTTGTAGCGGTTTGAACCTATTTCTGAGGGGGGGGGGTTGTTGGGGAAGGGGCAATAACTGAAGATGGTGGGAGAATGGTACCTCGGGCTTGGGAACCTATACTAATTGGGCGGCCCAGGGGTTTGAGTGAGCGCGAGGGCGAGCACAGCTGTGGGTTTTATGGGATATGCCACCCGTCAGGTTGGGTAGGGCTGGCAGCCTTCTAGACAACGTCAGTCCATATGCCTCCCTGGGCCAGGAAGGGCTATTCTGGGTCCATACCTAACTAAGATGATAGCTTGGAGAGGGGAGACGGGGTCCCACTCACATCCTAGGTGACTCTTGATGGGAGAGGGGAGGCGATTAGAGGTCGAGTGTAGGGTAGGGGTAGCAGGGGGTAAGGGCGACAGGATGGGGTATGAATATAGGGGTAAGAGGGGAGGGATAGTTGGTAGGGTGGAAGGGGGTTGGGGGCTGCAGGGAGCACAGAGGCCTTATAGGTCGCTTATGTGTGTGGAATGTAGGAGCGCCACAAAGGTTGGAGCGGGACCTCAGGCTGGGAGGGTCCATTCCCATTGTTCTTGCAGGATCATTAAAGCAGTCTTGTTTAACCACTGTCCAACCTGAAGGTTATCTCTTGGAATGTCTGCGGGGTAGGTAACCCAATCAAATGGTATAAAGTGTTGCAGGCCTTAGCCAGGTTGCACTGTGATATCGCTATGTTACAGGAAACCCACCAGACGGCTGAAGAGCATGCTAAATTGCAAAAAGCATGGGTGGGGCAGAGCTGGGGTGCCCCAGCTAAGGGGAAAAAGGGTGGAGTGGTCATACTGATCAGTAGGCGGGTTCGCTTCGAGTTGGAAAAGGAGTACTCAGACCCTGAAGGTAGATATATTTTGCTGTATGGTAGTCTTGAGGGCAGGCCTATTTTGTTGGGTAATTTGTATAGTCCCAATGTATTGGATAGGGCGTTTTATGCCCGACTGGCATCTAGAGTGGAACAATTGCCTGATGTTCCTTTGATATTGGCTGGGGATTTGAATGGGGTGTTGGATATAGAGATGGATACGTCGGGCAGCGGGGCGGAGCGAAAACGAGCTCCAACCACTAAAGCGTTGCAGGGATTGTGTGATCATTTGAGAATCGTTGACCTCTGGCTTTTACTGCATCCGTTTGAGAAAGATTTCACCCACCAATCGAGAGCCCATGGGACTAGCGCTAGACTTGACTATGTCTTGGTTGCAGAAAGGCTTTTTGCGCAGGTAGGAGATACACAGATCGGTCCTAGTGCGGTGTCTGATCATGCCCCGGTCTGGGTAGACCTTGGATGGGGGGGCTTGGCGGCGCCGACAAGGCTCTGGTGGGTTTCCCATGGGGCTATATAATGATGCTGACTTTTGAACGCGTATCGGACAGTACTGGCAAGAATTTATGGTCCATCATGAGCGGCACAAAGATGATCCGGAGTTGCTCTGGGAAACGGCCAAAGTGGTGTTGCGGGGAGATATTATTGCATATGTGGTGAGAAAGCGCAAACTTCTGGCAACGCAGATTGTTCAGTTGGAGAAGCAGGTGGTGAGAGCTCGACATAGGTATGCGGGAGACCCCAGTGCAGTTAATAAGCGAAGGCTTTGGGAGTTGCAAACGTCTCTCAATGAACTACTTTATCAGAGGGCGAAGAAATCTCACATGTATTATAGGTACCAACTCTACCGCTTTGGGGACAAGCCTGGGAAAATTTTGGCGCGTTGCCTACGGGGCAACCGGGGTACTCGGTCGATTGCTGAGTTACGGGATGATCAGGGTCACTTACATAAGGATAGTAAAGCCATAGCTCGGCTGCTTTGCTCCTTTTTCCAGCAGCTCTACGCGAGGAGGGAAGGGGCTCCGACTGAGATGCTGACCTACTTACGAGCAGTACAGTTGCCAAAGGTGACGGTAGACCAGCGGGCGTACCTGGATGCCCCGGTGATGGTGGACGAAGTCTGTAGAGTTATTCAGAAAGCTAGTTGTTGTAAAGCGCCTGGCCCTGATGGGTTTGGGGCCGAGTTTTATAAACTTCTAGGGGACTCAGTGCCCCAGACCTTAGTGGAAATGTACCATCGAAGAGTGGCCCAGGGGAAGTTTGGTTGGGGCACTAACCATGCGTATATTACTCTAATACCTAAACCGGGAAAGGACCCTACCAAAGCGGCTTCCTATCGGCCTATCTCTTTACTGAATTTTGATTTGAAGATACTGGCTAAGGTTTTGGCTGATAGACTTGCGTCTGTCTTAGGAGATTTGGTGCATGAATCGCAGGTTGGGTTTGTTAAGGGGCGATATGCCGTGCGGAACCCGAGGAGGATTTTGGCGTCCCTTGAGTGGGTACGTGAGCGGGATCTCCAATCATTAATAATTAGCTTTGATGCCGAAAAGGCGTTTGACCAAGTGCAATGGGACTACTTGAAATGTCTCTTGCCTTACTATGAGTTGGGAGACCCTTTTTGTAAGATGGTGGAGTTGCTCTATGCGGACCCTACCGCTGGAATTCTTTGTAATGGAGTGCTATCGGACAAATTTAACTTGGAACGGGATACACGACAGGACTGCCCGCTGTCCCTTTTACTTTTTGTCTTGACCCTGGATCCGCTGATACGGAGGATAGAGGAGTCCGCGGGTATATGCGGGGTGCGAATTGGGTCCCATGGGTTTAAGGTGGCTGCTTTTGCCGATGATATACTCGTTCACCTTACGCGTCCCCAGCAGTCTCTGGCTCAATTACTCGAGGAGTTCTCTCTGTATGGTAAGTTTGCGGGGCTGCGTATCAATATGGATAAATCGGAGGCTTTAGATGTGGGGGGTACTCTGCGGGTGGGCTGGCCTGGGAACTTTCCACTCCGCTGGGCTGATGAATCCTTTGTTTATCTGGGTATTCTGTTGACTAAGCAGCTGGCATTGTTATATCAAACAAATTTTGAACGTATTTTCTCCAAACTCCGAGCGCAGTTGCGGGCCTGGGTGCCCCTCCCTTTGTCCCTGTTGGGTAGAGTGGCCGCCTTAGGGATGGTGATTTTCCCACGAGTGCTCTACTGGATGCAAACCCTCCCAGTGTGGTTTTTGCGGCATGATTTGTTACGTATGGAGAGGGAGATTCGGGGCTTTCTCTGGAAAGGGACTAGAGCCCGTATACCGTTGATTAGAATGAGAGGGGGATGGAGGTCAGGTGGGATTGGGGTTCCAGATCTCTGGAAGTACGCGATGGCATGTCAGGCACGGCATTTGGGTGACTGGCTGGGGGATACAGAGGTCTATACCCCCCGAGGGTTGGAAGAGGCCTTTGTGGCCCCGCATTCTCTGGAAGCAGTTCTGCATGTGCAGCAGGCTGCCTTGCCAACTCGTCTGACAAGTAGTGTTTTGATACAGGCGACGCGACGCACCTGGCAACAGTTAAATAAGTACTGGGGTAGTGATTCTGCGGTTTCGAGCTGGCTGCCTCTACAGGGTAATGTTTGTTTTACGCCAGGCTCTGACTCGGCCCCCTATCGGCAGTGGAGGCGGTTGGGTATACGGCGCTTGGGACACGTGATAAATTCGGACAGTAGCTGTAAGGCCTTGGGGGCGCTTTGTAGGGAATATGGCTTGAATCCAGGGGGATCTGCCTTTGCGTATGCGCAAGTTTCTCATTATATTGGTTCCCTGTCTCAGCGTGAGCTTATTGCGGAACACTCAGCGCGGATTCTCGATTTTTTTGCTCTGGGGGCAGAGTCCCCGCCGACTATAGCCGAATTAAAGAAGAGGTTGGACCGGCTGGATGTGCCCCTTGATTATTCTGCGCTGGAAAGCCTATGGGCGAGGGAACTGGGTCGGGAGATAGCCCTGGGCTCTGTTAGGGAGGCATTGGGTCGGATCGCGCACTTGGTGGAAGGCGCGAGATACAGTTCAAATGTATTCATCGCACCCACTTTGTCTCCGTGGCGGGCGCTCCGAAGCCGTCTTACTTTAGATGGAGGGTGCCCCAAATGCTCTTGTCCCTTGGCGGACCTGGGCCATATGTGGTGGGGCTGTCCTTCCATTCGTCGGTATTGGTTGCAAATTGGGGCGTATCTTGGTGGTCTACTGGGGCAGCGAATTTGTTGGACGGGGATGCTGGTAGTACTAGATCAGTTGGGACCGCTCCACCCAAAGGGGAGATGGGAGAGACTTTTGGTGCAAAAGGCCTGTCTGGTGGGTAAGGGCCCTATTCTTCGCCGATGGAGGGAGCCCGAGGTCCCTACCCTCTGTGAATGGCGTAATAGCCTACATCAGCTTTTGCTTATGGAACGGAGGAGTGCGTTGGGGCACCCCCGGAGATGGGCCATTTTCTTGCTGATTTGGATGCCCTATATTCAGAGTTTGGGACCTAAAGCCCGTAGCAAGGTGTTAAAGGTTGGATAGTGGTTGATTAAGATGAGTGTTGCTCCCGGGACAATTTTATATCGCTGTGCTTCCTGCCTCAGGGGGGAAGGGGGGAGGGGGGATATTGGGATATTTGTTATGTATTGTATTGTATTTTCCTTCTGATTGTTGTTTTGCTCCCAGAGTGGTGGACAAGACACAGCCCCACCTGGGAAAGGCTATTCTGTAACAATGGAAACTTGTTTGGATGTTTGTTGGTTTTCCTGTGTGTTTTCAATAAATAGAACTTTTAAAAAAAAAAAAAAAAAAAGAAGAAGCGCTGATACTTAGTGCAATTTTTTACTCTTAATGCTGGACCTTTGCGTCAGCTGAGGGCTGATGTAAAGAAGTGCGATACTTCACTTTAGATGACCTAAGCAGGCTGAAATTCCTGGTCCCCAACTGGACAACAACAGCAACAACAAAAAAAGATTGGTGGCCCCAGTTCCCCTGACCCTCCCACCTCCCCAAGTCCCCTAAACAGTTTTATAGGTGGCCAGGTAGCCCTGATCCCTCACACCCCAAACCCCATAGATAATATGTAGTCCTGGTACATCCACCTCCCCCCCACTGTGTTCCTTTCTCATTGAAGGGGGAGCCCAAGAGTAAGGCCCCTGCCCCATCTTGGAAAATGGCAGTGCCTGACTCATCCCAGAATGCACTGGGCAGGGTCAGGCACTGCCATTTTTCAAAATGGTGACTTGGGGGCAAGAGCGTGTGGGAGTTGCTCCTGCTCCTCTTCCAACAAGAAAGGTACCCTGGGGAAAATTTGAGATACCAGAGGGGAGACAACAGGGCCACATGAGATGAAGGGCAGATGCTGGCCTGGAGATAAGACATGCTGGGAACAGGAGGGGAAGAGAAAGAGAGGGGAGATGATGGACACTGAAGGGGTTGTAAGGAAGGGAAGATGCTAGACACTTGGAGGAGTGGGCAAGGTGAAATGCTGGACTGGGACGATGGGGAATGGAAGGTGAAATAATAGATAGGAAGATGAGATATGGAGAGAAAAAGGAGTTAGTGAGAGGGTGGGGAAGGGGAGGACTGGGATAAGGGAGATAAAAAAATGTAGGTAGATGCAGTAAAAAGGGAGAGATTGAGGAGGCGGTGAAATCAGAATGGACAGAGCAGCAGACAAATAAATGGAAAAAAAGCTAAAAGATCAATGTCAGAAGGATGTAGGAGAGGAAGTGAAGGCAGGAGGTGAGAAAATAAATAAATTCGCAGATCACCCTGGGAACAGGGTTAAGACAGAAACAGAAACTAGAGACTGGAAGGGAGATGAGTTAAAAATGACCAGACCTATATGCCAGTTTTAAGAATTTACATCTGCAATTTTTATATTTTGCATAGTACAGTGGGGAAAAGCATTACTGTTTCTAATTCCTTGGCGATTTGTTTGCTTGTTGCCGCAAGAGATGGGGAGAAGAGAAGGACTTTAATTCCCTTCCTCCCCTCCCATTGCACAATCCCAGACCTAAGCCCCCCCCCATTGCACAATCCCAGACCTAAGGCCCCCCCCCCCCCCCCCCCCCCCCCCCCCCCATGATTGTCCGAGCTTTGCCTAAAAAAATATCTGGTAACCTTACCTCTGACTCACCCTAGTTACAGCCCCGAAATAAAAAGTGAAAGGCAGAATGGCTCGGTCGGCACCCTTTCTTCGCTTCATTTTGCAGTAGGAAAGACGGCAGTGGGCTGCTGGTGGGGCCCTTGTTCGGTTATTCTGTGAAACTGCACGGTGGCTGACTTTTAGAACTTACTTCCCTTTTCCATTGCTGCTGAAGGGGAAATTAGACTGCCCGGGTCCCTTTTTATGAAAGAAATGTCAGCAAAAGTAAAATTTTAAACGAACAATATCTTAGCAGCAGCAAGTTTAAAGCAAGTACGGTAACTATCACTGGATACACTCTTCTATTGTAGGTCAGCTACGTTATGAATTGCAGATGTGCATACATCAGGGCTGGAGTGACGAGATAGGCGGTTGCTTAGAGTGCTATGTTCCCAGGGCACCCTCTGCTGCCGCTGCCACCCCTCTTAAGGACCTGCGGCAGTGGCAACGCAGCACTCACCCGAACTCTTTGGCCCTATGTTGCCATTCCTTCTCCCTAATGACTTGCCGCTTCCGCCCCCTTCTATGCAGGAAGTCTGTGTCAGAGCTCAGCTTAGTGCTGCATTGCCACTTACATGGACTGTGATTCCATATGACTAATAATGTTATAATGTTAAAAGTTCAAACCCTGTTATATGTAACATGTTGTTTCCTTGTAAACCGCTCCTGATCTCTGGAAGGGGCGGTATAGAAATGTGTAATAAATAAGTGGTGGGGGCAAATACAGTGAAAGAAGCATGGGACAGACACGGTGGATCCCTTTACAGTGACAGGATATAATCAAAATAAACTTAACTATCTAATGGGCAGACTAGATGGACCATACTGGTCTTTATCTGCCATCATTTACTATGTATTTACCCCCCCCCCAACCAAAACAAAACAGAAATACTACTGGAACCACAGTGTTTTCTTACCAAATTCAGCAAAGCTGGGGAGAGCCTCTCGATGCTTGGAAGGTGGTGCAAGTCCGCCCACCCGCCCTAGATCGTGCAAGGAAGGGCTTGTGGTTGCTCTGCGGTCAATGCCGAGCTGCAACCATGCAAAGCTGTCAGTTCTTGTTAGGGGAAAAAAGAAGGCAGGCGTGGGGGACGGGCGCTTCCTCTTCCCCCTCCGCCCGGGACAACTGCTGTGAAAGGCCATCCATCGCCCCGAGCAAGCCCTTAACGGGATGCAGCACAGCTCCCCGTCCTCTAGGGCGATTGGCCAGGGCAGAGAAGCACTTTAGCCAGTGTCTCCGTCGGAACAATTAGGCAATAGGCGCGCTCCGTCGCTGGCGGCTCTGCACATTGCAACAGGGAAATCTTCGTGCGCGGGCGCCATCACCTGCCCGGCAGCCGCTGATTGACCTCTCGGATCCCCCCTGGCGTCTCCTTTAGGCAGCGTTTATGGGAGCGATCTTGGCCGCGAGTTTGCTTTCTAGATGGGGCTGGTGGCGGAAAGTCATTCGTGCCCTCTTTCACCACGCTGCAAGCGGCTCTTCTGGACTCGCCGGGGGGAGCGAAGGCGCTGAAATGACAGGCAAAGGAGACGAACATGGCATTGGATCTAGCGCTTTTCGCTCGTCTTTATAAAGTGATCTCCCATTTTCTTAAAAAAAAAAGCAGGTGAGACCTCTTCGGTAAGGACGGCAGGATCTTGTCTTTGGGTAACCTGTTATCATACAGAAAATCATAACCCTACTTGTGTAATTAGACCCCTAACGGAGCTTTGTCTCTTAAACAGATTCTTCTCTCTCTTTACATGTTAGACTGAGAGCAGCTGATCAGAAACCTTCCAGAACGGTTCTCTCTCTCTCTCTCTGTTTTTTTATCCCACTTTCCTCCACCCCTCACCATCCCTATACCTTCGCCAACAAAAAATACTGCTTGGTGGTGGAGAAATCAGAGAGATTGCAATAGTAGAAGTTTTGGTGTACTTGGGGAAGAACAGAATTATTACATGCCTGATGTCTGTCTGAGAGTTATAGAGCACACCCAGAAGAGAAGTTGAGAAGTGCACACTTAAAATTAAACAATGTGCATTTCCCCTCCCTCCCTCCCTCCATTTATTTATTTTATATTTAACTCAAGTCTTAACAATAGTAGTTCAAGCTGAGTTGCAGTCAGATACTGTACGTAATTCTCCTGGAATAAGTAGGAAGTCAGTTCTCATATATGGGTGATGTAGGTGCCAAATCTTCTCCCCAGCATTCAAAGAACGCCTTTGGGAGATGCACCATGTATGCGTGGTCCACTTTCCGTCTAAGGGTGCCCTCCTGCCTCAGTCTCCTTTTATTCGCAGAGCCCATCGGACGCTGTCCAGTTTTCCTTGGAAAAAGTGTGATTTTTGTTAAGTTTGTATCAGATGTTTGCTACTTTCAAAAAATTCAACCAAAAAATTCAACCAAATTGGACTTAGCTTAAGTTTTGATCCGGTGGTGCGCTCTATTTCCTGGCTGTGAAGTTCCTGGTTTACTTGCTATTGGCCCCTGGAGTCCTGCTGAGGCGGTTTTGATTGGAGCTGCTTCTCAAGAGGGCTATATCAGCTCAGCCCTTCTCGCGGGACAGTGGTGGTGTGCTCTATTTCCTGGCTGTGAAGTTCCTGGTTTACTTGCTATTGGCCCCTGGAGTCCTGCTGAGGCGGTTTTGATTGGAGCTGCTTCTCAAGAGGGCTATATCAGCTCAGCCCTTCTCGCGGGACGCGAAGCGGGCGCGTCCCGTTGGCGTGCCCGAAGGGGCGTGACCAAAGGGGCAGGCACGCCCATTTGGCGCCCCTTCGGCATCAATTCGGAGTTGGAGGCTCCCTGTTATGGGGAAGAGGAGGAAGCGTTACCCACAACCTGTGCAGTCTAAGGTGGGGAAAGTGGTGGGCCCGATGGACGCCCATGTTTCTGTGGGAGAGATGCCGCAGGCTCCCGCTCCACCTGGAGAAGGTCTGTTGGAGACATCAACTGTGAGTACTCCGTCCTCTAACAATGATTCCCGCATTCTGGGTTCTACTCCCCCCAGTAAAGTGACTGAGCAATTGCCTGGTAACACTGTGACTGTCTCTAGCTCACTTAAAATGGTTCCCGATGAGGAAGTGCTTCCGGAGTCCTTTTTATGTATGGGTGAATTATCTCCCCCTTTGCCTTCGATTATAAGTTTTTCTCAAGTTGGTGAGGCATCTGCCCCACCGGCTGATCTATCTTTGAAGGACATTTGGCTGGCAACTTCTCGCATTGAATCGGTGTTGAGCACATCTTTACAGAAAATTTCCGATTTTTCTAAAATGACTGTACAGAAAATGTCTGATCAGGATAAGCGATTGAATGCGATGGCTCAACGATTAACAGCATTGGAATCTGACGGTGCAACTCGCCAAAGTTTGATGTCTACTTTTGTGCAGGATTTTAATGTTTTGCACCGTCAGGATGAGATGTTGGAGAATTCTCTGCGATCTAGAAATCTCCGGTTGTTGAATTTTCCACGTACTCATTATTTATCCCCGATGATATTATTTCAGAAATACTTAAAGGAGAATTTGTTAATTGCCGATTTTAGTTCAGTTTTGGTATCTAAAATATATTATGTTCTTCCTCGTAGTTTAACTCAGCCATCTGGTGAAGAGGTAGTTGTGGTTCCTTTACAAGCTTCCTCTACTTTAGATGTTTCAGCCTTTATAGAGTCAGATTCGGATGATATTTCCTCTCGGGCCACGCTGTTGGTTACTTTATTTTCTGAGATAGATAAAGATAGAATTATGAGAGCATATTTTAAGAAGAAATCGGAGAAGTTTTGTGGGCAGATAGTTCAGATACTCCCAGATGTGTCCAGGGCCACACAGGTGCGACGTAAATCCTTTTTAGAATTGCGTCCACGGGTGTTGGCCCTGGGAGCGGTTTTCCATCTTAAATTTCCCTGTAAATGTGTGATATTATATCAGGGTACAAGATGTTTATGTTTATGTTTAATTAAAATTTGATATACCGCCCAACACCAGGGGCACCTGAGCGGTTCACAATAAAACAATATAAAACAAATTAAAAACAGGCTGCGTGAAAAAGAAAGGAACGCCATAAAATAGATAGGACAGAGAAGAAAAGGAGAACACAGAAAGAACAATAATTACAATGCAACGGTAGGGGATTGCAACATCATGAGGGGAGGGGAGGGGGAATAACGGAGGGGGAGGGGGAAACCAGGGTGGGAAGGTTAAACGCTAAACTGAAGAGATGGGTCTTGAGTTGTGACTTGAATGAAAGATACGATTCTTCCGCACGAAGCGGGGGGGGAAGGGAATTCCATAAGCTAGGAGCTAGAAAATAAAAGGCAGAAGAACGAGTAGAAACAAGATGGGCCTGGGAAGGGGAGGGAAGAGACAGGCGATTTGTATGGATAGCACGGAGCAAACGGTGGGGAGGGCGAAAGTAGATCAGATCCGCAAGATAGGAGGGGGAGCCAGTGCGGACAGCTTTGTGGGTGAGAATAAGAATTTTATACTGGACACGAAAGGAGATAGGCAACCAGTGGTGTTGAAGAAGGAGTGGGGTAACGTGATCAAAGCGAGAAGCATGAGCTAGAAGACGAATAGCAGAGTTCTGAACACGTTGAAGACGAGACAATTGGGAAAGAGGCAAACCAGCAAGGGACACATTACAATAATCAAGACGAGACAACACAAGAGAACAAAGGAGAGTGGCCAGGGCAGAAGGGGAGAGAAAAGGACGGACCGAACGAAGTTGCCTAAGGGAAAAAAAGGAACGTTGGACAAGAGAAGAAATGTGATCCTTAAAGGAAAGGGAAGAGTCAAGAGTGACACCCAAATAACGGAGGGAAGAAACAAGAGGGATAGGTTGTGCAGAAAAGAAGGGGGCACAAGTGGGGGAAGGAGCTCCAAACGTAAACCAAATAGCATGTGATTTAGAAGGATTCACATGAAGAAAGTTGGAAGAGAACCAGGAGGCAATAGCAGCAAGACAATGATTGAGAGGGGTAATATCCGGTGAAAGGGAGTCGGTATGAAGGAGAAGAAAGATATCGTCCGCATAATAATATGCGGAGATACTAAACTGTTGGATCTGGAGGGCAAGAGGAGCTAAGAAGACATTGAAAAGAAGCGGTGCAAGGACAGACCCTTGGGGAACCCCACAGGTGAGGGGAGTAGGGGCAGAGGTGGAGGATCCAGAAACAACAGAGAAAGAACGACCGGAAAGAAAAGAGTGAAACCACCGAAGAACGGTACCAGAGAGACCCGCATCCTGAAGACGAGTGAGAAGGGTGCGATGATCCACAAGATCAAAAGCGGCCGAAAGGTCAAGAGAAACAGCCAGAGTGTAAAGACCACGATCGTGAGCAGCGTGAAGTTCATTTAGAAGAGAAAGGAGAAACAGTTTCAGTGCTGTGAGTAGGGCGAAAACCAGCTTGACGAGGGTGCAGAGCGAGAGAAGCCTCAAGGTGAGAAGAGAGTTGAATAAAGACCAGTTTTTCAAGGAATTTGGAAAGGAAAGAAAGATTAGATACAGGACGCCAGTTAGAAAGAACGGAGGGATCAGAAGACTGGGACTTTAGAATAGGATGGACAACAGCGTGCTTCCAACTAGAAGGAAAAGTGCCAGAGGACAAACTAGAATTAAACAGGAGAAGGATGTATGGGAAGAGTGCTAGAGAGGGTTCCAAGAGCCAGGAGGAAGGGATGGGATCAGTCGAGCAAGTGGTTTTACGGATAGAGAGAAAAGTCTGTTGAAGAGAAGCGGGGGTAACCATTTCAAAAGAGGACCAAGAGTGAGATAACACAGGAACAGGATGGGATGGGGATGAATAAGAGAGAGAAGGGAGCGCAGCAGGAGGAGAAAGAGGAGAGGGACAAGAGGAAAAAGATTGGCGGAGCATGTCCACTTTAGTAACAAAGAAAGTAGCGAGAGAGGAGGGGTCAGGAAGAGAGGATGTAGATGGAGTGAGAGAAGAGGAGGCAGAATGAGATGCAGTGAGAGAGCGCAGAATAGAATACAGACGACGTGAGGAGTTTGAGGAGGAGGAGATAAGATTGGAATAGTAATCACGCTTTGCGGTACGGAGTAAAGAGCGATAGTGGTGGTGACAAAAACGAAAAGCTGACAAATTGACAGGGGAAGGATGTTTTTGCCAGAGACGTTCCGCTCGGCGAAGGTGTTTGCGATGTAGGAAAAGGCCGGGGTAAAACCAAGGATGATGTGCGCAATGACGAGGGTGGGGGCGAGGACGAAGGGGGGCAACAGAGTCCAGGGCAGTTGAGAGAGTGGAATTCCAACACTGGACCTGAGCATCAACAGAGAGGGATTCGAAATCAGCGGGAAATAGACTAGCAGGACATGGGAACTGGCTAAGAGTGTTCGCAGTGATCTTACGAGTAAGTGGTAGTGTGAGACCGGGGTTGGAAGATGGGAGTGGGGCAGGAGGGGGGGCAGGGATAGAAAATAGAAGGCAGTGATGATCAGACCAAGGGAGAGGGAAGGACGACAGGGAGGAAAAGGGGAAAGGGAAGGAGGCAGAAGTGATGAGGAGATCAAGAGAATGACCAGCAGTATGAGTAGGGAAAGAAACTGATTGACGAAGGGAGAGATCAGACAGAAGGGAAAGGAAAGAAGAATCTCTTGCCGAAGAGGGGGAGTCCGCATGAACATTAAAATCACCTAAAATTAGGAGGTGGGGATAAAGCAAGGAAGCCTCGGATATAGTAGCCAAAAGTGAGTCCCAGGAGGGATTGGGAAGGGAGGGCGGGGCATAGACTAAGAGAAAAGAATAAGGAGTAGGGGAGGGGGCCAGCTGCACAAGCAGGGTCTCTGGGTAGAGCAAAGAGGGGGAGGAGGTAAGCTCAGAGAGGGAAAGAGAGGAACGATAGATAATAGCCACGCCCCCACCGCTTCTACCCCGGCGGGACGTGGAGAAGAAGGAATAGCCTGGTGGAAGACAGCGATTCAATATGGGTTCATCTCCTTCCTTTAGCCAGATATGTCTTCTTTGAATCTGTTCAGTTGTCAAATTTCCTAGATAGTAAGGGAGTATAAGTATTGTTCCAGGGATCGATGGTAGTTTGATTGTACTATATTTTCTATTTCTTTTATGCTTTTTGATTTTAGATTTCCTGTTTTAATGTGAACGCACCCCCCTTGATGTGGTTGCTCACTGTATTTCCTTTGGTGTTTGAAGGGTGGATGGGAATTGAGTTATTTTGTTTCCTGTAATGTATAAAACATTTTTATAAATAAAAAATTAAAAAAAAAAAAAAAAAAAAGTTTTGATCCAATTTAACTTCCAATTGCGCCAATATTGCAGTTGCCCCTACACCACTTTAGCGGTACCTGTTCCACGTTTCAATTCTTCCTCAGGGGGTATGCAATCTATATATTAGCGCGTAGCAAAAACAGGAAGTATTTCAACAACTTCGGCTTTTCCGATCTGCACTGCGTTATCAATGGCGATCCTGCTCTTTAATGGTCTCAGACTGTAGATAACATTACTCCAGACATGTCTCGTATGAGCTGGATGTTATAATAGCATCAATGACCATATGTATTTCGGTTCTTTCAATCATGTATCAGATGTTTGCTACTTTCAAAAAATTCAACCAAATTGGACTTAGCTTAAGTTTTGATCTAAGTGCAGATCGGAAAAGCCGAAGTTGTTGAAATACTTCCTGTTTTTGCTACGCGCTAATATATAGATTGCATACCCCCTGAGGAAGAATTGAAACGTGGAACAGGTACCGCTAAGGTGGCGTAGGGGCAACTGCAATATTGGCGCAATTGGAAGTTAAATTGGATCAAAACTTAAGCTAAGTCCAATTTGGTTGAATTTTTTGGTTGAATTTTTTGAAAGTAGCAAACATCTGATACATGATTGAAAGAACCGAAATACATATGGTCATTGATGCTATTATAACATCCAGCTCATACGAGACATGTCTGGAGTAATGTTATCTACAGTCTGAGACCATTGGTTCTTTTTATGAAAGTATCTTTGTGCATATCTTACAAGGGCACGAGTGTCTATTAATGAATGCATAGCTACACCATTTAACATTGGACCATTAGCTTATTTATTTGAAGGGTGATATACTTATTTTTCTATTTAGTTATCCCTTTACAAGTTATCCCTTTACTATTATTATTTTTAGTGTTAATACACATATGCTGATCATGCATTGTTAATTAATACAGTTTCTCCTCTTTTTATTATTATTTTTTGTTTTTAAATTTTCATTGTTTGATCTTTTTTATTGCTAGGTTATCTGTTCTTTACAAAACATAAAATCTATACTAAGTTAAGTGATTCCTGTTGAAGGCACATGCCAAAAAATTCATGTAGGGTTGCATGAACAGTGAATGTGGTTTTCACAAGTTTGAATGATCTTCACCCTTGCTTCCATCTGGTGTTGCTACTCTGCAAGTATGAGTGCTTATTTTATTCACGTTTAGCCATGTGCAGGCCCAGATGAGCTAGTCCTAGGGGGCTGTACAGGTAAAAAGAAAATTGTTTAGTGTCCCATGTGGTTTGTTGTTTTATTTTTATGGGGTGATTTTGTTAATTAAGAGGTGGCTGCTCCAACAACAAAAATAATGGCTGAAATGTTACAAGAGGTCTCCGGGCAAATAAAACCCAACATTTTTTTTTTTGGGGGGGGGGGGGGGTCCAGTTCTGTTAGGAGTTGCCATGGGTTGGCCTTGAACCTAGTGACCCTTGGGAGAAGCTATTATGACTTGTGGGTGATTGCTTCTAGCCAGTCTATACTTAGCCGTATCTTGTATTTCTCCTTTTATTACTATTTGTTTGGTCTTGAGCTCTGTAGAAATCCTTCCTGAATTTTTTTGCCTTCTGAAACTATTAACTACTGTTCTACTTAATACAAAAATGTAATATAAACTTAATACAAAAACGTTTTTTTCTTGAGCCAGAAATTCTGTGAAACCATGTCTAGATTGTTTGTTTGTTTGGACATGGTTTCATAGAATTCTCCATGATCTGGAGCAGGCTTGGTAAATGTCACTGATTGTGTGAAATTCCAAGATTCTTATCCTAACATCCCTGCCAAATTATCTATTTCCAAAAGGGAGATTTTAAGCCATTCCTGGTTTTCAGGCAGTCCCATAATGCACCTTTGATTTTCTTCATGTCTCTTGAGAGGACTGGGGATTCCCTGCATTCCTTGAAGGTCCTGAATGTATGCCATTGGGGTGGGGGGGGGGGAGGAGAGTATGAGGCCTTTGCATTGTGACTTATGGTGTGTGTGACTTGATATGTGTCCTTGAATGCAGTTTATAGAGTGTGTACATATGTGTTCGTGAGATAGGATGATAGAAGAGAATCTACATTTGGGCGTTGAGTAAAAGAATGTTCTGGTGAGGAGGGGTCTGGAGTACTTGGTTGTAAGAGGATTAGATGGGTATAGAGGGAAGTACAGAGGGGTTTGGGTATGTTTTGGGCCATTCTTGCTTCTCTTTCCTCCTCTAATATTCTCTTTCCTTTCCTTTTCCCTTGTACTCGCCTTATACCCTTAAACTTCACCTCCTCTCCTTGCACTCCTCCCCCTTGCCTTTTACATCTTGTTTTTGGCCCAGCCTGCAGAGTTTTATTCTGTTGCGGCTTTGACTGTGGAAGACCAGCCTTTTCTTGTAGCAGGAGTATTTAGGCTTCCTGTGATACCCTGCTGCCTCTTAGTATACATTTTCTTCCTGGTGGCAGAGCTTGGCCTCCCTGTCACCATGCGGCAGCCGGTTCCTAGCTCTGCTTTATTCATAGGTTTGTTTATGTACATGTACGTATGGATGGATGAACCGACAGTACTTATTGGGGAGGGTCAGTCCGTCTATCATTGCAGTGAGACATACCTAATAGACCAACAAAATAAAAGCAATAGTAAAAAAATGATCAAAACTAGAAAAACATCTTCCTGTAAATCACATCATGAAACAACTTATGCCATAAAAGCGATATTTAAAAACATATGTTTTTCATGTCTTCCTAAAAGTTGAATAACTGACCATAACCCACATTGCTTTAGTAAGACTCTTCCACAAAGAGAGAGCCAAAAATAATAAAGCACAATTTTTAATAGAGGCATATTTAACCTCTGATGGCTCAGGGAGAGTTAAAAAGTAAATTGTCTACTTTTGGCTTGTGGCCCTTGTTTGAGGACCACCAGGCTTCTAGCTGTAGGCATGGCTGCTACCTGGGACCTCATGACATTCAGTTCTTCAGAACATCGGTTGATCTCCATTTGGTTCTGTTGCTTCCTGTTTTGACCTTATCCCTGGCTCTCCTGTTTAATCCTAATCTATCTAATTTCTTATGGTTTTTGTTTTTTCAATTTTATAATACCAGGTGTGCACCTTGTATCGTGGCCATGCCCCTTAGTTCAATAACTCCCGTTCCTTTAGTTCCCTCTGCAGCTGTCCAGCTGTTTTCCTAGCTTTTATGGGTTAGTGTCTTGCCAACAGCGAGGAGCACCTTTATTCATGAAAGCTCAGTGGTCGGAAGGGCTGAGAAGGAGGCCTTTTTTCAGAATTTGTAAACTAGAAGTTCCTTAGAAGTTCACCCTGTGTCTCTCCAGTCTTTCCAAATTCGTTCCATCCAAATGAGTTACAGTACATAGAAATACCTTTTCTTGCAGCTTTATCTCTTGTCAGTGTGGTATGATAAGTTGTGTCTAGTAGTATTCCAAAGAATTCTTGGCATGTTGGGCTGTGGCAGGAATAGGGTGTGTCTTTATTGATGTTCTCTGGCTTTTCATTGCTTTCTGTGGTTAGGTGAAGTCAAAGGTGTACCCTGTAGGAGGTCAGGGAGCCAACTGCTCTGGTATGCATTTTCAGGATTGTGAAATCTATTGTCGGAGTTGGCATGAATCCATGAAAGTGTTTGTCCTTCTGGCTGCCCAGGCTAGACCAGGCAAAGATCATGGCCATAGTTTGACTGCTTCATTTGGGGGGGAGGGGGAGTGACATATTTGCATATTCATTATAATTATCCCAGAGGGAGCAGAGGGTCTCATTCAGTGGCTTTGCCAAGGAAAACAAAGGAAAGCAACATATTCCCCAGGCTATATAATTTAAAATGCAGCAAAAATTGTAGCCGTTTAATTAGCCTGGCACTCTAAAACTAAAAAAAATACTGACACCTGCAAATATATATGCTGCAAAAAAGGGAGATGTAAGGTGCTCACGTACCAAGGGACAAGAAGAAAAAGAGAACCACAGCCCAGTTTCAATACCAAAATAAACTATAACTAAATGTATTTTGGCATTAGAAACTGTGCTATGGTTCTCTTTTTTTTCTTTTTGAACATTTATTTTGCATCCAGTGAAACCCCTCCTCCAACAGTAGGTGCTGAGCAGAACTAGGACATTTCCCCTTAGAACCCAATGTACAAGAAAAAAGAATCGGATTCAGGTGTCATCTGATAAGTCTCTCCAGTACCAGGCAGATTGTGAACTAGCACAACCCTACAAAAGTCACTGAAGACCTATAATGCAAATCTGCCATACCATAACAACCCCAGCTTCTAAAATTAGCACAATAAGGAGCCTACCCAGAAAAAAACAGCACCATAAATATTGCCGTGGTCCTTAGGCATAACGATGTTCTATTTGGAAAACTGAATAAGCCAGATTACTGAAGATCCTACATAGAAACTCTGAGTCTGATTCAGACATGGATGTCCTGGCCCTCTGTGTGCCCGGTCGGAAGTGGACGCACAGAGTTAGCCGGGATTCTGATCCCACAATGCATGTCTAGCCCTGCGGGATCAGAATCGTATCCAGGCCTGTATGTGCAGGCCAGGACCCCGATTTAGGTAGGCCTGCGTATACAGGCCTTGCCCGGATAGGTCAGACAGGCCTTTGAATGGAGCCACAGTACCATGGTGTCCGGTTGCCATGGCACCCCAGCTCCATTCAAAAACCGCGATCCCCAGCCGGACTGCAAACTGTATTTCCCATAGCCCAACCTCCGATCTGGCCTCCCAAGGCCAGGGTCGGGCTGCGAGTAATCTCCTTTGCCCCCTCCTGTCGCTTTCCAGCCCCAGGCCTGCCATCCTCTGCCGACTCGTAGAACGTATTCTATCTCAGAGGTAGAATAAGTTCCCCGTTCAAACCGCCAGCCCCCGACGTACAGGGCCGACATTAGAATCGGCCCTGTACGTCTGGAGCTGATGACCGCCCACTGCCCACCCTAATGCCGCTCCTTTCCCGCCCCCATTTAACTTCCCCATAAAACAAACGGGGAAGTTAGTCGGGGTCGGGAGGGGGCCCCGAATAGTGGAGATGGATGTTCCATCCCTGCTATTCGTGCCTCGGAATGACCCCATTTGCTAACGGAAGGCTTTATCTTGGTTACATGGCAAAACAGAGTTAGACCCTTACCAAGTAATAAATGATGATAAACTTGAAGTAGAAAATTAGCCAAAATAAAATTGAAGCCCCGACAAGCCAGGCTGTGCATGCAGTGCAGCACAAGAAATAGAGGAGGCAGATGATACTTTTATTTCACCTTTTGCTGAGCAGTAGCATGATATACACAGGCCTCTCCCATCCCACATGCGAGCGATGCAGCCTCTCCTCGCAGTCTTCCTCCTCCATTGATCCCAGTGCCACTTGCTCAGATACAGCTATGTCGCTGATTAGGTGCAGTGCCTGCATGTGGGATCAGAGAGGACTGCCTCATGTTACTGCTCAGCAAAGGTAAAAGCAGCAGCTAGCAGAGAGGTGCACACGGTGACGGCACTTGATTTGTGCAACTGTGCAGTCTGCAGCTGGCGCCAGAGTTCCAAACGTGCTGTGCCTCCATTGCAGCCCTCGACAGATTTTGTGTGGATTTAGGAGCCAGGCTAGACTCTTAGGAGCTGAGTGCTTGTGACCTCCTTGCGTTCACCCCTCATTGTCTCTCATGTTGGCCTCATGTTCTCGTCTCACGAGATTGGCGCCAGAATTCCTATACCGCATGGCATCTTTAGACGGTGATACATATAACAGTTATAGTTTCAGATATTAAGTGTCTGTATGTTTTGTGTGGTGCAACAGTGGTGTGCCTGTCTGTGGGATGTGGCAGTGGGTGCCGGTGTGGGGCTGCATTGCGTGTGTGCATGCTGCAGAGCTGGAGAGACGCTCTTTGTGTGGTGCAGAGGTGGGGTGCTGGGGTCGGGATAGAGTGCTTGTGTGTGTTCTGGGGGGAGGTGAATGCACCTTTTGGCAACACCTTGCACTTTCCCTCCCCTTACAACCCCCCTCCTGCAGGTTCTCCTCCTCTGTTACCCTTCCAGACTGCGCCCCCCAGCACTCTCTTCCCCATCCTCCTTTTTTAATAGGCCCACTGCCCCTTTAAATTGTCCCTGCCTTCTCCACTTCCTCCCACCCCACACACATTTTCAGCTGCAGGCCGCAACTGCAGCTTCCCCCTACTCTTCTGCCCACAGGAAATCAAAGGGTTGTGGCCATTGGGGAAACTCGTTTGGAGGACAGTGTCCTCCCCCCCCCCCAAAAAAACCCCCAAAACTATACCCAATGCAGAGAATGCAATGTAGAAATCTTCCCAGCACCCTACTCATCTCAGCTTGCTCCAAAATTCTTGTTAGATACTGTAAACTGGCTACTTAATATAGAAATCAAGGAGAAAAATTAAGGTAACCTTGCTTCTTATTATAGTATATCAAAAGCATAAAATATCTCCTCTTGCATAGAGTCCTCTGTTCCCTGCCTCATTTCCCAAATTTAAATTGGGAAACAAGTGGGGAAAGTATACAGAGCATGGCTTACGGAATTCTTTCTAACTTTCTGCACATATAGGGGTGTGCGTGTGTCTATGTTGACTCTCGGACCAATGCAGAAACCCTGTGCTAGAGCCTAGTTTAATGCAGACATTTTGCTCGCCCAGGCTGTAAGCAAACAGCATGCAGATGAGCTGTGCGCAAACCATCGATCCTAAATAAGGAGAGAAAGCCAGGCACATGCACAGCGTTATTTTATGCACAAGATTTAAATGCTGCTATTTGGCACTCTTGCTCATGTGCTGGAATGCTTGTTGATGCATAAACAGCAATATTATCCTGCGCAGAAGTCTGCTCCGCATAATATCAGTGTTCAGAAACAGGGACGTTGCTCTGCAAAGAAATTCTGCACAGAATATTGATGATTCGGTTCCACGTAGCATTCCAGTACTAGCGCTCTTTGTGACCTTGGGCAAGTCACTTAACCCTCCATTGCCTCAGAAGAATCCAAGTTATCAATGTCCCTGTTTAATGTACATTACCAAGTTCAAGTTACCATGTAAACCACTTTGACTGAAATGATAAAGCGGTATAAAAAAACCCTTTTAAAGAAATAAATAAATGTATCATTCCAGCACACATATTCTGCTATTTTTTTCACCATTCCCTTCAGCAAAGCCAGAAAAAAGTAGTGGATCTTGTATGCTGGAGGAGAAGCTATTACTACTAGTACCGCTTATCATTTCTATAGCACTACAAAGCATACACGGCATTGTACATATAGATGTGAGACAGTCCCTGCTCATCAGAGTTTCCAATCTAATCGAGACAAAGAACATCACAAAACTGGGGACTAGAATATGGTAAGATTCACATAAATGGTGAACAAGACAGCAAAGGGTGTCGGGATCCAAAAGCAGCCACAATGAGGTGGGTTTTTAGCCTGGGCTTGAATAGAGCTAGAGGAGTCGTCTGACAAAATGGGCATAAATTCCTCACCAGCGCTGACCGTAGACCTGTGAGCTAATACTTTCACTCCTCATACCTTGCGCTAAAATCACATTGTTGAGCTCAGCGTCGGTGCCAGTTAGCTAATTCCTTCATTACCATGGATTTAAATGTTCTGTGCACCATTGAGGCTTTGTGCTGAGTGCTTTATACAAAACTGAGCTAAGCTGTGCACAAAGCCTAATGCGCTTTATTGTATCTGTCTGTGTCTTTGACGTGGAGAGGAGGGGCGGTTTAAATAGAGCAGTTCCCAAACATTCCATTTGTTACCAAAGAATAATAAAATGAAACCATGTGTGATGATATATCTAACCTTTAGACGTCACTGTCAGCAGATTAAAGGATGAATTTTACAGTTCGTCCACAGCGTGCCACTATTTTTATTTTATTTTTATTTAGCATACATTTGTATACCGCTACTTCCAGCGATCAGTAGCAGGTTTGATTACATATTGGAAACTGTCAAATCAGGACAGAAGAATTTGAAGTATATATACGTTGATTTGAAGGGTAAGCACAACAAGAAAAATTTGAAGTATATACACGTTGATTCAAAGCAACAGTTATTGCCATGCTTCTCCACCACTAGGAGCTTGCATAGCAACTAGCTGCAGATTACACAGTTTAATCACTAGGTTTCACCTTACATAGCAACTATTAAGAAAGCTCTATGGTTTAGTCACTAGGTTTCACAGAAAATGAAATGCACATCTGAATCACTGAGGATAACCAGGATAGAAATGTGGCAACATGGATGCAGTGAGTGTAAAACTAGGTCTGGATCAGCCTCTCTCATGACACAGGATTGTTGGTAACCTGGAGAAGGGCCAGCGTGATCTTATGTTTTCTCCTAGGACAAGCAGGATTCGTCAGCCACACCAGGTGTCGTCCACCGACGGCGCCTATACGGAAGTGCTCTCTAGAGCTCAGAGTCCTTCTGAGCATGAGCCAGAAACCCCACCCCACTAGCCCGCCCCTAGCTAGCCAGTCTTTTTTCTTCCGCCGTGCCTACTACACGCGGATCTAATCTCTCTCAGCCAGAAAATAAATATAATCAACATACTCACAAGAAGATGCCTTCAGCAAAACCTGGATGCAAGAAATGCAGCTCCTGCTCAAGGAAAATGAGCAGCTCCGATGTTCATGACCGCTGCGTTCGATGCCTGGGCTCCGGCCATCAGGTTCAGGACTGCCAGCACTGCTCCCAGATGTCCCCCGGAGCTTTAAAATCGAGAAGCCATGCCTTGAAGGAGTACATCGCTTCCCTTAACGAGGAGGCTTCAGAAATCCTCTCGCCGGCACGGGATGCGTCCTCAGGGTCTGTCATCCCCGGCCGTGCAGTTCAAAGCCCTGCAATTTGCACAGGAGCCCCCGCGATTCTACCCGAAGCTCCTGCAGCATCGAGGACTACCGGGAAGCAGCCAGCAACAAAAAAGAAAACCGGAGAACAGCCAACGTCGAAAAGGTCAGACTCCCTAAAAATTAAAAGTACTCGGGGTGAAAAGCGGCTCCCTCCCGCATCCCCCTCGGGCCTCTGCAACCCTCCCGTTGCCAATTTGAGCCCCCGGGAGGTCCCATGCTGCTCCCACCACGTTGTCCCTGGAGGCGGCCATCTTGACGACATCGTGGTCTCGAGCCCCGCCCACTCAACTCTTATTGGACAGCGTCAGGGGTTACCGGACTCCGCCCCCCCCGCTCCCATTGGCCATCAGCTCAGGATCTCCCCAGAGCGTCACAGGGCCTCCCCTAACCTCGGGGCAGACAAGGACCGCCCCCCCCGTGCCGGCTCCATGTCATCTCACAGAAGTAAGAGCAGAGACAGTAAGGGGAGCAGCAAGCACCGGCACCATCGCGGACACAGCGGCCACCGGAGCGGAGAAAGCAACCCTCAGCACCAGCACAGACATCGGAGCAGGGACAAAAGCCACAAACGGAAGCAAAGGGCTCCCTCCCTCAGCCCCGATTCCAGACCGTCCAAAAGACTTCCCCCTCGGTCTGCACAGCGGCCAGCTGTAAGCCCTCCTGCAGGGACTCTCCACAATCCAGGGACAATCCTGCAAACTGCCTGTTCACCTGCAGTGTCTCTCCCCAATCAAGAGACCATACTGCAGCTGCTCTCCAGCCTCACCGAGCTTCTCCGTAAGGGGTCAGCAGCCACACGAGATGGGTCCACAGAGGCTACCACCCAGATCGTTGCTTCGGGAGACCCTCTTGACCAGACAGCAGAGCCTGCTAACCAATCTTTCAGCAGCTTCTCCTCTGCGGATCCAGAGTCATCATCCTTCCTTAGTCTAGAGGAGGAGGAAGTAGCCACACCGCTCGGATGCGACTCCCCCAAGGGCAAAGCGACCTCTGTACAGAGCGAGGAGTCCCAATCCACCAGACCATCTGCAGGAGCTGATCCAGCACCATCTGTTATGGCCCCAGAAGACCTTACATACCCTAAGTTCTTGCGTAAAGTGGCAGCCACCCTTAACCTCACTCCGCCAGATCCGTTACAGGATGGCCCAGAGGTTTTCAAATATCTCGACGCCCCTAGGACTCCCATCTCCTTGCCAATACATCAGCGTCTCAAAGACACGCACACTAAACTATGGCAAAGCCCTGCCTCCTCTCCGGCGTGCCCCAAGAAACTGGACGCAAAATACCTAATCCAACAAACTCCTGGATTCGGGAAAAAAACCAGCTGCCTCATCACTCCATTGTTGTGTCCTCTGCTTTAAAGCGTGTTAAGTCCTCACGCAATCATGCCAACTCACCTCCAGGAAAGGACCACAAACTCCTGGACGACGTCGGCAAGAAAGTTTTCACAGGCGCCATGCTGAATGCGCGCATTTCTGCACACCAGTTTCAACACGTCCTCTTCCAGGACGCCCTGTTGGCAACTCTCAAGGACGCCTCAACAATGCTGCCATCCGAAGAAAAAGCAAAGGTTTCAGCCATTGTTGCCGACCTAAAAGAATGCGGAAAGCACCTCATCAGCACAATTCATGACTCCTTTGAGGTTGCTACACGCACGGCAGGCACCGCCATCTCCGCGAGGAGGCTCGCATGGCTGAGAGCCTCCGGATTACGCGAAGACACTCATGAACGCATTGCCGATGCTCCCTGCAATGGGGAATCCCTCTTCGGGGACAAGGTGGCAGACACTGTTAACGATATGAAGGAGCACTGCTCCACCCTGCAAACCCTTGCCGAGGACGGCCTGGAGCGCAACCCCGGCAATAAGGGATCTTACAACAGAAAATCGTATACCCCTTACAAAGGGTATCCCTCATACCGCAAATGGCAACAGCCACGCTACAAACAGCCGGCCTACAGATCCCCTTATGGAACCCAACACCAGCATAAGCAACAACGGGACAGGAAACAAAAGAAACAGCCACCTCTCTCGGGCACAACAATCCATCTTTTTGACAACCAGTCCGCGCAGGGACGGGCAACCCTTCCAGTGGGAGGACGGTTGACAGCTTTCTGGGACTCCTGGCAAGCTATTTCTTCGGACACTTGGGTCCTGCGGATTATTCAGGAGGGATATCGCCTGCGCTTCATGCTTCGCCCTCATGGCCGCCCCGCGAAACCTCTACCTCACGACAACGAAACGTCCCAGCCAATGCACATGGAAGTGATGCATCTGTTGACAACACAAGCCATCGAACCTGTGCCCCCGGAACAAACCAACCAGGGCTTCTACTCCAGATTCTTCCTAGTACCGAAGAAATCGGAAGGTGTACGCCCTATCCTAGACCTGAGGAACCTCAACAAGTTCATACTCAAAGACAAGTTCCGCATGTACTCCCTGGACACGATCCTCCCCCTTCTACAACGCGGGGACTGGATCGCTTCCTTGGATCTGCAGGACGCATATACACACGTCCCGATACACCCCCAGGACAGACAGTATCTACGTTTCCAAGCCCTTGGGGGCCACTACCAATACAAGGCCCTCCCATTCGGCCTCTCGCCAGCACCCCGGGTGTTCACGAAGTGCGTAGCGGTGGCAGCCGCACATCTGCGGAAGCAGGGCATACACGTCTTCCCCTACCTGGACGACTGGCTTCTGTCATCACCATCACCGGGAGAGACACGGTGGGCCATCAAACGAACCATCGCCCTTCTCAATGCCCTCGGCTTCCTGGTAAACCACCAGAAGTCGCATCTGGTCCCCACTCAGCGCCTGGAATTCATAGGGGCTTGCATAGACACCGTGGAAGGGAAGGCATTTCTCCCAGCACTGAGGGCGAAGAAATTGGCCTCCCTCGCCACAGCAGCCTCCCATCAAACAACTTCAACGGCCCGATCCCTCCTCTGCCTCCTGGGACATATGGCCGCTACCACCCACGTTCTGCCTCTAGCACGACTGCACATGCGAACCCTCCAGTGGCGCCTACGCTCGTGTTGGAATCAGCGCACACAACCGCTCTCCTTACGCATCACCCTCGACGTCCACACCAAGAAGAGCCTTCGCTGGTGGACAATCAAACGGAACCTCATGGTGGGGAAGCTTTTTCAGCAGTCCAGCCACCAAGTCACTATCACCACAGATGCATCCCAGACGGGATGGGGAGCCCACTTGGGCCATCTGCGTACACAAGGAGCCTGGACATTGGCAGAGACCAGCCTCCACATCAACCTTCTGGAACTCAGAGCCATAAGATACGCACTACAGGCTTTCCAACAATACATCAACAACAAGTCTCTTCTAATGCTGACAGACAACCAGGTGGCCATGTTCTATGTCAACAAACAGGGGGGAACAGGCTCCCGACCGCTATGCAGAGAAGCACTCAAGATTTGGTCGCTGATCCTAAAGGAACACTGTTGGATAAGAGCATCCTATCTCCCGGGTGTACAGAACTCCCTGGCGGACAGACTGAGCCGACAGCTAAACCCACACGAGTGGACCCTCAGTCTCCAAGTCACCGCTTACGTCTTCAACCGCTGGGGCCAACCGGACATCGACCTCTTCGCTACGGACCAGAACAAGAAATGCCCCCTATTCTGCTCCAAGCGACCGACAGCCAGCAGCGTAGCTTCGGATGCCTTCGCCGTGTGCTGGGGGGAGTGGTCTCTAGTATACGCCTTCCCCCCCACGCCCCTGATCTCCAAAACACTACAGAAGATCATCCAGGACCGAGCCCAGGCCATCCTTGTTGCCCCCTACTGGCCCCGGCAGATGTGGTTCCCAACGCTACTACGCCTATCGCAGGAGACACCCCTCCGCCTCCCTCTCCACCAGACCCTGCTAACCCAGGACGAGGGGCACACGCTACACCCCAACTTGGGTGCCCTGGCACTGACAGCGTGGAGATTGAACGGAGGAACCTCTCCGCAATGAGCGTGCCAGAGGAAGTACAGCACATCATCCTGGCGGCCAGAAGACCGTCCACCAGAAAATCCTACGCCCTCAAGTGGAAGCGCTTCAGCCTTTGGTGTGGCCCCAGAGGGATCAACCCCTCCAGCTGTCCTGTTCCATGCGTCCTACAATACCTCACTTCACTCTCGGAACAGGGGCTCAAAACCAACTCCGTCAGGGTACATCTATCAGCCATCGCTGCATTCCATGAGCGCACAAACAACGGAACCATTGCCTCACTACCCTTGGTTGCAAGCTTCATGAAGGGGCTGAACAATCTAAAGCCTCCCATACGGGCCCCTGCGCCGGTTTGGGATCTAAATATTGTCCTCCAACAGCTGACAGAAGCGCCATTCGAACCACTTCTCACGGCCACCATGAAGCATCTAACATGGAAGACTTATTCCTAGTGGCTATCACTTCTGCTCGCAGGATCAGCGAACTCCAGGCTTTGGTGGCTCACGCACCATACACACAACTGCTGCAAGACAGAGCCACCCTACGCACTCACCCCAAGTTCATCCCCAAAGTGTCTTCGGAATTCCACATCAACCAAACCATCGAGTTGCCCACTTTCTACCCTGAGCCCCACTCCTCCCAAGAGGAGGAGAGACTGCACACACTCGACTGCACCAGAGCCCTCCGGATCTACATCCTCAGGACGGGCCCGCTGCGGAAGGGTTCTCAACTCTTCGTCTCCTACGACCCAAACAGACCCGGCCGCCCGGTCACTAAGCGCACCATGGCACAATGGATCTCGGCCTGCATAGGCCTCTGCCACAAATTGGCAGGCGCGCTAACGGCCCCTAACGTGGGTCCACACCAGCTCAGGGCACTGGCAGCCACTATTGCGAACCTGCGCTCCATTCCCCTGGCGGAAATCTGCAGAGCGGCTACTTGGTCCTCTGCCCATACCTTTCAAAAGCATTACTGCCTAGACTTGGACACGCAGGCTCGCTGCGCGTTTGGACAAGCTGTCCTTTCCACTGCTAATGCAACAGCACTGCCTCTCTAATGACTCAGGCTGTGCATCCATGTGGTAACTTTGATGTACGCCTCTAAGCCTTGTGACCTTAGCCGTTGGCCATATTGGCCCTCTCCCTCGTTGGCCATGTTGGCCCTATGGTTGCCCATGCGGGCATCGTTAGTCGGCCATGTTGGCCCCATTGCCGGCCATGTCGGCCGTGTTGTTAACCAACCAAGTTATACTGCACTGTTGTTAACCTACCAAGTTAAACTGCACTGTGTGAGAATAAAAATTATTTAAATGTTTCTCTTATCCTTGCCTCGGCCTCCATCTCCACTGCTAAACCAGCTTGGGAGGCACCTGGTGTGGCTGACGAATCCTGCTTGTCCTAGGAGAAAGCGTAGTTACTTACCTGTAACTGGAGTTCTCCGTGGACAGCAGGATGAGTCAGCCACATTCCCACCCTCCTCCCCAGGCCGAGGTCGGCCTCAGCACGCCCCTAGCCACGGACATGCCGGGCACAGCTAGAGACTCACTGGCTAGCTAGGGGCGGGCTAGTGGGGTGGGGTTTCTGGCTCATGCTCAGAAGGACTCTGAGCTCTAGAGAGCACTTCCGTATAGGCGCCGTCGGTGGACGACACCTGGTGTGGCTGACTCATCCTGCTGTCCACGGAGAACTCCAGTTACAGGTAAGTAACTACGCTTTACCTGGCATCTGGTATTTTTTCTGGCTCTATAGAGATGAGAGCACAGTGTTGAGTGTGAGATATTTTATCACAGAAGCGAGGTGTGGTTCCTGGGATATTCGCTCTTGTTTCCCCCTGGTTTTCTCCCAGCCACTGGTTTCCCCAGTGACGGGATAGTGAAAGGGACATTTCTTTCCTCACAAGCTGCTTTCTGCACTGTTGCTGTTTCTTCATTTGTACCTGCCGAGCCCACAGGTTACACTGCTTTCTGCCCTTCAGTCTGGAGGATGGGCACACCTTCTCTCTATAAGATTTGTGTGAGTGAAATCAGAAGGGTTTTTCCCTGCATGGAGTGGATCATCTCCCTCTTGACATGGAGTTATATAGTCATTCCACATAGGCAGCATGTTGGAACCCTGCCATTCCTAACAAACGGCTTCTGTGTAACTCGGGTGTTGCTGCTAGGCATTATTAGAAAATGATTAATAGTAGTAGCAGAAGAGGATTAACCTACTGGTTAGAGCAGCGGGCTGGGAACCTGGCAGGCCTTGTAACCTTGAACAAGTTGCTTAACCCTCTGGAATGTAACTTGCTTTGAACTGGAAAGACGTGAGATAAATACAGAGAGGGATATGGGACGACATGGGGTCATTTGGGAAATGGTGCATGCACAGAGAATAGGGTTTCCACTCCCTCCCGCAATCACAGACGGGCGGAAAGAGTATATACGCCTCACTATGGGACAAGAGAAGAAGCACCGGGTCTGAAGGGGAGAGCAAGAAATAAAAAAAAAATAAAATAAAAAATTCTAACCTTTGTTCTGTTTCACAGGATAATAACCGATAATGGCAAGAAAGGTATCAACTGGCCCTTTCATTTTTCTCAGTTATTCCCGCCCTCCTTGCCAAGGATATATTTTGTTTTCCAAGTGAAGTTGTGATGTTTTCCTTCTTTGTATTACACCCTCTTAGAGGATCTTGTATGCTCATTTACCCATCAAGTTCACGCTTGGCATCTTTTGCCTTCTCCTGTTTGTATAGCCACCAGTAATAGCATGGCTGTTGGTTAATCATCCAGCCTTCCTGGACAGTGCGTACCAACCTGCTTCCTGGATCAAGGTAACATAAGGAATGTATAGCCTGCCAGACAGACCTGGCTGTGAGTGTCTGTATTTCTGCTAGGATTTCTAGCCCCTCTGTGGGCTGTCTCTGCTCTGTCCTCTCAGTGGTATGGCCTCCAGATCTGGACACAATACTCCAGGTGAAGTCCGGCTAATGACCTGTACTGTGGCATGATCACATTCTCTCTTCTATTGGTTATGCATCCTACCATCCCTTTGGCACTAGCCAAGTACTTTGTTTTGCCGCTTTGCTACCTTGAAATCATTGCATATGCTCATTTTGAGATCCCTTTTCTGCCTTGTAGACCTCTAGCAGCTCACCCCCCCCCATCATGTACTGCACCATCTGGTTTCTGAACCTCCAACTATATCGCTTTGCCTTCAGAACCAGTGCAGCCCAGTAAGCATGGCAGGGAGGTGTTGATGTTTGGGGGTGCCAGAAAAATGTAGAAATATAAAAAAAAGAGACTGAATTAAAAAAAAGTTTTAAAAAATGAGAAAAATGGCAAAAGAAACATTAAAAAGTAAGGAGCAGGGCCTATGCAAGGGTATTAGGCACCCTAGGCGAAACTTCAGCCTTGTGCCTCCTCATAACTAGAAAATGGCTTTAAGATTCCTAGCCCCCTCCCCTTGATTTTAATTATTAAACTCAATTGTAATCATCTCAGTAACATCCTTCTCAGAACAGTCCTATGAAAATACATATTTGGACATCGCACTTTTAAATATTAAACTTTTGAAAATATATACATAATGCCACTTACAAGGAGCTAAATGATGAAAACAGGAAACAAGCGCTGGCGAGTTAGATTTAAGGCACTGATAAGGCAGGCAAAGAGAGAATTTGAAACAAAGCTTGTCGTGGAAGCAAAAACACACAATAAAAACGTTTTCAAGTACATTAGTATCAGAAAACCCGTGAGAGAGCCAGCTGGACCGTTAGATGATAGAGAAGTAAAAAGGGCGCTAAGGGAGGGCAAGGCCATAGTGGAGAGACCTGAATGAATTCTTTGCTTCGGTCATTACTGAAGATGAAGTAGGGAAGTTACCCATGCCCTGAAATGGTATTTAATGGTGATGCATCAGAAGAATTGAAACAAGTTTTGATAAACTGGGAAGATGTATTACAACTATTTGATAAACTATAGACCTGGACCGGATGGTATACATCCGAGAATGCTGAAAAAAAATGAAATATGAGATTGCAGACCTATTATTAGTAAAATCATCTGTAATACCTGAAGACTGGTGAATTGCCAACGTAATGCCAATTTTTTTAAAGGGTTTCAGGGGTGATCTGGGAAACTACAGACCAGTGAGCCTGATGTCAGTACTGGACAAAATGGTAGAAAATATTATAAAGAATAAAACTACTGAACATATAGATGGTCATGGTTTAATGGGAGAAAGCCAACATGGCTTTAGCCAAGGAAGGTATTGTCTTACTAATCTGTTAAATTTTTTTGAAGGTGTGAATGAACATCTAGACAAAGGTGAGCCAGTTGATATAGTGGATCTGGAGAAAGTCTTTGACAAGGTCCCCCATGAGAGACTCTTATTGAAATTGTCATGGGATAGGAGGCAGTGTACTATTGTGGATCAGAAACTGGTTCAAAGATAGAAAGCAGAGGGTAGGGCTAAATGGCCAATTTTCCCAATGGAGAAAGGTTAATAGCGGAGTACCCCAGGGATCTGTGCTGAGACTGCTGCTTTATAACATATTCATAAATGACCTGGAAATGGGAATAACGAGTGAGGTAATCAAATTTGCAGATGGCACAAAATTATTCAATATTGTTAAAACACAAGAGGATTGTTAAAAATTGCAAGAGAACCTTGATACACTGGAAGAATGAATGTTCAAATGTCAAATGAAATTTAATATGGACGTGCAAATTTATGCACCTAGGAAAGAACAACCCAAACGATGGTTACACAATGCAAGGTTCCACATGAGGAACCATCATATAGGAAAAGGATATCTCCAGGAACAAGCAGGAATGAGTCTTCACATATGGGTAGGTCGGTACCGACGGAGCCTGCACGGGAACACTCCCCAGCGTCCAATCAGAAAGCTTTTGGGGGGCATCCCACAGCGCCTGCATGCTGCCTTCTCGCCATTCCAACTGTCTCTCCTCAGTTGTTCTTTTTCCGCGGAGCCAGCAGGTCATGTTCCTGTCACCGCAGAAGAATTTCCTTATTTTTTTCTTTCTTTCTTTTCTGTCGCGTCTGCCTTCCTCGATGCTATACCGGTACCGCTGGTTCTTATTCTTTTCTTTAAAAAAACAAACCTTTTTTCCTTTTGTTTTCTTCAGGTGTACTTCAGTTTTGGGCCTTAGGCCCAAAACCCTTTTCCTTAAATATAGAAAAGCCTGCCTCAGGATTTAAGAAGTGCACAAAATGTGGCGGTACTATCTCCGTCACAGACACCCATGACTGGTGTCTAAAGTGTTTAGGTCCTGACCATTCCATTAAAGATTGTGTGTCCTGTTCCTTGATGTCTAAGAGAGATCGACAGAACCGAGCTGCCAAGCTCAGTACCCTGTTTCCCTCTGATGCGGCTTCGGTGGCATCGACGTCTTCCAGGACTACTACTTCCTCACATGGATCTCAGGTAACTAAACATAAATCCAGCCGGTCCACGAAGGGCAAATCTCCTTCTAAGCATCGAGATGCCCTCGAGGATTCTGCACCGGCAAAATTACCCCGGCGGGAGGCTTCGGCCTCTAAAGCATCGTCATCGGGGTTCCAGGATGATCTAGATGGCGTGGCCTCAACAGATCTCCTGGTGCCATGCTCTGGGGTACCGGTGGCTTCCACCGGTACCAACATCCAGGCATTGGTGGCGTCGATGGATCAGAGGATTCTGTCCATCGAACACAGTCTGGTGGCTTTCCTTGTGGTATCGACGCCTGTGGTACCGCAACAGACTACTCCGCCGGTACCGGCTCCAGTATCGCCATCGGCACCGATTCCGTCACCGGTGGCATCAACATCGGCATCGGTGTCCGCTATGCCGGTACTCTGTCCTCTGCAGCCCTCCGGTACCAGTGATTCCCGATACCGATCCCGGTCGTACGGGTATCGGGCTTTGCAAGAGCATCCCGACAGACGATACTTCGATTCCTCTGAGGATTCTGAAGAGTCTGTCGATGCAGCGATGCTTCTTCCACAGGAAGAGTCCTCTCCTAAACGAAGGATGTCTCCTCCAGAGGACTTGTCTTTTCAAGACTTTATCAGAGAGGTCGCTCGGGGCCTTTCTATTACAGAGCCTAGAGCTAAGGAATTAGATATTTTACAATACCCTAAAACTCCTAAGGAGGCAGCTACCTTACCTATTCATGAGATTCTGTATGATCTCATGTTATGGATGTGGGAAGCACCTCTAACCACCTCTCCTCATTCTCGCAGGTTGGACACCATGTATCGTGTCCCTCCTTGTCCTGGTTTCCATAAAACTCAGCTTCCTCATTGTGGTTGAGTCTGCAGTGAGAAAGATTAGAAGTGCCAAAAGACATGCCTCTAATCCTCCAGGACGTGAATGTAGAACCCTGGACGCTTTTGGTAGAAGAGTCTTCCAAGCTGCCATGCTTGCTGCGAGAATTAATTCTTATAGTCTCTACATGGGAATGTTCTTAAAAGAAGTCACTGACCATTTGCAGACTTTAAGTCCTTTTATGTCTGACAGTAAAAGGCAAGAATTTCTCACCAGCCTCAAACATGCCCAGGATATCTCCAAATTCTCCAACCGTGCAGCTTTCGACTCCTTTGAATGCGTCAGCAGAGCCTCAGCTATAGCTATAGGTGCACGTAGTATTGCTTGGCTTCAAGCATCTGATTTGGAGATCTGGGTCCAAGATGAATTGGGAAATATCCCTTGTACAGGTGAGAATCTGTTTGGTAAAGATTGGCAAGCAAAAGCCAATCAGGTGGATACTGAAAATTCTGCTTTGGATAGACTATCCAAATCTACAGCTGCTCTTGCTAAGAAAAGGTTGTTCAAGAAAACACCTTTTTCTAAGAAGGGAAGATCCTATCCTGCTTATGGTCAGAGAGCATCTTCTGCAGCTCAGTTCCCTTCCAAACGTCAGCAATCCTCCAAACAGACCAAGGCAAAGGCTGTGAGGCCTGCTCCAGCCCAGCAATCTCAGCCCCTCAGGGCCTTTGACTTTCTGCTAGAGAACATAGCCTTCCTGGCTCTAGAAGGACCAGAGCCCTCCACCATTCCAGGAAGGTTATGTCACTTTGCTTCCAGATGGGAGCAAATCACAGCAGAGCATTGGACACTCTCCATCATAAGAGAGGGGTACAAGCTTCATTTTTCCAGCTTGCCTCCTCTCACAAGAGTGCACCAGTTCAATTCTCCAACCTCCCTCCTCAGCCTCTTAGAGCAGGAGGTTGTCACTCTTTTAGCCCAGGGGGCAATAGTCAAAGAAAAATTCAAGATGGTTTCTGTAGGAACTCTGCTGCCATACCTTCAGAGTCAGGATTGGCTTTGTTCTCTAGATCTCAAGGATGCATACACTCATGTTCTCATCCATCCAACTCACAGAAGGTTCCTTCAGTTCCTTTTCCAGGAGAAGCACTATCAATACAGAGTGCTCCCCTTTGGCCTGGCCTCTGCACCAAGGGTGTTCACGAAATGCATGGCAGTGGTTGCTGCTTTTCTGCGCACCCTGGGAATATTTGTCTTCCCTTATCTGGACGATTGGCTCATTCAAGCTCCCACTCAATCAGAGGCCAAGACTGCTCTAACCTGCACAATGTGTATCCTCCAATATTTAGGGCTGGTAATAAACATCCCAAAATCCAGTCTGATCCCTACTCAGTTCCTGGAGTTTATAGGGGTGTTGCTGGATACCACAAGGACAAGGGCCTATCCTCCTCAGGCCCGTTGCCTTTGCTTGATGCAGTTGGCTTCTCAAGCAGAGTCAAAACCCCTACTAACTGCTCGAGAAATGTTACAGTTGCTAGGCCACATGGCATCCACCGTTCATGTGGTACCATATGCTCGCCTTCACATGAGAGCAGCTCAGTGGACTTTATACACCCAATGGACCCAGGCATTAGGCTGCCTGTCAGACAAAATAGCAAACACAAGTCACCTCATTTTGTCCCTCCAGTGGTGGAAGTCCCCTCAGAACCTGTTGCTGGGGTCCCCCTTTCAACAGCCCCTTCCCCAAGCAACTCTTACAACAGATGCTTCTCCAATGGGCTGGGGAGCTCATCTTCAGGACCTCTCCACCCAGGGCATCTGGTCCCCACAGGAGACTTGTCTACATATCAGTCTCTTGGAACTCAGAGCAATCTTCCTTGCTTTGTAAGTTTTCCATACCCTGCTCAGCCACAGGACAGTCCTTATCCACACGGACAATCAAGTAGCCATGATCTATATAAACAAGCAGGGGGGAACTGGCTCTCTATCGCTTTGCAACGAAGCTGTGTGACTGTGGGCCCTCGCCAGAGAGCATCACATTCATCTTCTGGCAGTCTATCTTCCAGGGGTTCAAAACTCTTGGGCGGACAGACTCGGTCGAGTTCTGCTTCCACACGAGTGGTCCCTACATATGGACCAGGTATCCAAGATTTTTCAAATTTGGGGAACCCCGGACATAGACCTCTTTGCAAGTCCATGGAATGCCAAACTTCCCCGTTTCTGTTCCAGAACTCCAGCACAGGGGGCTCAGGCAAGGGATGCTTTCCTCCTTCACTGGGGTCAAGACTTCCTGTATGCCTTTCCACCCATTCCCCTAATTCCCAAAACCCTGTTCAAGCTTCAGAGAGACAGAGGCCACATGATTCTCATAGCTCCACATTGGCCACGGCAAGTGTGATACCCTCTGCTTCTACATCTCTCTCGAGCTCCCTCCCTAGAGTTAGGGTCTGCTCCAGACCTGCTCTCTCAGGAGGATGGAAAATTGTGGCATCCCAATCCCCAGTCTCTGCATCTCAGGGCTTGGTTGCTGAAGGCCTAGATCTCCAGGATCTTCCTCTTTCTCAACAGGTGAAAGATGTCCTTTATGCTTCCAGAAAACCTTCCACTAGATGTTCTTAGCCTTCAAGTGGAAAAGGTTTACCATCTGGTGTTCTGAGAAGGGTCTTATCCCCCGTGCCATACCTCTGGAATCGTTGCTGGAGTATCTCCTTCATCTATCTAATGCAGGCCTTAAAACAAATTCAGTAAGAGTCCATTTGAGTGCTATTGCAGCTTCCCTCAAGCCTCTAAATGGACAGCCTATTTCCTCTCATCCCCTTGTAGCAAGGTTCATGAGAGGCCTCCTTTTGACAAAGCCTCCCATTAGACCACCACCGGTGGCATGGGACTTAAATTTGGTTCTTGGTCAGCTTATGCAGCCGCCTTTTGAACCTTTAGCTACTACCTCCTTGAAATACCTTTCTTGGAAGGTTATCTTTCTCATCGCAATCACATCAGCACGTCGCATTAGTGAATTGCAAGCACTCGTAGCTAATCCACCTTATACAAGGTTCCATCATGACAAGGTGGTCCTTAGGACTAATCCACACTTTATGCCTAAGGTGGTCTTGCCTGTTCACCTCAACCAAGAGGTCTACTTACATGTCTTTTTTCCAGGACCTCATCCATCAAGTGCAGAGAGGAATCTTCATACCCTGGACTGTAAAAGACCTCTAGCTTTTTACTTATAGAGGACACAGCAACATAGAAAGTCCTCTCAACTCTTTGTTGCTTTTGATCCTTCTCATTTGGGACAGCCAGTCTCCAAGAGAACTCTTTCCAACTGGATTGCCCAATGTATTTCTTTCGCCTATCAGAGCAAGAACATTTCTTTGGAGGGCCATGTCACAGCTCACAATGTGAGAGCCATGGCAGACTCAATGGCTCATCTGAACTCTGTGTCTATTGACGACATCTGTCGAGCAGCCACTTGGGCCTCGGTTTGTAGCAGCAAAGCGCAGACAAACCAATGATACCAGGAGTCTGTTCAGAAGGTCCAAATCATTTATTTGTGCACAAGTCTCAAGCAAGTCAATTTCAAAATGGCTGAGCAAAGTTTTCTAGCATTACAACAACTTTTATAGACTTCTGTTCCATTCTAGGTATAGAAAAACATTTCATTGGTCCCGGTACTCTCCCGTACCTCCCGTACCCCTTCCATTGGTCCCGGTACTGATAAGATTATCCAATTATGTTCCTTCAGTGGGCATGGCACCTGCATACCCCCCTTCTAGTCCCAATTACAATGGTCAGTTCATCAACTTGTTACTTTCATACTCTCAAGGCCATAGAACCAATTTGTGCATGCAGGGGAGCAGGGCTCTGCAACTCATCTGTCAGCACTCCCAATTATATTCCTTGCAGATGTACTTTTTCTTATCAGTAACTTTTAAACATATTTTTCTGTATTTTTCCATCTCTCAGTTTTGCTTACCTAAGTTAGTTTAGTTCTCTTACAGAGTTCTATCCTACAATAGCAGCATATTGGGGGATGTGCAATTCCTATGAGCCTCTCCACAGGCTTCATTTACAGGTCAAGCTAGTTAGGCCTGCCTGCTTATGTCAGACACCGTGGATCACAGGCCTACACCTGCCACATTCCCCCCTTTGATTAATCTCCCCCTATTACTTAATAAGGTGTGAGAATTAAATCACCTTTAGAAGAATCACATCATGATTGAAGGATTTCGACTAGGACTGGCTTTATATAAAGCCATTATTTTAGTTGCGGTCTTCCGCTCTACTGTACTGTCAATAGCATTATGAATAGAACGCATACAACATGGGATTAAACATGGTAATAAGAAAATAATAACAACAAGAATTAGTACTAAGACAATGAAAGTCTTAAATCCTCCCAGCCAGGAGAAAAGGTTAGCAAACCAGTTAGGGAATTTCAGTGAGTGCCAAGTCTGTACTGGCACATAAGCATGTCTTTGCATATCTTTAGCAATTTCTTCAACTACTTGACCCTTATCATCTATTTTTAAACAGCAATTAGTTAAATTCAGTTTACCACATACTCCTCCTTCTGCTGCTAACAAATAATCAAGTGCTAAGCGGTTCTGGTATATTGCAGTGCGCATCTGAGTACTTTGTCTAGCTAAGAGCGTAAGAGCATGACTAGTTTCATTGGTTATTATTTCAACTACTGCTTGTATGCGAATAATACGATTAATCATATAGATTGGAGTGCGATAACCATACATACCATCATCATTCCAAGTGGCAGGCCCATAATACTCAATGATTCTTTCTGGTGGCCAATCATCACCTTGCCACTTCTCCCACTTGCCTATCTGTAAAGCTTCTCTTTTCTGTCTTAGTGCTCGTTTGTGTCGGTGGGTAGTGTATACGGGGTATCCTAATTGTTCTCCATGTTCAGTGTTTAAAAGAAAGAAAGAAGGTCTGATGGTTCCTAAGACACATGCTCCTCCCCATTGTGGCGGGAGTTGGGCATACGCTCGGTTTCCACAGATCCAATATAGGCCAGGTGGGGCTTGCCAGGCATGGACTTTGGCAAGGTTAGTCCATAAATCTGCAAGTTCAGGAAATCTGGCTAATGGGTTAGGAGGTTCAGGGTGTCTGATTCCTGACCACCATGCCGTTTTCTTGGTCGTGGCATTATAGTACTTCTGGCTAAGACAGACCAGCTGTCCTACCTTTTGGGTGAACTGGGGTCCAGTTCTGGCATAGCAAAGACGTCCAACGATTGAGTGCGCTAACACCCATTCACTGGTAGTCTTGTGTAATTCAGTCTGATTGTAAATCAGAGAATAATTCAATTCTTGGGCTTCCCAGGGCCACTGGTCTCCCATTTGGGTTCCGCCACAGAAATAGCAATCTGAGATCTTAAGACTAGATACTACTGCTCCGGCTAATTCTAAAAATAAATTCTGAGAGGGATGAGGGATCTCAAATTTATTTACATGCATGGCTTCATAGAAGGTATTATGGATATGATATTTAGATGACTTGTGGGCCTGGGTATTCAATCTAATATACACAGTGGTTCCTGGGTCTATTGCCCCTCCAGCAATACGTAAACCAAACTTGTATCCTTGTTTCCATGCATAGGGATTGTGTATGCGTAAGTGTAAGGGGTTACAAGCATCTTTCTGACATTTATCATTTGTGGTTGGCTTGGTTAAAGTAGCCATTCGTTTATCTATCTTCTCATCAACTATACCATTATTCCAGGTAGCATAAAAAACACATCCCCAATATGGGCAATAGTAATCTGCTGCTGGTGCAGTACTATAGCCTGGTTCCTTTTTACCTGTACACTTCCACCATCCTGTGGCACCCTCCGGACACATATATTTATGGTCATTTCGATACGCTTTCTCCCAAGTACCACAGGTGGAATAACTATCTCGGTTAATGACATTACATGCATCAAAATTCAAAACAGCAGGTTTAGTAATGTCCTTAAGTGGTGGTGTAGCAGCTATTATAGGTCCATCTGCATCCTTCCATCGTATTTCCAACGTGTAATAGGATGGATTCTGATGCGGATTATAGCATGCTCTAATTTTGCCATAAGTGCAAATATTTAGTTCAGTGGTGTTATAAATACACCGAGTCACTTTTCCCTTGCAGGTATAGTACGAGTGGTAAATCAAAGTCTGAGTTACTTTCAGTCCAGTTCGAGTAGAAGTAATGCAAGCAGTGCATGGAGGTAAAGCATAAGTCTGTTCAAAACCTCCAAAGAAGGCAACCAGGGTAAAGCAAAAGTAAAGATGCATGTTGATGTTGATTGGAGTTCTTCTGAATCCTCAGCTTGCTGATCTTGATCACGGCGTTCTCTTTTCTTCGTCCCGTTTGCTAATGAAGCAATTTAACGGGTGCTGAGTGTTGATTGAAGATCCTCAGGTTGTCCAGTACACATTAACCAACTTATTAGCAATTTCAGTTGGCTTGTGATGTCTGGCTAGTCAATGTAGTATCAAAGTAGTGTGCAGAATCATGCACAGATTGAATTTGTTGAAACAAAACTGTTGCTGCACGGAAAACAGCAATCCTCTTCGAAAGACTTGGCTACTGCAAAGCACTGTGACGAAGTGTCTAAGCTGCTGGTTGCCGTCTCAGAGTAACTCGCAAGGGTGCATCAGGATGCTGCTCTGCTGTCCACTGCTCAGGTTCAGGATCAGCGGCGGGCTTGACTCTGCTGTGGTGGATCCAGGCGTCGATCTCGGCTACCTTTACTGCAGTTGGGGTAGACAGGATGACGGTGTACGGTCCCTTCCAATGGGGTTCCAACGGTGTCTTCTTCCAATCTTTGATCCACACCGAGGTACCAGGCTGATAGGGATGCAAGGGTTCCGTCAAGTTGATAGGCAACTGGTCTTGGATCCACGCATGGAGAGTCTGCAGAACAAAACTAAGAGCTAGGAGTTCTTGTCTGGTTACTTCTGAACCAATTTGGGCTAAACTTCCTTTGATTCCCTGCACTATTGGTGGGGGTTTACCATACAGAACTTCAAAAGGGGAAAATCCTGTTGACTTTACAGGAGCTGAGCGTATTCTGAGTAAAGCTATTGGGAGCACTTGGGGCCACTTCAAGTGTGTCTCCTGACAAAGCTTGGACATTTGGGCTTTTAGGGTACGATTCATTCGCTCAACTTTCCCTGAACTCTGGGGTCTGTATGCAGTGTGGAGTTTCCATTGTATCTGCAAAGCTTTTGCTAACTGCTGAGTAACTTGGGAGACAAATGAGGGTCCATTGTCTGACCCTATTACTGCTGGAATTCCGAACCTAGGGACAATCTCTCTCATTAAGACTTTGGTAACTTCTCGGGCTTTCTCAGTTCTGGTTGGGAAGGCTTCTACCCACCCAGAGAAAGTACAAACTAATACTAATAGGTAATGGTATCCATTGGCTCTTGGCATTTCGGTAAAATCAATTTGGAGGTTGTGCATGGGGGTCACACCTCCTGACTGAACTCGGGGTGCCGTTATAAGGCCTTGCTTGGCATTATTTTTGGCACAGGTTAGACATTGACGTGCTACTGAAGCTGATATGGTTGTCAGTAGCGGGATGTAAAAATGTGGTCTGAGTGCTTTTTCCATAGCACTTTTTCCATAGGGGGTAGCTTCATGGAAAGCTTTGACAAAAGATGGTCCTAACAGTTCAGGAATTACTATTCGTCCAGGGGGTTGACTGCCCTCTTCGGGTGGCAGCTCAATCCATCCATCTTTCAGTACTCCATCTTCCTTGTTACAGTAGTAATCTAATTCTTTGGTGGTATATCGTGGTGTCCATAAATTCAGAGGTACTGGAAACAATGCTGCTTGCATTGGCATAGCTTGTGGGGCAATCTGTCCTGTCATAGCTGCTTGTCGGGCTGAAGCATCTGCAAATCTATTTCCTCGGGCAACTTCTCCTTTTCCTGCTTGATGTCCCCTGCAATGCATGACAGCGACACGTGTTGGGCCCAAACTGCATCAAGTAACATCAATATCTCGGGACCATATTTGACTGACTTTCCTCCGGATGTGATGAGCCCTCGTTCTTTATAGAGAGCTCCATGGGCATGCAGAGTGGTGAAGGCATATTTGGAATCTGTATATACATTGAGCACAAGTTTTTCTCCTAACCATAATGCTCTGGTGAGTGCTATCAATTCGGCTTTCTGGGCTGATGTGCCTGAGGCTAAAGCTGATGATTCAACTACTTCGTGTTGAGTGACGACTGCATATCCGGCACAGCGTCGTCCATCGAGGATGAGACTGCTCCCATCAACATAATAGATTTGGTCAGGATTGTCTATGGGCACATCTGTCAAGTCGGGTCGACTGGAGAACACAGTTTCCATGACTTCGATACAGTCATGTTCTGGGAGTTCTTCACTGATGGGTATCAAGGTGGCTGGATTCAAGGCATGACTCACTTCTAGTTGTATCTGTGGGTTTTCACATAACATGCTCTGATATTTCAACATTCGGGAATTGGTGAGCCAATAGTTTGCTTTTTGTTCCATAAGGGCAAGGACTGCATGTGGCACAGTGACTCGTATGTTCTGTCCTAGTGTGAGCTTGTCTGCTTCACTCACTAATAGTGCTGTAGCTGCAACTGCTCTCAGGCATGGTGGCCATCCTTTGGCCACAGGGTCCAATTGTTTCGATAGGTATGCTACAGGTCGCTCCCAATTTCCCAATTTCTGAGTCAGCATGCCTAAGGCATTTCCCTGTGCTTCATGTACAAACAAGTGGAAAGGCTTGTGGACATCTGGTAGTCCAAGTGCTGGTGATGACATCAATTCTTCCTTTAACTTCTTGAAGGCTGTATCCTGCTCAAGTCCCCACTCCAGTGGCGACTTCTCTTCTCCTTTTGTGGCTTCATACAGTGGTTTGGCAATTTGGGCGAAGTTGGGTATCCAGATTCGGCAATATCCTGCCGCCCCCAGAAAGGCTCTGACTTGCTTTCTGGTTGTTGGAGTTGGAATTCTGCATACTGCTTCTTTTCTTTCTCTGCCTAATCTTCGGCTTCCTTGGGTTATACGAAAGCCCAAGTACTTCACTTCTTTTTGGCATAGCTGTGCTTTTGCTCTGGAAACTTTGTATCCAGCTTCATCTAGTAACTGCAAGAGATCTTTGGTGGCTAGTATACATTCACTTTCGGATATGGCAGCTATCAGCAGATCGTCCACGTATTGGAGAAGCACTCTCTTCCCCGGGGCCACTGGATAGCTTGAAAGGTCTTGATTCAGTGCAGCACTAAAGATGGTAGGCGAATTCTTGAATCCTTGGGGTAATCTTGTCCAGGTGAGTTGGCCCCCTCTTCCAGAGATGGGGTCCTGCCATTCAAATGCAAACAATATTTGACTCACTGGGGCTAATCTTATGCAAAAGAATGCATCTTTTAAATCCAGTACAGTGAAATGGGTAGCTTCAGCAGGTATCAGTCCTAGAAGAGTGTAAGGATTGGGTACAACTGGATGTATAGTTTCAACTGCATCATTTACTCTCCTTAAATCTTGTACTGGGCGGTAATCCTCCGTCCCAGGTTTCTTTACTGGCAAAAGTGGAGTGTTCCATGGGGATTGACATACTTTTAGTAGGCCATATTCGAGCAATCTTTGCAAGTGGCGATGAATGCCTTCAATTGCAGCTCTTGGGAGAGGGTACTGTTTGACGTGCACTGGTGTAGCACTAGGCTTGAGGGTTACAATCACTGGAGCTATATGCTTGGCTAGGCCTGGGGGACTGCCTTCTGCCCATACTCCAGGTGGTGCATGAATGTTCTTTAGAGTTTGTTCGAAATAAGTGTCTTGGATAGAGTCATCAATGTAATACCTCCATTCTTCTTCTCGGGGAACTGTCAGCAGCATTATTCCTGCTGGTTTGGCTTGGGGATTTACTGTCATTTGCATTTCTCCTTGTTCAGAGAAGGATATTTGTGCTTGGAGTTTGGCTAACATATCTCGTCCCAGTAATGGCATTGGACATTCGGGCATATAAAGAAATTGATGAGTTATTTGCTGTCCTCCTAGACTGCATATACGATTCTGAAGAAAAGATTTTGTAGCTTTGACACCAGTTGCTCCTATAATGGTGACTGCTTTTGTAGAGAATGGGGCTATCTTTTTATCTATTACTGAATGTTGTGCTCCAGTATCAACCATAAAGTCCATAACTTGGTCTCCTATTTGTATTCCGACCATAGGCTCCTGGAGACCTAGCGCAAACTTGGAGCCCGGTCTGTCCTAATCCACGTCATTTTCATCCTGGATCGTTGTGGCCAATGCTTGAATGGCTCCTCCTCCTCTTTCTCGCTGGAATTGTTCTCGATTGGCTCCTCCGCGGTTTCGGGGATAGCCTCGTCTTTCTTCTCGCCACTGATGATTGCTGTCGTCATCTTGCTGGGCGTCTTCGAGTTGCGGGCACGTATCTCTCCAATGTCCTTCTTCTCTACAGTAGGCGCATTGGTTCACGCCTAGCTTCTGGGTCCGGCCTCCGCCTTGACCCCGCCCTCTTCCTCTGCTCCGTCGACTAGGGACACCTCCCCTTTTCTGTTCAACTATGGCCGCAGCCAAAAAATCAGCTTTCTTCTTCATCTTTCTATCACATTCTCTCTGTCTTTCATTATCACGATTCACATACACTTTATGAGATACTTCCAGTAACTGTGTTGCATTCATGCCCGCAAACCCTTCTAACTTCTGTAATTTACGTCTAATGTCTGGTTGAGACTGGTTTACAAAAGCAGAATTCACCATACATAAACTTCCTGGTGCCTCGGGATCATATTGTGTATACATTCTGTATGCTTCAGTTAATCTTTCGTGAAAGTCTGCTGGGCTTTCATCTACACCTTGGATAACTCCTGCAACTATGGAAAGGTTCATAGCTTTCTGGCCCCCCCTTTTCAGGCCTTGTAAAAAGCCTTGGCGAAAACGGGCTAGGGCTGTGGATCCTTCATCTGTATTTGGATCCCAATGGGGGTCTTCATTCGGGAATTCTTTCTGAGCCGCTTCCCGATAGTCTATTCTGTCCCGCCCCGGAGCTACAGGGTTATCTGCCATCCACTCAATAGCTGCTTTTCTAATTCGTGCTCGCTCCTCTGTCGTGAATAGGGTGGTCAGGAGCTGGCGGCAATCTGGCCAGGTGGGTTGGTGGGTTTCCATAATAGTAGTTACTAATTCTGTCAGCTCTTGGGGCTTATTAGTATAGGAGGCATAATGCGACCTCCAATTTAACAAATCAGTTGTAGAAAAAGGGATATACACATAAGTTAAGGGTCCCGCTACCACCTCCTCATTATCGTTCTTTATGGGCACTCCTGGGACTTGCCGTAAAGGCAGCATTTTGGCGGTAGCTGTTTTGTGGGATCTAAGGGCTGTTTTCTTAACTATCTTTCCAGAGATCACTTTCGCTTTCTCAACAGGTTTCACTTTGGGTGTACATTTTGCTGGCACGTTGGCACTGGCAATCACTTGTTCGCTATCTTCCTCGCTTTGGGCATTTTCATTTTCTTCCTCTTCTACCTCTGCTTCTGACTCGCTTTTTATAACATCCTCTTCTTCAGCTAATTCCTCTCTCTGCCCTCCAGGAGGTGGGTCAGGGGATGGGTCCCGCTCCGGCCGTCTCTGGGGTTCTGGGGCAGGACGCCGGGCTACTCTTATCGGACCTGGGGTTCGAGGCAGTCGGGGAATTATCTCTGGGGAATCAGGATCTACCAGGATGGGCTTCTTCCTGGACTTCTTATCCTGCTCTTTCATTCTAGGCTGTTCCGTTTTCTGTCTAGAATCTGTTTTAGCTAACATTATTCTGCACTGTTCCTCATAACAGCGCTGCGCCCAGGGGGCGGATCTTCACAAATACTTAACCAGGAATCTATATAGGGGTACTGATCGGGGTGCGCTATCCGCACTCTACGGTGTACTGACTGAATAATCTCTACATTAAACGTTCCCTCTCGGGGCCAGATGGGGTCTAGATCGGGCCACTCCCTAGTACACAAAATCTGCAAACGGGCTGCTGTCATTTTAATACCATAATCTCCAGAATATCCCTCTTTAAAGTGTGCGATCATACATTCTAATGGAGTGTTTCTAGTAGACCCCGCCCCTCCCATTTCGATGTGTGCGCGCAACAACAGACAAAAGGGAAAAGGAGGGCGGACCGTGGGTAAGGGGTCCTCACGGCCCTGGAAACGTATAAGGAGAACAAATAACAAGACAAGACGACAATCGCTTCCCCCTTTTCGCGACCTGAACGCGGTCGCCCGGTCAGGAAATGCGCTACTCAGGGGTCCGCCTTCACTTGGTCCGTGCTGCCAGACCTCTCATTCACACTTCATTCACACAATCATGCTAGCAACGTATCCCAGAATGCATTCGTTTCTATCTATTCTGACTAGTCTTTTTCCCAATTACAAAAAGGATGGGGGTTTCACCCGGCGAATTCCCATGCGGGGTTACTCGGCCCTTCCTTGAGAGGTGATCATGCTCTCTTACCAATTCCCAATATCTCGAGATTACAAATTCCAAATTCCAAGTTCCAATGGCAGTACTGCTCTTTCTATTTCTGTCTAGACACCAAATCAAAACTATACTCACCGGATCCGGTCCTCAAACTTCCCAAGCAGGCGCATGAGTTGGACCTCGGACTCCCCTCACTCGGGTTCGAGGCGTTGGCTCCAGCCGGGCCCGGCACCCGCCGAGGTCCGACCAGCTCCCTCCGATACAAGGGACCGGCGGCACCAGGGAGCAGCCCTCGTCGGAAGGGCGCGATCCCGGCAGGACCAAGCCTATAGAGGCGGAAAGTCGTGGTATATTGCCCTATATACACTTTGATTCCACAACTTCCCGGCCAACGCACCAAGAATATGTAGCAGCAAAGCGCAGACAAACCAATGATACCAGGAGTCTGTTCAGAAGGTCCAAATCATTTATTTGTGCACAAGTCTCAAGCAAGTCAATTTCAAAATGGCTGAGCAAAGTTTTCTAGCATTACAACAACTTTTATAGACTTCTGTTCCATTCTAGGTATAGAAAAACATTTCATTGGTCCCGGTACTCTCCCGTACCTCCCGTACCCCTTCCATTGGTCCCGGTACTGATAAGATTATCCAATTATGTTCCTTCAGTGGGCATGGCACCTGCATACCCCCCTTCTAGTCCCAATTACAATGGTCAGTTCATCAACTTGTTACTTTCATACTCTCAAGGCCATAGAACCAATTTGTGCATGCAGGGGAGCAGGGCTCTGCAACTCATCTGTCAGCACTCCCAATTATATTCCTTGCAGATGTACTTTTTCTTATCAGTAACTTTTAAACATATTTTTCTGTATTTTTCCATCTCTCAGTTTTGCTTACCTAAGTTAGTTTAGTTCTCTTACAGAGTTCTATCCTACAATAGCAGCATATTGGGGGATGTGCAATTCCTATGAGCCTCTCCACAGGCTTCATTTACAGGTCAAGCTAGTTAGGCCTGCCTGCTTATGTCAGACACCGTGGATCACAGGCCTACACCTGCCACAGGTTCATACCTTCACAGCCCATTACTGCTTGGACAAGGACTCCCGCAGGGATGCCTTGTTTGGTCAGGCTGTTCTCAAACACCTGTTCCATACTTAATCAACTCCTACCCACCATCCCTCAGGGGATGCCAGAGATCCAGGTGGGGAAGTGCAGCCCTGTTCCAGGGACACACAACTTATGGGCTCTCTCCCTGGCATCAAAAGCTAGGGAGTCCACATATGTGAAGACTCATTCCTGCTTGTTCCTGGAGATAGCACAGTTACTTACCTGTAACAGGTGATCTCTGGGAACAGCAGGAATAAGTCTTCACAACCTACCCACCTCCCCTAGAAGTTCTCTCTCTCTCTCTCTTCCTTTCCCTCTCTCTCCCTCTTTGTTTCAGCTATAAGACTCAACTGAGGAGAGACAGTTGGAAAGGCGTGAAGGCAGCACGCAGGCGCTGTGGGATGCTCCCAAAAGCTTTCTGATTGGACGCTGCGGAGCGATCCTGCGCAGGCTCCGTCGGTACTGACGTACTCGTATGTGAAGACTTATTCCTGCTGTTCCCAGAGATCACCTGTTACAGGTAAGTAAGTGTGCTTTATGCGTCGTCATGGATAGTATACTGAAGCCCTCTGCCCAGTGTACAGCAGCGGGCAAGAGAGCAGATAGAATGCAGGGACTCATAAAGAAAGGAATGGAGAATAAAATAAAGGATATTATAATGCCTCTGTATTGTTCCATTGTACAACTGCACCTTGAATATTATATGCAGTTCTGGTCGCCATATATTAAAAATGATATAACAGAATTAGAAAAGGTACAGAGAAGAGCTACCAAAATGGTAAAGGGGATGGAAGGATACCCCTTTGAGGAAAGGCTTAAAAGGTTAGGGCTCTTCAATTTGGAAAAGAGATGGCTGAGGAGAGATATGACATAGGTCTATAACGTAATGAATGGGTAAACGTAGATCAGTTGTTTACTCCATTGAAAAGTAGAAAGACTAGGGGACATGCAATGAACTTACAATGTAACCCATTTAAGACTAATAAAAGAAAATATGTTTGCACTCAATGTGTAATCAAACTCTGGAATTCGTTACTGGAGTATGTAGTAAAAGCTGTAAGTGTAGCTGGGTTTAAAAAAGATGTGGACAAGTTTCTGGAGGAAAGGTCCATAAACTATAATTAAAGAGGACCCATGAAATCCACTGCTTATTCTGGGCCAAGCATTGTGGAACCTGTATACCTTTTTGAGTACCTGTATACTTGTGACCTGGATTGGCTACTGTGAAAACACAATAATAAGCTTGATGGACCTTGGTCTGACCCAGTATAGCATTTATGTTCCCCTATAATGTACTGCTCCTTTGGAATTTTGCAGCCCAGATGCACGACCCTACATTTTTTTAGGGTTAAATCTCAGCTGCCAAATTCTTGACCATTCTTCAAGCTTCACTAGATCCCACCTTCCTAGGTGTCGACTCTATTGCAGATTTTGGTATGATCTGCAAAGAAGGCATCCTCTCTGTTTACGCACTTGTGTTTGAATCTTTCCATGTTTGAATCGTAGCATTAATTTGTATATTTTTTTGTGACTTCTCTCCTCGATGCAGGTAATTGCTGGTTGTTTGTTTGATGGTGCCAGTTCCTGTCTTTAGCTCTGTTCTTGCAAAACAGAGAAGGATGTGCCACCTGCCATGGGCAGTTTTGTGTTTGACTGCAAGTGATCAAATATGTGTGATGGGTTTGTGCGATGCTTCTGCTCTCTTGAAGTCTTTGTAAGCATTTAGAGCAGTGGTTCTGAAACTTAGAGGCGGGATCCCAAATGGGGTCACAGAAACCTGGTCATTTCCTCTTCTCTCTGGACTTTCACTTTGACCTATACTGGGCCGGCCCAAGGGTTTCTGTTGCCTCAGGCAGAAGCCCTGGCTGTGCCGCCGTCTCCCCATGCGCCGAGCCACCTTTCCTGCCCTTTGTGCTGATCTGTGTGGCCGCTGATGCGGGGGGGGGGGGGGGGTTTGAAAGAGGAGCCAGCCCGGCCACTAGGCAACTGCCTAAGGCAGCAGACCCTTTGCTTTGGCACACATGGCCTGCCGCTTCTGACCCACTTCTGACACAACTTTGGGAGGGTCAGAAGCAGCAGGTGATGTGTGCCCCCCCCCCTCCCGATCCTGCTGCCAGAATCAGTGGCAGCAGGGGAGGGGGAGACGAGCCTCGCCTCGCCTCATGTGCCAAAGCACAGGGTCTGACGCCTTAGGCAGTTGCCTAGTGGACTGGCTGGCCCTGGACCTTTGCCAAGTAGTGGCAGTCACCATGTGGCCTGTGAGCCAGTTAATATTCATAGGCCTTTGCCCCTCCTGTTAGACTGGAAACTCATTTTCAGTACTGGGATCTGTAAGCACACGCTGACATTAAGGAACCCCTCGCCGACCACTGCTGCCTTCTTGCTGCAGATGAGTGGAGCAGGGGAAGGAAACTGGAGACCAGTTGTTTGGATTTCATTATTATCTTGGGGGGGGGGGGGGTCGTCGCCGTCATGTGGGTTCTTAGTTGCTCAAATGGGATAAAAGTTTGGAAAGCACTAATTCAAAGTATTAATCCGGGGAGAGAGAGATCAGGATGGTTTATATTGAATTGGAAAGGCAGCAGTCTCGTCCGCCTGCTTTGTCCACCGGCGTCCGGACCGTGGGAGAACTGAAGTACTGGCTTTCGCTTTGCGCACTGGTTCTCTGATCGATACAGGACGGTTCCCCTCTGCTTGTTTCAAATGGATGGTTTTTTTGGGGGGTGTGGGGGGGGGAGGGTGTTTCATTTCCGTTTGTATTTTCCTGCACCTTTTTTGAAGGAAGAAAAAAAAATTGGGGGAGGGGGAGGGGGGGATCCGGATTGCACGAGGAAGTAGAAGCGAAGAGAGATCCTGCCTCCCTCTCCCCCCCACCCCGACCCCGACCCCGGGAAACTACGCGGACTTGCTGTTCCCGCGCAGCCGCTGCCGCTGAGGGAGGTGCGATGATCACGTTTTGTAGTCACAAAGATCAGGCGGTGCAAGTGAAAAGACACCATCGCAGCCTGTCCCGCTAGCGCCGCAGCACCACAGGCACCACAGGCACGACTCAAGCGCCCCGTGCCGGAGAGACGACGCCGACAACAATTCTTAAAGGAAAGTACCTGACTGCATTTTAAAAGACGGCCTTCGTGCCATGTGCCGGGGTGGTGCTAAAGACGTTTTTTTTGCACATAGATTATGTCACATTTTAAACTATTCGTGAAAGGAAATTGGGGACCAGTGATCACAAGATACAGCGTTCGTTAATATCTGGCATGAGGACATGTACTTGTGAATATACCTTTAAAAGTTTTTTCTTGACGTGTCTATAGCTGTTTTGTTTTGCTGCTTGTTTTTTTTTTCTTTGTGATTGTGATAGATTTTTTTTCTTTTTATCTTTTGCTAGTTTTTCTCTTAGAACTCACCAACACAATAAGTAATGTTCAGCTTCGGGTGTCACCTCAGTAACACTGCTACAAACTCGTTTCGCCAAGAGTCATTTTATTACACAGCATAAAACTCTGTTAAAATAAAATACAGGTGACCTCTACATAGCAAGGTGCCTTATCAAAACTACACTAACTCCCAAACCTCAAATGGCAACAGCCTTGCCTGTCCAAAGATAGCATTGCAGATATTGCGCAAGGCCTTAAAACTCAATTCGCCACCTTTTGGGAGGTGTACATTGAAAAAAGAGAAGAAAAAGCTTGATTGCTATAGAAACTACACGCTAGCAGAATCCGGGAGCTCTTGTCACATGTGCAGAGCACATCAGAATAAGCACCACAGTCTACAATGAAAAACTTGCAGATGAAAAATGAAATGGAAACCCAAAGAAGCTGGACTCTTTGCAGAGCAATACTTTTCCTCATGTACTGTGCACATCTCCCTAAAAGCAAAACTCTTTATAATCCTGGGGAGAACAGCAGCAAAATATATGTTGTATCCTGCCACCAGGCAAGAAATATAACCTGACAAGGAACAATCCTGAGCATCTCTAGAGTCTGTCATTTCTCAGCACCTGAGTCATTTGTTGAAAGGTTTTCTCCTGTCCTCTTGACTCTCTAGGATGATTCTTTAATGCCCTACTTTTGGCTCCACATATATACACAGTGTTTTGAACCCTGCGTGCTCTTTGAAGAGAGAGGAACCCATGCATTAAATGGCCTTCCTTGATTTACAGGAAAGCATCCCTCTTTCCCTCTTTGGAAAGTCTTGTACAGTGCAGGGACCAGTAATGCTCTGGTGGCCTAAGTTGTTCATGTGAGAGCGTTTCTAAACGGTTAGGAGTGAAAGTAAGACAGAATTCTGTTGGAAAGAAGGGCTCTATATGTATCCAAATTATTATTCCAAAGTACAGTGTTCTCTGTGTTTTGTATTGGTCTTTTTGCTTTTTGTGGGGTGGGGAGAGTTGTACTGTGCTTTCTACATTATTAAAACAAGAACATAAGAAATGCCATATTGGGTCAGACCAAGGTCCATCAAGCCCAGTATCCTGTTTCCAACAGGGGCCAATCCAGGTTACAAATACCTGCCGGGTTCCCAAAAAATCACACAGATAGTGTCAGCTGTGAGACCCTGATGTTCAAGGGTTGTGAAGCTGGTGCAATGGTGTTACACTTGCAGGCCACAGAGCACATTATTGCAGGGATGTATTACACGAGGAAGTCAGCCTGTTCTTCTTGGTGCTAAACTTGCATGTACTTATTACTAAATTTAAGTTTCAGTGGCAGTGGGGAAGAAGTGAGTAAAAGTCTGCCTTTTTTCCTTCTGCTTAAAGATTGCCGGAATGGGGGTGTGGCCTAGCCGTTGGAGCAGGGGACGAGAATCTCGGGAGCCAGAGTACAAATTCCAGTGATGCTCCTTGTGTCCTTGTGCAGGTCGCTTAATGCTGCATTGTTGTCTCAGTACAAATTTGGATCGTAAGCCCGTTTGGACGAGGAATTGCCTACTGTAATTTGCTTGGATTTGGAAAAGTAAAACATCGAATTTCCGAGACATACAATATGAACTGTATTAGTAAACCAACTCTGCAGGCTTTTTATTTATGCTTGGTTTTTTTTAAACAAAATTCTGATACTTCGCACCTCTTGCCTTATGGTTTCCCCTCTCGCCTCTTCCTGTTTCTGTAATTCGGGTTCATGGCCTCTCACACAGGGTTGTACTCTGCATTCAGTTAGAGCAATCAGCCCCAGCTGCACTCCTGTGGTGAGTGTGGTACTCGCTGGAGTTTCATGTGTTTGCAAAAAACTAGTGCCGCTGTTTTTTATTTCCTTAATTAGAAATCTGCAGAAACTGAAAAATACTGTCAGGGGGTGGTGGAGCTTTCTAGAGATGGGAGGGATTCTCTGTATCTCATCTTGTGACCAGTCCAAATGTGTTTTTTAAGAGGTGAATGCCGGGAAGCAGAGGGGTATAGCCCTGATTATCTGCTTTACATATGGGGAGAACCCTCTACATTGATGGTACATGAGTTCTCAGCTGCTATCTTCAACTAAGTTTGTTTGTGTGTCTGCAAAATAAGACTATAGGTCAGTCTATGAACTTGTGCAGATCGCCGCCTTCTCTTATCCTTTCCTTGCTTGTGCTCACTTGATTCCCAGGCTTTGGAAGGCTAAGGGACAAAGCTGCCTCCATCAGACTCTCTTCATGATCTTCCCAACTGTTGAAGTCAACTTTGCAGGTTTTAACCCTTTCCACTTGGAAATGTCCTGTGGAACATTTAATTTTTCCCATGCCGCTAGAAAACGTGAAAGAAACAATAGAAAAACAGACTATCAACATTTCGTTAATTTGTAAACCGCTTTGGCATATTTGATAAGGAGGTATATAAAAGCAGCTAGTTAAATAAATAAATATGAATAACATGCTAGCTTATGGCTCATAATACAACTTGACTGGCAGCTGTAAAATGGTTCTTCTATCCTTTTTATATAGATAAAGGATTAATACTTCTTTTAAATCCTAGGATCTAGACCCTCGCTTTCAAATACATTGGAGGAGCATGCAAACATATTCATGTTAGTTTATTTGATATACTACAGATCAAGTAAAATAAATGAAGTGATTTACAACAGAATTATTAAGGGGAAAGGGAAGGGGGAGCGTTCAAGATGGCGGCGTGAGCGTTTGTGCTTCTCTGCCTTCTTACCTTTCTATGCCCAATCGTAAGGGGTTCTTTCCCTCGGAGCCCCAGCTTTCCTTTAAGGTCCAATGGATCACTTTGTTGAGGTCCACAAGGAGCACCAGCAGGGGATAAGATCTGGCTTGGCAGCGGCGTGTAAAGAGGAACCATTGCTGCTCACTGATGCTGACATCTCTTTCCCTGGATGTGAGGATAACGCCGTCACGCCCGGGAGTGCTCTCCACTGTGCCTGCCGACCCGGAGCTAGTTCATTCACTGGAGGGGGAAGCTCTAGAAGACCATGTTTGAGGGGACTCTGCGGTTTCTGGTGGTAGGCTTAGCTTCGTTGAGGCTGGTGTGTCCCCGGAGAGTGTGTTGGCGGCGGGAACATCTGTGGTCAGGAGTCCTGATGCTGGTGATCAGTTGTTTGAACCCCTGCAAATGCAGTCTCTACTCCTTCTGTGCTCTCCATTCCACGTCCAGAGACGTTTACGTTGGAGGTAATATGGGAAGCCATTGTAACGTTACCCGATGCTGTGTCAAGGCAGACGGCTAATCTGTCACTTCGGATACAAACGAATACCGTGAATCCCAACTGACGAGGTTATCTTTAACCAGCATAGCGTTCATTTCAGATAACACTAATTTACGTTTTAGCTGGAAGCTATTGAAAACTCTATGTGAGCTATGAACTTGCGGATTTTGAATTTCCCTAAAATTTGGGTTTCGGCCTTAGATATGTTTAAGCAGTATCTGATGGAAGTACTGAAGGTCCCACAAGAATTTATAACTCCTCTAGCTAAAGTGTACTATCTTCCCACTGGTGAAAAGGAGTCAGCTGAGGTAGACGGGCTATCTAATGTGGACATATTGAATCTTTCTAATTTTTTGGAGGTTTCTGTTCAAGATCAGTATCAGTCTGCTACTTTATTGGTGTCCTGTGCTTTGGCTACTGATAAAGAATGGATTCTCGAGATGTTTTGCAAGAAGAGAATGGATAATTTCTGTGGTTTTAAAATTGCAATGATCCCGGATATTGCTAGAGGGACGCAGAAAAGGAGGAAGCAATTTTTGCTTAAAAATGTGGGGTTCTGAAGTTGTGGGGTACTTTTCATTTGAGATTTCCATGTAAATGTTTGGTAGTGTACAAATCTAATAGATATGTCTTTTTTTTTTCAACCAAATGATCTGATCACCTATAATTATTAGTGCCAGGCTATCTGTGATAGCACAGGCATCGCTTGATGCTATTACATCGGTTATGACTTAATCACATCAGCATTGTATTTTCCTTGGGTCGCTCATGGCCTTCTTGATCTTATAAATTTTGCCTTAATGCCTTTTGGGTTTGTTTCTCTTACCATTAGGAGTGTTTCTTTGCCCCCCCTCTTAATGTGTGGACTACAAGGAATTTCTCTTTAGTATTGTTTTCTTATATGTAATGTGTAAATTTCTGAGGGTTTCTTTTCTGTATGAGACTTTGTGTTGAATGTATTGTTAAAATGCTTAATAAAAAAAAAAGGGGGGAGGGAGAAAGGGGGCAACAAAGAAACCGGTAACAGGGAAAGCACACAAGGTACCTCATACATGTAATTGCAATATCGACACATGCTAAGAAACATTAGGTAAAATATGGGGCGGATAACCACAAGAGGCACAACCAGCCATGGCGCAGAAACACTTTGTTTGAGAATCTCAGATGGTATGCCCATCTGGTCCTGGGGATTTCCTGGGTGACAGCTGACTTTTGACTTTGCTGACCTTGGGCAAAGATGGTGGCATGTGGCATCCTACCAGTGTTGCTGACAGAGGGATGTTATTCGGAGCCTCTTCAGGCATGCCGGAGGGGAGATTTAGACAAGAGTTGAAAACTGTTCTTCCCAGCAGTTCAGCAGTTTGATTTTGTATCTAGCTCACAGCTTTCCAGTAGTAGTAGTTCAATGCAAATTACTTTCGGGTACAGCGGGTATTTCCAGAGAGTTTACAATCTAAAGGGCATGTTAACCTTTAGTAAACATGCATTAATGAAGTTAATGTGCATTAAGTGCCATGAAAGGGCTATATGTACTTAACATGCACTAATATTATTAACACAAACGTTAAAACCTTTAGTTAACATGCCCCTAAGTTTGCACATGAGGCAGTGGAGGGTTAAGTGACTTGTCCAAGGCCCCAGAGAGTATCAGCTGGATTTAGACCCTGGCTTCTCTGGTTCCCAGCCCCTGCTGTAACCACTAGGGCACTCCTCCACTCCACTCAAACAGGCCAATGCAGAAAGCTGGTGCTAGACCCGCGCTGAAGCAATTGTTTTACATTCCTGACAATGCACACATTTTAACGTTTGATACCGGAAAGATAGGATATGCGCATGACCCCCACGTAAACTGTGCACATGCAAATGAGCCACTGCGGAGTTAAACTGGAAGAGCAAGCCAAACACACGTGCACAAGAAGCTCTCTGGGCACCACGTGGCTAATTTGCATATCAGCCCTGACAGTATTTTGATGGCATCGGGACGCATCAGAAACAGAAGATCCAGCTCTGCCAACATGTTACATATACCAACACTAAATGCTAAAACTGCTCCATCTCTAAAAGAGCATTCTCCCTCTTTGCCCCCACTTTATGGAATACAATCCCCCCTGCACTATGTGGCTTCATGATCTTCAAGATTTTTGAAAGAAACTAAACAATTTTCTCTTCACCAACTACTTTGGGGTTAACAAGACTGCACAGACATGGACTGCCTAAATATGATTTGTAAATCAAATACCACTGAATTTGTATTACTTACCTTATAGTCGCTCCCATGTTTTTTTCCCTCCCTCATTTATCTACTTGTTCTAAGTAAAGCCACACTGGCTCACTTATTTCTCTGTAAACCACCCTGACTATTAGACTGCATGGTATACGAACTTAGCTAAATAAATAAAATGTGTCTGGGACTGGTGCCCTGACAATAAAAGAATCCCTGGTGTTCTAGTGATCCCTGTACCCCCCCCCCCCCATTAAATACAAAAAAAATAACCTGGTGGTCTAGTGGCCTCTAAATTCAGCCCCTCCCACCCGGTACTTTAAGCAGGAGTGTTGCCTACCCGCTCCCGCTCTGTATCCGCCATCTTGAAAAATGGCAGCATCTGGCCCGTGTGGTGCATCCTGGGATGCACCTGGTGAGGTCAGACTGCCATATAAGGCATAGTCCAGGATGCACCGTGTGGGGCATTTTTCAAGATGGCAGACGCAGAGCGGGAGCGTGTAGGCAGTGCTCCCACTTATTGGGCTGAATTTAGGGGTCGCTAAACCACCAGGTTATTTTTTTGTATTTAATGGAGGGTGGTGGGGGATTCAGGAGCCACTAGACCACCAGGGATTCTTTTATTGTTGGGGCACTGGCCCCTGACAGTATTTTGATGGCATCGGGGGCTTTTCCCAATGCCATCAGAATACTGTTAGGGGGGCCACTGGGCCACCAGGGATTCTTTTTTGTCGGGCACAGCCTCCGACAGTGTTTTGATGGCATTAGGAGCTTTTCCTGATGCCTGATCATCTGAGGAGAAGATGATCTAGGCATCGGGGAAAGCACCCAGTGCCATCAAAATACTGTTGGTGGCACGCATTAGAGGCTGAAGTCACCTCCAACCCTGAAGTAAAAATGTTGGCACTATAATTGTTTGCAAAATCATCTATGCCTGTCTTTGCATCGAGTATGCCGTTATTTGCATACCATGTAGCTGATTAAAATACATTTAAATACGCGTGGCATTAATTGGACTTTAGAGTTTCCGCGGGGTTTACGTCTGTTTTCTACATTTAAAAAGTTGTAAAGTGTGCTTAAACGTGGCGTTGTGTGTGCTTAAAGGCTGCGCTAGCTTTCTGCATGGCCTTGAAAGTCTTAAGCAAGCATGGTTCTGGCTTTCGTGTCTGGTTTTTATGGTCCTGGCTGAAGGCACAGTGAGCACTGACTCCTCCACACTTATCTGTTAGCATTTTAGTATTATCTGGTGAACTAACAGGATGTAGGGCCATAAACATCCTGGAGATCTTAATAGAAACGTTTAGTATTGTGTTTACCTCTAGCTTCCTGCAGTTCTCTGGGTTTTCAGCCCTCTCCTCCTCCTCATTTGCTTTTTGATTGCCATAGTTATATACTTTGCTCCCTAGCAAGGTAATAAAACCGTGCCTTGTCCTTGTTTGTGAGAAATGGCAGACTGCTTTTGCGAAAGATGCTCTTTGTCCTAGGACAAGCAGGATGAGTCAGCCACACCTGGTGACGTCATCCGATGGCGCCGAGATGGAAGTCCTCTCTATAGCTCAGAAAGGCTTTTTGCCCTTCTGAGCATGAGCCAACTAGCCCTACCCCCTGGTCCCGCCCCTAGCTAGCCAGTTTTTCACTTTTCTGCCTTGCAACCAGACGAACCTCTCTCTCTTCTAACTACAACTACTATATTTAAACAATTCTTACCTCAACAATGCCCAAGCCGGGCTTTAAGAAGTGTCCGGTATGCTCAAGGAAGATGAGCAACTCTGACACACATCAAAGATGCCTCCGATGCCTTGGAAAAGACCACCCGGTACACGATTGTCCCCAATGTGCTCAGATGTCTCCCAGAGCACTAAAATCCCGTGGACATGCTCTCCGTGAATTTCTGGCTCTGGATCACGCTCCAAATGCGTTGGACAACAACAGCCTCAGACACGACAAATGTCCTCCCGGAGAAAAAGATGCCGGTGAGCCGCCGGTAAGCCTTTCAAACTTGTTCAAAAATCTACAAAAAGTCTCTCCAAATGTTCGGTGACCATCCGGGATACGCCGACTGCGGCCTCTGTCCCCGGCGATCCACCCCGGCTCCCCTCTCTGGCCTGTGCTGCTCCGGAGGAATCCTGCACATGTGCAGTCCTTGCTGGAGGCGGCCATCTTGATCCAGAGGTCTCGGGCACATGTGGAATCTTCATAGGAGGCGGCCATCTTGCCCCCAGCAGCAACCTGGTTCACTTCTCTCCTACCATTGGATGGCCGGCTTCTAGCCCCGCCCCCAACTTGGATTGGTTCCTGCCGCCTGACTGCTCCTTCAGACCTGCCCCCCTCTCAGCGCCGGCATCGGAGCGGATCACAGTCTCACTCTCTGCGCCGACACCGCAGCAGACGGAGGACAAGCTCTAAAAGGCACAGAACCGATGGAAGAAGCCGCAGGCACCGGCGCAGACGCTCCCACCATTGGGACCGACGATCAGGATGGCGAAACCGTCAGCACAGCACCAGCAGCTCCAGCTTAAGTCCCAAATGCAGAAGACACAGTACAAGTGCTAGACACAGTGACAGGTACTCCTTCTCCTCCAGATCTCCTGCATCACCTTCGAGTCCTAGTGGCCTAACCCCCTCGGGGGATGAGGGATTGACCAGGGCTACCGCCCCTCCATCCCCTCAAGTGGCCCTCCCTTCCGTGGTCCCCACAGCAGGACCCCAAGAAGCCAAAGAATTCTTCACTTTTCTCTCGGACTGTTTTAAACAGTGGTCGGCTTCCCAAGTTGCTGTAGAGAGCACAGAAACCTGTCCTCCTCTGTGCACTGACCCCGCCACTCCGGACGACCAAGACTTATCTGCAAACTCTTCCACCACAGAAGAAGAAGAGGTGGCCACTCAAGATCCTCCCTCGGTAGAGGAGGCCCTCGTGTCCCCAGAGAACACTGATAAACACACCTCAGACCCACAACCGGCCAACCCGGAGGACCTATCATACCCAAAATTCCTCCGTAAAGTCTCCTCTGCCCTAGGAATCGCCACCTCTCAACCTACGGATCTGCGTCCAGAAACACAAGCGGCACTAAAATTCCTGGAGACACCCAAGAACTCGGCACTCCTCACAATTCACCCACTGCTACAAGAAAACCTGACCAAACTGTGGCAAAACCCTGCCACAGGACCAGCCGCTCCTAGAAAACTAGACATAAAATACCAAGTACAACCAACTATGGGATTTGACAAAGCACAGCTGCCCCACACCTCCATTGTGGTCGAGTCTGCACTCAAACGAGTAAAATCAGCACGGAACCATGCAAATAGTCCTCCAGCAAAGGACCTCAAAATCCTAAATGACATGGGAAAAAGGACTTTTCAAGGAGGTATGCTCTCTTCAAGGGTAGCGGCTCATAAATTACAACAAGCCCTCTACCAGGATACCCTTGTAGAGAGAATCAAATCCTCCCTCAATGCCGAGACTCTGGCTTCCCTCACATCAACCATCGCTGACCTCCAAGAATGTACCAAACACCAGGTCAGGGCAGCATGCGACGCCTTCGAATCTGCAGCCCGGACCGCGGGGACAGGTCTATCAGCCCGGTGCATGGCTTGGCTCCGCATCTCTGGTCTTCGCGAGGACACGCACGACCGCATTGCCGATGCCCCATGTGCTGGGGACACCCTGTTCGGCGAGAAGGTGAATGACACGGTTAATGATATGAAGGACCGATGCAACACCTTACAGACACTGGCGGAAGAAGGAATGGAATGAAAATTCCCCTCCTCCACTAACTGCAACAACAATTACCAAAAAGCCTCCTCAAAATGCAACAACTACAATAACTCCAACTCCTACCGCAAGTGGCAAGCACCTCGCTACAAGCAACAGTATCATAACTCTTACCGAGCCAAACCTTGCCAACAGGACAGAAAACAGCAAAAAACTACAACGTCCAATGCAGGGAAAACCAACCCCCCTTTTTGACGGGAGTCCCCCAGCCAACCTCCCCTCCGGGGGTCAGCTGACAGCCTTCTTTCGGGCATGGGAGACCATCACTACCGCCAAATGGGTCTTGAGGATCATCAAGGAGGGATACAGTATAAGGTTCACGTGCCCACCCTTACAGCGTAAGAAACCCTGCACCACTGTTCCACCATCATCACTCCTCGCCCTCACATCAGAGATATACTTGCTGCTGGTTGCAAGAGCGATAGAACCGGTACGCATCAATGAGGTCAACTCCGGATTCTACTCCAGACTCTTCTTAATACCCAAGAAATCAGGCGGAGTCCGCCCCATCCTCGACCTCCTCAAGCTCAACAAATTCATTCTGAAGGAAAAGTTCAGAATGTACTCCTTGGGTACCATCCTTCCATGCCTACAACCAGGAGAGTGGCTTGCCTCTTTAGATCTATACGATGCCTACACACATGTCCCAATACATGTGGCTCACCAGAAATATCTCCGTTTTCAAGTTCAGAACAACCACTATCAGTACAGAGTTCTCCCCTTCGGGCTATCCCCAGCACCTCGGGTTTTCACCAAATGTGTTGCAGTAGCAGCTGCCCACCTGAGAAAACAGGACATCTGTGTGTTTCCATACCTGGGCGACTGGCTGATCTCCGTGGTCGAGAACACAATCAACCTGTTGACAACCCTGGGTTTTCGAGTGAACCTCCAAAAATCCAAACTATGTCCAACTCAACGCCTGGAATTCATTGGGGCTCTGATAGACACTGTGCAGGCGAAAGTATTCCTACCGCCTCACCGGAGAGACACTATCACCAGCCTTGCCAGCGGCGTCTCCACAACCCAGCAGACATCTGTTCGACGCATACGTCAACTGTAAGGACACATGGCAGCAGCAACACAGGTTCTTCCCCTGACAAAATTGCGCATGAGACACCTACAGTGGCATCTATAGTCTCATTGGAACCAACACACTCAACCACTCTCATCTCGCACTCCCATGAACACAACAACAAAGCCTTCTCTGGATTGGTGGACACATGCCGAGAACCTCGCGGAAGGCCGCCCATTACAACAACGGCCCCACCAGCTAACAATCACATCAGACGCCTCAAAGTGAGAAATGGCAGACTGCTTTTGGGAAAGATGCTCTTTCTGCTTGGATGGAGTTGGTTTCTCTGGCGGAGTTATCCTGCCTGAATTATGTGCTGCTTTGTCTCTGACTGTTCCGCCCCCCCCCCCCCACTCCCCATGACATTCCATATCATGCCTCAAATGCTACTGTCAACATCCCGCCTGCAGCGTGCTTCAGAGTCGCTGAGAATTAACCTGCCCGCTCATCCTGAGGGTCTTGGATCGGAATGTGTCACCATTCGACAGTTAAGGTGAGCAGATGGCTTCAGAGGAGGGGGAGGGACAGTTTCCCCCTCATGACATCTATTTGTTTCAGTTTCCCCCTCAAGACATCTGTTCCAGTTTCTCTAAGAACAGCAGAGCTACAGGACCACAGCTGTAAGGAGGGTAAAACCAGTGCTGGCTCTGCCTGGCCCTTGTGACCTTGAGTCACTTTGCCACTGTGCCCAACAGAGTAAATAGATGTAGTTATTTAAAGTTATTTTTTTCCTGGAACCAAAGGCTTCATCTCCTAGTAGAGTGAACAAAGCGTGGATCGCATTTTTGTTTAAAATGTTAGTAGTCTCACTGCAAATCATTTTGAAACGTTGGAGTCATCTGGTGACCCTAATCTTGCATACTCTTTTGGCGGGACATGCCACAGAAGATGGTTATGATTACTTTTATTTGATATACCGCAAAAACCGCACAAGCTATGTGTTTTACAGTACAATAAAATAAAAATTTAAGGAAAGGAACTTCCGTCATATGACAGGAAAGATAAAGAAAGGAGATGAAGTAAAAGCATGGAATAAACAATGGGGGGGGGGGGGAGGTTACAGAGAAGGAGAGGGGGAAGTGGACGAGCGGCAGTACTAGTCCCGTATCAAGGTACAGCTTCTTAAGAAGTTAGACTGAGGCTGAATGCAGCCTAGAAAAAGAACGTTTTAAGAGCTTTCTTGAAGCATTTGAAACTGTGCTCAGTTCAGATATGGGTTGGCAAACTATTCCATAGAGCAGGTCCAAGCTGAAAAATCTGTAGTAGTGGTAATTCTGACTTTTCACTCAGCCTAGATTTTTTCCCAGAGGGCGTGCAAGAAGAGTTGGGATTGCTGATGTGAGACACAGGAAATGGAGGAGGACTGGGGAAACAGAAGTAGTTAGATCTTTCCCTGGCATTGGGAATTTTGCCTCTCCTCACAAGCTTGCACATTGTTTTTCAGCTGCTTTGAATTTGTAAATCCAAAATGTTGCAGAAGACCGATTTCTGTTTTTTTTTTTCTGCCTGTGGCATTCACTGTGGTCTTGGGCTTCAGGCACCTAAAGTTCTGATGGATCTGTGAGGTGTTGCAGCCTGAGGTACTGTGCCTTGGTAATGTCTGGTGGGCATGGGGCATCACAAGACATCAGCCCAGTCCTGAGGATATTTTTATTTCCATGGCCATTCGTGATTTATTGCACACCATTTTATATGTGTCTGATAGTAACAAAATAAAATTAAAACGAAATAGGAAGACAAGCCACTACAATGCATATTCCTTTTGGAAAGCCTCAACAAAGAGTTATTACATGCTGCAACTTGATTCTTGGACTGAGCTGTCTCATCTATATTTATTATGGAGATCCTGAAAGTCAGATAGGCTAAGATGCACCCAAGGACTGGGGTGAGAAACCTAGTCTAACCTGTATATAAAAGAAGGCCTGTCTCCTGTCCTGTCTTTGCTTGTTTTTTTATGGCAGTAACTGTGTACCTGGAACCAGGGCTGGCCCAACCACTAGGCAAACTAGATGGTCGCCTAGGGCAGCAACCTCTGGAGGGCAGCAAAAGCAGGCCTTTCAAAGCTAAATAATAGATTTTGACAGCTAGAGGGGATGTAAAGCTAGAAGTTCTCCTAGGGCACCACACTTTGGACCAGCTCTAGGGCCAGCCCTGCCTGGAACTGAACAAAACAGTTCACACAGGATACATGCATTTTGTTGATGGTTTACAGAAGGTGGGTATTGCATGTCTTATAACGTGTAATAACATGATATGACCAGGATGATGCATGCCTGCTCCTTGGGCCTTGTCATGGGATTCTGAGCACAGGTATCATCAGTTATTTAAACATCAATTTTTCTGTTTGCATCAAATATATCCACTGTACCCATATCTGGAATGGACAGAATTGACTATTCCATATCATCCTTCTAGACAAGTCCAGAAATGTGGATTGTGTTCCTCCTCTCTGAAGAAAATCTGACGACTGAGAGGAAAAGATTGATTAAACATTCGTGAAGGACCACTTTGAAGGTGACTCTTTCATTTGAACACAATGTGGGAGGCTCCACTAGACAGTAGTCTTTTCAGTAGCCATAGGAGAAGGGAAAATAGGTTCAGCGCCATGCGCTTATGATAAGAGCCTGTTGAGCAGCCACAAATTAGAAGGATCTGGAAGAGTGCAGAAGCCTCGCACAACCTTAATGCCTCTTCTGTTCCCCCGCTCTCTCCCAAAGATTGCAGAAGGCTCTCTGAGGAATCTGCCTGCCTGCCACCTTAAATGCAGTACTGCAAAGCCAGCCAGTGAAACAGTTTCCAGGGAGTAGAGCTAAGCCCGCCATGGATTCTCTGCCTGGGGTTCTCAGGGGGTGAGTACCAAGGCTTGACCTCATCATTGTCCTTGTTTAAAAGGCTCCCGATTCAGTCTGTGTGGGATGCAATTTGGGGTGGACGACTGGCGATCGTTGGCATGATGTGGAGGTTTCCTGCTGTAATGTTTTTACCTATTGTGCACCTGGCGGTTGCACAATCCTAGTGCGCATTCCACCCAAGCGGCTCCAACATGTGTTCCTGCCCTAGCGCCTCTGACATGTGTTGCAGTAAAAGCCCAGTTAATGTATACCTTTTGGGCCGCCACAGCCTTAGCAGACGCTATTGTGATACTTGCCTTACCTCTCCGTCTTTTTCCATGAAACATTGTTTGGTCTGTAGCAAGCGAGGTGCCTAATCTCCGGATTCTCGACTCCACTCTTCTTGCGTGACAGCTTCTGAGTCGTCCCTGGAGGGCCTGTTCTCCCTCTCTCAGCCGGGGGATGCAGTTAGTCCGGCTATGGGTAAGGATATCCAGCCAGCCAGAGGTCTGGTGACCATGCTGTGAGCTGCTCCTCATCCTCTAGGAGATCTGCGGCGGCTATGCCCCCTGGTGTTGGAGGTCATTTCTAAGAGGGAAGCTTCTGGAATCTGGATTGTCCTCCCCAGAATTCATTTCCTTTTTGCAGCAGGCCTGGTCCTTCTGGCATGGAAATTCAGACTCTGCAGCCTCTAGGTGCCCCTGTGCGCAATCTCATGAGGAGCAGGCTGAGAGTGGAAGCCCTGGTCGATTGCATTTGGCTAAGTGTCACTGGTGAGGGGTGCCCCCTGGAGATGGGGACAGTTGGGAGCTGTCCAAGATTTTGACTGTGATTTGGATTCAGATGGCTCGGTACTGGGCTTTAATGTGGATGAAGAAGTACTTTTGCCCTCAGAGGATTGTGAAGAAGCCAGTGTGATCCAGAAATAGGAGCTGGTGGTGTTGATTGCCAGGGTCTCATCCACCTTGAACTTGATGGATGCTCCCGATATGGAGCAGGATCCAAAGGTACACCTGCTCCTTCAAGGGGTGTGGACATCCACTACTGTCTTCCTGACCATCTTTTTGTGCTGGCTGTTGGCCAGCGCAAGAGTGATGCAGTGGATAAGTGGACTTCGGGGCGCTGGCTGAAGTAGGCCATTGCCTCGGCATATCTGTTGCGAGGCTGGCTGGTTCCAAAGGGTTTGCACGCCCATTCTACCTGAACGCTAGCATCCTTGTTGGTGGGGCAGAGCTCTGTAACCCCTGCAGACATTTGTCAGGCAGCAATGTGGGCATCACATGTATCCAGTACCTGCTTGTAGTGATTGTAAACCACTCTAATGCCCTTCAGCCTGGGTGGTATATCAAGAAATTGCATAAATATAAACACTTTCCACTTTTGTCAAGCATTACCACTTGGATGTGCACATGTGGGCAGACATGGCCTTTGGTTTAAGGGTTTTGTGAGCTGCTGTGTCTTCTACCTGCCCAGTGAAGTCATAGCTTTGGTACATCCCACTTGTCAGAACTGGTCTAGCACAACGATATGGAAGGTGATATTTTACTTACTAGATAATGTCCTTTCCTTGAGTCCTGCTAGACCAGTCCAGGGCCTATCCCTGGAACTGTATTTGCTCTTCTGCTGCGGTATCCTTGGGTCCACCTATGATTTTTATACTTGGCTCTGCAGGTTCATCTTCTACTGACAGCCTTCTGATTGTGCTTTCCTGTACATAGTTCTCTACTGTTTGTTTGTTTGCTCATTGTTGCCCATGTTGAAGTTGTGTGAGGCTTACCAGGTTCTCCTATATGTTTTGGGATGGATACTGAAGAGACCGCTGGTGGCTGAGGCAAATAGAGACATGGGAGTGATGTCATTGAAGCCAGTTTTTTTTTCATTGATTCCATGTCTCCACCAGCCTGCTGGTAGGGGAACACAACTTACTTGTCTGGACTGGTCTAGTAGGACTCAAGGAAAGAACATTATCTGGTAAGTAAAATGTCACCATATAATCCATTCTCTATTAACCAATCAAATAGTTTACTTTAATTCCATATATCAGTGGCCACCTCAGAGACGTACTGGACAAATACAAATCTCCTAAAAAAGAGGAGGAAAAGAGATTATTGTATCACCCCTATCTTATTATTCTGGAGTGCTCGGAAAAAAATCTACTTGAGGGGCTGAAAATGTTTGTCTGGAGGCAAAATAACTTTCTGAAAATTTAACAGAATGGGACCACTTTTGTACCTGAGAGAAATGCTGGGAAAAAGACATCTAATTTTGAAAATGGGCCATATTGCATTGGGGGTTTCAGAGAAATCAAATTGGATAAAAAGTCCCAATGCATTTCTGTGGGAGAAGCAGATTCATCAGCTACAACATACAAACATTGATACAGGAAAGCATGGCAGTTAGGATGTTGCTTCTTTCAAACTGCCCCTCTCCTCTTCTGATCACAGATTCACACAGAGCCAACACACATGCACATGTGCACAACATGCATGCATACGCACACAGAGGGGTTAGAAATAAGTCCAGAGGCATTCCCTGCATGCTTTCCCCACCATATGCCCACACCCTACTGCCACACTGCTATGCCTGCTGAGACTGGCTGATAGTGATTCCGATTTTTCTCCGGGAACAAGCAGGAAGTCCGTCCTCACATATGGGTGAGGTCGGCACTGATGGGAGCCTGTGCGGTAACCTCTCCCCAGCTTTCAAAGAAAGCCTTTGGGAGATCTACCATGCATGTATGGTTGCTTTCCTGCCCAAGTGTGCGATCTTGCCTCAGTCTCCATTTTTCCGCAGAGCCCATCGGACGTTCGTCTGCACCCAGAAAAGGTTGATTTTTCTATTTTGCTCTTTTTTGTTTTTTCCTTCTCTGGTATGCATACTGGTGCCTTCTCGCCCTCCCAGATTCGCTGCTGCCTTGGTGCCATGTTTTTCTCAGGCCTTTTTGCCCTTCGGGGTATTTTTCACGGTGTGCGGGAATTCCTCACTCTCCCTGGCTGGGACACTTCAGTTTGATCTTGCGGGTGCCATCTTCCCCGCTATGTTTTCAACCAGTGGGTTCAAGCAGTGTGACTTCTACAGCCACACCATGTCCCGCACAGACCCGCACGATTGCTTTCATTGCCTCAGTGCGAACCATGACGATTCCTCCTGTGGCTCTGCCAGCAGATGACGAGCAAAGGACAGAAGAACCATGCAACACAGTGAAAGTCCATGTTTGGAAAGACCTCTGTCTTAGCCCTAGTGTCACTTGCGGAGCCAGCACCCTTGGGGGCCACCTTGGCTTTCCATGACTGCCATGCCCGTTCTGAGTCCTGAGGTTGCAGGGCATTCGACAGGGGATTCTCTTCTGAGGGCCAGCCCCCAAAGAGCCGGACTCCACAACTCTGGTGTCTTCCACCAGTGATGCCACTGATGACAAGTCTCATGGTCGCTGGCATCAGGGCCCCTGGCCCAATATCAAGGGTGATGGCTGGGGGCATCCTCCAAGCTGCCCAGGTGGGAGAAAGTGCCACTGGCGTCGAGAGATCGATCCCGGTCTCCCAAACCTATTCTCATTGAGGACACCCCCTTGATGGAGTAGATATCAGGCCTGAAGACTTCGGTGCAGGCCCCCTTCTCTGTTCCGATTGGGGTGGAGGACTTCCCCAGCCAGGATCTCCGGTGGCCTCATGGCACCAGTGATCCAGCACAGCCCCAAGACTTGTAGGGCCCACAAGGTCTCCTCAGACTCTGAGTTGGACTGGGAGACCGATGATGAGTCCACTGACATCTGCCTACATTGGGATATCCCCTTGAATCCCTCTTCCAGGAGGACTGGCACAGGTCCCCCTCCCAAGGACCTCTCCTTTCTGGAATTTTGTATGGGACATGGCAAAGGCCTTGGCCTTCCCCACGGAGACTGATGAGGAGCCTCGGGCAGAGGACCTAGAGGTCCTCCAGTATGTCTCCTCTGAAGGAGGCACTCACGTTGCCGATTCTCTTCCATATGTGAGAGATCCTGGCTTCGGTGCCGAATGTGAAGAGGCAGCTCGATGCCATGTACAGAATCCGCCGGAGCCCCGGGTTCCAAAAAGCTCAGTTGCCCCATAACTCCAAGGTGGTGGAGTCTGTCATGCATAGGATTAAAAGCCAAAAAACACATTCTTCGAGCCTCCTGGCAAGGAAGCTTGCTTCATAGATGCCTTGAGCAGGAAGTGCTACCAGGGCTCGATGCTTGTTGGCCGGATCCAGGCTTACCAGCTCTATATGGGAATGTACTTGTGAGACATGGCGAGGGAGCTCGCTGGGTTCTCGGCAAGGCTGGAAGAAGAGCCTCTTCAGCGGTTTCGGACCCTGACTTTGGCAGTCAAGGAGTGCTCCAAATTTGTCATTTGAGCGGTCTATGATGGCTTCGAGTCGGTGGCCAGAGTAGCTGTGGTGGGTATTAGTGCCTGCCGCCAGGCCTGGCTACAGTCCTCCAACTTGAAGCAGTGGGTAAAGGACAAGCTGGTCGATGTCCCTTACCAGGGAGGGGAGAATCTCTTCAGCATGATTGATAAGGTCACTAAACTGGAGTCCGTTCCTGATCAGGACCAGGCTCTCCAAGAAAACCACTGACCCTTCCCGAAGGAAGGCTGCAGGGAAAAAGCCCCTTTACCCGAAGAAGAGCAAGGCTTACGGAAACTACCCCCCAGTATTCGGCCTTCCCGGCTCCTCAAGCAGGCCAAGGGATGGGGGCATGGCCCACGTAAGCCTAAAGGCCTTAGGGCAGCGTACCTTCCTGGATAAGACAATGATCTGGCAGACTGCCTGAGCCAGGTTCTCAAGCCCCATGAGTGGCGGCTCGGCTAACCAACTGTGGGGCCTTCCTGTTCTGGATTTCTTTGCCAGTCTGGCCAATGCTCAGCTGACCTGATTCTTCTTCAGACTGTTGTACCCCTCCCAGGTGGTGGCCGATGCATTTCTTATTCTATGGATGGAAAGACTCCTTTATGCCTTTCCCTCCCATGCCACTCATTGCCAAGACCCTTTTCAAGGTCCACCTCAACCGGACCACCCTGATCCTCATAGCACCCCGGCAGCCCTGGCTCCCTGCTGTGCCTCAGCCTGTCTCAGGTGCCCCCAGTCCCCTTGGGGAACACCCCGGACCTGCTCTCGCAGGATGCAGGCTGTCTCCTGCACCCCAACCTAGGGTCCCTAGCTCTGACGGCCTGGCTGCTGAAAGGGTAGCCCTGGCCCAGTTCAATGTGCCCAGAGAGGTGGAAGAGGTCCTACTGGCTTCACGTAAAGACTCCACCCAGCGGGCATATGCCTTCAAGTGACGCTGCTTCTCAGTTTGGTGTGTGGAAAGGGGAGCCAACCCCTTCTCCTGTTCTGTTCAGCTGGTGCTGAAGTACCTGCTGCACCTATCTGATGCTGGTTTGAAATCTAACTTCATCAGAGTTCGTCTGTGTGCTCTCTGCATACCATCACCTCATCAAGAGGAAGACCCTCTCTGCACAGCCTCTTATGGTTCGCATCCAGAGGGGCCTGTTTCTTTCTTGACCTCTCATTCATTGGTGTCGGTGTGAGATCTCAATGCAGTCCTTGCAATACTCATTGCTCTACCCTTTGAGCAGTTGGCTTCTTGCCACCTCAAGTATCTGTCCTGGAAGGTGGTCTTTCTCGTGGCACTCACATCTGGCCACGGGGTCAGTGAGCTCCAGGCACTGGTGGCTCATGCCGCCATACCAGATTTCACAGGAACGGGGTTGTGCTCCGGATGCTCCTGAAGGTGGTCTTTCTGTTCCACCTCAACTAGGAGGTGGTTCTTCCCACCTTTGTTCCTCATGCCAGTAGAGCGGAGGCCGCTCTCCATATACTGGACTAAGCAGGCATTGGCCTATTACTTTGAGCAGACCAATCCCCATTGCTGCTTCTTGTAGCTCTTCCTTTCCTATGACCCTAATTGCCTGGGCATAGCGGTCTCCAAGCATACTCTGTCCATCTGGGTAGTGGACTGCATCGCTTTCACCTGTGGTCAGACTGGTCTCTTGCTGGAGCATCACGTCACGGTACACAGCGTCCAGACCATGGCGGCTTCTGTGGTGAACCTCCGCTCAGCCCCCTTAACAGATATCTGTTGGGCCGCCACTTGGTCCTCAGTTCACACCTTTGCAGTGCATTACTGCCTGAAAGAGGAGTCATGGCGGGACAGTGCCTTCGGCCAGGCAGTACTCAGTCATCTGTTTGGGATTTGAGGCAACTCCTGGCCTCCAGCCCTTCTATGTGTCCAGGCTGCTGGAGAGCTGGCTCCCTAACTGAGGCTGGGGTCGCTGCTGAGGTCTTGCAACTGAACTGTAGTCTCACTGTTCCTCACGGTTTGTTTTTTTAGGGGCCACCCATGGCTTACAGATTTTTTTGGTAGCCTGTAGCTAGGGAGTCCCATATGTGAGGACTGATTTCCTGGTTGTTCCCGGAGAAAGTGTAGTTACTCACCTGTAACAGGTATTCTCCGGAGACAGCAGGAATCGGTCCTCACAACCCTTTCTCCTCCCCGTAGAGTTGATTTTCTGTTTGTTGCGCCTTTAACTATGTCATCATACTGAGGCAAGATGGCACCCTTGAGTGGGAAGGCAACCACACAAGCGTGGTGGATCTACCAAAGGCTTTCTTTGAAAGCTGGGGAGAGATTACTGTACGGACTCCATCGTTGCCGATATCGCCCTTATGTGAGGACTGATTCCTGCTATCCACGGAGAACATCTGTTACAGGTAAGTAGCTACGCTTTATTTCATTTTCTCTGTTGTAAATTGTATGTGATACCTAATGACTGCTATGGCTACTGTTAAATAATGGTGACATTACCTGGTGCCTTGGGGCAGTGGCACCCTATGGTTAGATTTCAAAGGAAGGACTTCTACAATATGCCATTTACATGTAATTATTAGATGTATTATCAAGCTTGGTTTCACTTAATTATTCTTTCCAAACCAGTGGAATATTTAGGAACTATTCTGTTTAATCCGCTCTTTTCTTCTCCCTTCCAATCAGAGAGACACTTGAAGGCCGATACAGTTACCTTGCGTTAGAGATATATGCTAAAGCTCAATGCACTGCTTTCTATCGGAAGCCTAATGCTGTAAACCAAAAAAATACGAATGGGCTGTGTGCTAACATGTGAGGGCACGCACTCATGGATCTGCACGAGCAGCCGCTGTGTTGGCATCATAGTCTGGGGGGATGATCCATGCATAGCAACTTTGCAGTACTGGTTTGTACACACAGTAGCATTCCAGTATATGCATGAATATTATGCTCTGTAGATAGTTCAGCACCTCAGAGGTATTTGTGCATAATGTCTGCGCATATGCTGGAATGCTATTCTGCACATAATAATACTGCACAATAACATCCCATCATACGCACGCAGAAGAAGAGGCAAAAACGCCTCAAAGGCACTAATCTTTGTCTTTCTGCTGTTGCCTCCTGGTTCACCTCTAACTTTCTCCAGGTCAATCCTACTAAGTCTTTTGCCATCTGGTTTACCCTCGGGAGCCCTTCCCCCACCTGTGCTCCTTCCCTCTCTTCCCAGCCCATCCCTCTTGTTTCATCTCTTAGGTATCTTGGTGTTATTCTTGACTCTTCTCTCTCATTCAAAGAACACATCACTTCAATAGTTCAACGTTCTTTTCTATCCCTAAAACAACTTCGGCCCGTGCGTCCTTTTCTTTCGCCCTCTGCTTTTGCTACTCTTATTCTCTCTTTTGTAATGTCCCGACTTGATTACTGTAATGTTTCTCTAGCTGGTCTACCACAATCTCAACTCTCCCGTTTACAACGTGTCCAGAATGCAGCTGTCCGTCTATTATCTTGTGCTTTTCGTTACGACCACGTCACTCCCCTACTTTTGCACCATCACTGGTTACCAGTTTCATTTCGTATACAGTATAAGGTTCTCACGTTTGTGCATAGGGTGACTCACACAGGTACCCCTCTTTATCTTGCAGATCTTCTTCATTTCCGCACTCCCCATCGCCTGCTCCGTTCTATTCACGTTAATCGTCTGTCCCTTCCTTCTCCCTCTCAAGCCCACTTGGAGTCCACACGTTCTTTGGCCTTCTATTTTCTGGGTCCTAGGCTTTGGAATTCACTCCCCCCCCCCCCTCCGCGCAGAGCAATCATATCATGCCTTCAAACAGCAACTCAAAACCCATTTGTTTAGTCTGGCGTTTGATCTCCCTCCCTCGTCTTTGTCTCCCTCTTCTTCCTTTTGTTGATGTTTTTCTAATTTGCTATGTTATCTATCCTCTGCCTTTTTTCTGTCGCTTTTAATATTTTAATTGGCGTTCTTTTTAACTTTTCTAACAGCCTGTAATGTAATTATTCTTTTAGTTTTGTAAACCGCCCAGACGCCACTGGTATGGGGCGGTATAGAAAGTATTTTTAATAAACATAAACATAAACTAAGAGCAGGACAACGAGCTTACCTTTTATGCCTCCTCAGTTCTTTGTGTTAAAACACCGGCACATGATTAGTTGAGCAGTTTTTTTTTCTGTGCCAGCAAGGCATGACTAGGTAGGATGATGCAAGGCCCTTTGGTTAGAAAGGGGGGGGGGAAGCTGATGGCTGGAGGGAGGAAAGTGCAGAGGATGATGGGGGGGGGGAGTGGAGGGATTAGTTAAAGGCTTTTATGTAGGCTGTGTTTATTTCTTTGTATGTTTTGTATGTATTTATTTACTGTAGGGCTGATATTTAGTAGTACAGTCACTGGATGAAGTGCTGGCATAGGAGTTTAACTTAATGTTGTTGTTAAGTGCCGTCGAGTCGGAGTCGACTCATGGCGACCCTCTGGATAGCTATCCTAAATTGTGTTCGGTCTTCAGTCAGGCGGCTCATTGTTGACAGACTGGTACCCGTAGCTGCTGTTATTGTAGCGATCCATCTCATTGCTGGCCTTCCTCTTTTGCGTTGACCTTCTATTTTGCCAAGCATGATGTCTTTCTCTAATGATCTCTCTCTTCGCATGATGTGTCCGAAGTATGAAAGTCGAAGTCTTGTCATTTGAGCTTCTAAAGAAAGCTTAGGTTTGATCTCCTCTAGTACCAACTGATTTGTTCTTCGGGCAGTCAATGGTATACACAGTATTCGCCGCCAGCACCATAATTCAAAGGCATCAATTTTCTTCCTGTCTGTCTTTTTCACTGTCCAGCTTTCACATCCATATGATGTTATTGAAAATACCATGGCTTGAACAAGTCGAATCTTTGTATGGAGAGAGACATCTCTGCTCTTGAGAATCTTATCTAGGTCTTTCATAGCCATTCTGCCAAGAGCAATGCGTCGTCTGATTTCTTGACTGCTTGTTGCTTCTTTATTGATAGTTGATCCAAGTAGGTTAAAGTTGTTCACGATTTCAATTTCTTCTCCTTCAACGATGAACCTGTTGATTATGCCAGTTGTCATGATCTTTGTCTTCTTTACATTAATGTGCAGGCCCATTTTGAGACTATGTTCTTTGATTGTGAGAAGCAAATGTTTCAGATCATCTTCACTTTCAGCCAGTAATGTGGTATCATCAGCATAGCGAAGGTTGTTGATGAGTCTTCCACCAATCTTCACACCTCTGTTGTCTTCATACAGTCCTGCTTCTCTGATGATTTGTTCTGCATATAAATTAAACAGGTAGGGGGAAAGTATGCAGCCTTGTCTTACACCTTTGCTTATTTTAAACCATTCTGTTTCTCCTTGTTCCGTTCGAACTGTTGCTTCTTGATCAATGTACAGATTGCGCAAGAGAACGATCAGGTGTTCTGGTATACCCATGCTTCTTAATGTGGTCCAGAGTTTCTCATGGTTTACACAGTCAAAAGCCTTGCTATAGTCGATAAAGCACAAATAGATATCCTTTTGGTATTCTTTAGTCTTTTCAAGGATCCATCTCACATCCGCAATGATGTCTCTCGTTCCTCGTCCTTTCCTGAACCCTGCTTGCACTTCAGGTAGTTCTTGTTCTAGGTATGGCTGTAGTCTCTTTTGAATAATCTTCAGTAGAATCTTGCTGGCATGTGGGATCAGAGCGATTGTGCGATAATTTCCACAGTCAGTTGGATCACCTTTCTTTAGTATTGGTATAAACACAGATCTTTTCCAGTCAGTTGGCCATGATGTTGTCTTCCATATTTCTTGGCAGAGCCTTGTAAGTACGGTAACAGCTGCATCAGATTGCTGCAATACTTCTATGGGAATGCTATCAATGCCTGGTGCTTTGTTCTTTGATAAGGCTTTCAATGCTGCTTCAACTTCTTCTTTCATCACCAATGGTTCCTGATCATAAGGTATAGGTTGAAACGGCTGTTGGTCCACTTGATCTTTATCATATAAAAACTCTGTATATTCCTTCCACCTTTTCTTGATCTTCTCAGCATCATTCAACATAGAACCTTGAGCATCTTGTAACATTCCAATTCGAGGCTGGAACTTTTTCTTTAACTCTCGCAGCTTTAGGAAAGCCGATCTTGTTCTTCCTCTAATAGTTTCTGCTTCTATTTCCTTGCAAGTGTCATTGTAGTACTTTTCCTTGTCCTGTCGTGCTGCACGTTGGAAATCTCTGTTGAGTTCTGCGATTGTCTTTCTTTCTCCTTTGGCTTTAGCTTCTCTGCGTTTCTGGGCAATTTTCAGAGTTTCTTCCGTCATCCATTTTGGCCGTTTTTGCTTTTTCACCTTTTGTAGAGACTTCTCGCTTTCTTCCAGCACAACCTTCTTGACGTCATTCCATAACTCTTCCGGAGCTCTGTCATTTGTATCTAAAGCAGCAAATCGATTTTGCAGGCAGTCTTTAAATTCCAGTGGTATATTCTCAAGGTCATATTTTGCTGCATTCATGAGTGGTTTGCTCTTTTTCAACTTTAGCTTGAGTTTGCATACTAGTAGTTCATGATCTGTACCACAGTCGGCTCCAGGTTTTGTCTTTGTTGATGTTACAGAGCTTTTCCATCGTTGACTTCCACAGATGTAGTCAATTTGATTTTTATACAATCCATTGGGTGAAGTCCATGTGTACAGTCGCCGCTTGTGTTGCTGGAAGAAGGTGTTTGAGATGAATAGATCATTGGTCTTGCAGAATTCTATCAATCTTTCTCCAGCTTCATTTCTGTTGCCAAGTCCATATTTTCCAACTACTTTGCCTTCTTCTTTGTTGCCAACCTTTGCGTTCCAGTCACCCATGACTATCAGGATATCCTGTTTGCATGTTCCTTATCGTCACTCCAGTCCAGTCCCTTTACTTCAGGGTTGCGTAACCCTTCCAGCAGCTTGGAGGCTGAGCCCAACCTTTTTGGAGGTGGAGCGGTACAAATACCACTGAGACCACCCACCAACCCCAGTAATCTCAGCCTCCAAGCAGCTGGAGGGTTCCGTAAGCCTAGGGCTTACTGGAGTCCTTCTTTAAATTTAGTTAAATTTATTTACTATTGATTTAATTGATTTCATTGATTTAATTGATTTATTTTAATTTCTATACTGTTTGTAGCTAATTAATTGCAAGGGCTCTGTTGCTTTAACTCTCCTGCTCTCTCCTCTCCTCTCCCTCCTCCCCCCCCCCCCCCTACCGGTTCAGGCGTCGGAGGAGAACCGCGGATCGCAGCATCGAGGAGGTCTCACGGCTGATTTGCTCCTCTGCTGCTGAGCCGCGCTGATCGCTGCTGCCTCGCGCCGAAGCCCCCCGGAGGCTGAGCGCTTGAGGCAGCACCGCGGGCCTGACGCTACCGCCAGACCCGTCCGGAGACTGAAGGACGCGGCGGCGAGGTTCGGCCCCGTCGGGGACCGCGCGAGAGGAGAACGCAGGCAGCGATCCCCACAGGAACTAAAGGTTTTTCGGCTCCGGTGAGCAAGGACAGAGTCGGACCGCGGCCGTGAGAGAGCCTTACAATTTCCCGTTCTGGCTCCACGTGGTGAGGCCTACCACGTGTAGAGCCAACGGGCACACAACGCTGAATCGGCCCAGTTCCTCATCGCAGCTAACCGCAAGTAAAAGGGATGTGACTGCAATTGCTTTTAATCCTACATTTAATTTTACTAGCAACAGAGCGCTTAACTTACAAATTTTATGTTTTAAATTTAATTCAAATTTAATTTAAATTTCTTTTAAATTTATTTAGGAGTACAGTGGTTTCCTTACTTTTGGCTCATTTTCCTTTGTTCTGTGGTTTCCTTTACCTCAAGATTAATAGCCGGTTTCTTCCCTGGGGTTCCTCGAGGAGAAAAGAAACCTCAGATCTGTTGGTCAGGGAACAGCTAGTCTCCATCTTCAAGGAGAGTACCCCACCCCGGGTCTGGAGGTCTGGGACTGGAAAGTCCTCAGCCCCGGGTCATGTCATCCAAATCCCGCTGCCTTTCCTGTGGAATACGCAGGGGTACGTCTGCTGAAACAGGTATCTGCAGAAGCTGTACTGCATTGGCGGCCTCTGCGGAGCAGGACATTAATTTAACCATGGCCCAGGCCTCCCAGGGGTCTGACGATCTCCCAGTAGGGGAGGGGGGGTCACAAGCCCCTCCGTCTACATCATCGGACTTGCCCACCCCTTCCCTATCCCCCTCCCCCCTCCCGGCGGGGGAGGATGGGGTAGGAGATTTCTTCTCCCCGGATTTCATTCTCTTGCTTCACAAGGCGTATTGCCTACGTAAGCAGAGTTCAGGGGCAGCAGGAGCGGCGCCCTCGGCAGCGGAGGTCAAGACAGCCAGGCCCTCGAGGGCGACCAATCCAGATTCAGATGTCCCACCTAAGCGCCCCCGGATGAGCGAAGAGGAGACCCTTTCACAGGGATCCCCGGAAGAGACGCCATCGGACAAGGACTTGGGCGAGGATGAGGAGGAGCTAGAAGAGGGGGAGATTCCGGAAGAAGACCAGGCTAGGATAATTAGAGTATTCCGCCGGGAGGAGCTTCCGGCCTTGATTAACGAGTCCCTGAAGGCCCTCAACATGACCTCCGATACGCCTGCGGAAGAGGAAGCGTTGGAGGATCCGTTGATCCAAGCCATTAGAAGATCTCAAAAGGTCTTTCCTGTACATAGGGTGGTGCGACAGATGATCCAAGAAGAATGGGACCAACCGGAGTCTAGTCTAAGGGGTGTTCGGTCCATGCTTCGTCTCTATCCCCTCCCAGAGGTAGACAGAGAACTGCTAAAGTCTCCCAGGGTAGATGCGGCAGTGTCAGCGGTCACCAAGAAGACCACTATTCCAGTGGAGGGCAGTGCAGCCTTAAGGGATCCTCAGGACAGAAAGTTGGATACTCTCTTGAAGCAGGCCTTTGACATAAGCGCCCTCGCCCTGCAAGCCTCGGTCTCTGGAGCTTGGGTGGCCAGGGCCTGTCTAAGGTGGTCACAACAGCTACAGACAGACGAGAGCCCCGCAGATGAGACACGGACCAACGCAAGCAGGTTGGAATCTGGCACAGCTTACTTGGCGGATAGTCAGTATGACCTCATCAGGAGCCTGGCGAAGAGCATGGCCTCGGTAGTGGCGGCCAGGCGATATCTATGGTTACGCAATTGGGCAGCGGATACTTCCTCGAAGGCTCGCCTGAGTCGCCTCCCCTTTAAAGGGAAACTGTTGTTCGGCGAGGATTTAGAGAAATTGGTAAAGGATCTGGGCGAGTCAAAGGGTGGCAGACTCCCGGAAGATAGACAGAAGCAAAACCGCTCACTTCCCCCGGCACGTACTCAGCCCAGGGATTTCCGGAGATCTCGCCCCGCCAGATCCAGCTCCTTTTCCAGGGGGCGTTTCCCTTCGAGGGGCCAGGGCTTTCGGGGGTTTCGGGGAGCAGGTCGCGGTTTTGGGGCAACCACCTCCTTCTCCTCTTCCTCGTCTTTCAGAAAACAACAATGAAGCCGCGGGGGCCCAGGGGGAAGAGCTGCCCATAGGAGGACGTTTAAGACAGTTCCTTCCCGCCTGGTCCCGGGTCACGTCGGATCAATGGGTACTAGAGGTGATCAGGGAGGGCTACGCCCTCGAATTTTCGAAGCCAATAACACCAGCCTTTGTTCTGTCCCCCTGCAGTACCCCCGCAAAGAAGACAGCGGTGGAATCTACCCTCACGCGCTTAATTGCACTCGGGGCCGTGTCCCCAGTGCCCCCAGATCAGTGCGGCTCAGGTCGATACTCGATTTACTTCGTGGTGCCAAAGAAGGAAGGCACCTTCCGACCGATTCTGGACTTAAAACAGGTCAATCGCTGCCTCAGGGTCCCGCACTTCAGAATGGAGACCCTGCGGTCAGTCATTGCTGCCGTAAGGAATGGGGAGTTCCTGACAGCCCTCGACTTGTCAGAGGCCTACTTGCATATCCCGGTCAGAAAATCCCAACAGCAGTTTCTACGGTTTGCGGTACCAGCGGGTCACTTTCAATTCAAGGCCCTTCCCTTCGGCCTAGCGACAGCTCCACGAACATTTACCAAGGTGATGGTGGTTGTAGCGGCCTTCCTCCGGAAGGAGGGGATCTTGGTTCACCCGTATCTAGACGATTGGCTGATCCGGGCAAAGTCAGAGAAAGAAAGTCGCTCGGCGACGGACACAGTAGTTCGCTTGCTAGAAGAATTGGGATGGGTGATCAACCGAGCAAAGAGCAGGCTGACCCCCTCCCAGAATCTCGAGTATCTCGGCGCAAGGTTCGACACCGGCAGGGGCAGAGTGTTCTTGCCCTCTTCCCGGGCCGGGAACCTAAGGCTTCTGATCACTCGGTTCCTAAGCAGGCGAAACCCCTCAGCATGGCATTACCTTCAGGTCCTGGGCACGATGGCAGCAACGATAGAGGTAGTACCTTGGGCCAGAGCCCACATGCGCCCATTGCAACGATCCCTATTGCGTCGGTGGTCTCCGCAACTTCATCCTCTGACAACACAGTTACCCTGCGCTCCGCGGACCAAACGAGCTCTTCGATGGTGGCAACACCCGAGAAACCTGGAATGGGGAATGCCCCTCGAGCCCCCCCAGTGGGTCCTCTTGACGACGGATGCCAGCCTGTCAGGCTGGGGGGCACACTGCGAGGACCAGTTCGTTCAGGGATGCTGGTCCCCGATGGAATCTCAGTGGCCCATCAACAGACTGGAGTTACGGGCCGTCACCCTAGCGCTCAAGAAACTCGAGCCCCGGGTACGAAGAAGGGCAATCCGCGTCCTCTCCGACAACATCACAACGGTGGCGTACATCAACCACCAGGGCGGCACCAGCAGCCCGGCCCTGGAAAAGGAGGCAGACACTCTCCTCCAGTGGGCGGAGGTCTACCTCGAAGCGCTTTCGGCCCAGCACGTGGCAGGCTCGGACAATGTCACGGCCGATTACCTCAGCAGGCACAGAATAGACCACGGAGAGTGGGAACTGGAGCAGGCAGTCTTCGACCAAATAGTGGCTCGGTGGGGTCTCCCACTAATGGATCTCATGGCAAGATTCTCTTCGGCCAAGGTGGACCGATTCTTCAGTCGACGAAAGGAGAGGATGTCCGAGGGTCTGGATGCCCTGTCTCAGAAGTGGCCGGCAGAGGGCCTCCTCTATGTATTCCCTCCCTGGGCTCTGATCGGAAAGGTTCTTCAACGAGTGGAATCTCACCAGGGCCGGATAATCCTCATAGCTCCGGATTGGCCCCGCCGCCCCTGGTATGCAGACCTGGTGAGACTATTAGCCGACCACCCATGGCGGCTGCCCTGCAGGAGCGACCTTCTCAGGCAAGGCCCGGTCCGGATGCCTCACGTGGATCGGTTCTCGCTTACGGCCTGGCTCTTGAAAGGGCGCGGCTTCTGAAGCGCGGATATTCGGCGGCAGTAATCTCAACGTTGTTGAGCGCTAAGAAGCGCTCGACGTGTCTCGCCTATGTAAGGGTCTGGCGCATTTTCGAGGCATGGTGCGCGGAGCGCCGTAGGAAGCCCCTGACCGCCTCAGTCCCAGAAATCCTGGAATTTTTGCAAGCAGGGTTCGACAAGGGTCTAGCGCACAGCTCACTTCGAGTACAACTAGCCGCTATCGCGTGCTATAGAGGAAAGATCCACGGCAAGCCGTTAGGGGTGCACACGGACGTCACCAGGTTCCTAAGAGCAGTACGACGGCTGCGTCCCCAGCGGAGGTCGGTCGTACCCACCTGGGACCTTAACCTGGTACTAAATGCACTGATGGGGGAACCGTTTGAACCGGTAAAGAGGGCCTCCTTGAAGGACTTAACCCTGAAGACAGTCTTCCTGGTTGCAATCTGCTCGGCCAGGCGGGTCTCCGAGCTACAAGCTCTCTCCTCCAAGCCCCCCTTCCTGGCCTTCCTCAAGGACAAGGTCGTTCTGCGCACGGTGCCCTCCTTCCTTCCCAAGGTTATTTCTCCTTTTCATGTAAACCAAACTGTCACGCTCCCGGCCTTCCCAACCGGGTGCCTGGCAGGCAAGGATAGCAGGCTGCGGCTATTAGACGTTCAGAGAACCCTAAAGCGCTACCTCTCCCGAACCGCTCCGTTCCGGAAGTCAGACCGGCTGTTTGTCAAGTTCGGAGGCCCCCACAGAGGGGAAGCGGCGGCCAAGGCCTCCATCTCTAGGTGGATTAGGGAGGCGATTGCCTCCGCCTACATCCTGAAAGGCAAGCAGGTTCCGGGGGGGCTGCGGGCTCATTCCACCCGAGCTCAGGCTACCTCATGGGCAGAATTCAGTCTAGTCCCCCCGCTGGATATATGTAGAGCGGCAACTTGGTCCTCCCTACATACCTTCACCAAGCACTACAGGCTGGACGTGCAGAGCTCAGCGGATGCTCGGTTTGGCCTAGCGGTTCTTCAGTCCGGTTTGCCGAATCCCACCCAGAATTGAACTGCTCGGGTACTTCCCTGAAGTAAAGGGACTGGACTGGAGTGACGATAAGGAAGAAGTAATTAGATCTTACCTGCTAATTATTGTTCCTGAAGGAACGACAGTCCAGTCCCTGACCCCACCCGGCTATATCGGACCTGAAGGCCTGTCGGAATAGGGCGGAACAGCGAACCGAGCGGGGGACCAGATCGGGGTGAGGGAGGCCAGGAGTAAGTAGGCGAGCAGTCCTCCTTCGGCGCCTCTCCTCCTCTCCCCCCTCTACTCCTTTTTCCTGTTTACTTATGAAAAAAAAAAAGTTTGCATGTTTGTTAGGTTTGATTTTTAGTTGGGACAAGGTTCACTTAGGCTACTTTTTCAGTCGATTACTGGGGTTGGTGGGTGGTCTCAGTGGTATTTGTACAGCTCCACCTCCAAAAAGGTTGGGCTCAGCCTCCAAGCTGCTGGAAGGGTTACGCAACCCTGAAGTAAAGGGACTGGACTGTCGTTCCTTCAGGAACAATAATTAGCAGGTAAGATCTAATTACTTCTTCTGTCAATTTCAGCTTGTACTTGTTCATAGAACTCTTCAATTTCATTCTCTTCTGCAGCTGTTGTTGGGGCATATACTTGAATTATAGTTGTGTTGATAGGCAATCCTCGTAGACGAACAGAGATTAAGCGTTCGCTGACTGCATTGTATTTCATTACAGTTCTTGCAAGTTTCTTCTTTATTATAAATGCAACACCATTTCTTCTTTGTCTTTCATTTCCAGCATAGTAGACCATGTGATCATCTGATGCAAAGTGCCCGATGCCAGTCCATTTCAGTTCGCTGACACCCAACAGATCAAGTTGTACACGTTCCATTTCATTCTTGACCACCTCCAACTTCCCTTGGTTCATGCTTCGTACGTTCCATGTTCCAATGTGTAAGACATCTTTACAGCTTCTGACTCTCATTTCATGCGCAGCTACATCAGCAGTCAGACTTCCCGAGGGCTTTGATCCAACCACATCATAAATGCTGGCTTTACTCTGAAAAGTCTTCAGCTCTTCCCCAGTAGCTAGTTGAGTGCCTTCTGACCTGGGAGTCTCATCTTCCAGCACCATAGCACAATTTGTTTTGTTGTAACTATCCATTGGGTTTTCATGGCAAGATACAGAAGTAGATTGCCGGGCCTTCCTTCCGCGCAATTTAAGTTTGGTGGTGTTGCCATTGTCACAGAAATGTGATCCTCCGCCGTCAACACTATCCCATTCTGCTGCTGCCCAGATGGGTGGTTTGTCTTCGTCTGGCACCTCAGCTGAGACCTGTCCATCTTGGGAGACCCTGCCAGTAGTTAAACTACCGATAGTTTAGCTCTCAGCATCACTGATGCACGCAAGCCCTCACAGCACGACAAGCTGCAAACCAAGTGAGAGTTTAACTTAATATTTACAGTATTTTGAGCACATTTATTGCATAAGCAGTAATGCTAACTATATGTATTGAGCACTGACCATGTCGGCATTATCCAATTGATATAGGCCTAAGCTAAACAGATAACTCAGCTGTTTAGAGGCTGAATATCGCTGCTAAATGGGTAATCTCCAGGAACAAGCAGGAATGTAGTCTTCACATATGGGTATTGTCGGTACCGACGGAGCCTGCGCGGGAACGCTCCCCAGCGTCCAATAGGAACGCTTTTGAGAGCATCCCTCAGCACATGCGTGCTGCCTTCCCGCCTTTCCAACTGTCCCTCTTCAGTTCTTCATTTTCCGCAGAGCCGACAGGATCTATTCCCTGTCACCGCAGAAAATTCCATCTTTAAATTTCTTTTCTTGTGGTCGTGTTTGCCTTCCACACGACGCCTACCGGTACCGCCGGTTCTTTTTTTTTCATTTAAAAAAACAAACAAAAAAAAAAACTTAGACTGTTTCTCTTCAGAAACTTTTCTCTTTGGTACCAGGCGCCATTTTGGGCACTAGGCCCCATATTCCTAAAACATGGAAAAACCAACTAGTGGTTTTAAAAAATGTACTAAGTGTGGCGGTACCATCTCCGTCACTGACACCCATGATTGGTGTCTGAAATGTTTAGGACCTGAACATTCTCCAACTGAATGTCTCTCCTGTATGGGGATGACTAAAAGAGGAAGACAGAACCGGGCTGCAAAGCTCGGTACCCTCTTTTTTTCGGATGCCATATCCATTGCATCGACATCGTCAAGGGCCTCTTCTTCCTCCCATGGATCTCAGGTAACTAAACATAAAAGCCGGTCCTCAAAGGGTAGCTCTCCTGCTAAGCATTGAGAGGCCATTGGCATTGCCCTTGAGGGAACCACACCGGCAAAACACCCCCGGCGGGAGGCTTCGGCTTCCAAAGCATCGATGGGGCTTCAGGACGTTCTCGAGGCCTCAACCTCGCAAGAACTACCTGTGCCATGCTCAGGGGTTCCGACAGTCCTTACCGGTACCGATACCCAGGCATCAACAGCGTCGATAGACCAGAGGTTCCTCGCTATCGAACGCAGCATCGCAGCTCTTCTTTCAGCTGCGGTACCGGTGGTCCCACGGGCACCGATGCCGGTACCGACACCGGTACCATCACCGATGATACCGGTACCGCCACGGTGGGAACTCTTCCCATGCCATCTCTGGCTGGAATTGACAGAGCAGTACCGGGTCAGCTCGGTACCGACTTCGATTGGTACCGGGATCGTGCGTTGCAAGAGCATCGGAGTCAGGAATACTTCGATTCCTCTGATTCTGAAGACTCTGACAATTCTGCTGGCACTAGAGGGTTTCTCCTAGAAGATCCCTCTTCTCCCCAACGCAGAATGTCACCTCCAGAGGACATGTCATTTCAGGATTTCATCCATGATATGGCCAAGGGTCTTTCAATCACAGTTGCTCCTGAAGAGGAACCCAGAGCAAAGGAATTGGAAATTCTCCAATATCCTAAAGCTCTTAAGGAGGCAGCCACTCTGCCTATCCATGAAATTCTGCATAGCTTGATGCTCAGAATGTGGGAGACACCTCTGACTACTTCTCCTCACTCTAGGAGACTTGATACTATGTATTGAGTTCCGCCATGCCCTGGATTTCAAAAAACTCAGCTGCCACACCATTCAATGGTAGTGGAATCAGCCATGCGTAGGATGAAAAGTGCAAAGAGGCATGCATCCAATCCTCCAGGTCGTGAATGCAGGACTCTGGATGCTTTTGGGCGCCGAACTTTTCAAGCTTCCATGCTTTCGGCTAGGATCAGTTCATATATCCTATATATGGGAATGTTCCTCAAGGAAGTCACCGGAGACTTGCCACTTATGAGCCCATTTCTCCCAGATGAAAAGAGACAAGATTTTCTTGCTCTAGTTAAGCATGCTCAAGATGTCTCCAAGTTTGTTAATCGTGCAGCCTTTGACTGCTTCGAATGCATCAGCAGAATCTCTGCTATTGCCATTGGCGCACGACGGATTGCCTGGCTACAGGCATCAGACTTGGAGACTTGGGTACAGGACAAGTTAGGCAACATTCCTTGCACGGGGGAGAATCTCTTCGGCAAGAACTGGCAGGAAAAGGCTAACGAGTTAGATGCTGACAATTCTACCTTAGATAGATTGTCAAAGTCTACAGCCACTCCAGCCAAAAGGAAGCCTTATAAAAAACCCTCTTTTAGCAAAAATAGGAAGTTTTATCCTTCCTATACCCAGCAGAGTCAAACTCAAGGCCAGGTTGCCCAAAAGGGACAAACTAGACAGCAAAAGAAGCCACTTTGCCAACGGATGGCATCAGATAACAGCAGAAGATTGGACTTTGTCCATTATAGGAGAAGGGTACAAGCTTCATTTTCACAGCATGCCCCCTCCTACAATTCTAAAGCAATTTAATTCTCAAACCTCTGCAGACAATCTGCTAGATCACGAGGTCTCCACACTTCTTGCCCAAGGGGCAATAGAGGAAGTACCCATTCCTCAATGGGGTGCAGGGTTCTACTCCCCCTATTTTCTTATTCCAAAGAAAACAGGAGGACACAGACCCATTCTGGACGTCAGAGAATTGATCAGAGAATTGAACAAATATCTGTTTCGAGAGAAATTCAAAATGATTTCTCTAGGAACGTTTCTGCCATACCTTCAAAGCCAGGATTGGCTTTGCTCTCTAGACTTAAAGGATGCATACACTCACATTATCATCCATCCAGATCACAGGAAATTCTTACATTTCCTTTTCAGGGGAAAACATTTCCAGTACAGGGTTCTTCCCTTTGGTCTGGCTTTAGCACCAAGGGTATTCATGAAATGCATGGCAGTAGTAGCTGCATTTCTACTAACCCTGGGGATTTTCATCTTCCCTTACTTAGACGACAGGCTCATTCGAGCCCCTACAGTTGCAGAGGCCAGCAATGCACTGTCCCGTACAATGCGAATCCTCCAATACTTGGGATTGGTAATAAACTTCCCAAAATCTCAACTAATTCCTTCCCAATGCCTAGAATTCATAGGAGCCTGTCTAGATACCAGACAGGCAAGGGCTTTCCTTCCACAAGCCCAGTGTCTTCGCATAATGCAGCTAGCTTCTCAAGCAGTAGGCAAATCCTCCCTCTCTGCTCGAGAGCTACTGCAGTTACTGGGACATATGGCATCCACAGTTCATGTAGTCCCATATGCTCGCCTCCACATGCGAGCAGCTCAGTGAACCCTCTCCACAGAGTGGACACAGGCCACAGGTCATTTGTCAGACAAAATAATAATCTCTCAATGACTAATTTTGTCCCTCCAATGGTGGCAATCACTAGAAAATCTGACAGTGGGGTCTCCTTTTCATCAACCCCTCTTTCAGGCCACCCTAACAACAGATGCATCACAGGTGGGTTGGGGAGCACACCTGAATCATCTCTCTACCCAGGGCACCTGGACTCCACAGGAGGTTGGTTTACACATAAACCTCCTGGAATTAAGAGCAATCTATTTAGCTCTTCGAGTATTCCACGCCCAGCTCAGCTACAAGACAGTCCTAGTCCAGACGGACAATCAAGTAGCCATGTTCTATGTGAACAAGCAGGGCGGAACAGGCTCTATGTCGTTATGCAACAAAGCTTTACGACTGTGGGCTCTCGCCAGAGAGTATCAAATTCACCTTCTAGTGGTATATCTCCCAGGCATTCAAAACCTTTGGGCAGACAAATTCAGTCGAGTACTGCTGCCTCACGAGTGGTCCCTCCACTTAGACCAGGTGGCAAAGATATTTCATCTCTGGGGCACTCCAGACATAGACCTCTTTGCAAGTCCACTGAATGCCAAACTTTCCCGGTTCTGTTCCAGGATTCCGGCTCACAACTGTCAGGCAAGGGATGCCTTCCTCCTTCACTGGGGTCAGGACTTCTTTTATGCCTTCCCACCCATTCCCCTCATCCCCAAAACACTCTTCAAGCTTCAGAGAGACAGGGGACGCATGATTCTCATAGCACCACAATGGCCCCGCCAAACGTGGTATTCCCTGCTTCTACATCTCTCTCAAGCGGCACCTCTGGAGTTAGGGCATGCTCCAGATCTCCTTTCCCAGGAGGACGGGATGCTAGGGCACCCGAATCCCCAGTCCCTGCACCTCATGGCCTGGTTGCTGAAGGCTTAGACCTCCAAGATTTCAGCCTGTCCCAACAGGTAAAAGATATCCTTCAGGCTTCTAGGAAACTTTCCACAAGAAGATCTTATGCCTTCAAGTGGAAACGTTTTACCATATGGTACTCCAAGAAGGGATTAAACCCCCTGGTCATACCCTTAGAATCGATACTAGAGTATCTCCTTCACTTATCGAATTCTGGTCTAAAGACCAATTCAGTAAGAGTCCATCTTAGTGCAATTGCAGCTTCTTATAAGCCTCTGAATGGACAACCAATTTCCTCTCATCCACTCATATCAAGATTTATGAGGGGCCTTCTATTAACCAAACCTCCCATCAAGCCACCACCAGTGGCATGTGATCTAAATCTAGTTCTGGGGCAGCTCATGAAGCCACGTTTCAAGCCTTTATCTACTACAGCCCTTAAGTTTTTGACCTGGAAGGTCATCTTCCTAATTGCAGTCACCTCTGCACGTCGCATTAGTGAATTGCAAGCTTTAGTGGCTGATCCTCCTTATATTAGATTTCATCATGATAAGGTTGTTCTTAGAACTCATCCATGCTTTATGCCAAAGGTGGTTTCGCCTTTTCATTTAAATCAATCAATTTATCTTCCTGTATTTTTTCCGAGGCCTCATGCCTCTAATGTAGAAAGAAACCTTCATACTTTGGATTGTAAAAGAGCCTTAGCCTTTTACATACAAAGAACACAGCAACATAGAAAGTCCTAGCAACTTTTTATAGCTTTTGACCCTAGTCATTTGGGACTTCCAGTCTCCAAAAGAACATTATCTAATTGGATTGCCCAATGCATATCCTTTGCTTATGAGAGTAAGGGTCTTCCTCTTCAGGACCATGTCACAGCTCATAACGTGAGAGCCATGGCAACTTCTATGGCTAATCTTCACTCTGTGTCTATTGATGACATTTGTCGAGCAGCCACCTGGGCTTCGGTACACACCTTCACAGCCCACTACTGCCTGGATAAAGCCTCCCATCGGGATGCCTTCTTTGGCCAAGCTGTTCTTCAAAATCTCTTTCAAACCTAAATCAACTCCTACCCACCAACCCTGGTGGAATGCCAGAGATCCATGGGAGGAAGGATCCCACCTTCTAGGGTGGTACCTTCCTGGGGCTATCTCCCTGGCATCTTCAGCTAGGAAGTCCACATATGTGAAGACTACATTCCTGCTTGTTCCTGGAGATAGCGTAGTTACTCACCTGTAACAGGTGATCTCCGGGAACAGCAGGAATTTAGTCTTCACAACCCACCCGCCTCCCCTAGGAGTTCTCTCTATCTCTTTGTCTCTTTCCTCTCTCCCTCTATCCTTTCACTCAGCTACAAACTTAACTGAAGAGGGACAGTTGGAAAGGCGGGAAGGCAGCGCGCATGTGCTGAGGGATGCTCCCAAAAGCGTTCCTATTGGGTGCTGGGGAGCGTTCCCGCGCAGGCTCTGTCGGTACCGACGATACACATATGTGAAGACTAAATTCCTTCTGTTCCCGGAGATCACCTGTTACAGGTGAGTAATTATGCTATTTTGTGGCACCCACCTCTACTTTATTTTTCTCCCCTAACCTGATCCATTCTTTTAAGGTGATTATTACCGATTTAAATGACTCAATATTATCCATAGACATACATTCACTGACGGGGGATGAATGCACAACTCCCCTAAATATCAGCTTGTGTGTTTTTAATTATTTTATTAGATACTGCCTTGGTGGTCTGTGGGAATCACAAGTAATCAAGGATAAATCGAATAAGGAGTCCTGAGACCAGGGCTTCAACCTGAGGGGTAACTGGAGCTGCCTTTGTTATACCTGAGCTGTAGTGCTTCATCTGGGGGGTGGGGGGAAGCAGTAATGCAGTGTTACAAAGGTGTTTACTTACCACCCTAGTAGACCTGCTTTGCTTGAATGGGTCTAACACATTTCAGGTGGTCAGTCGGGGGAGTGAACCTTCATTCTCACATCTCTCTCCAGGAAAGTTGTGGCTTAGCAGACGTTTGGTGGCTTAATTTTGTTTCTATACCTGTTACGAGTGTATGCTCTTCAGTGAATGGTATCTTTGATGGTAACACAGGGTGCAGTTGTTTCCGATTTTAAGTTTAGGGTGGGGAATATGAGCCATGATCTAGAAGTTAGAGCTGTAAACTCTTGAGAGACGGCAGAGCTCCCCGTGCTAGTGAGTTCAGCCCCTGCTTTCTCATTGACCATCTGCATAACCTCACCGGGTAAGATACTTTGTCTGTGTTATTGAAACTTTGGTATATCACTTTTCACCAGAACTCTGGGAATGCGGACCAGGGATAGTACAACTTGGAAGTGAAATAAAGGCAGGATCAGAGCTTAGCTGGGAAGAGTATATGGTCGGGGGTTAGAGTTGCCAGCTGACTCTGGATCAGTCCATGCTGAAATCTAATTTTGTTTTTTACCCCTAGTGCATGAGGGGGCTGCTTTTTTTTCTTCCCATTTATCTTCCATCATTGACAATTCAAGGTGAGTTACATTCAGGTACAGTAGGTATTTCTCTATCTTCAGAGGGCTTACAATCTATGTTTGTAGCTAGGGTAACAGAGAAATGGCATTTGTACCAGAGATTGGGTGCTAGGAGGTAGAATGCTCTGAGACAAGACTGGGCACAGGAAAGCTGGAATATTTGGCAAAGAGTGGAAGGAAGAATAGGCTAATAGGGGAGATGACTGACTTGATGGCTTAGGGGATGAGATGCAGACGTGAGAAGGGTAAGGTGAGAGAGGACATCCACCCAGGATTGAAGCATCTGAGCAGAGCTAGGGGGATGGAAGGGAGCAAGCATAAAAGATATTGGCAGAAAAGTTGGAAGCCATGAAAACTGAATAGGGCAGAGGAGTGGTACCTGCCCCTCTCCCCCATGTTCTTCAGCGTCCTCTTACCATATCATGCCACACTAGTGGCACCCTAGTTGCTTAGTGCATGCATGTGTTTTCTGGATTTAGACACCCAGCATTTTGGTTCCATGGGCATGCAGTGATGACTCGGATATGTTTTTAGTAAAGCTGCATTTTGTTGGCTAGTAATTACATTCAGTTTGTGACGTCTGGCTGTCATTGGATTTGGATACCTAAAACAAAAGCAAAAAAGCACTTATTTTATGCCTGTTTTATCAATGCAAAATAGATACTCACTGCACATACACATGTAAGAGACCATCCCTGCTCTAGAGAATTTACAATCTAATCAAGACAGACAGCACAACAAATTAGGGACCAGGAGAATGATAAAGCCACACTTTAGGTGATGAGCAGGGGAGTAAGAGGATCAGGATCCAAAAGGAGCCTTAAAGAATCCGCCCCAGTAGCTTGCAAATGTACACCTGCTGTATGACAGGTACGACTGCATGCATGTGCTTGATATATGTAGATGTGTATTTTGTAAAATATGCACATACGTTTTATTTTATTTATTTATTTTTTATACCGCGCTCTTTAGAATCAGTGCAGTTTACATGTATACTAACAGGTACTTTTTATTCCCTTGTCCCCGAAGGGCTCACAATCTAAGTGTACCTGAGGCAATGGAGGGTTAAGTGGCTTGCCCAAGGCCACAAGGAGTGGCCATGGGACTAGAGGCCCCAGTCCCTCTGGCCTGAAGTTGCTTGTCCCCATGTGGGAATTGAACCCCCGGCCTTCCGGACGGAGGTAACCTGTCCCAATCACTGAGCCACTCCTCCCTTGCTATGTTGCTACTCCACCCAAGCTATACCCCTGAGAATGTCTGTATGAAGACTGTAAAAATAGGTCCACTCTCAGTGTGCCTACCTTTGACATGTGTAAACTCATATGCACTTTTATAATGACTGGTTTCCATGAGTATCCTTTGTACGGGGAAAATGGTTTATGAAATTATCCCCGGTCTATTTCCTTTTTAAAAATGTTTTCCTCCTGAACCTGATGAGGGAGACAAGATGGCGGTGGTGAGATACTGCCGGTGAGCAGTCTCGCTTCGGCGGTGTGCTGTGTTGGCGGGTGTTTTTGCTGATGGGAGCTGCTATGGGCAGAAGAAAGCGGAAGCAAGCCTACCTACCCTCGGGTGAGGCTCTTTCCACCTGCGCCGCCCAGAAAACGCTGCGGATGTGTGGATTTTCTGCCTCAGGAGTTGGAGCAGCGTCTTTGGCGGGTACGGTGTTCTCACTGGACCTGAGCATATCTGGGTTTTCTTATCCCCAGAACAGCGGGCCCCCTGCCATGCCCCGGAAGCGTTACTGCCGACAGAGGAGTGCTTCCCTCTGGCGTGATGACCAGCACACCGGAGCAGGGAGGTGTAGAGGGATCCAGTGACGGCTTTGCTGATCCGTGTGGGGCTCCTGGAGGTGAATTACGAGCGGAGGCTGGGTCTCAATTGAGGGTCAGCCTTACCCAGGAGGTATCTTCCCCGTTGGTCACTGCAGGTGCTGGCGGGTTGGTGAGGTCCTCTAGAGTTACACTAGAGGTGCTGTGGGACGCTATTTCTACAATGAAGTCTTCCCTTGTGACAATTGCTGCATCTGTGAGTACTGAAATTAAGACTTTACTTATAGATTTGCAAGAGGTTTCCAGAGTTCAAAAGGAACAGGAGGGGAAGCTGGCCCGGCTGAGTGGAGAACTGGAGCAACTTCAGGATTTACACTGTGCCCACATTAATGATCAAAGTGTAACTTCTAGGAAGATGGAATATCTCGAGAATCAAGTCCAGAAGAACAATTTAAGACTGATTAATTTTCCTAGATCTCCGTTATATTCCCCCCTGGAAATGGTTCGTAGGTACTTCCAGGAGGTCTTGAAGATCTCCAGGGAGGATCTCCCGCCATTAACCAGGGTTCAGTATCTATCTGTGGGTAGGGGTATCCAGGGAGTTAGTAGTGGAGCTCTTGGGGTTCCCGGAGTCCTTATTGGGGTTTCTGGAGAGCTCCCTAGAGTTGGTCACTGCCCGTACTACTCTCCTTAATACATTGGCCCTTGAAACTGATAAAGCTTTAATTCTTCGGTTATTTTTTAGGAATTTCAGGGAGCAGTTTATGGGCTCTGATGTCCGTATTTTTCCTGACCTTGTTAGGAGTACCCAGCTGAGGAGAAAGGAATTTCTGGGTCTTAAGCCCAGAGTACTTTCCCTCGGCGGGACATTTCTGTTGACTTTTCCTGCTAGATGTTGTGTATCTTATAAAGAAAAATTATTTCTGTTTTTTGAGCCCAGCCAGCTGCTGGAGTTTAGGTTAGCTAGGGAGGAACCAGTTGTTGATCCTGCGTCTCATATGGCTGACGCATAAGTCTCGCACTTCCATGTTATTGTATAATTTCCTATTATGTAGTTTTATATTTTCCTGATGCCTCTCCTCTTAATTTGTGGGCTGATTATGGTAATGTACTGATATAACTTTGTTGTATTTGCTTTTATGTTTGTTTCCTTTTTACTGATTTGCCTTCATTCATTTGTTTGAATGTAATCTCCAGGAACAAGCAGGAATGAGTCTTCACAAATGGGTACGTTGGTACCGACGGAGCCTGCATGGGAATGCTCCCCAGCATCCAATCAGAAAGCTTTTGGGAGCATCCCTCGCGCCTGCGCGCTGACTTCCCGCCTTTCCCACTGCCTCTCCTCAGTTTTCGTTTTTCCGCGGAGCCGACAGGACGTCCTCCTGTCACCGCAGAAACGTTTTTCTTTAAAATTCTTATTACTTGTTTTCTTGTGGTCGCGGCTGTTTTTCCCGCCGATACCGGTACCGCCGGTGCTTTATTCTTTTCTTTTTCTAAAATTAGAGGGATTTTTTCTCCTCAGTTTTTGTCTTAACTTTTGGGCCTACCAGGCCTCTCCAACAAGGAGCCTTCTTCCCCTAAGAAGTGCCTTCACTGTGGAAACATAGTTTTCTTTTTAGACTCCAATGCTTGGTGTCTAACCTGTTTGGGTCCTGACCCTTTTTCTCCTGAACCATCAGGCTGTAGTATTGGGAAAAGACCTTCCCTTTTTCGAGTTTCCCTCAATGCCGTTTTTCCTCCTGAGGTGAGGACACCGGTTTATTCTTCTCTCCAGGATCAGGTAACCCACAAACAGTCTGTTAAGACTAGCCAATCCTTGAGTGGTAAGTCTCATGCCAAGCATGATGACGGCTCCGGCCTTGCCCTCAAGACCTCATTGGCAATAAAACCCCGGCGGGAGTCTTTGGGCTCCAAAGCATTTACGGGGTTTCAGGTTGTTCCTGGGGCTCACCCCTCACAGAACATACCTGAGCCATGCTCGGGGGTGGTATCCACTTCGAGCGGTACCGATACCCCGGCATCGGCACCGGTGTCGAGTGTCCCACTCTTCACCAGGGATCGTCATCTGGTGTCCTCGGTACCTTTGGGGCCGATCGATACGACCCAGACTGACTTTCCTATATCCCTGCCATGCTCGGGGCTGGTATCGGCTTCGAGCGGTACCGATGCATCGGCACCGGTGTCGAGTGTTCCACTCTTCACCAGGGATCGTCATCTGGTGTCCTTGGGACCGATCGATACGACCCAGATTGACTTTCCTGTATCTTGGCCATGTTCGGGGTTGGTATCGGCTTCGAGCGGTACCAATACCCTGGCATCGGCACCGGTGTCGAGTGTTTCACTCTTCATCAGGACTCGTCATCGGACGTCCTCGGTACCTTCGGAACCGATCGATATGACACTGATTGACTTTCCTGTATCGGCATCGCCGATACCACCACCGACATCGGTACCTTCTAGACATGCATCGATAGACTCGCTCCCCTCGATGCCGAGTCTGGAATCGATATCCAGTCTAGATGACTTGGTACCGACGTGTTTCGGAACCGACCCATATCGTTTCCGACTACGCAGTACCGAGGATATTTACCAAGCCTCTCGGGCTACCTCGGTACCGCTTCAGCAGCCCCCGATTACTGCTTCGATGACATTACCGTCTCCGATACCGGTATCGGTATCGATGTCGATTCCTGCAGTTCCATCGGTGCCTTCGATCCTTTCTATGCCTAGCTTGGAATCGATACCGGGCACTGACGATGCGGTACTAACTGCCTCAAATCAGAACTGTCAGTATCACTGTCCATCTAGCAGGATTCTTTTTCTGCACCAGTCAAGTATGTCTTCTGGTGCTCAAGCTGCTGCTTCAACCTCAGCTTACCCAGGAATAGTTCCCATTGGAGATCCTTCTTTTCAGAAATTTCTCCTTGACGTGGCAACCTTTCTTGCCATTCCTATTCCTGGCTCTAATCTTAACCAAGATCCTGCAGAAAAGGAAAATATAATGCTTCCTTTACATCATTCTTTGCAGGATCTTCTTCTGAGGATGTGGGAATCACCTTTAAAGGTTCCTTCGCCTTCTACAGCCACTAATGTTCTGTATCAGGTGCCTCCCTCTCCAAGGTTTCAAAAAAACCAACTTCCACATCATTCCATTGTAGTGGAATCAGCAATGAGGAAGGTAAGAAGCAAGAAGAAGCATTCTTCTTATCCGCCAGGTCGTGCATCTAAAGCACTTGATGCCTTTGGACGTCAAACCTTCCAAACTTCTATGCTGACTTCAAGGATTATCTCATATATTTTTTATGAGTCTGACACTTCAGGAGGTCACAGAGAAATTATCTCTTTTGTCCCCTTTTTTGTCAGAGCCTAAGGCCACTGACTATTCCTTGCTTCTTAATCATAGCAGGAATATCTCTTGGTTTCTTTCTCATGCTTCTCTAAACTCTTTTGAGTCTGTTAGCAGATCCTCTGCTATTGCCATTGGAGCACGTCGTAAAGCCTGGCTGCAAGCTTCAGACTTGAGCAGATGGGCACAACATACACTAGGTAATTCTCCTTGCACTGAAGAAAATCTCTTCAATAGAGAGGCTTTACGTCAGGTTGCTCATTGCTCCACTGACTTCCCTGGTTCTGGAAACCATCCTAAACCGCCGCCTTCCCCAGGACGTAGGAAATGTCCTACCAAACCTTCTCTCCCTAAGAAAAGAAGGTTTCACCCTTCTCCTGCCCATCCTCCAGATGTACCCAAGCAAGGGACATCTCATCCTAGTCTGAAGTCTCCAGACTCTAACCAGTCTAACCATAACCAGCAACCATAGGTTCCTGTATGTTGCAATCTACAGTTAACTTCTTCTTAGCAGAAGTTTATTCTTAAAACTCTACACTGTTTTTTTCTTTTTCAGTATGCTAACCTGTTAGGATACTTGTCCAATGGGTTACAGAATTCTCCCCTTCTTACTACTAGGAAGGGAGGTTACAACTATCCCATGATAGTTTCTGTCCCCACATGGACATCTTTTCCTTCAGCTGACTTACCATATGGTAAGTCACTTTCCAACCCCCTCTCTTCCAGGGTTCCCCTGCTTGAGTTGGTACCATACTGAAATACTTTTCCTGTGTAGACGTTTTGTTATCCTTGACTGCATGCTCTGAACAACTCATCAGACAGGGACAGGAATATCTCCGCTCCCTTTGTCTGTTTTCTCTCTGTTTTCACACAGGAGAATCCCCTCTGCTGTTTTGTTCAGTTGCTGTGCATGCAGGAGTTCCAGTGATTACTCACCTTAGTAGTCATTGCAAGCTATTTTCAACTATCTTGCATAATACTACTCACTTCAGGTAATCTTCTCTAGCCATATCTTTTCCTAGGATGTGGCAACACACCTGACTTCAGTCTTAATTCTCCTGCACAATGCTCTCTGCAATCTTCAGAGAAGCTTTCTACTATGGGTCCTTGCTACAGAGCATTGAACTTTGTCTCTGAGGGCTTTTCCATATAGTAGAAAAAGCTTATATAATCATTCCATGACTATAGGGGTTCTTATACCCTCTTGTCTCCTGTTGAGATACAGAAAACAAGCTTTTTCTGCGTGAATGTCCAAGGAGTTCCCAATCTTGCAGGAATCTACCCTTTTTTCCTTACAGCTTGGCATCATGCTCTTCTGCTCCTCTTGGACAACGCATACTCTGTTAGTATACATGATACCCCTGTGTCCCTTGGCTGGGTCATCCTGGTATCTTCTATGCGTTTTCTGTCCATTGGACATGTCAGAGTTCTAGAGAGCTCCTGACGTGCTCTTGCCAAACTGCTATTATCCTCTGTTTTTTCACGCAACCATACTGGTTATTTCACTGAACTACATTCCTGCACTGCAGAAATAGATTCTCTATATATCTTCAGGTGGTTTTCACCCCCTGTTCTTAGATGAATCTTTTCCCATCACATTCCCCATGTGCATGTTTTTCTGGGGCTCAGTTGCAGGCATGTATACTCAAGCTTATATTCATGTATGTTTATATCCTATACATACATATTTCTATAAGCTGTGTGGGCATAAGTCATGCCCATCTCTCTCTATATATATATATCACACATATCTATACCTATATTTATATGTATGTATCTCCATATATATATATATATATATATATATATATATATCCATTGGGAGATGTCCATAGGACGATATGCAATCTCCAGGAACAAGCAGGAATGAGTCCTCACATATGGGTACGTCGGAACCGACGGAGCCTGCGCGGGAAAGCTCCCCAGCTTCCCAGAAAGGAAGCTTTTGGGGCCTCCCACAGCGCATGTGCGCTGCCTTCCCGCCTTCCTGACCAACTCTCCTCAGTTCTTCTTTTTCCGCGGAGCCAGCAGGTCGTGTTCCTGTCACCGCTGAAGAAATTGTTATTTTAATTTGTTCTTTGACCGCGTGTCTGCCTTCCCCGATTCCAGACCGGTACCGCCGGTCCTTTTTTCGTTTATTTAAAAAAAAATATATATATATAATTACTTTTTCTACACTTGGTGTATTTTTTCTGTGAGGCCTCTAGGCCTTCTCAGGCCTCCCTCATGGAAAAACCAGCTTCTGGTTTTAAAAAATGCACTAAGTGTACTGGTACTATTTCAGTTACAGACACCCATGAGTGGTGTCTTAAATGTTTGGGGCCTGACCATTCCATTCCGGATTGTCCATCCTGCTCTCTGATGTCCAAAAGGGGCTTACAGAACAGAGCAGCTAAATTTCATATGCTGTTTTCTACCGATACTCCAGCATCAACATCCTCCAGGTCTTCTTCTCCTGATGGATCTCAGGTAAACAAACATTCTTCGGGCAAGTCCTCAAAAGGCAAATCTCCCTCTAAGCAGCGAGAGGCCCTTGCAATTGACCCTGAGGACCCTGCCCCAGCCAAACAACCCCGGCGGGAAGCTCCGGCTTCCAAAGCTCCTCCTATGGGGTTATAGGTAGACATCGATGGCACGGCCTCGACCGATCTCCTGTTAGACTGCTCTGGGGTACCGGCTAACACCAGTACCGACTTCCAGGCAGTTGTGGCGGCTATGGGTACTACGGTACAATCCATGCAGCAGGCCTTACTGACTTTCATTAATGCTGCACCGCCATCGGTACCGCGATAATCGGTTCCGACTCCGATTCCGGTACCGCAACCGATACCGGTACCCAGAGCATCTACTTCCAGTAGCATGCCGGTTCCGGTCTCCGGTTCCGGAGCTTTCTTCGATACCGCTCCGATTCCCGGTACGCCGATGTCGGTACCGATCGGTACGCGTATCGATCTCTGGAAGCAAATAGACGATACTTTGAATCCTCTGAAGATTCTGATACATCAGATGATTCTGCTGACGTCTCTTTTACTCTTCCTGAGGAGCCCTCTTCTCCAAAAAGGAGAATGTCTGTCTCCTCCAGAGGATTTGTCCTTTCAAGACTTCATTATTGAAGTAGCTAAAGGACTCTCTATATCTGTATCCTCTGAAAAGGAACCTAGAGCAAAAAAATTAGATATTTTAGGATACTCTAAGGTTCCCAAAGAGGCAGCCACCTTACCCATACATGAAATTCTTCAAGAACACATGATGGATTTGTGGGAGGCTCCTCTCACCCTATCTCCACATTCTCGACGTTTGGACACCATGTATCGGGTTCCTCCTTCTCCTGGTTTTCAAAAAACTCAGCTTCCTCACCACTCTATTGTGGTGAAGTCTGCTATGAAAAGGATAAAGAGTACCAAAAGGCACTCTTCTACCCCTCCAGGAAGAGAATGTAGGACTCTGGATGCTTTTGGGAGAAAAATCTTCCAAGCTAGCATGCTTATTGCCAGAATCAATTCATACAGCCTCTATATGGGCATGTTTTTGAAAGAGATTGCATTAAAGATACGTCAGTTTCTCCCCTTTATCCCAGAGGATAAACGAGAGGAATTCCTTCTTTTGCTAAAGCACACTCAAGATGTTTCAAAGTTCTCCAACAGAGCAGCCTTTGACTCTTTTGAGGGGGCAAGCAGAGCCTCTGGCATTGCCATAGCTGCTCGCAGATTAGCTTGGCTCCAGGCCTCTGATTTTGAACCCTGGGTACAAGAAGGCTTGGGCAATCTGCCCTGTACAGGTGAAAATCTGTTTGGCAAGGAGTGGCAAATCAAAGCCACTCAAATGGATGCAGAGAATGCTGCTTTAGATAGACTTTCTAAGTCTACCTCTACCCCTGCCAAGAAAAAACCTTTTAAGAAAACTTTCTATAAAAAGACCAGATTTTCCACAAATACTGGCCAGCAATCTTCCCAAGTTCGCTTTGCTCCTAAGCGTCAGCAAACTAAACAGGCCAGAACAAAGTCTACAGGGGCTGCTACAATCCAGCAGTCCCAACCTCCTCAGGGTTTTTGACTTGATTCTAGAGAACTTAACCTTTCTGGCTCTGCAAAAGCCAGAACCTCTCACCATTCCAGGAAGGTTAGCTCATTTTGCTCCCAGATGGGAACAAATCACATCAGAACCGTGGACCCTCTCTATCATCAGAGAGGGCTACAAACTACATTTCTCCAGCCTTCCTCCCCATACCATGGTGAGACAATTCAATTCTCCCCCATCTCTCCTGTACCTGTTGGGCCAGGAGGTGACCACTCTTCTCGCCCAAAACGCAATAGAAGAGGTTCCTCTTCCTCAACAAGGGTCAGGTTTCTACTCCCCTTATTTTCTCATTCCCAAGAAAACAGGGGGGTACAGACCCATTCTGGATCTCAGAGAATTGAACAAATTCCTATACAAAGAGAAATTCAAAATGCTTTCTCTAGGTACTCTCCTTCCATACCTACAGAGTCAGGACTGGCTTTGTTCTCTAGATCTCAAGGATGCGTACACACATATACTCATCCATCCATCCCACAGAAAATTCCTACGATTTCTGTTCCAAGGAAAACATTTCCAATACAGAGTACTCCCCTTCGGTCTAGCCTCTGCTCCAAGGGTATTTACCAAATGCATGGCAATAGTAGCTGCATTTCTACGCACTCTGGGGATCTTTGTCTTCCCATACCTGGACGACTGGCTCATCCGAGCTCCATCTCAGTCCGAGGCTCAGACTTCCCTGGACCACACCAGACGCATACTGCAGTATCTGGGACTTGTCATCAATCTGCCAAAGTCTCAACTCACCCCTACTCAGTCCCTAGAATTCATAGGGGCCTGGCTAGATACTACCACTGCAAGGGCCTATCTTCCTCAGGCCCTTTGCCACCGTCTAGTGCACTTGGCCTCTCAAATTCAGTCCAGAAGCCACTTGACTGCCAGAGAGATGCTACAACTGCTAGGCCACATGGCATCCACAGTTCATGTGGTGCCTTATGCTCGCCTACATATGAGAGCAGCTCAATGGACCTTGTCCACCCAGTGGACCCAAGCATCAGGAGCTCTCTCAGACCAAATAGCGACCTCAAAACGTCTTTTTTGGTCTCTCCAGTGGTGGATATCCACTCAAAATCTGTTGTTGGGGGCCCCCTTCCAACCTTTGTTACCCCAAGCAACTCTCACTACAGATGCCTCCCAAACAGGTTGGGGAGCTCATCTCCAAGACCTCTCCACTCAGGGCATTTGGTCTCCACAGGAGACCACCCTTCATATCAACCTTTTGGAGCTGCGAGCAATTTTCCTTGCTCTCAAGGTCTTTCATACCCTCCTCATCAACATGACAGTCCTTGTTCATACCGACAATCAAGTAGCCATGTTCTACATAAACAAACAAGGAGGGACTGGCTCTCTGTCGCTTTGCAACGAAGCTCTAAAACTGTGGGCCTTCGCCAGAGAGCATCGGATCCATCTCCTGGCAGTGTACCTCCCAGGAATCCAAAACTCTTGGGCAGACAGACTCAGTCGAATTCTGCTTCCACACGAATGGTCCCTGCACATGGATCAGGTACTCAGAATCTTTCAGGAATGGGGGACCCCGGACATAGACCTCTTTGCAAGTCCGTACAATGCCAAACTTCTCCGGTTCTGTTCCAGGATTCCGTGTCAGGGAGCTCAGGCCAAGGATGCCTTCCTCCTTCATTGGGGTCAGGCCTTCCTATATGCCTTTCCACCCATTCCCTTGATTCCCAAGACTCTATTCAAACTTCAGAGGGATCAAGGATCCATGATCCTCTTAGCTCCACGCTGGCCACGCCAAGTGTGGTACCCTCTACTTCTGCATCTCTCCCAGACACCCTCCCTGGATCTGGGAGCTGCTCCAGACCTTCTGTCTCAAGAGGAGGGGACTTTGTGGCACCCAAACCCCAAGTCCCTTCACCTCAGAGCTTGGTTACTGAAGGCCTAGACCTTCAAGACTTGAATCTTTCTCAACAGGTGAAGGATGTCCTCCATGCATCGAGGAAACCTTCCACCAGGCGTTCTTATGCTTTTAAATGGAAAAGATTTTCGATTTGGTGTGCTGACAAAGGTCTTAACCCTCTAGCACTACCTTTGAATTCTTTACTCGAATATCTCCTGCATCTTTCTAATGCAGGACTTAAAACCAATTCTGTAAGGGTCCATTTGAGTGCTATTGCAGCATCTCTTCAGCCTATCAATGGACAATCTGTTTCCTCTCATCCTCTTATTGCAAGATTCATGAGAGGTCTAACTTTAACTAAACCTCCCATTCGGCCTCCTCCGGTGGCATGGGACTTGAACGTAGTTCTTGGTCAGCTTATGAAGCCACCCTTTGAACCCTTAGCCACTACCTCCTTAAAATTCCTTTCCTGGAAAGTCATTTTCCTTATTGCAATCACTTCTGCTCGCCACATCAGTGAACTGCAGGCTTTAGTGGCTAATCCACCTTATACAAGGTTCCATCATGATAAGGTAGTCCTTAGGACAAATCCCCACTTTATGCCTAAAGTGGTCTCACCTTTTCATCTTAATCAAGAGGTATATCTACCTGTATTTTTTCCAGCTCCTCATGCATCAAATGCAGAGAGGAACCTTCATACTCTAGACTGTAAAAGAGCTCTTGCCTTTTACCTCCACAGGACACAGCAACATCGAAAGTCTTCTCAACTTTTTGTTGCTTTTGATCCTTCTCATTTAGGACTTCCAGTCTCAAAAAGAACACTGTCCAATTGGATTGCTCAGTGTATTTCTTTTGCTTATCAGAGTAAGAACCTTTCTCTGGAAGGCCATGTCACAGCTCACAATGTGAGGGCCATGGCCACCTCTATGGCTCATCTTCATTCTGTATCCATCGACCAGATCTGTCGAGCAGCCACCTGGGCCTCGGTTCATACCTTCACAGCCCATTACTGCTTGGACAAGGACTCCCGCCGGGATGCCTTGTTTGGTCAGGCTGTCCTCACACACCTGTTCCATTCTTAAACAACTCCTGCCCTCCGTCCCTTACTGGATGCCTGAGATCCATAGGAAGACGAGGAACCTTTCAGGGTCTCATACCCTTGGGGATCTCCCAGGCATCTTAGCTGGGGAGTCCCCATATGTGAGGACTCTTTCCTGCTTGTTCCTGGAGATAGCACAGTCAGTTACCTGTAACAGGTGATCTCTGGGAACAGCAGGAATTAGTCCTCACAACCCACCCACCTCCCCTAGGAGTTGTATCTCTCTATCTCTCTCTCTTTCCTTTCCTCTCTCTATTGTCTCAGCTTTAAACTCGAACTGAGGAGAGTTGGTCAGGAAGGCGGGAAGGCAGCGCGCATGCGCTGTGGGAGGCCCCAAAAGCTTCCTTTCTGGGAAGCTGGGGAGCTTTCCCGCACAGGCTCCGTCGGTTCCGACGTACCCATATGTGAGGACTAATTCCTGCTGTTCCCAGAGATCACCTGTTACAGGTAAGTAACTGTGCTTTACCTACTATCTCCCTAACTGTCTGTGCTATAAAGCTTTTCCCTTCTTAAGGGGTCCAGACAGTCACCTTGCCTATTCTCATATTGCTCAGTAAGTGGGAGCGGTTATACATACAATTACTGCTGTGATGTCAACAGCTTCTATTTTTGTTATAGATACAATTACTGCTGTGATGTCAACAGCTTCTATTTTTGTTATAGATCTCCCTGTCTATGAAGTCTCAAACTTCAATGTCTTCCTATCTCTTACCAGCTAGGAAAGACAGTGTACATCTTCAGTATTTCTAAGGTACACTTCTGTTCTCCTTGAGAATAGGGGCCTTTTTTCCATACCCCCTCTTCCCTTCAGGACTGGGCAAATTGTCTAGATCGGTCAGTCTTCTTCTTTTAGTTCTCAATGTTAATAACTCTGTACCTAAAAGAGTTTTCAGCTTTTTTCCATAAAGCTTTCCATTGAAGACCTGCCGTTCTTATCCTACCCCAGTTGATACCTGGTTCACCAGCCCGTTCCAGGTTTGGAACTTCATCCTCACTGCTGTGAAGTTACCTTGAGGATTCCGCTACTGCATCTACAGTACACTCCATCACAGTTTCTACTTCCTACAATCCAGTAGGTAAGCTCTATATTATGCTTGCTCATTAAATACTTTTAATGACACTTGACATACATTCTAAAGACTCATTTTCCTGTAGTCTTTAGATTCGCTGTTCCTGTACAGCTCTTCTCTATTCAACTCCTACCCCCCATCCCTCATGGGATGCCGGAGATCCACGTGTGGGAAATGCCGTACTGTCCCAGGGATACGCATTTTATGGGATCTCCCCCTGGCACCCTCAGCTAGGGAGTCCCCATATGTGAAGACTCATTCCTGCTTGTTCCTGGAGATAGCACAGTTACTTACCTGTAACAGGTGATCTCTGGGAACAGCAGGAATTAGTCTTCAGAACCCACCCACCTCCCCTAGGAGTTGTATCTATCTATCTTCCTTTCCTCTTTCTCTCCTTCTGTCTCAGCTATGAAACTCAACTGAGGAGAGGCAGTGGGAAAGGCGGGAAGTCAGCGCGCAGGCGCAAGGGATGCTCCCAAAAGCTTTCTGATTGGATGCTGGGGAGCATTCCCGTGCAGGCTCCGTCGGTACCGACGTACCCATTTGTGAAGACTAATTCCTGCTGTTCCCAGAGATCACCTGTTGCAGGTAAGTAACTGTGCTTTCTTTAAATTTAATAAATAGTAAATTAAAAAAAAATGTTTTCCTCCCTTGATATAATGTTTTTTTCTTTGTGTGTTGAAAAGCTGCGGTGTCGGGGTTGAGTGCTGCATGCTATTCAAAATCTTTTGCATGAAAGTCAGTGTTTTGTTTTGCATACTTCTGGAATAGAGCACCTTTTGCCTGAAGATCTCATTTCCTGCACCTTATGGAAGAGAAATAAGTGGGGAAAACATGTAGAGCATGGCTCATGGAATTCTTTCCAACTTCTCTGCATGTGCATGTATGGGGTCAGTTTTGTCATGTTTTTTGCAGTATGGGATTTTGTACAAATGCTAAATTCAGAAAGAGATGGTGAATCTTTTGCTTGCAGAGTTCTTTCCAGAAAATCAAGTATTGGTTCAAAAGATGCACTGATTTTACAGGATTTGATCCTTTTTATTCTTTTTTTTTATTTATTGTTTAATCCTTAAAATCTGACACTTACGTCTATTGCATCTGCTTTTTCCATGTCTATATTTAGTACTCTGGCAGTACATGTGCAGATGGTTAATCCAGAAAAAATTTCTTGGAGGTGACTCCTTTCCCCATTTCCTCTGGTGTGTGGATGTGTGTTAGTTGCATTAACAAAATCACATGGCATCTACTCCTACCTTGTTTCCTCCTGCGAAACAGTTTAGTCTAATTTTTAAAAAGTACAGATATAATTATAGTTCTGTTTATAAACGAGAAGCTCCGTATAGCCATGCAGGAAGAATGAAGCCTCCTGTCTGGCCCTTGTGTGCATCCATGCATACAAACAGATGTACATAACAAAAAAAAATACCCATGTTTGAATCTTCAGTGGCCCCCCTGAGCTGTACTGAAAATTCTGGTGTTGATGGGATGCCAAACACGAACTAGGTTGATTATTCAGAAAGATTTATATGGTTCAGAGTTAAGCACATAAACATGTTTTTCTTTGTTTAAAGCGGAGGCTGGTGAATAGATAACTTTGTCTTTTGGCCAGTCATCCAGTTGCTTATGAGCACAGATTATTATTCTGAAAAGAATGTCCTCGGCCTTGCCCCCTCTTGCACTATCCCAGTACTCCCTGCCTAAATTCAATTGCATTGTCTCCATCCAGGACTGGCCTGTCGCCTAGGTGGCAAACCTCTGTGGGTGTTGCAGCGTCCGAGGACGGCCCTATGCCTCAGCACACATGCCCTGCCGCTTCTGACCCCCCCCCCCCCAACAGGAAGATGAATCGTCTGCTCTGCATGTGGGGGGGGGGGGGCACGGCTGGGCAGGCCCTGCCTCCATCCAATCACTCAGAATTTCTGCTCAGAATAATATTGCAGTTTATGCGCCAGATAGCGTTCCGGCACATTCCCCCCACTGTTTTTAGCACTCTTCAGTGTTCAGCACCTGCAACTTTCTTCTGGCTTCGCTGAAGAAATGGGCAAAAATTCCTCATTGGCATTGACTGCAGACCTATGAGCTAACCCTTAACGCCTCTGTATACCTCTTGTCAAAATCTCCCGTTAAGCTCGGTGGTCTGCACACTTCTCTGCATCGCATCGCATCGCTAGTAGCTTCATTAGCATGGATTTAACAGTGCTGTGCACTGCTGTAAGCGCAGGTATTTGTACATTGTTAGATTCTTTCCTGCTCATGCCCACACTAGATCAGAGAATACTGCAGAAATGCCTACACTAATGGCAGTGCAGTTTTCTGTCCTTATGTAAATATAGCAGCCATCACATTTTCGTTTACTAAAAGTCAAATTATGCATGACAAATTTTACCTACATTTACATGCTGACAATATTAAACAGTTGTTGAGTGTTTCCTTTCTTTTTTTCCTCTTTGGGCTTGAGGATGTGTCGCCTTAGAGCAAATTTAGGGAGGCAGGCCCGGATGAAATCTGCCTCTCTGCAGGACACGAGGTAGTTCCTGGTGGAGAAGGAAAATGTCCTCTGTGCAGAGGAGCAAGTTGGGGAAGAATTGGAAAGAGAAATTGGAACTGTTAAGTTCAGGCTTTCTGATAGTCTCAATTGACTCTTGCAAATAAGCTTTCTCTAAATGTCTGAAAAGAGGAGTAATTTGGGTCCACGAACCATCCTTAGAAACATCCAGCCCTTTCATTGTACTTAATTTGTTGATACCACTGAGTAAACATGTTCAAACACTTGGTGTCCTTAATGACAAGTATTTAGACTTTTTTATGCAAATTAGTTCTATAATTAGTACATGTTCCTGGCAAATTTGCTTAAGCCATTTCTGTCACCTCTGGATTTGGCCACTAGGGCTCGGTTAGCACTATATTGGGACCTCGGCAAACGTGTATATGGACCCCTACCATGAACTCCCATTTCCTAGGCATTCCTCCAGTCCAGTCCCTTTACCTCTGGGTTGTGCTCCTCTACCAGCAGCTTTAGAGACTGAGCTCGTCATCTTTCTGATGATCCTCCCACTGGCTCCTCCCACCAGATTCAGTTTAGCTCAGTCTCCAAAGCAGCTAGAAGGAGCACTAAGCCAGGGAATAGGCTTATTGGAGAGATTTAGGATAGTTAGTTGGTGTCTTGATATCTTTGATTTCCTAATTTGTGGCATTCTTTGTACTTTGGTTTCTTTGGGAGAATTTATTTTTGTTTTAGTATAGGCAGGACTGTGCTTGGCAGGAGAGAACTCTTCCCCTTCCCCTCCCTCTACTGTAGTTACCTTTGTCGGGGCCAGGAGGAGAGCTCCGGGCTAAATAGGAAAAAAGGACGAGAGCAGAAGCACCTCCCGAACCTTCTGAGGTTAGGAGCTGCGGCGAGAAGCAAGAACTGTTTTTCTCGGAGGGGGCTGCCTTACGCACCGATCCCGTCTCGCTGCCAAAGCCCTCATGGAGGCTGAGCACGAGGGCAGGATTCGGCAGGCAGCGTGGAGACTGCAGGCATGGCAGAAAAAGGAAGCGGCTGCATTTCGGCGGCGAACCGTGTGGCGCATGGCCGCGGTGGCACCAGCCATTCTTCTTTGGGCAGCACCCATTACCGCCAAGGAAAGAAGCAACAGACGTAGGTGACTGTTTTTGGGGGTGAGTGGAGCTCATTTTTTGTTTCACGCGCTTTTGAGCGCCTGGGCCTGGCAGTTCGTGGGACCGTTTGCTGACATGTGGGACTCCCGTGCACAGTGATTCTTTGCCTTTGTTTTGAAGAAAAAAAAAATTCAACACGTTCTTCCTTCTTTGTTTTGGGGGGATTCTATATAGGAATTAGATAAAGTGTGCCTTGAGGTTAACGGGTTCCCTAAGTCATTATGCCAGCTAGGCCGCAGTGCTTAGTGTGTGGCGCAAAGCGCGGAGCAGTGTCAGAGGCAGGCATCTGCGGGGGGTGCGTGATGGAAGCCGCCTCTGTGGAGCAGGAGATCCAGGCCAGTAAGGCACTGGAACCGGTAGCTGGCACCTCTCAGGATTCAGGGGAGGTGGTAGGGGCAATGCTCGGTTCAGAGGGGCCTTCTACCTCGCCTTCTGAGCAGCCGGTCCCTACCCAGCATCTTCCTGGCCCATCCACCTTGCCGGCTGGTCAGGAGGGGGGAGGCTTGGGCGATTTCTCCCCAGAGTTTGTGTTGCTTCTGCATAAAGCATTTTGTCTTCGGAAGCAGGAGCAGGGAGCAGGGCATGACGGCCCTCCCAAGAGAAGCGTTGAGCCCAGTGAAGCGGAGCCAACTATACGGCTTAAGCGGCAGAGGCTAGCTAAGGACGGTTTGCCTCCTCTGCCGTTGTTGGGAGATCAGGAAAAGGAGTTTTCCGATCCAGAGATAGGTGAAGACGAGGAAGAACTCGAAGAGCGCGAGATTCAGGAGGAACAGAGAACCAAGATTGTACGGGTCTTCCGCCGAGAGGAGTTACTGGCTTTAATCACAGAATCCTTGAAGGTCCTCATTATGGCCCCGGGCGTGCCGGTGGAAGATGAGTCTTTGGAGGACCCGCTTATTCAGGGAGTAAGGAAATCGCAGAAGGTTTTCCCGGTGCACCGTGTGGTAAGACAAATGATTCAGGAAGAATGGGATCAGCCAGACTCAGGCCTAAGGGGAGTCCGGTCCATGGCCCATCTGTATCTTTTACCGGAGCTTGATAGAGAGCTATTGCGGTTGCCTAGGGTGGACGCCGCAGTGTCGGCGGTCACCAAGAAGACTACTATTCCGGTGGAAGCCGGTGTGACTTTGCGGGATTCACAGGACCGGAAGTTGGATACATTGTTGAAGCAAGCTTTTGACATCAGTACCCTGGCTCTTCAGGCCTCTGTATGTGGCGCGTGGGTAGCACGCGCTTGTCTGTGCTGGTTGCAACACCTGCAGCTGTCCAGCGACTCTCCCAGTGGTTCGCAGGGAGAAGCGGAAAGAATTGAGTCAGGGGCAGCTTATTTGGCAGATAGCCAGTATGACCTTGTCAGAAGCTTGTCAAAGAACATGGCTTCGGTGGTTGTGGCCAGACGGTATCTGTGGCTGCGTAACTGGGCGGCGGATGGTTCCTCTAAGACTCGCCTTAGCAAGCTCCCCTTCAAGGGTAAGCTTCTGTTTTGGGAGGATTTGGACAAGTTGGTGAAGGATTTGGGAGAGTACAAGGGAGGCAGGCTCCCTGAGGACCGGCAGAAGCAAAATCGCACTCCCACTCCTGCGAGGGCACAGCTGCGGGAGGCCCGGAGGTTTCGGTTGACACGGTATGCTCCTTTTCAAAGAGAACATTTTTCCTCTAGAGGACAGGCTTTCCGAGGGTTTCGTGGAGCAGGGAGAGGTTTTGGGTCCTCCTCCTCCTCCTCAGCCACGGGACCAAGGAAGACGCAATGAAGTGAGGGGGGGGGGGTCCAGGCGGGGGTGCTGCCAGTAGGAGGGTGATTACGGCGGTTCCTTCCCACCTGGACCCGGGTCACATCCAATCAGTGGGTTCTCGAGGTAATTCGAGACGGCTATGCACTCAAATTGGCAAGTCCGGTGTTCCCATCATTCGTACAGTCTCCTTGCAGATCTCCGGCAAAGAGAGCAGCGGTAGAAGAAACTCTGGACAGGCTGCTGGAATTGGAAGCAGTCGCGCCGGTGCCCAATGACCAGTACGGATGCGGTCGATACTCCATCTATTTCGTGGTGCCAGAGAAAGAGGGCACCTTTCGCCCAATCCTCGACCTGAAGCGCGTCAATTGGTGTCTCCGAGTCCCTCATTTTCGCATGGAAACCCTGAGGTCGGTGATAGTGGCGGTGCGGCAGGGAGAGTTTTTGACTTCTCTAGATCTGATGGAAGCGTATTTTCATATTCCGATTCGAGAGTCCCATCAGCAGTTCCTGCGGTTTGCGGTACCAAGGGGACACTTTCAGTTTCAGGCCTTGCCATTCGGCCTGGCAACTGCTCCACGCACATTCACCAAAGTAATGGTGGTGGTTGCGGCGGCGCTACGCAAGGAAGGGGTCCTGGTCCACCCGTACCTCGACGATTGGTTGATTCGGGCGAAGTTCGAGGAGGAGAGTTGGAAGGTTGCAGACAGGGTCGTAGACCTCCTTCAGAGTCTGGGGTGGTTGATCAATCTGGGAAAAAGCAGACTGTCTCCATCCCAGGTGATAGAGTATCTCAGAGCAAGATTTGACACAGACAAAGGAAAGGTGTTCCTGACGGTTCAACGGGCAGATGGGCTGCAGCTTCTAATTCATCAGTTTCTGGCCATGAAGTCTCCCTCAGCGTGGAATTACCTGCAGGTACTGGGATCGAGCTGGTCCCGTGGGCCAGGGCCCACATGAGACCACTTCAGCGTGCTCTTCTCCGTCGTTGGTCTCATCAACGCCAGGCCTTGTCAATTCGGCTTCTGTGTCCTCTGGAAACCAGGGAAGCCCTGCATTTGTGGCTCCAGTCAGGCAGTTTGGAGAGGGGCATGCCCTTAGAGTCCCCAGGGTGGTTGCGGTTGACGACAGATGCCAGTTTGTCGGGCTGGGGGGGCGCACTGCGAGGGGCACTTTGCCCAGGGGACATGGACGGCGGTGGAAGCCCAGTGGTCCATCAACAGGTTGGAAATGCGGGCAGTAGCTCTAGCGCTCAGGGCCTTCGAGCAGTGGGTTCACCAGAAGGTGGTCCAGGTGTTTTCACCAGAAGGCGGTCCAGGTGTTTTCACCAGAAGGCGGTCCAGGTGTTTTCGGACAATGTAACCACGGTAGCCTATATCAACTGGCAGGGCGGCACAAGCAGCGCTCTCTATTTTTATTTTTTAACATTTAACAGTTTTGTTTTGTTTTCTTTTATTATTATTTTCTTTTTATTTTTATATTTAACCTTTCAATTTTTAAATTATACACAACTCATTAATTATGCAATACTGATTATTTTTTACATATGATGTTTTATTTATTTTTAATTATTCAGTTTTAACTACACATTTTTTAAGGTTTCTTCACCATTTTTTGAGTCCTACAAGGTATATGTTATGGCCCATATGGTTTTATTTTATTTCCTTTCATATCTTTACAATGAAGGGCATTTTGATACACACTACAGATGTTGATTTCAATTTGAACCGTTAATTTAATATATATATATATTTTTTATTTACTAGGATAGCAATTATATTAGGTCACAGCCTTTACACATTTTTATAATATATATTTTATTTGGAGCATTTGTTATCTTTTAGTATCCTCCCTTGGATAAACTGGACTAATCGATTTATATATATTTTTCAAGATTCTCATATTATAGTTTTAGGTATTGAGTTATTTTAAATACCACTACCCATTGATTATGTAAGGTCCACTCCCTTCACACTTTTTTAGAACACATATTTTCAATTTTAGCAACTGGTGCTCTTCAAGGTTTTTTTAAAAAATCGGGCTAATCGATTCAATTTCTGTTAAGATTCTCACATCACATTTTTAGGAGTTGGGTTACTAAAAAAATCCATTAAATATTGATAATAATTTTTAATTACATATATTTTATTTTTTTATTATTATTTATGCAACATCAATCAATTTTTTGTATACGATGTAACACTTTATTTTAACCATCAATGTTTTATGGATCCTTTACCATTTTTGTCCGAGACCGCTAGGCTACATATTATGACCCACATGGTTTAATTTTAATTTACATTTAGATTTTTTCAAGAAGGACATTTTGACACACACTGTAGATGTTAATTTCAATTTGAGCTGCTATTTTAATTTAATTTACTAAGGTAGTAATCATATAGGGGTAACAACCTTAACATATTTTTAATTAGTATTTCAATTGAAGCAATTGGTTCTCTTTCAGTATCGTTTTTGAGAAATCGGGCCAATTAATTCACATTTTGTTTAAGACCCTCACATTACAGGTTTTAGAATTGAGTTATGTCTAACACTACTAACCATTGCTCATGCATGGTCAATTGCCTTACAGATTCCTAGTATACATATTTTGAGTTACTGGTGCTCTTTAAACATTTCTCCTTTGAAAATCGGGTCGATCTTTTTATCAACAGCCCTATATTACATTTTTAAGTATTTGGTCATTTTGAAAAATCATAAACAATGTTTACTCTAACATTTCAAGTAACCTTTCCCTACTAGTATTACCCCTCAGGGATTGGGCAACGTTAACCACGTTTTGATTTCTCACTTGGAATAACGTTTTACATGTCATTCTGCCGGATTGTTTTGCTACTTTGAAGGGATCGTTCAGAATCTTTCTTAGTGCCTACGCTCTTCTCAGCAGGTATTTTCACAACGTGTTGTCTAAACATTGTTTTAATCAACACTGCCGTTTTGACATCTAATGAGGCTTCACCGTTTGTTCACACAGTGTCATCATAGATTTTACTACAAAGTACGGGGTTTGCCACCTCTATACCCGCTGTAAGTAAGATTAATAATACACACATACATTTCTTGCTTTCATAAGATCAGATGTCCATAGTATGAATGCCCTTAATTATATATACCCTGTTGCATGAATGGCACAACTGCCTAAGTACTTTCCATTTTATAACATAGGTGGTTAAAACAAAACGGTTTTCTTTATATGAGCAGCAAAAAAGAGTTTGTAGTTTTTTTGTAACAGTTTTTTACCAATCTGGTTCAAATGGTTTTTTTTGAGAATATATTCAATTTAAAATTCCCTTTACTGTTCAGTATCCTGGTTTCTGAATTGTTATGTCTGAATAACTTGTTTTTCTTTACATCTTTCCAGTAGCAAGTTGAGGATTTTTAAACGTTCCTCATCTCTTATCGATACCCTAGTGTATGATTCAGTGAGTACTTTCTCTGCTTTTAGACTAGTTTTCCTGCCCTGCGTCTGGTTTTTATGTTCTTCAATTTATGTGTTTTGAACATGTGTTTTTTCTTAACTCTTAGTGTTTTTGTTCATTATATTATAATATATATTTTTTTATATATACATATATATTTTTTTAATTATATTTTTAATTATGTACTTTAATAATATAGCTCCTTATTATAATTTTATTAACTATATATTTTTTTAAATTATTGATCACTTTTTATTATGTTTTTATTTGCTTTATATAAATGTGTTCCGGTTGCCTTTTACAATGTTGTTTATATTTGTTTTTAATGTAGTATTTATTATCATTATTTTTTTGTAAGCAACTCTCCCCTTGAGAAAGGCGTAAGCCGAAACGCGTCGGGGATCTTCAATAAAGCCTTGTTGAATTTACTCTAAGCAACTGGGTCGTCCACTGCTTCTGCTCTCTGTGTACTGGCAAAGGGGCTGTTGACATGGGCTGAAGATCATTTGGTGGTGCTATCGGTGCAGCATGTGGCTGGTGTAGAAAATGTGGAGGCGGACTTCTTGAGCAGGCTCAGGGTGGATCCCAGAGAATGGGAGCTCTGCCATCAAGTGTACGAGCAGGTGGTTCGTCAGTGGGGACTGCCCATCATGGATCTTATGGCAAGGTTCAAGTCTGCTAAAGCCAGCCGCTTCTTCAGCAGAGAAGGGAACGGATGTCGGAGGGCCTAGATGCTCTGGTACATAGGTGGCCCGCGGGGGGGACTTCTTATGTGTTCCCTCCATGGGCGCTGATAGGAAAGGTCCTTCAGAGGGTGACGTCCCGCCGGGGATGGGTGATCCTCATAGCGCCAGATTGGCCTCGTTGTACTTGGTACGCCAATCTCGTAAGACTGTTGGCCGACAAGCCGTGGCATCTGCCGGTGAGGGACGATCTCCTGTTCCAAGGACCTTTACGGATGCTGCAGGTGGATTGGTTCTCGCTTACGGCCTGGCTATTGAAAGGACACGGCTGCTTAAGCGAGGATATTCCGGAGCAGTGATTTCCACCTTGTTGAAAGCCCGTAAGCGTTCAACTTACCTCTCTTACGTTAGAGTCTGGCGCATCTTTGAGGGCTGGTGCGTGGACCAGAAGATTCATCCTATGGCAGTTTCTGTTCCAGAAGTGTTGGCGTTTTTACAGGCAGGATTGGAGAAGGGTCTCGCAGCCAGCTCTCTCCGGGTACAGGTAGCAGCCATTTCTTGTTACAGGGGCAAGATCAAGGGTAAGGCGCTAAGTCAGCACCCAGATGTAGGTAGGTTCCTGAGGGCGGTGAGGTGTGTACGGCCTCAGCGTGTTGTCGGTCCCTCCCTGGGATCTTAATTTAGTTTTGAATGTCCTGGTGGGGGAACCGTATGAGCCTATGGAGCGAACCTCCTTGAAGGACTTAACGCTTAAAACAGTGTTTCTGGTAGCAATCTGCTCGGCAAGGCGTGTTTCAGAACTTCAAGCGCTGTCGTGCCATCTGCCTTTTCTCTTGTTCTTCAAGGAGAAGGTGGTCTTGCGGACGGTGCCTTCGTTTTTACCCAAGGTGGTCTCTCCATTTCATGTGAATCAGTTGGTTTCCCTTGGGGGTGGGGAAGGGGACGAAGGAAGTACGTCTCCACAAACTCGACGTGAGAAGGACCTTGAAGCGTTACTTGAAACGCACAGTGCCGTTCCGAAGGTCGGAATGGTTGTTTGTGTTCGGTGGTCTACGTAGAGGCGAGGCGACGGCCAAAAGTTCCATTTCTAGATGGATCAGAGAGGCCATTGCAGCGGCATACATTCAGAGGGGTAGACCGATTCTGGTAGGTTTCTGGGCCCATTCTACCCGAAGTTTAGCAACCTCGTGGGCGGAGTTTAGCTTGGTTCCGCCCGTGGATATCTGTAAGGCGGTGACTTGGTCTTCGCTGCATACCTTTGCTAAGTTTTATCGGTTGGATGTTCAGGCTACAGAGTATGCCGAGTTTGGGTCAGCGGTGCTTCGGGCCGCTCTGTCAGGTCCCGCCCAGAGGTGAACTGCTCTGTTACATCCCAGAGGTAAAGGGACTGGACTGGAGGAACGCCTAGGAAAGAGTAATTAGACCTTACCTACTAGCTAGCATTCCTGAAGGAACTCCAGTCCAGTTCCTGATCCCACCTAGTTTTCAGTTAACAGTCGACCCGAAGCTTCAGGTAAGTCAAGAAACAGGAAGTTGATGTGGGCGTGTTCATCGGGGGGTGGGGGGGGGGCGGGTGAAAGTTGAAATGTATCATAGGTACGGAAGTAGAGTGCTTACGGGAAAGTTTATTTCAGGTAAACCTTCTCCCTTGGGGGAGTGGGGGAAAGGTCTTTCTCTCCAAGGGGGCGGGAGGAGATTTCGTTCTTAAGATATTGGCTTTAAGGTGGTTTCTTACAGTGTTCCTAGGCTATTGGGAAGCATTGTCAGAAGATAGTTTGAGGTTAGTCTAAAGTTATTCAGTTCAATTTATGGTGGTTTAATGTCTGAACGTTAAGTCTGCTTTCTCAATAGTATACTGAATCAGGTGGGAGGAGCCAGTGATATTTATACTGGAGGATCATCAGAAAGATGACAAGCTCAGTCTCCAAAGCTGCTGGTAGAGGAGCACAACCCAGAGGTAAAGGGACTGGACTGGAGTTCCTTCAGGAATGCTAATTAGCAGGTAAGGTCTAATTACTCTTTAATTCTGTTATCAACACCCATCACATTTTTCTCCAAGTAGCATTGGGGAAATGGCAAGGCCTAGTTCCAGGTTTTGGCAATAGCAGCTTATGAGTGGACATGGGGACTGCAAGCACATACTTTTAGTGTAATGGTCTAGTGGTTAGAGCAGTGGACTGTGGATCGGAGAAACCTGGCAAGTTCATTGCCTTTGGTTCAAACTGCAGTTGCCAAGGGTAGAGTTCCCTAAAGGAGAGTCATGTGATGTATCCAAGATATAAATCTATAAAGTTTTAAGTGTCAAAAAGGCTTTGAACAAGAAAATATTCAGAGCTGTCAAGTTCCCCAGTTCCAGGAGAGGTTTCTGATAATCTCCTAATGCATTATGGGACCTACAGCACTGATTTCAGTAGGTAGAACCAAGAACTAAAAATACCACACTGCATTGGGATATAAAAAGTCTCCCTCTTAGGACGGGCTAACTGGGAAGCTATGAAATATATTTAGCATTCTTTGATGCCTCTGAAAAGAAATCGACAGAGAAGAGGCAATATTAAGGCAGTTTTCAAAGCAAGTTGCCCAGGTATCTAGTTAGCTTGGTAAATTCCCCTGAAAATTTCCCCCTACTTAGTACACATACAGGTATACTTGTACCAGTGAACTTCTCCATTCCAGCCCACATTTCCAAGGGGAAACTATCAGGGCTGGCCGAAGGGCGGCAGAAACCCTTGCCTTGCCACCCCCACCACTGACACCGCCCCCCTCCAGCTGTTGCCGCTGCCGCCCTCCCCAGCTACCGCTGCCTGCCTCCCCCTCCCAATAGGAATCGGTGGTAGCTGGTGGGGGGGGGGGGCAGTGGCCACCCATGTGTGCTTCCACTGCCCACCCAGGACAGCCAGCTGCCCTAGGCAGCTGTCTAGTTCACCTAGTGGACGAGCCGGCCCTGGAAACTATTTATATGATACCGTCCTCACCAAGGAAAGACAGAAACACACATGTTCACTCTTTCATCCTTTATGCACACTTGTACACTGATTCTTCAGAGAGACAGACAGACATGTGCAAGCACGTGTGCAAATGCATACTCTTGTTGTTCAGACACATGTATGTAGTCTGTCACTCTTCAGAATCACATACAAACACACATGCATCTTCTGGTTCTCTACTGCTGCCTGATGCTCATGTGCTCATTTAATGAATGTCCCCTCCCCCAACCAGCTCTGCCCATCATGTAAAGTTCTTGCAGTTGCTATCTGCTCTTATCCTCAGTTTGCAGTGGTTCCCTCTCCTTCCCCCATCCAGGACAGTTACTGGTTCCACTGGCTCTCTCCAAGGTCAACCCCTATAGGATGTTGTACAGAGCTGAGTCCCCCCCAGTTCCCCTCCTCACTTCCTGTGACTAGAGCAGCATTCCAGTGCTCCGCCCCCACAGCTTCCCATTGGCTGGATCCTACCCACAGTCTCTACTGCTAGTTACATTGGAAATAGGCAGGGCAGGTTCACTCACATAGGGAGGGGGTTTAGAGCACTATAGAGATCCAAATTCTGAAAAATATCCAGACATTTTAGTCAGCCTTCTGGATTCCAGGCTTTAATACAAAATCTGTATAGTCCTAAAAAAAGCAGACTTCACAATTTGCAATCCTGACCACCTGAATGCTGCACGCATCTGACAGAGATTCCCTAAACATTTGAACCCTTGGCATCTGCCAAGTTTGCCTGTGGATTAATCCAGTCCTATTGGCCACAGTGAGACAGTATTCCATAATGTCCCGGACTGACTATGGGTTTACCTCAGAGCACATAGAGCTATACTTCATATCAGATTCAGAATATCTCTGCTCCTCTTTTGACAACTTCAGATTATATGATCATATAAAACCTATCCTGAAAACTTTACATTGCCTGCCTGTTACTGTGCACATTTCTTTCAACTCCCCAAATACGAAAAAAAGGTAATATCCTATTTATCACCTTTCTTTCTTTTGTTTTTTCCTTTTATTTTATTTACCATTAAAGTGGAGTAACATAGCTATTGCATTATTTTTAAAAGTCATAATTCTGGCTATTTAGAGTTCTGGAGCCAGATTACTTGAGGGAATGTTGTCCTTTCTGTCTTCCAGCTAGACCAAGTCAAGGAATCCTTCTCAGTAAGCATTCCCTCCCTAACTATTGCCAAATTGTTGTTGTTGGTGGTGGTATTTAGCTCACGCCTTTCCAGTAATAGTTTAAGTTGAGTTACAGTAAGGTACAGTAGGTATTTTCCTGTCCCCAGAGGGCTTACAATCTGTTTGTACCTGAGGCAGTGGAGTGTTAAGTGACTTTCCCAAGGTCACAAGGAGTGCTAGTGGGATTCAAACCCTGATCTCTTTGGTCAGAGCCACTGCTCTAACCTCTAGGCTACTCCCACAAATTGTGAAGTATAGTATGTGGAGAAAAACCTTTTTGCTTACACTGCCTTCTGTTTGGAATGCTTTCCTCAAGGATTAACTCTGACCTTGTGAACTTCTGAAAGCATTTTCAGTTGCTTTGTCTTAAGTTTAATTTTGGATTATGTCCTTTTTGTAGTCACTTTTGATTTAGTTTTTACTAGTTTTTGATACTATGGGCCCAATATTTATTCAAAAAAGGCATAGCTCCTAAATTTTGTGCCTTATTTTCAGCTAAAAACTTATATTAATTTAGAACTTGAGTTATGCTTCTTGATTTAGGCCCAACATTCATTTCCTTAGATTTAGGAGCCTAGTGCTGAAAATCAGTGCTAAGATCCAGACTTTTTCCCCTGTCCTAAATCCTATCCTGGTTGCCACCTACTTCATATGCTCTGGAATGTAGGAACTCGGCCCTAGTAAATTTTTGAGACCAATTTAGGAACATAACTCTTAAGGTTAGCAGCATAAATCCTTTGAATATTGACCTCAGAAGTTTTGTTTATTTTTAGATTTTGCATTGTGCTAATGCTTGTATTACTCGAGTTTGCTTGTATTACCAGATGTTGTTTGGCACATTCCTGCTGCAGTTATCATCTAGAAGTAAAGAGATCCTGGACTCTCTACAGGGAGAACTATTCAGGCAACTGTAACAGACCCCACACATGAAGGGGCCATAGTGGACTTGGTACTTACCAATGGTGAAAGCGTTTCTGATGTTATACTGGGAGATCATTTTGCATCCAGTGATCACCAGATGGTGTGGTTCAGTATTAGGACTAGGGTTGTTAAAATCCATTCAAAAGCGAGGGTTTTAGACTTTAGGAAAACTAACTTTGCCAAGATGGGCCAATACCTCACGGAGTCGTTAGCAGGATGGGAACAGCTAGGGGATGTAGAAAAACAGTGGGCAAAACTGAAAGGGGATATTTTAAGGGCAACCAACCTTTTTGTTAAAATGGTAAATAAAGGGAAAAGGAAAAGGAGACCACTATGGTTTTCGAAAGAAGTAGTTGAAAAAGTGAAGAAAAAGAGGGAAGCCTTCATGAAATACAAGAGAGCACAGAAAGAGGAAGACAGGCATCTATATTTGGAAAAACTTAGAGAAGCTAGCAAAGTAGTCAGAAAAGCAAAGATTCAAAAAGAGGAGGAAATAGCCAGTGCAGTAAAATGGGGGGATAAGACATTTTTCAGATATGTTAGTGAGAAGAGGAAGGGCAAAAGTGGTATTTTCAGACTCAAGGGTGAAGGGGAGTAATATGTAGAAGCTGATGAGGATAAAGCGGAATTGCTTAATAAATATTACTGTTCTGTGATCACAGATGAAGAACCAGGAGAAGGTCCTCAGAAAACACCAACAAACAGGAACAGAAGCAAGGGGCATCTTGAACAATTTTCAGAAGACTGTGTTTGTGAGAAACTTGCTAAATTTAAAGTGGACAAAGCGATGGGACTGGATGGGATACACTCTAGAATACTGAGGGAATTTAGGGACGTTCTAGCAGCTCCACTGACTGACCTTTTCAATGCCTCATTGGAGTCAGGAGTGGTTCCAAAGGACTGGAGAGAGGCACATGTGGTCCCTTTACAAAAAAGCGAAAGTAAGGATGTGGTTGAATATTACAGGCCGGTTAGTTTAACTTCGGTGGTGAGTAAATTATTGGAAACGCTGCTGAAAGAGAAAATAGTGAGGTTTTTGGAGTCCATCGGATTACAGGATCCGAGGCAGCATGGATTCACCAGAGGCAGGTCTTGTCAGACAAATCAGATTGATTTCTTTGACTGGGTGACCAGGGAGTTGGACTGAGGGAGAGCCCTAGATGTGGTGTATTTAGATTTCAGTAAAGTCTTTGACACCGTTCCTCACAGGAGACTTATAAACAAACTGAGCACCCTAGGGATGGACCCTAAAGTTACGGCTCGGGTTAGAAATTGGTTGAGTGGGAGGCGACAAAGGGTACAGGTAAATGGAGCTCACTCTGAGGAGGAGGAGGTTACCAGTGGTGTGCCCCAGGGATCTGTCCTTGGTCTGATTCTTTTTAACATCTTTGTTAGTGATATAGCAGAAGGGCTGTCAGGTAAGGTTTGCCTCTTTGTAGATGATACCAAAATCTGCAATAGAGTAGATAACCAGGAAGGTGTTGATAACATGAGGAGGGATCTAGCTAAGTTTGAAGAATGGTCTAGAATGTGGCAGCTGAGATTTAATGTTAAAAAATGCAAGGTCATGCATTTGAGCTGCAGCAATCCAAGGGAGCAATATAGTATAGGGGGTGAAGTACTTTTGTCCACTAAAGAAGAGCGGGACCTAGGCTTTATTGTGTCTGGTGATCTTAAAGTAGCTAAACAGGTAGAAAAGGCGTTGGCAAAAGCTAAAAGGATGCTTGGTTGCATAGGGAGAGGAATGGCCAGCAGATGAAAGAAGGTGATAGTGCCTCTATATAAAATCTTTGGTGCAACCTCATTTGGAGTATTGCATGCAATTCTGGAGACCACACCTTCAAAAGGATATAAACAGGCTGGAGTCGGTACAGAGGGTGGCTACTAAAATGTTTAGTGGTCTTCATTATAAAGCATATGAGGACAGACTTAAGGATCTTAATATGTACACCTTAGAGGAAAGGCGGGATAGAGACGATATGATTGAGATGTTTAAATACCTTCGTGGCATAAATGCACATGAGGAGAGCCTCTTTCGATTGAAAGCAAGCTCTGCTATGAGGGGACATGGGATGAGGGTGAAAGTAGATAGATTCAGGAGTGATATGCAGAAATATTTCTTTACAGAAAGAGTGGTGGATCCATGAAATAGTCTCCCAGTGGAGGTGGTAGAGATGAGGACAGTATCTGAATTCAAAGAAGCATGGGACAAACACAGAGTATCTCTAAAGGAAAAAAGGGCACTATTGTAGTGGTTAATATGGAAGGACAGACTAGATAGGCCATGTGGTCTTTTTCCGTCATGTTTCTATATTCCTATGTTTTATGGGGGGGGTTGCATTGGCTTTTATTTTGTCTTATGTTTTCTGGTATCTTATTCTTATTTGTATGTTTTATATATGTTGCTGTTTGTAAATGACTATGAGCACAACTATGAGTAGAAGGTCAATGCAAAAGAGGAAGGCCAGCAATTAGATGGATCGATACAATAACAGCAGCTATGGGTGCCACTCTGTCAACAATGAGACGCCTGAATGAAGATCGAACACAGTTTAGGACAGCTGTCCAGAGAGTAGCCATGAGTCGACACCGACTCGATGGCACTTAACAACAACATGAGTATTTTGGTTAAAAGGCAATATATGAAATTAAATGAGTGCCTTAGGTAGTTTCCTGATTGTGTAGCTTTGAAAACAGCATGCAAGATATCAATTGGTAGCATATACTCTGTGAGAGAGAGTTTCTGAATTCAATGTTCAGAGCATAGGGCAAGTCCTGTGTTAAAGCCCTCCTTCCCCACCAACAAGCAAAGTTGTCTCATTCTTATCTGTTTGGATTTAGGTCTCGCTTTTTCATTAGTAATTCAAGGCAAGTTACATTCAGTTACAGTAGGTATTTCCCTGTCAGCAAAGGGTTTATAATCTAATTTGAACCTGAGGCAGTGGAGGGTGAAGTCACAGACTGCCAGCGGGATATGAACTCTGCTTCTCAATCTCCTGCTCATAGGTGCTCTGTATGCCTTGGGGGTGGCTAAGCCTTCCTACCTCCTGAGTGAAACCACTTTGTTAGTGTCATGCCATCTATCCTTCTGCATCCCATTCAGATTTTTACTCCCGACATACAAGGGCCTTTATTCGGCTGCTCCTCACTATCTTTCCTCTTTTATCTCTCCCTACACCCATCCTTGGGAACTCTGCTCTTCTGGCATAGCCCTTCTCTCTGTGCCCTTCTCTTCCACTGCCAATTCTAGACTTTGATCTTTCCATCTTACTCCTCCTTATGCCTGGATCAAACTACCCGAGTCGATATGTCAGGTTCCATCTCTGGTCCTGTTCAAATTCAGACTAAAAATTCACCTCTTTGAGATTGTTTTCAGCTCCTGATCCCCTCAGCTTTCTGTTTACCTCCTATGAGTTGCCTTACCATATCCTAGCCCCCAGTTATGTTGTCTCTTTAAGCTCTGATGAGCACAGACTGTCTCTTACATGTGTCTGTACAATGCTGGCAGCTGTGAAGTGCTACATAAATGATGAGTAATAGCAGTAAGTTCTCGCTAGTCCACAGCAGTCAGGTGACAGGGTCTGGGAGGGGGCAGTAATCGCTACTGACAAGTGCACTGCCTCGCATATTGTTATGGTGCATGATGTTGCCGAAACTGATCTGCTCCGACTGATAACATTATCGTTGCTCCTCCTTTCAGCCCACTTCTCTCCGAGTGCTGCGTGCTGGTATAATGCATGTTAACTGCACTTCTGGGACAGGCAGGAACTTTAATCAAGGCTGCTGGTGCAACCACAGAGATGATACTTGTGCTACATAAACAACAGGGGAAAGAGTTGGAGTTTAGACACCCAGTTTGCAGCCTGTAGGAGCTGTGTCTACACTCTGACTCTGCAGGTTGAATTCGGAGAGCAGCTGCATCTGCACTGCCTGCTGTGCCTCCTTCTTACTGGGCATCAAGACCATCATGTTACTGCTGCGCCGCCTCTTCATGCCATGCTAGTCCTGGTAGTAAAGCATTATCTGCAAGGAAGGGTTGGGGAGATGTGTGACTGAGGTCAGGTGTTCTGTTAACATGCAGTTTGTATATAAAGATCTATACTGTACTGTAGTAATTTGACTTGTTCAGCTTTTCAAATAGGTGTATGGATGTTCCAGGGCCCACTGTAGTATTTACAGGGATGCTTTTTTTGAATGGGCTCCTTAACGTGAGTTTTGGAAGTTTGTGCTGATATGGTATGGTATGGTAGGTTTGTTCTTTGTTGTAGAGTTTTGTATTAGTTCACAATATGCCTGGTACTGGAGAATAGTGGTTGTTGTTGTTGTTAGTGAGGTGATCAGAATCAGATTTTATTTTTAAATACTGAGTTCTGTGGGTGAATGTCCTGGTTCTGCTCTGCACCTACTGTGGATGCAAAATATATGTTGAAAAAGAAAAAGCAAGAGCCATAACGCAGTTTATAACAAAATAAAAATGAGTTATAATTTAGTTTTATAAACTGTGCTGTTAGTTCTTTCTGTCTTTTAGTTCCTTGGTGTGCAAATGGGATCGTACTTAGCCCTGTGCAAGCGGTGCAGCCGCACAGGGCGGAAAGGCTTGGGAGGCGTATTTCGGCTGTCTGCTGTTGCCCTGCTGCTGCTGGCAGGACAATAGCAGGCAGCCGAAATGCGCTCCCCAAGCCTCTTTAAGCAGGTCTGGTCCCTCCCTCCTCCGACTCGATGTCTGCTTAAAGTGCCGGTGCCTTTCAGATCGGACGCACGCCCCCTTCTCCTCCCCATATCTCCATCCAGCGCTGCCTGCTCTTTCCTGCTGCTGGCGCCTCCGTGAAAAAAACAGAGGGCAGCAGGGAAAGAGCAGGCAGCGCTGGACGGAGGTATAGGGAGGGGGGGGGGGCATGCGCCCGAACTGCAAGTCTCACAGGGTGTGATTGCAGCTTGATATGTCCCTGTGTGCAAACATCTTGCATTTCCTCCATATAATCTAATCGACTTTTTGATTTGGTTCAGTCTGTGATTGGATTTCTGAAAAAGCCCCGCCCCCTCTAAGGTGGGGGGGGGCGCCTTTTTCATACTTTGCCTCAGGCAGCAGATTGCCTTGAGCTGCCCCTGAGACCAGCGGCATACTCAAGAGATAGACTGGATGTGCCATGGCCTCTCCACTTTAGTGGCCCATCCAGTTAGCGACCACAGAATGGTTAAATGAGAAGAGAACTTGAGGCAGTGGCAACATTACACTGCCTTCTGCCCACCCATGTTAATCCCAGGTCTCACCAAAAATTCAATCATGGCTACACCATCGCAGGAGATGGTCACTTCCGGGGTCCTATGTGGCTTGAAGGCATTGGTGGCTTGACACATGTTCTCCTGTTATCAATTTTGTGATGACTACAGTTGTACCAAATCCAACAGGTTTTAGTGTATATTCATAAAGAAATGTAGATATTCACATTCACCGGGGAGAGTCTGACCTTGATGCACTGTACACATTAAGTTTGTTGTCTTTACATTTTCTGCTTTAGAATTGTGAGCATTTGCTGATGGACTTCCCTATACTTGGCTGCTGCACTTTCTAGCCAATGGAAGGTCATTGTTCTGGGGTGCCACAAAGCCCTGCCTCCTTTTGAGAAGTGCTGTGGGAGTGATGCTCTGCTCAGCCTGATGCCATCGGACACACTCTGCGTCATTTCAGAAATACTGGCATTGCCACTGTTGTGAGCAAGCCTAAAGGATGAGCCAAAGAGCGTCCTTAAGAAGCTACTGAGAGAGCTGGGAACTGAGTTTACTATGGGATTTGTGTTGGTCTAAGTGTTACCAAATTTATTGCTGTGGGTAGGGGCATCATGGGTGGGGAGGATGGGACATCCCTAGAAAATGATGAGCTTTAATTATCATATGTGCTGCTTGTGCAGGTTGTAATCGTAGTTCTGGGATATGGTGGAAAGATCATTAAGAGGATCATTAAGAAGGTGGGAAGAAAGTAGTCAAAAGAGAGCTGCAAAGATAGTTTGGTTATTGAGCCCATTAAACAATAGATGACAGACCCTAGATGAAATGCTACTGTTAATGAATACAAGATCTTTCAGAAATAACGCTGAGATACTAAATAAGGTAATTATAGATCACTATGGAGGCATTGTTTTTATTAAGGAAATGTGGTTAACGAAGAAGAAATAAGGTCATTTATAAAACTGTCATTATGTATAATTGTCATGTTTACGGAGAGAATATTATTAAATTAGAGACTCTGCTGAATCTGGGGTTACTTCTTGCTTATTGGGCCCCAGGAAATTAATTCTGACTAGGAAGGAGGACATATTGCAGCTAATTACAGAAATGGTGCTGTTTCCCCAAAAGCAAGAAATTGCTGGTGATTTCGATCCCCAACATTCTAACTAAGTGCTTCTCCCTATTTGCACCCATGACCTGGAATGCCCTCCCCACTGAGCTCCGTTCCACCCCAGACCTATTGTCATTTAGAAAAGCCCTCCAACAACACCTTTTCCTCATCCATTACCCAGAATCCAATCCCAGAAACAACCACCCATCCTCACATCCTACACCCTACTCCACCCCACCCAAAATCCAACACCATAAAGAAAATGACTAGCTCTACCACCATATCCCCTCTCTTATTTATTATTGGTACTGATCACACATCTTATTGATTAAACCTCTTATAAATATGTTGAAACCAAGCTATACTATATGTATAATTTCTCACCATACTCCATGAATAATTACTCTGTAATTAGCTACCCCTGTTACCTCCAGATTATCTCGTCCATGTTCAATGTAAAAACTCAATTGGCATGTGACATTGCAGTATGTTTTTTGTTCAATTGTAAACCACACCGATTTTAATAGCGCGGTATATAAGAGAAGTAAATAAATAAAATAAATAAATAAATAAATACTCATGTCAAAAAGGTAATGCTGGTTCAGAAATCCCAGTGTATTAAAAGTATATTATACCTAAGCTTAACCCAGTTCTTAGGGTACCAAGACACGAGGATGGTCGTACACTTGACCTCATTTTTTATCATTGGTCTCAAGGGAATGAGTTATCTCCAGGAACAAGCAGGAATGAGTCTTCACATATGAGTACGTCGGTACCGACGGAGCCTGCACGGGAACGCTCCCCAGCGTCCAATCAGAAAGCTTTTGGGAGCATCCCACAGCGCCTGCGTGCTGCCTTCCCACCTTTCCCAACTGTCTCTCCTCAGTTCTTCTTTTTCCGTGGAGCCAGCAGGTCGTGTTCCTGTCACCGCAGAAGAATTTCCTTGTTTTTTCTTTATTTCTTTTCTGTCGCGTCTGCCTTCTTCGACGCTGTACCAGTACCGCCGGTCTTTGTTCTTTTCTTCTTGTAAAAAACAAACAAATCTTTTTTCCGTTCTTTTTCTTCAGGTGCACTTCAGTTTTGGGCCTTAGGCCCAAAACGTTTTTCCTTAAATATGGAGAAGCCTGCCTCAGGTTTTAAAAAGTGCACAAAATGTGGCGGTACTATTTCCGTCACCGACACACATGACTGGTGTCTAAAATGTTTAGGTCCTGACCATTCCATAACAGATTGTGTGTCCTGTTCCATGATGTCTAAAAGAGGTCGGCAGAACCGGGCTGCCAAGCTCAGTACCCTGTTTCCCTCTCATGCGGCTTCGGTGGCATCAACGTCTTCCAGGGCTGCTTCTTCCTCACATGGATCTCAGGTAACTAAACATAAATCCAGCCGGTCCTCGAAGGGTAGATCTCCTTCTAAGCATCGAGACGCCTCTGGCCTTGCCCTCGAGGATTCTGCACCGGCAAAATTACCCTGGCGAGAGGCTTCGGCCTCTAAAGCATCATCATTGGGGTTCCAGGATGATCTCGATGGCGTGGCCTCGACAGATCTCCTGGTGCCATGCTCTGGGGTACCGGTCGCTTCCACCAGTACCGACTTCCAGGCATTGGCGTCGATGGATCAGAAGATTCTGTCCATCGAACACAGTCTGGCGGCTTTCCTTGTGACATCGACGCCCGTGGTACCGGAACAGACTACTCTGCCGGTACCGGCTCTAGCATCGCCATTGGCACCGATCCTGGTACCGGTGGCATCGACATTGGCATCGGTGTCCGCTATGCCAGTACTCTGTCCTCTAAAGCCCTCCGGTACCGATACCCTAGTACCGGTGATTCCCGATACCGATCCCGGTCGGTACGGGTAACGGGCTTTGCAAGAGCATCCGGACAGACGATACTTCGATTCCTCTGAGGATTCTGAAGAGTCGGTCGATGCAGTGATGCTTCTTCCACAGGAGGAGTCCTCTCCTAAACGAAGAATGTCTCCTCCAGAGGATTTGTCTTTTCAAGACTTCATCAGAGAGGTGGCGCGGGGTCTCTCTATTACAGTGGCACCTGAATCAGAGCCCAGAGCCAAGGAGTTAGATATTTTACAGTATCCTAAAACTCCTAAAGAGGCAGCTACCTTACCTATTCATGAGATTCTGTATGATCTCATGTTGAGGATGTGGGAAGCACCTCTAACCACCTCTCCTCATTCTCCCAGGTTAGATACCATGTATCATGTCCCTCCTTGTCCTGGTTTCCATAAAACTCAACTTCCTCACCACTCTATTGTGGTTGAGTCTGCAATGAGAAAGATTAGAAGTGCCAAAAGACATGCCTCTAATCCTCCAGGACGTGAATGTAGAACCCTGGATGCTTTTGGAAGAAGTCTTCCAAGCTTCCATGCTTGCTGCGAGAATTAATTCCTATAGTCTTTACATGGGAATGTTCTTAAAAGAAGTCACTGACCATTTGCAGACTTTAAGTCCTTTTATGTCTGAAGATAAAAGGCAGGAATTTCTCACTGGGCTCAAACATGCCCAGGATATCTCCAAATTCTCCAACCGTGCAGCTTTTGACTCCTTTGAATGCGTAAGCAGAGCCTCAGCTATTGCCATAGGTGCACGTAGGATTGCTTGGCTTCAAGCATCTGATTTGGAGATCTGGGTTCAAGATGAATTGGGAAATATCCCTTGTACAGGTGAGAACCTGTTTGGTAAGGATTGGCAAGCAAAAGCCAATCAGATAGATGCTGAAAATTCTGCTTTGGATAGACTGTCCAAATCTACAGCTGCTCCTGCTAAGAAAAGGTTGTTTAAGAAAACACCTTTTTCTAAAAAGGGAAGATTCTATCCTGCTTATAGTCAGCGGGCATCTTCTGCAGCTCAGTTCCCTTCCAAACGTCAGCAATCCTCCAAACAGAGCAAAGCAAAGGCTGTGAGGCCTGCTCCAGCCCAACAACCTCAGCCCCCTCAGGGCCTTTGACTTTCTGCTAGAGAACTTAGCCTTCCTGGCTCTAGAAGGACCAGAGCCCTCCACCATTCCAGGAAGGTTATGTCACTTTGCTCCCAGGTGGGGGCAAATTACAGCAGAGCATTGGACACTCTCCATCATAAGAGAGGGGTACCAGCTTCATTTGTCAAGCTTGTCCCCTCTCACAAGAGTGCAACAGTTCAATTCTCCAACCTCCCTCCTCAGCCTGTTGGAGCAGGAGGTTGCCACTCTTCTTGCCCAGGGGGTCATAGAGGAAGTGCCTTTTCAACAATAGGGCACAGGGTTCTACTCCCCCTATTTTCTTATTCCAAAGAAAACAGGGGGCTTCAGACCCATCTTAGATCTCAGAGAGTTGAACAGATTCCTAGTCAAAGAAAAATTCAAGATGGTTTCTCTAGGAACTCAACTGCCATACCATCAGAGTCAGGATTGGCTTTGTTCTCTAGATCTCAAGGATGCATACACTCATGTTCTCATCCATCCATCTCACAGAAGGTTCCTTCCGTTCCTTTTTCAGGAAAAGCACTATCAATACAAAGTGCTCCCTTTTGGTCTGGCCTCTGCACCAAGGGTGTTCACAAAATGCATGGCAGTGGTTGCTGCTTTTCTGCGCACCCTGGGAATATTCGTCTTCCCTTACCTGGACGACTGGCTCATTTGAGCTCCCACTCAATCAGAGGCCAAGACTTCTCTCACCTGCACAATGCGTATCCTTCAGTATTTAGGGCTGGTAATAAACATCCCAAAATCCAATTTAGTCCCTACTCAGTCCCTGGAGTTCATAGGGGCGTTGCTGGATACCACAAGGGCAAGGGCCTATCTTCTCCAGGCCCGTTGCCTTCGCTTGGTGTAGTTAGCTTCTCAAGCAGAGTTGAAACCCCTGCTAACTGCTCGAGAGATGTTAGTTACTAGGCCACATGGCATCCACCGTGCATGTGGTACCATATGCTCACCTTCACATGAGAGCAGCTCAGTGGACTTTATCCACCCAATAGACCCAGGCAGTAGGCTGCCTGTCAGACAAAATAGCAAACACAAGTCGCCTCATTTTGTCCCTCAAGTTGTGGAAGTCCCCTCAAAACTTGTTGCTGGGGTCCCCCTTTCAACAACCTTTACCCCAAGCAACTCACTCTTACAACAGATGCTTCTCCAATGGGCTGGGGAGCTCATCTTCAGGACCTCTCCACCCAGGGCATCTGGTCCCCACAGGAGACTTGTCTACATGTCAATCTCTTGGAACTCAGAGCAATCTTTCTTGCTCTGCAAGTTTTCAACACCCTGCTCAGCCACAAGACAATCCTTATCCACACGGACAATCAGGTAGCCATGTTCTATGTAAACAAGCAGGGAGGAACTGGCTCTCTATCGCTTTGCAACGAAGCTCTGCGACTGTGGGCCCTCGCCAGAGAGCATCACATTCATCTTCTGGCAATTTATCTTCCAGGTATTCAAAACTCTTGGGCGGACAGACTCAGTCGAGTTCTGTTTCCACACGAGTGGTCCCTACATATGGACCAGGTATCCAAGATTTTTCGAATTTGGGGAACCCCGGACATAGACCTCTTTGCAAGTCCATGGAATGCCAAACTTCCCCGGTTCTGTTCCAGAACTCCGGCTCAGGGGGCTCAGGCAAGGGATGCTTTCCTCATTCACTGGGGTCAAGACTTCCTGTATGCCTTTCCACCCATTCCCCTAATTCCCAAAATCCTGTTCAAGCTTCAGAGAGACAGAGGCCACGTGATTCTCATAGCTCCACATTGGCCACGGCAAGTGTGGTACCCTCTGCTTGTACATCTCTCTCAAGCTCCCTCCCTAGAGTTAGGGTCTGCTCCAGACCTCCTCTCTCAAGAGGACGGAAGGTTATGGCATCCCATTCCCCAGTCTCTGCATCTCAGGGCTTGGTTGCTGAAGGCCTAGATCTCCAGGATCTTCACCTTTCTCAGCATGTGAAAGATGTTCTTTATGCTTCCAGAAAACCTTCCACTAGACGTTCGTAAGCTTTCAAGTGGAGGAGGTTTACCATCTGGTGTTCTGAGAAGGGTCTTAACCCCCGTGCCATACCTCTGGAATCGTTGCTGGAGTATCTCCTTCATCTGTCTAATGCAGGCCTTAAGACAAATTCAGTAAGAGTCCATTTGAGTGCTATTGCAGCTTCCCTTAGGCCTCTAAATAGACAACCTATTTCCTCTCATCCTCTTGTAGCACGGTTCATGAGAGGCCTCCTTTTAACAAAGCCTCCCATTAGACCACCCCCGGTGGCATGGGACTTAAATTTGGTTCTTGGTCAGCTTCTGATGCCACCTTTCGAACCTTTAGCTACCACCTCCTTGAAATACCTTTCTTGGAAAGTTATCTTTCTCATTGCAATCACATCTGCATGCCGCATCAGTGAATTGCAAGGACTAGTAGCTAATCCACCTTATACAAGGTTCCATCATGACAAGGTGGTCCTTAGGACTAATCCACACTTTATGCCTAAAGTGGTCTCGCCTTTTCACCTCAACCAGGAGGTCTACCTACCTTGTCATTTTTCCAGGACCTCATGCATCATGTGCAGAGAGGAATCTTCATACCCTGGACTGTAAAAGAGCTTTGGCCTTTTACTTACAAAGGACACAGCAACATAGAAAGTCTTCCCAACTCTTTGTTGCCTTTGATCCTTCTCATTTGGGACAACCAGTCTCCAAGAGAACACTTTCTAACTGGATTGCCCAGTGTATTTCTTTCGCTTATCAGAGCAAGAACCTTTCTCTGAAGGGCCATGTCACAGCTCACAATGTGAGAGCCATGGCAGCCTCAATGGCTCATCTGAACTCTGTATCTATCGATGACATCTGTCGAGCAGCCACTTGGGCCTCGGTTCATACCTTCACAGCCCATTACTGCTTGGACAAGGCCTCCCACCGGGATGCCTTGTTTGGTCAGGCTGTTCTTAAACACCTGTTCCATACTTAATCAACTCCTACCCACCATCCCTCATGGGATGCCAGAGATCCAGGTGGGGATGTGCAGCCCTGTTCCAGGGACACACAACTTATGGGCTCTCTCCCTGGCATCTAAAGCTAGGGAGTCCCCATATGTGAAGACTCATTCCTGCTTGTTCCTGGAGATAGCACAGTTACTTACCTGTAACAGGTGATCTCTGGGAACAGCAGGAATACGTCTTCACAACCCACCCTCCTCCCCTAGGAGTTGTCTCTCTCTTTCCTTTCCCTCTCTCTCTCTCTTTGTTTCAGCTCTAAAACTTAACTGAGGAGAGACAGTTGGGAAAGGCGGGAAGGCAGCACGCAGGCGCTGTGGGATGTTCCAAAAAGCTTTCTGATTGGACGCTGGGGAGCGTTCCCGCGCAGGCTCCGTCGGTACCGACGTACCCATATGTGAAGACTTATTCCTGCTGTTCCCAGAGATCACCTGTTACAGGTAAGTAACTGTGCTTTATCTATCAGAGAAATATCTCCTCTTTTCTGGTATGATATTGCATAATTACTTCTGTGTTGCATGGGGTTTTATTAATTGACCCTCATCGTCTTTATTGAGGGAAAGAAATTTGCTATGTAAGAGATGTTAAACCAATTGAATAATAGGAAGCCCTTGATTCTTCAGAGAAAAATGTGGAGCTTTGTGAAATTACTGATCTTGTGGAGAAATGGCATTTTCTCCCCATAAGGATTCTACTGAATTTGCCCCATTACAATTGCATATGTTGGGGGAAAACCTCTGCTCCATGTTTAACAGTATCTCCAGGAACAAGCAGGAATGAGTCTTCACATATGGGTATCGTCGGTACCGATGGAGCCTGCGTGGGAACGCTCCCCAGCGTCCATTAAGAAAGCTTTTGGGAGCATCCCACAGCGCCTGCGCGCTGCCTTCCCGCCTTTCCCAACCGCCTCTCTCCAGTTCTTCTTTTCCGCGGAGCCAGCAGGTCGTGTTCCTGTCACCGCAGAAGAATTCTTAATTTTTTTCTTTATTTTTCTGTGTCGCGTCTGCCTTCTTCGACGTCAGACCGGTACCGCAGGTCTTTTCTTTCTAAAACAAAAAAAATTTTCTTTCTTCAACTGTGCATTTTCAGTTTGGGCCTTAGGCCTGAACATATTTTCTCCTCATGGAGAAGCCCGCTTCCGGGTTCAAAAGTGCACGAAGTGTGGCGGTACTATTTCTGTCACAGACACCCATGACTGGTGTCTAAAATGTTTGGGTCCTGACCATCACGGATTGTGTGTCCTGTACCATGATGTCTAAAAGAGGTCGGCAGAACCGAGCAGCCAAGCTCAGTACCCTGTTTCCCTCTGATGCAGCCTCGGTGGCATCGACGTCTTCCAGGGCTGCTTCTTCCTCCCATGCATCTCAGGTAACCAAATATAAATCTAGCCGGTCCTCGAAGGGCAAATCTCCCTCTAAGCATTGAGATGCCTCCGGGCTTGTCCTCGAGGATTCCACACCGGCAAAATTACCCCGGCGGGAAGTTCCGGCTTCCAAAGCATTGTCTATGGGGTCACAGGCAATGTTCCCTCTAATTTTCTGTAGGCTGTGTGCGCATAAAATATCAGCTGTGCAGCTTTCGAAGGAAGGTTAAATTTTTGTGCGCCACATAACGACACTCGGAGTTATATACTTTAAAATTTGACTACACGTCAAAATACAGTATGTACACCACATTAATTTTAATCAAATTAAATGAAAATAGACGATTACTAAATGAAGCGGAAAATTTCTAGTAATTACAATCACAACTTTTAAATTTTAAGACGTCTGTGTTTTCTATCAGAATCAGAACCGTAATTTTTGTGCGCTCTCTTGTAAAGTATGTGCGCTCGCTTGACGAGGTGTGTGCGCGCGCACATGCGCACAGCTTAGAGGGAACAGTGGTCACAGGTTGACATCGATGGCTCGGCCTCGACCGATCACCTGTTGCCGTGTTCTGGGGTACCGGTGGCCTCCACTGGTACCGACATCCAGACTCTGGTGGCGTCGATGGATCAGAAGATTCTGTCCATGCAGCGCACCCTAACGGCGTTTATGCAGGCTTCGACGCCTCCGGTACCGCAACAGTCTCCGTTGCCGGTACCGACTCTGGCACCGGCATCGTTCTCGGTGCCGGTACCGATTGCATCGACATCGGCTTTGGTGTCGACTGCAACAGTACCCTGTCCTATGATGCCCATCGGTACCGAACCGGTACCGCTTACTCCCGATGTCGATCCCACTCGGTACGCGTATCGGGCTTTACAGGAGCATCCAGACAGGCGATACTTCGATTCCTCCGAAGACTCTGATGAGTCGGAGGTTTCTGTCGATGCACCGGTACTTCTTCCTCAGGAGTCTGATTCTCCAAAACAAAGAATGTCTCCTCCAGAAGACTTGTCTTTTCAGGACTTCATTAGGGCAGTAGCTAGGGGCCTCTCCATTACAGTGGCCCCTGAGTCAGAGCCTAGAGCCAAGCAACTAGATATTTTGCAATATCCTAAGGCTCCTAAAGAAGCAGCTACTTTACCTGTTCATGAGATTCTCTATGATCTCATGTTGAGCATGTGGGAGACTCCTCTTACCACTTCTCCTCATTCTCATAGATTAGACACCATGTACCGTGTCCCTCTTTGTCCTGGCTTTCATAAGTCTCAGCTTCCTCACCACTCTATTGTGGTAGAGTCTGCCATGAGGAAAATAAAGAGTGCAAAGAGACACTCATCTAATCCTCCAGGATGTGAATGCAGGACCCTTGATGCTTTTGGCTGAAGGGTTTTCCAAGCTAATATGCTTGCTGCCAGAATCAACTCCTATAGTCTCTATATGGGGATGTTTCTAAAAGAAGTCACAGATCATCTGCAGACTTTAGCCCCTTTTATTTCAGAAGATAAAAGGCAGGAATTTCTCACTTGGCTTAAACATGCCCAAGATGTTTCCAAATTTTCCAACCGTGCAGCCTTTGACTCTTTTGAGTGTGTAAGCAGAGCCTCAGCTATTGCCATAGGTGCATGCAGAATTGCTTGGTTACAAGCCTCTGATTTGGAACTTTGGGTCCAAGATGAACTGGGAAATCTTCCTTGTACAGGTGAAAACCTTTTTGGCAGGGATTGGAAAGCAAAGGCCACTCAGATGGATGCTGAGAACTCTGCTTTGGATCGACTTTCAAAGTCTACCTCTGCTCCTGCTAAGAAAAGGTTGTTCAAAAAGACAACTTTTTCTAAAAAGGGAAGATACTATCCTGCTTATGGTCAGCGGGCATCTTCTGCAGGTCGTTTTGCTGCAAAGCGTCAGCAACCACCTAAACAGGCCAAGTCAAAGGCTGCCAGGCCTCCCATGGCTCAGCAGCCTCAGCCTCCTCAGGGCCTTTGACTTGCAACTAGAGAACTTAGCCTTTCTGGCTCTGGAAGAACCAGAGCCCCTCACCATTCCAGGAAGGTTGGCTTACTTTGCTCCCAGATGGGAGCAAATTACAGCAGAGCAATGGACCCTCTCCATTGTAAGGGAAGGGTACAAGCTTCATTTCTTAAACCTTCCTCCCCACACCATGGTGAGACAGTTCAATTCTCCAACATCTCTCCTCAACCTTCTGGGTCAGGAGATTGCTACCCTTCTTGCCCAAGGGGCAATAGAAGAAGTACCCCTTCTTCAACAGGGCTCAGGGTTCTACTCCCCTTATTTTCTTATTCCAAAGAAAACAGGGGGCTACAGACCCATATTAGATCTCAGAGAATTGAACAAGTTTCTATTCAAAGAGAAATTCAAGATGATTTCTCTCGGTACTCTGCTGCCGTACCTTCAGAGTCAGGACTGGCTTTGTTCTCTAGATCTCAAGGATGCGTACACCCATGTCCTCATCCATCCAACACACAGAAGGTTCCTTCGGTTCCTTTTTCAAGGAAAGCACTATTTTTATTTATTTATTTATGTAACTGCATTTATATCCCGCTTTTCACCGGGTCAAAGCAGTGTAACATATAACATAGGGGGGGGGGGGGCAATTTTTTCAGGGAGGGGCCATCACCAAGGGACAACAATTAATGATTGAAGTAGACATGGACATGTATACGGTCATGTAGATAGGGTGGTATTTCTGTTCAGAGATGTTCACGGAATAGGATTGTCTTGAGCTGTTTCTTGAATGATGTGATGTCAGCGTTGTTCCTGATGTGGTTTGGTAGAGAGTTCCAGAGGGATGGAGCATAAAGTTCAAAGGCTCTGTTGCAGGTCCGTTGTGTGGATTTGGTTCTTTTGTGGGGGACGACGATAGAGTTATTGGAGGAGTGTCTGGTTGATCTGTTGTGGGATGGGCGAGGCAGTAGGGAGTGGAGTGAGGTGTTCCGTGTTTGGTGGATAGTTTTGTGGATGAGTAGGATAGCTTTGTACTTGATTCTTGCTTGTATTGGAAGGAAGTGGAGGTCTCTTAGGATTGGGGTGATGTGGTCCCATTTTTTTGCATTCTGAATAATCCTTGCTGTAGTATTTAAGGCAGTTCGGAGGGGGTTGGTGTGTGAGGCAGGAAGTCCATGATAGATTATGTTGCAGAAATCCAGATGAGGGAGTGTCACAGCTTGCATTACTGTCCTGAAGTCATGAGGTTCTAGGAGGGGTCGGAGGCGTTGAACAGTTTTGGCTTTGTGGAATATCGTCCCAGCGGTTTTGTTGATTTGTTGTTTAAAGGTGAGAGCTTGGTCAATGATGACGCCTAGATATCTTATGTGGGGCTGGATTTGCCGTGTTCTGGGGTACCGGTGGCCTCCACTGGTACCGACATCCAGACTCTGGTGGCGTCGATGGATCAGAAGATTCTGTCCATGCAGCGCACCCTAACGGCGTTTATGCAGGCTTCGACGCCTCCGGTACCGCAACAGTCTCCGTTGCCGGTACCGACTCTGGCACCGGCATCGTTCTCGGTGCCGGTACCGATTGCATCAACATCGGCTTTGGTGTCGACTGCAACAGTACCCTGTCCTATGATGCACTACCAATACAGGGTGCTTCCTTTCGGTCTGGCCTCTGCACCAAGGGTGTTCACGAAATGCATGGCAGTAGTAGCTGCATTTCTACGCACTCTAGGAATATTCGTTTTCCCATATCTGGATGACTAGCTAATTCGAGCTTCATCCCAGTCAGAGGCCCAGATTTCTCTAACCTGCACAATGCATGTCCTTCAGTATTTGGGACTGGTAATAAACATCCCAAAATCCCATCTCACCCCTACTCAGTCTCTGGAGTTTATAGGGGCCTTGCTGGATACCACAACTGCAAGGGCCTATCTTCCTCAGGCCCGTTGCCTAAGCTTGGTGCAGTAAGCCTCCCAGATACAGTTAAAGTCCCACTTAACTGCTCAAGAAATGTTACAACTATTAGGCCACATGGCATCCACCGTGCATGTGGTTCCATATGCTCGCCTTCACATGAGGGCAGCTCAATGGACTTTGTCCACCCAATGGACTCAGGCATCAGGTTGCCTGTCAGACAAAATAGCAAACTCCAGTCGCCTATTTTGGTCTCTCCAGTGGTGGAAGTCCCCTCCAAATCTGTTGCTGGGGTCCCCTTTTCAGCAGTCGCTACCCCAAGCAACTCTGACAACAGATGCTTCTCCAATGGGTTGGGGAGCTCATCTGCAGGATCTCTCCACCCAGGGCATCTGGTCTCCACAGGAGACTTCTCTGCATATCAATCTCTTGGAACAGAGCAATATTCTTGGCTCTCAGAGTGTTCCATTCCCTGCTCAGCTACAGGACAGTCCTCATCCATACGGACAACCAAGTAGCCATGTTCTATATAAACAAGCAGGGCGGGACTGGCTCTCTGTCGCTTTGCAACGAAGCTTTGCGACTGTGGGCCTTTGCCAGAGAGCATCACATCCATCTTCTGGCAGTATATCTTCCAGGCGTTCAAAACTCTTGGGCGGACAGACTCAGTCGAGTTCTGCTTCCACACGAGTGGTCCCTCCACATGGACCAGGTAGCCAGGATTTTTCGAATTTGGGGAACCCCGGACATAAACCTCTCTGCAAGTCCGTGGAATGCCAAACTTCCCCGGTTCTGTTCCAGAATTCCATGTCAGGGAGTTCAGGCCAAGGATGCCTTCCTCCTTCACTGGGTTCAAGACTTCCTTTATGCCTTTCCACCAATTCCCCTAATTCCCAAGACACTATTCAAGCTTCAGAGAGATCAAGGGACCATGATCCTCATAGCACCACATTGGCCACGCCAAGTGTGGTACCCTCTACTTCTGCATCTCTCTCAAGCTCCTTCCCTGGACTTGGGCTCTGCACCAGACCTTCTGTCCAAGGAAGAGGGAACTTTGTGGCTCCCAAACCCCCAGTCGCTCCATCTCAGGGCTTGGTTGCTGAGGGCCTAGACCTTCAAGATTTTCATCTCTCTCAGCAAGTCAGAGATGTTATTCATGCCTCTAGAAAGCCTTCTACTAGACGTTCCTATGCTTTCAAATGGAAAAGATTTACCATTTGGTGTTCAGGGAAGGTCTAAACCCTCTTGCAATACCTCTGAATTCTCTACTAGAGTATCTCCTGCATCTATCCCATGCAGGTCTGAAAACGAATTCAGTAAGAGTCCATTTGAGTGCTATTGCAGCGTCCCTCAAGCCTCTCAATGGACAACCTATTTCCTCTCATCCTCTTATAGCAAGATTCATGAAAGGCCTTCTTTTAACTAAACCTCCCATTTGACCACCTCCAGTGGCATGGGACTTAAACCTGGTTCTTGGCCAGCTTATGAAGCCACCCTTTGAACCTTTAGCCACCACCACCTTGAAATTCCTTTCTTGGAAAGTTATTTTTCTCATTGCAGTCACCTCAGCACGCCGCCTCAGTGAGTTGCAATCCTCCTTATACAAGGTTCCATCATGATAAGGTAGTCCTCAGGACCAATCCACACTTTATGCCTAAAGTGGTCTCACCTTTTCATCAGAACCAAGAGGTATATTTACCTGTCTTTTTTTTCCAGGACCTCATGCATCAAATGCAGAGAGGAATCTTCATACCTTGGATTGTAAGAAAGCTCTCACTTTTTACTTACAAAGAACACAGCAACATAGAAAGTCTTCTCAACTCTTTGTTGCTTTTGATCCTTCTCATTTAGGACTTCCATTCTCTAAGAGAACACTGTCCAACTGGATTGCTCAGTGCATTTCTTTCGCCTACCAGAGTAGGAACATTTCTCTGGAGGGCCATGTCACAGCTCACAATGTGAGAGCCATGGCAGCCTCAATGGCTCATCTAAACTCTGTGTCCATCGACCAAATCTGTCGAGCGGCCACCTGGGCCTCGGTTCATACCTTCACAGCCCATTACTGTTTGGACAAGGACTCCCGCCGGGATGCCTCGTTTGGTCAGGCTGTTCTCAAACACTTGATCTCTAGGAACAAGCAGGAATGAGTCTTCACATATGGGGTACGTCGGTACCGACGGAGCCCGCACGGGAACGCTGCCCAGCTTCCAATCAGAAAGCTTTTGGCAGCATCCCTCGCGCCTGCGCAGTGACTTCCCGCCTTCTCCACAGCCTCTCTTCAGTTTTCGTTTTTCCGCGGAGCCGGCAGGACGTCCTCCTGTCACCGCAGAAACCTTTCCTTTTAATTACTTCAATTACTTAAGTTTTTTGTTTTCTTGTGGTCGCGACTGTATTTCCCACTCCCACCGGTACCGCCGGTGTATTTTTGACTAAATTCTGAGAAACTTTTTCTTCAGTTTTTTGCCTTAAACATTTTGGGCCTACTAGGCCTTTTCATTATGGAGCCTTCTTTTCCTAAGAAGTGCATTCGATGTAGAAACACCTGTTTCTTTTTAGACACCAATAGTTGGTGTCTCAACTGTGTGGGTCCTGACCCTTTTTCCCCTGACTTGTCAGGGGATAATTTTGTGAGGAGACCTTCAGTTTTTAGAGTTTCCCTCGATACATTTTTTTCCTCGGCAGTGAGGGTACCAGGTTTCTCTACTTCACAGGATCAGGTAACCCACAAAACAGTCTGTTAAGACTAGTCAATGCTTGAGTGGTATGTCCCATGCCCAGCATGGTGACGGCTCCGGTCTTACCCTCAAAAGTCCATTGGCATTACCCCTGCGGGAGTCTTCGGGCTCCAAAGCATTAAAGGGGTTTCAGGTTGTTCCTGGGGCTCACCCCTCACAGAACATACCTGAGCCATGCGCGGGGGTGGTATCCGCTTCGAGCGGTACCGAGCCTCCGGCATCGGCACCGGTGTCGAGTGTTCCACTCTTCACCAGGGATCGTCATCGGGCATCCTCGGTACCTTCGGGACCGATCGATACGCACCGCATTGACGTCTCTCAATCTCAGCCATGCTCCGGGACGGTATCGGCATCGATCGGTTCCGATACCCTGGCATCGGCATCGAGGTGGACCGCCTTACCCTTGGCAAGGGGGGGTTATCGGGTATCCTCGGTACCGTCGGTACCGATCGATGTAACCCAGGCTGCTTTAGTGGTATCGGCATCGCCGATACCGCCACCGGCGTCGGAACCCTCGCGACATACATCGATAGTCTCGCTTTCTTCGATGCCGAGTCTTGAATCGATATCTAGTCTCGAGGACTGGGTACCGACGCGTCCCGGAACCGACTCCTGTCGTTTCCAGATGGGCAGTTCCGAAGATCCTAGCCATAACTCCCTCATGATCTCGGTACCACTGCAGCAGTCCCCGATGGCAACGTCACCTACTGATCCTGTATCAGTATCGATGTCAATGCCTGTTCTTGCACCGATGCCTAGTTTGGAACCAATACCTGGCATTAATGCAGTACCCTCTACGTCCTCTGGTGCTCAAGCTCTTTCTTTAGCCTTACCAGGAATGGTTCCCATAGGAGATCAGTCTTTTCAGGCTTTTCTCCTGGATATGGCAACCTTTCTCAATATCTCTATTCCTGGTTGTGATCCTACTCATGGCTCAGCGGCACAAATGGAAAATATCAAGTTTCCTTTACATCCTGCTCTGCAGGATCTCCTTCTGAGGGTCTGGAAATCGCCCTTACGACTTCCTCTACTTTCTACAGACATTGAGGTTCGGTACCGGGTGCCACCCTCTCCAGGGTTTCAAAAGTCTCAACTTTCTCATCGTTCCCTTGTAGTGGAATCGGCACTGAAGAAAGTTAAGAGCAAGAAGAAGCATTCTTCTTATCCGCCGGGTCGTTCTTCAAGGACACTCGATGCTTTTGGTCGTCAAGCCTTCCAAAACTCTATGTTGGCCTCCAGAATTCTTTCATATATTTTTCACATGAGTCTAACACTCCAGGAAGTCACAGAGAAATTATCTCTTTTGACCCCTTTTTTAACAGAGCCCAAGGCTACTGATTATTCCTTGCTCATCAATCACAGCCGGAATATATCCTGGTTCCTTTCTCGTGCTGCTATAGACTCTTTTGAGTCCGTTAGCAGATCCTCTGCTATTGCCATTGCAGCACGTCGCAGAGCCTGGCTTGAAGCTTCAGACTTGAGCAGATGGGCACAAACTATACTGGCTCATTCTCCTTGTACAGGAGAAGGTCTCTTCAATAAGGAGGCTTTACGTCAGGTTGCTCAATGCTCCACTGACTCTCCTTCCACTAAAGACCATTCTAAGCCACCTCCTTCTTCAAGGGGTAGGAAATGTCCTATCAAACCTTCTTTCCCTAAGAAAAGAAAGTTTCATTCATCTCCTGCCCATCATTGGGCTGTACCTAAACAAGGGACGCCTCAGCCTAGCCTGCAGTCCTCCAGCTCTGGCCAGTCTCAGCATTCCCAGCAACCATAGGGGCCGGGAATTGTAATCTACAGTTCACTTCTACCCATTAGAAGTTTATTCACTGTGCTCTTCTTTTTCAGTATACTAACCTGTCGGAAAATTTTTGTTCAGGGACTACCGACTTCTCCTCTTCTTGCTATCTAGAGGAGCAGTTGCAACTATCCCCTGATAGTTCTGTCCCAACTGAACCTTTTTTCCTTCAGTTTGACTTACCCTATGGGTACGTCACCCTCCAATTACTTACTCTACCCTCTCAACTGGGTTTTTTCCCTGACTGAGGGGTACCATACTGAAAAGCTTCTCTAGCAAGCTCGTTCCTCGGACAAGGAGAACGAATATCTCCTCTTTTTTCTTGTCTGTTTTTCTTTATTGGGCACAAGACAATCTCTCTGCTGTTTCCGAAAGCAGCTGTGCCTGCAGGAGTTACAGTAATTGTATTACTGGTACTTTTTCCAAGTTCCAGTCCCTTGTTCAAAATTTTGTCTAGCCTCAGTAGTGATTCCAAGCTATTCGTCATCTATCTTGGATCCTCCTACTCGTTTAGGCTTTCTCGCATTATTCTAGCCATCTCCTCTCCTAGGATATGGCAACACACCTGACTTCAGTCAGTTTGTCTCATATCTCTCCTGCACAATGCTCTCTGCACTCTTCAGAGAAGCTTTCTACTATGAGGGCCTTGCTATAGAGCATTGACCTTGTCTCTGAAGCTTCTCTATTAGTAGGGAAAAGCTTATAAACCCTTCCCATGCCTGTGAGGGTTCTCCACACCCTCTAGCCTGGGGTGTTAACACGAGATATCAGTTTTTCTGCGTGAAAATCCAAGGCTGATGTTTACGCATGCTACCTCTGGGTCCCTCCAGTATGTCCCTCTGGTATCATCTTCTGCGTTTCTGCACATCTGCCATGTCAGTGTTCTGTGGAACTCCCGCCTTGTTCCTTACAGATTCATATGATCATCTGTTTTCACGCGAACATCACAGTTATCTTGTTGGATTGCCTTCCTGCATCACTCAATCCACGGAAATAGATTCTCTATACATATCCAAAGTGGGTTCACCCTCTTGTAGAGCGAAGAATCTTTTACTTTTATATTCCCCATGTTCAATTATGGGGCTGGGTGGTAGACAGGTATCTTAAACCTGTTTTTTGGTATGTAGCATCTCCATATATGTCTACATACCTATCTTACTCTGGTGGTGCAAAACCATGCCCTACAAATGTATATATATTTAGGTATATCATATCTATCTATCTATCTATATATATTTGCTATTTTTCACCACCCATATCCTAATATACACATCTGGACATATGTATATATGTGTGTATATATATATATATATATTCCAGCCACATATATATATATTCCAGCCACATATATATATATTCCTCTCTATATATGTGTTTGATGGGGGGCTTCTTAAGGGTTGGTCTGTCTTACACACTATCACCCTTACTGTCTATACACATGTTTTACCTCCTAGAGGTTTTAGACAGTCTGTCGCCCTACGGCCCATACCATATTACGATGCAGAAACTGTTAGGCACCAATAGCCACTTTGGTGCTAACATCTTCCATTTATTCTTTAAGCCCTTGAAGCATCAAGCTTCAATATTTTTTCCTATCTCTCGCCAGCTAGGAAAAACAGTGTACATCTTTCTCTTGAGTACACAACTGTTTTCCTTGGGAATAGGGGTTTTTCCAGTCCCCCTCTTCCCGCCAGGACTGGGCTAGTTCTCCAACTCCGTCAGTCTTCTTCCTTTAGTCCTCAATGTTAATGACCTTATGCCTAAAGGCCTTTTCAGCTTTTCCCATAAAGCTTTCCATTGAAGACCTGACGTCTAATCCTACCCAGGTGACACCTGGATCATCTACTACCTCCAGGTCTGGACCTTCATCCTCACTACTGAGAGGTCACCTTGAAGATTCCGCCACTGCTTCTCCAGTAGACTCCATCATGCTTTCTACTTCCTACAATACAGTAGGTAAGCTGCATGTTTTAAGTGTACATTAAATGTGTTTTAATGCTACTCATCATATCTACCAAGGACTCCTGTAGTCTGTAGAACACCTAGTCCTTGGCTATGCTGTTTCTTTCCTCACAGCTCCTTTATTGTCAACTCCTACCCTCCATCCCATATTGGATGCCGGGGATTCCTGGAGACAAAATGCACCCCTAATCCGGGCACTTGCATTTTTATGGGATCTCCCCCTGGCATCTCCAGCTAGGGAGTCCCCATATGTGAAGACTCATTCCTAGAGATAGCACAGTTCCTTGTTCCTAGAGATAGCACAGTTACTTACCTGTAACAGGTGATCTCTGGGAACAGCAGGAATTAGTTTTCACAACCCTCCCACCTCCCCTAGGAGTTGCATCTTTTTTATCTTCTCCTTTTCTCTCCTCGCCTTTGTCTCAGCTCTGAAACTCAACTGAAGAGAGGCTGTGGAGAAGGCGGGAAGTCACTGCACAGGCGCGAGGGATGCTGCCAAAAGCTTTCTGATTGGAAGCTGGGCAGCGTTCCCGTGCGGGCTCTGTCGGTACCGACGTACCCTATATGTGAAGACTAATTCCTGCTGTTCCCAGAGATCACCTGTTACAGGTAAGTAACTGTGCTTTCCATTCCTAATCAACTCCTACCCACCTACCCTGGTCGGATGCCAGAGATCCATGGGGGGAGGTAGAGTCCTTTTCAAGGACACACAACCTGGGGTTTCTCCCTGGCATCTGCAGCTAGGGAGTCCCCATATGTGAAGACTCATTCCTGCTTGTTCCTGGAGATAGCACAGTTACTTACCTGTAACAGGTGATCTCTGGGAACAGCAGGAATAAGTCTTCACAACCCACCCACCTCCCCTAGGAGTTGTATCTCTCTATCTATCTTTCCTTTCCTCTCTCTCTCTCTTTGTCTCAGCTTTAAAACTCGAACTGGAGAGAGGCGGTTGGGAAAGGCGGGAAGGCAGCGCGCAGGCGCTGTGGGATGCTCCCAAAAGCTTTCTTACTGGACGCTGGGGAGCGTTCCCGCGCAGGCTCCGTCGGTACTGACGATACCCATGTGTGAAGACTTATTCCTGCTGTTCCCAGAGATCACCTGTTACAGGTAAGTAACTCTGCTTTATGCATCCTGAAGCAGAAAGATAGACAGTTCAAAAGCAAATGGCATAAAAGGAGAGAGGCAATAGATATGTTTGGAAAACGTGTTCAACATTGTATCACAGAAAGCTGAAACAATATATTTGTCTAAAGTTATTCATTCTTCTTGTAATAGACCAAAACATTTGTTTCAGACTTTACAGCAATTAACTGTTGGATTGGGATCAGATGTTAAGATTTCAGTAGCTGTGTCGATGTTGGCTGGCCACTGTGATAAAATTTAAATCTATCTCTATGGAGGTGGAGCAGAATGCCAAGAATAGAGGTTTGTAGATGACTTTTCTTGCCCAAGGAAATGGAATGGCAGTGTTGCTTTGGATAGTCGTCCAAGTTTATGAAGGACTAGGAAGTGGGTGTAATGGCACATTGCGATTCGAAACGGCAGTAGATGAACCGTTAAACTAGGCCTTGACAGATTTTCGTTCCATTTAGAAGTCATGCCAAAAACTTAGCAGCCTCTGGCTGAGACCTCTTTCAACTTCACCCTGCTGCCACCACCAACGTTGAAGCGTGGAGTAGGAAGGGAGAGAGGAAAAGAGATCCCCTCTGTCTAACTCATTTCCTTTAGGACTTGATTTACTAAGACTGTATTCCCACTCTAAGGGAAAAGAGAGCTTGGTAAATCTGGCCCTTAATGTACAAACAGACCTCTTCCCTCAACTTTGTGTGTGTGTATGTATGCACCTCTCTCTGTCTTCTTTTTTATTCTCATCTCTTCCCCAATAGTCTCTCTTTCCCCACCCCAAGTAAGCTCTGATCTATGCAGCCATCCTTAACCTACCCCAGCCAACTGGCCATCACTCAGCCACTATTAAAAGTTAAAAGCCCTTTACTGACTCATAAAGCATTACATTCAGGATCTCTTAGACATGTGGCTGATTTTCAGATAACATATGTTCCAACTTGTTCCCTAAGATCACAGCATAGGGCAGTCCCTTTTGGTTTCACAGATACATTTTGAAATTACAAGGTTTAGGGCTTCTTTTTTGGCTCCAGTTCTTTGGAATGCCTTACCGTAATATCTTAGAGAGGAATCTTCTCCAAAGAAATTTAAATCTGGATTGAAGATGTACTTTTATTTATAAGCTTTTGAGGGATCAGTTCAGAGTTAGTCTTGGGAGAGGGTAGCAGATGATAGGGGACAGCCTTCACTGCTTTCTGTCTGTGTGTGTGTTGTGTTTGGTTTATTTTTAATATTATATTTGGATTTGTTGGATGACTTTTTCTTATTTTAAACTATTTTGTGGTGTTACTATAAACTGGTTGTTGTAAAACTGCTTTGTGTTACATTACAAAAGGTAATATAAAAAATCTAAACAAGTTGAAAAGTGTACACTAGCAATGTGACATAAGAGTGCATTTCCCCCATTCGTAGAATTGGGCTTGTGTGTGTATCATGGGGGAATGTCGGGGGATGCGTCTCTGTGTGTTTCTCATAGGGAGGGATGCATGGATGTGTCATTGGCATTTTTCTATCCTTACCCTTTAATACCCTCCCTCCTGCATTTTCTTTTCTCCCCTTCACTCAGCTGTGCACTCTCCCCTTTCCCTCCCAACCAATTTTGCATGCTCTCTCCTCCTTCCCTGCCTATCACTTCCTCACTTGTGCTTTCTCTCCGTTCTCAGACCCTTCCCAATGCTCTGCCCCTCTTCCCTCCTTCCCTTCTCTCTAGCCCCACTCACACATTATTTTCCTGCCTTCCTCCTTCCCACTCCTCCTCTTTATGCTGTGCCCTTTACCTGCTTTCAGACAGCTAGGCTGCAGCCCCACTCTTGAGCCAGCAGGATCCATGGATTTTCACCGGACTTTGCCCGCAGTGTTGCTCTTCAGGATGGTGGGATCGGGAGTCCTGAAGACTCTTCTTCCTGCTGCTTTATAAGGGGGAGTGACGCTATACACACCTGTTTACACATGTGCAAACAAACAAAGAGCCATACGGTGCAAAAGGAAAGCAGAGTTTCTGTTTCGGCATTGCAGGATAAAAAGAACAGTGGTATGAAAAATCTCCAGGAATAAGCAGGAATGTAGTCTTCACATATGGGTATCGTCGGTACCGATGGAGCCTGCACGGGAATGCTCCCCAGTGTCCAATAGGAAAGCTTTTGGGAGCATCCCACAGTGCCTGCGTGCTGCCTTCCCACCTTTCCCAACTGTCCCTCTCCAGTTCTTAGTTTTTCATGGAGTCGACAGGTCGCACATCCTGTCACCGCAGAAAATAATTCCCTTCTATTCTTCTTTAATGTGGTCGTGTCAGCCTTCGTTCGACGCTACACTGGTACCGCCAGTTCTTCTTACTTTTTTTCCCAAAAAAAACCCAACAACTTTCTTCTGGAGTCTTTTCCAGTTATTTTCTCCTCAGGTGCCACGCGCCATTTTGGGCACTAGGCCCAACTTTTTCCTTTAAAATGGAAAAACCCGCTTCAGGTTTTAAAAAGTGTTCCAAGTGTGGCGGTACCATCTCCATCACCGACACCCATGAGTGGTGCCTCAAATGTTTAGGTCCTGACCACTCTATTTCGGAGTGTGTTGCCTGTGGGATGATGTCGAAAAGGGGCCGGCAGAACCGAGCTGCTAAACTTAGCACCCTTTTTCCTTCCGATGTAGCCTCTGTGGCATCAACGTCTTCCAGGGCTTCGTCTTCCTCCCATGGATCACAGGTAACTAAACATAAATCTAGCCGGTCCTCAAAGGGTAGATCTCCTTCTAAGCATCGAGATGCCTCTGGCATTGCCCTTGAGGGACTTTCACCGGCAAAATTGCCCCGGCGGGAGGCTTCGGCTTCCAAAGCACTAACGGGGCTCCAGGATGTTCTCGAGGCCTCCACCTCGGCAGAACTACTGGTGCCATGCTCTGGTGTACCGGCTGCTTCATCCGGTACCGATACCCAAGCATCGGCAGCGTCGATAGACCAGAGATTCTTGGCTATTGAACGCAGTCTGGCAGCTCTTCTCACGGCCTCGATGCCCCTGAAACCGCTTCAGACAATTCAACCGGTACCAGCACTGACTGCATTGACATCGGCAGGTATTCTACCGGGACCAAGTCATGCTTATCCATCCGGTATCAACAAGTCGGTACCGGACCCCTCCAATGCTGACTTCGATCGGTACTGGTACCGTGCTTTGCACCATCACCCGGATCGGAGAAACTTTGAATCCTCGGATGAGTCTGAAGACTCTGTAAGCTCTGCCGATACCAGAGTACTTCTTCCTGAGGATTCTTCTTCTCCTCAGCGTAGGATGCCTCCACCAGAGGATATGTCCTTTCAAGATTTTATCCGAGATGTGGGTCGAGGTCTTTCTATCACAGTAGCTCCTGAAAAAGAGCCTAGGGCAAAGGAATTAGAAATCCTACAATATCCTAAAGCTCCCAAAGAAGCAGCTACCTTACCTATTCATGAGATCTTCCATGATCTCATGTTAAGGATGTGGGAAACACCTCTAACCACATCTCCTCACTCTGGAAGACTCGACACCATGTATCGAGTTCCTCCTTGTCCTGGGTTTCAGAAGACTCAGCTACCACACCATTCCATGGTGGTGGAATCCAGCTATGAGAAGGATCAAGAGTGCAAAAAGGCATGCATCTAATCCTCCAGGACATGAGTGTAGGACTCTTGATGCCTTTGGACGTTAAACCTTCCAGGCTTCCATGCTTTCTGCTAGGATCAGTTCCTATATATTATATATGGGAATGTTCCTTAAGGAGGTCACGGGAGATTTAGAGCTTATGAGCCCTCTCCTTCCTGATGATAAGAGGCAGGATTACCTCGTCCTTGTCAAACATGCTCAGGATATTTCCAAGTTTGTGAATCGTGCAGCCTTTGACTGCTTTGAGTGCATAAGCAGAACCTCTGTTATTGCCATAGGTGCACGTAGGATTGCCCAGAGCCTTCCACCATTCCAGGAAGGTTATGTCATTTTGCCCCCAGATGGGGGTCAGATAACAGCAGAAAATTGGACTCTGTCTATTGTAAGAGAGGGGTACAAGCTTCATTTCCTCAGCATGCCCCCTCCTACAATGGTAAGACAGTTCAATTCTCAGACCTCTCTCAACGACCAGTTAGGTCAAGAGGTCACTATGCTTCTTGCCCAAAGGGCAATAGAAGAGGTACCCATTCTCCAACAGGGTACAGGGTTCTACTCCCCCTATTTCCTTATTCCAAAGAAAACAGGAGGACACAGACCCATTTTAGACCTCAGAGAATTGAACAACTTCCTGCTCAAAGAGAAGTTCAAAATGATTTCTCTAGGAACTCTGCAGCCATACCTTCAGAGTCAGGATTGGCTTTGTTCTCTAGATCTCAAGGATGCATACACTCTTGTTCTCATCCATCCAACTCATCGAAAGTTCCTTCGCTTTCTATTTCAAGGGAAGCACTACCAATACAGGGTTCTTCCTTTTGGCCTAGCCTCGGCACCAAGGGTGTTCACAAAATGCATGGCTGTGGTGGCAGCATTTCTTCGCACCCTAGGAATATTCATCTTCCCTTACTTATACGACTGGCTCATCCGAGCCCCTTCAGAGCCAGAGGGCAGGGTTGCTCTCTCTCGCACAATGCACATCCTTCAGTATTTGGGACTTGTCATAAACTTCCCAAAATCCAACCTTGCTCCCACTCAGTCCCTAGAGCGCTACTGGATACCAGACAGACAAGGGCCTACCTTCCACAGCCCCGCTGCCTTCGCATTGTGCAGTTAGCTTCCCAAGCATTGCTAAAACCTCACCTCACTGCTTGGGAAATGTTACAATTGCTAGACCACATGGCATCCACCGTGCATGTGGTTCCTTATGCTCGCCTCCATATGAGGGCAGCCCAGTGGACTTTATCCACTCAATGGACTCAGGCGTCAGGTTGCCTGTCAGACAAAATAGCAAACTCAGATCATCTTATTATGTCCCACCAATGGTGGCAATCACCCCAAAATCTTTTGGTGGGGTCCCCTTTTCAGCAGCCTCCACCCCAAGCCACTCTAACAACAGATGCCTCACAGGTGGGTTGGGGAGCCCACCTGCAAAGCCTCTCTACCCAGGGTACCTGGACTCCAGGAGACCTATCTACATATCAATCTCCTGGAACTCAGAGCAATCTTCCTTGCTCTTCGAGTATTCCACACCCAGCTCAGCTACAAGACAGTCCTAGTTCAAACGGACAATCAAGTAGCCATGTTCTATGTGAACAAGCAGGGTGGAACATGCTCTCTGTCGCTATGCAATGAAGCTTTGCGACTATGGACTCTCGCCAGAGAGCATCAGATTCATCTCCTTGCGGTGTATCTTCCAGGCATTCAAAACTCTTGGGCAGACAGACTCAGTTGAGTTCTGCTTCCACACGAATGGTCTCTCCATGCAGACCAGGTGGCCAAAACTTTCCAAATTTGGGGAACCCTGGACATAGACCTCTTCGCAAGTCCGCTGAATGCCAAACTTCCTCGGTTCTGTTCCATAATTCCGGCTCAGGGTTGTCAGGCCAGGGATGCTTTCCTCCTCCATTGGGGCCAGGACTTCCTGTATGCTTTTCCACCCATTCCCCTAATTCCAAAAACCCTGTTCAAGCTTCAGAGAGACAAAGGTCATATGATTCTCATAGCTCCACACTGGCCATGGCAAATGTGGTACCCTCTGCTCCTACATCTCTCTCAAGCTCCGCCTCTGGAGTTAGGATCTGCTCCAGATCTCCTTTCTCAAAAGGACAGGATGCTGTGGCATCCCAATCCCCAGTCTCTGCATCTCAGGGCCTGGTTGCTGAAAGCCTAGAACTTCACGGTCTTAACCTTTCCCAGCAGGTAAAGGATATCCTTTATGCTTCCAGGAAGCCTTCCACAAGACGCTCTTATGCTTTCAAGTGTAAAAGGTTTACCATATGGTGCTCGCAGAAGGGTCTTAACCCTCTTGCGATACCTCTGGAATCATTACTGGAGTATCTCCTTCATTTATGTAATGCAGGGCTTAAGACCAATTCAGTGAGAGTTCATTTGAGTGCTATTGCAGCTTCTTTTCAGCCTCTAAATGGACAAGCTATTTTGTCTCATCCTCTCATAGCGAGATTTATGAGAGGCCTTCTTTTAACTAAGCCTCCCATTAAGCCACCACTGGTGGCATGGGACTTAAATCTGGTTCTTGGGCAGCTCATGAAACCGCCCTTTGAACCATTAGCCACTACCTCCTTGAAATTCCTTTCCTGGAAGGTCATCTTTCTTATTGCAATCACATCAGCACATCGCATCAGTGAATTGCAAGCTGACCTGATGAACTGGCATCTTCCATTGCTTTCAGCAAGATTCCTTTGAGCTAAGTACTGCTTTCTTAATATAAATTAAAAATAGGAGCAGTCACGGTGGTGTGCAGTAACACTTCCGCTCACTTTGCTGACTTTCTCTGACAAAAATAATTTTTGGATTACTGGGGGTCATTCTTTGTAAGGATCTTACTTTTTCGGGGCATTTCTATTTTAGATTCTGATAGGTTTTTTGAATTATTTGTTGCCAACTTTTTATCCAGCATTCTTACTCATGGATTCTAGCACTAGTGGGCTGGAGAGCAGACAGAAGGCCCCTACGGAGTCCCTTAGAGGGTGATATGTTGAGCTCGAGTCCCTCCTTCCCTCTTGCTGTCTTCTGTCTGCTTGCTGAGCTTTTTCTGAATTTTTCTAAATTTATCTTTGCTCATTCTTTTCTATAGGACTGTATTTGGCTCTGTGCTGCTGTTAAAGCAGTTAAAAAAAAGTCCAGCCTTGTGTTTTGTTAGGCAGCAGGGCCTCCTAGGCCTGTGTAGACAACTGGGGAAGCCCTGTTTAGGTTTTCCTAACTGGCCTGTCAGGTGCTGGGATTCCCTTTTCAAGGCTCCCTTTTTGCTGCAGCCTATGCAGGGTTGTTTTTTGTTGTTTTGGTGGTTCTTTTTTACTGATGGGTTTTTTTTCCCTTTTCACAGTTCTTTTTTCTTTGCCTTGTGGAACCTTGCTCAGTGTAGTGCCACATGTGGCTCTCATCAGGTCAGCTTCGTGGTGGTCACTTTTTGTCCCCTGTGCAATGGGGATGCCTAGAATCTGATTTATTTTTTTTCAGCATTGTTGGGAGTCCTCACAGGGGTCCTGAGGCCCAATGACCATTCTAGAGCTATCTCCAAGCCCTCCAGGCCTTTCCTGCCCATGGAGCAGGTGGCCTACTTGGAGATCCACAAGGTGTCTGCTCAGAGGGACAGAGATGAGGAGGCCTCAGGCTCTGGCCAGCAACCTCTCTCAGGGTCCCAAGGCTCCCTCTCTGCTGGTTTTGAGCAGCAGCTACTGAAAAGGCTGATGGACTGTTTTCAGTCCTTTCTTGTTGCTTGGTACCCCTTTGCAGTGGTTCAAGGTCGAGGCCTCCCCTGTGGGGGACTCTGGCCCCTCAGGTGGCTCTGCCATGGTTGGCAAGGAGGTTAAGAACCCCCACTTCGCTCCTTCACCTGTTTTTTCCTCCAGGAGTCCAGCGTTATCCCCTATGGAAGTTGATTGGGATACTGAAGAGGACTCCTTTTTTTTTTTTTCTCTGAAAAGTGAGTCTGAGGAGAAAGAAGAGCTTCCCCTTATGGAGGGCAAGGATCCTTATATAATCCATCATTTTCACAGAGAGGACATTTCTGTACTGATTCCGGATGCTGTGACAAACTTATACATTGTGGAGCCTGCCCCTGTGACAGTGTCATAGGTGGACCCAATCTTGGGAAATAGCAGTCATCCTTCTGTCTTCTTTCCTTTGTGGAAGAAGAGTCCCTTCACACATTCAGCCTCATATTGCAAAGGTGGGGGCCTTCAGTATTCAATCTTATGACCACTCAAGAGAATGCAAAAGTGGAGAACTTTTTCAGCTTTAGGAGGGACCTGCAGCAATGGGCTTGGATGCCCTCCTTCAGGTGTGGCCTTGAGGAGCTTTGGTATGTCTCTTCCCCTTGGCTCTTAGTGAGCAGCCTCCTCCGGGCTTGGTGATTCTAATGGTCCTGGACTGGCTGTGTAGGCCACATTTCGCGGATCTCTTGAGACTTTTGACAGGGTCCTTACTCTAGTTACTTCAAAAGAAGGGCTGCCTTTGACAAGAGCCTCTAGAGATGGAGGATCCCATTCCCTTCTCGCTTATGTCCTGGCTCTTGAGAGATGTCAGCTGTTCAAGAAGCACTCTGGAATAGTAATGGACCTTGATGACTTAAGCCTATGTGAGAGACTGGAGGGTTTTTGAGAGGAAGTGCTCCTCTGAGGCCCTGGAGGCGGGAAGGCTTCCTTGTCCTTATTACAGTCTGCTTGGACCAGGGTTTGGCCCTGAACTCTCTCAAGGTTCAGGTGGTAGCTTGGGTATGCTACCAGAGGCATATTCAAAGTTTGTCCTCGGCACTGCACCCTGATGTTTCTTGTTTCCTCAAGTGAGTAAAGCAGATCCATATCATACTGCTAGACCAGCCCAGAGAAGTGGTTTGTATTCCCCTACCAGCAGATTGGTGGAAACAAAGAACCAATGAAAAGCCTAGGTTCCAAGACATCACTCCCATGCCTCTCTCCGCCTCAGCCACAAGAGGTCTCTTACTCTCTTTAGTATTTCTTTGTCTCCAGCAGATAGTGGATGGATTTTCTCCACTCTGAAGAAAATCTAAATAATTGAGAAGAAAAGATTAATTTAAATGCTCGTGAACGATCACCTTGAGGGTGACTTCCTCACTTGAGTGCGACGTGGGAGGCTCCTCTAGATTGCAGCCTTTTCAGTAGCCATAGGAGGGGGAAATTTGGTTCAGATCCCTGCTGTTATGATAAGAGCCTGTTGAGAAGCCAGAAAATTGGAAGAGTTCAGCAGCCTCACACAACCTCAATGACCCCCCCCCCTCCTCCTCTGTCCCCTCCCACTCTCTTCCAAGGATTGCAGAAGGCACTCAGAGGAATTTGCCTGCCAGCCACCTTAAACACAGTGCCTGCAAAGCCAGAGAACCAGTTTCAGGGGAGTAGAACTGAGCCTGGCATGAATTTGTCCTCCTTGAGGACTCCCGACTCTGTCCGTCTGCAATTCGGGGTAGACCACTGGCGATCATTAGCACGGTGTGGGTGTTTCCTGCCATTTTCTGCACATGTTAAAAACATCTTTACTATTGTGCACCTGGCGGTCGTGTGGTCCTTGCACATGTTCCACTTGAGCGACTCCAAAGTGCTTTCCTACCCAAGCACAGAAGAACATAAGATAAGAACATAAGATATGCCATACTGGGTTAGACCAAGGTCCGTCAAGCCCAGTATTCTTTTTCCAACAGTGGCCAATCTAGGTCACAAGTACCTAGCAGTTTCCCCAGTAGAAACAGGTTCCACAATGCATGTATTGGGACAAGCGGTGGATTTCCCAGGTCCCTTTTAATAATGGTTTATGGACTTTACCTCCAGAAACTTCTCCAAACCTTTTTTTTAAACCCAGCTACACTAACAGGTTTTACTACATCCTCCAGTAACTAATTCCAGAGTCTGATTACGCATTGAGTGAAAAAAATATTTTCTCTCATTAGTATTATATGGTTTACACTGCAGCTTCATTGCATGTCCCCTGGTCTTTCTACATTTTTATGGTGTAAACAATCAATCTACGTTTACTCATTCCACTCCATTCATTAATTTACAGACTTCTGTCATATCTCTCACTTGGTTTGCAGCTTGTCAAGCTGTGAGGGCTTGTGTGCATCAGTGATGCTGAGGGCTAAGCTATCGGTAGCTTAACTACTGGTAGGGTCTCCCAAGATGGACAGATCTTAGCTGAGGTGCCAGACCAAGACAAACCATCCATCTGGGTAGCAGCAGAATGGGACAGTGTTGGCGGCGGAGGATCACATTTCTATGACAACGGCAACAACACTAAATTAAACTGCGCAGAAGAAAGGCCTGGCAATCTACTTCTCTATCTTGCCACAAAAAACCCAATGGATAATCACAACAAAACAAATTGCATTATAGTGCTGGAAGATGAGACTTCCAGGTTGGAAGGCATTCAGTTGGCTACTGGGGAGAAGCTGAAGACTTTTCAGAGTAATGATGATGTGATTGGATCAAAGACTTTGAGATGTCTGACTGCTGATGCAGCTGTGCATGAAATGAGAGTCAGAAGCTGCAAAGATGTCTTACATATTGGGACATAGAATGTACGAAGCATGAGCCAAAGGAAGTTGGAGGTAGTCAAGAATGAAATAGAACGTGTACAACTTGATCTGTTGGGTGTCAGCGAACTGAAATGGACTGGCTTTGGGCACTTTGCATCTGATGATCGCATGGTCTACTATGCTGGAAATGAAAGACAAAAAAGAAAGGCTCTGAAGAAAGGCTAAAAAGGTTGGGGCTCTTTAACCTGGAAAAGAGACGGCTGAGGGGAGATATGATAGAAGTCTATAAATTAATGAACGGAGTGGAACGGGTAAACGTAGATCGATTGTTTACCTTATCAGAATATAGAAAGACTAGGGGACATGCAATGAAGCTACAGGGTAAACTATTTAAGACTAATAAAAGAAAATATTTTTTCACTCAACGTGTAATCAAACGCTGGAATTTGTTACCGGAGGATGTAGTAAAGGCTGTTAGTGTAGCTGGGTTTAAAAAAGGTTTGGACAAGTTCCTGGAGGAAAGGTCCATAAACCATTATTAAGAAGGGACCCAGGATATCAATGCTTGAACCAATACAAGCATTGTGGAACCTGTGTCCCTTGGGGAAACTGCTAGGTACGTATGACCTAGATTGGCCACTGTTGGAAACAGAATACTGGGCTTGATGGACCTTGGTCTGACCCAGTATGGCATATCTTATGTTCTTATGTAAGAAATGGTGTTGCATTTATAATTAAGAAGAAACATGCAAGAACTATAATGAGTGTAATCATTGAACACTTAATTTCTATTTGTCTATGAGGAATGCCCATCAACACAACTATAATTCAAGTATATGCCCCAACAACAGTTGCAGAAGATGATGAAGTTGATGAGTTCTATGAACAAATACAAGCTGAAATTGACAGAACATGCAAACAGGATATCTGATAGTCATGGGTGACTGGAACACAAAAGTTGGCAACAGCGTTGGAAAATATGAATTTGGCAACAGAAGTGAAGCTGGAGAAAAACTGATAGAATTCTGCAATACCAACTATCTATTCATCTCAAACACCTTCTTCCAGCAACACAAGCAGTGACTGTACGCATGGACTTCACCCAATGGATTGTACTAGCACCCCTTTTATTCACTATTTTCTTGGCACCACTTGCTCTTCTTAGGGCACCTGAATGCAGAAGGGCTCCAAGTCCCCAGCACCAGCTCCAGCACAGTCTGGAGGGAGCTTTTGACTCCTGGGGCATAGCCTCTCCACCCTCAGGAGGTCAGCTGCCCACAGGGTAATGTCTGGTCCACTTTGCCCACCGGTGGCCTGCCATCACCACCGACGCTTGGGCACGTCAGGTAGTCAGAGAAGACTACCTTCTCCACCTGGACCAGACACCTTCCCCCATTTTTCTCAGGAGAGCCCTCTTGGATTCCCCTGCACCAGGCCCTGCTACTGCAAGAACTTGCAGGTCTTCTCATAGACAAAGCCATAGAACCAGTACCCTATCACCTAAGGGGCAAGATGTGTTCTATTCACGGTACTTCCTAGCTCCCAAAACAAACCAGGGGGGGCCTAAGGTCCATCCTAAACCTGTGAAACCCAAACAAATTCCTGGTGCGGGAGAGGTTCAAGATGCTCTCCCTTGGAACATTGCTGCCATACCTCCAGCAGGGAGACTGGCTATGCTCCTTGGATCTAAAGGATGCATATACCCACATCCTCATTTAGCCCAGTCACAGGCAGTACCTTAGATTCATGGTCGGGGGTGACCACAACTAGTAAAGAATGCTACTCTTTGGTCTAGCCTCTGCACCCAGAGTCTTCACCAAATGCCTAGCAGTGATGGCAGCCTTTCTCCGGCTCCAGGGCACCTTTGTCTTCCCCTATCTGGATGACTGGCTCATAAAAAGGGACATGGCCACAGAGGTGCAGCAGGCCAATGGGCCACACCATCAGTGTCCTACAACACCTGGGGTTTGTAATAATCCCCCCCCCCCAAGTCCCACCTGGACCTTACATAGGATCTGGAGTTCATAGGGGCTCATCTGGAAACTCTCCAGGCCAAGGCCTTCCTCCCTCTAAAAAGAGCAAGTCGCCTCATAGCTTTGGCCACAGATGTATAGCACCTCTGCTCGGCTAGCTCCCTGCTCTGTGTACTCGGCCATATGACATTGACATGTTGTCCCCAATGCCTGCCTTCATATGAGGGTAGCTCAGAGGGGTCTCTTCTCCCAGTGGACACAGGCCACAGGCTGGCTTCGGGACAGGGTGTTGCTCAGCTGGTAAGAAGCCACACAACATCTACAGACTGGCATGCCTTTCCAGAGCCCAGTGGATCCTCACCATGGACACCTCCTTGCTGGGGTGAGGGGCCCATTGCGGGAGCCTCTGCACACAGGGCAACTGGTCCAGGGCAGAGAGCCAACGGCAAATCAACCTGCTGGAGCTCAGGGCCATATTTCTGGTGCTCAAAGCTTTCTGCCACTGCCTACAGCACCAGTCGGTGTTGGTCCAGACAGACAACCAGGTTGCAATGTTCTACCTGAACAAGCAGGGAGGCACAGGCCCTCTGTTCATATGTGATCTGTCAAAGAATGCTCCTGAGGGTGATGTACCTGCTGGGCCAGGACAATGCCCTGGCAGACAGACTGAGCAGTGTCCTACAGCCACAAGAATGATGGCTAGACCCCAGAGCAGCCCAACGGTTCTTCCGCCTTTCGGGCACCCCACTAGTGAATCTCTTTGCCAGCTTGGCCAATGCTCAGCTGCTCCACTTCTGCTCTCACCAGCCTCACCCATCCCGGGTGGCAGTGGATGCCTTCCTCATCCCATCATCAGGGGGCTTCCTGTATGTCTTCCTGCCCACGTCACTGGTTGCCAAGACCCATTTCAAGGTTCTTCAGGACAAAGCATTGCTGATCCTGAGGCCCAGGCAGCCTTGGTTCTCACTGCTGCTCCACCTGTCAACAGAGGCCCTGGTCCCTCTGGGAACCCCCCGGGATTACTGACTCAGGAGGACAGCTCCCCTCCTTCACCCCAACCTAGGGTCTCTGGGTGCTAACAGCATGGCTGCCGAACAGGTAGCCTTGGCTCCCTTCAGCCTCCCGAGGGAGGTAGAGTAGGCCCCAAAAAGATTATGGAATATGGTTTGCCCTCGATAAGATGGTGGTGTGCCAAAAGAGCACTCAGGTGCACCCTGACGGAGTTGGACTTGAGTCCAGCCTGCGAGAGATGAAGTAGGTACTGCAGCACCGTCTGCAGCGGGCAAGAGAACGGGTTGACCCATTGGCTCTGTGTACCTTGGCCTATGCCTTCAAATGGCACAGATTCTCAATGTGGTACACAGAGCCAACGGGACAACCCGTTCCCCTGCCCACTGCAGACGGTGCTGCGGTACCTGCTTTATCTCTTGCAGGCTGGACTCAAGTCCAGCTCCGTCAGGATGCACCTGAGTGCTCTTTCGGCACACCACCATCTTATCGAGGGCAAAGCCCTCTCTGCACAGCCCCTTGTTACCTGGTTCTTACAAGGCCTCCTGCTCTCTAAGCCCCCCATCTAGCTCTCTAAGCCCCCACCTCCAGCAGAATGCGATCTTAGTGTGGTACTGTCATGGCTTACTGGGCTGCCATTCAAGCTCCTGGCTTCTTGCCACCTATGGCACCTCTCATGGAAGGTTGTCTTCCTGGTGGCACTCACATCTGCTCGCAGGGTCAGTGAGCTTCAACCCTTGGTGACAGAGCCACCCTACACCAGGTTCTATAAGAACAAGGTTGTACTTTGCATACACCCTGATTTCCTTCCAAAGGTGGTGTCCTCGTTCCACCTCAATCAGGAGGTGGTGCTCCCTACCTTCTTTCCACGGCCTCATGCCGACAGCTGTCTTCCATATCTTGGATTGTAAGAAGTCCCTGTCCTTCTACTTGCAGTATACCTAGGGCCACCACAAAGTCTTACAACTTTTCGTCTCCTGTGACCCCAGTTGGCTGGGGGAGGCACTAACCAAGCAGACCCTGTCCACCAGGATGTCGGATTGCATTGCCCTCAACTACGAACAGGCTGGGCTCCCACTGAAGTGCTGGGTTACGGCACACAACATCAGGGCTATGGCAACCTTGGTTGAAAACTTGCACTCTATCCCCATGACAGACATCTGCTGGGCCACCACCTGGTCCTCGGTCCACACCTTCGCAGCTCACTACTGCCTGGAGAGGAAGTCCTGATGGGACAGCGCCTTCGGCCAGGCCGTATTCCATAATCCTTTTGGGGTCTAGGCAACTCCTACCCTCCGACCCTATAATAGGTGTTCTCTGGAGACAACAGGAATCAGTCTCATAACGCTCCCTCCTCCCCATGGAGTTGGTGTATTTTGCCATCTTCTTTTGTCAGCTCTAGCTATGTCATCTGACTGAGCAAGATGGCACCCTTGGGTAGGAAGGGGACCATGCATGTACGGTGGCATCTCCCAAAGGCTTTCTTTGAAAGCTGGAGAGATGCTTCCATGAGGGTTTTGTCGGTGCTGACATCACCCATATGTGAGGACTGATTTCTGTTGTCCCTGGAGAACACCTGCCTCTGGAACTGTATTTGCTCTGTTCTTCTGTGGCAGTACCCTTTGGGCCACCATGATTTATATACTTGGCTCTGCAGGTTCATCTTCTAACAGCTTTCTGTTTGTGCTTTCCTTACATATTTCTCTACTGTTTATTTATTGTTGCCCATAGTGAGGTTGTGTGAGGCTTGCCATCTTCTCCCATATGCTTGGGGACGGATTTTGAAGAGACCTTTGGTGGCTGAGGCAGATAGAGGTATGGGAATGATGTCTTGAAACTGGGGCTTTTCATTGGTTCTTTGTCTCTACCAGTCTGCTAGTAGAGGAGCACAACCCACTTGTCTAGACTCGCCTAGCAGGACTCAAGGAAAGGACATTATCTGGTAAGCAACATGTCACCTTTGTGTGGCTAGTGGTTCCTCAGTGGAGTCCAGAATGGAATAAAACTGGGTATGTGGAAAAACTGATAAAAAGACATGTTGAATTTGAAAATAGACCACATTGGGACTAGGGGTTCCAGAAAAATAACACTCCTCTCCTCCCCCCAAAAAAGAGCTCAATGCATTTATATGGGAAAAAGAGTTCCAGCTTTTGTAACATAGAAACTGACATACAGTGAAAACATAGCAGATAGGAAATTTGTCCTTTCAAACTTCTTTCCATTTACTCTCCCAACCTGCCTTTCTCCCCATCCCAAATGCAAACTACCCCACCCTTAAAAACGAACTCCAGCAACTACTTACCCAGCCCATGAATTGCTCCTACCACTATAATTGACCCACACAACTGCCTCACTGCCCAGCAAACTGCCCCACCCCCCAAAAACTACGCTCCCACAACTGCCCCACCACTCAGCAAACTACATCTACTCCCAAAATTTGTTCCACCATCCCACAAATTTCACACCCCCAAAAACTAGTCCACAATTTCTCCCCACCACCATGCATACTTCCTCTATCCTAAAACTACCCCTGTATATTTTGGGGGCTGTTTGGGGGACTTTGCAGGGGGATAGCTTTTGGGGGTGGGACAGCATGCAGGGTGTTGGGTCAATTACAAGAAGGTAGTTTTGTGGTGTGGGGCAGCTGCAGGGGGTATATTTTGTGAGTGGTGACAGTTGCAGGGGAAGTTCTTAGGACTGGGGTCAGGTTATGAGTGGAGGGGTAATTTTCTGTCTCTTGTGCTTTAGTCTACATTTCCAAGAACAATCAGCATCCTCTCTCATACATAGATAAGGAAACTGCAGAAGGAGACAGCAGAGTGCAAGTCCTTACAGAATCTTCTGTGTGAGAAATTTATGGAAACTCCTTGTACAGTTTGAATCCAGAAAGTTCCGACTTCCAAGTGTATAAACGATCGCTTCTTAAAGCAGGAATAAGGATACTGCAGGGGTGCCAGTTTTATCTTGGCTACAAGGGCTGTTTGCTGCTTTTGACACTGTTGATCACTGCCTTTCCTTCTATACTCTGTTTTCACTAGGCTTTAGGGGCTCTTGTTCGGTCTTGGTTTTCCTGTTATAGTGCTGTGCTCTGGTGGATCTTCCTCCACTGCTATCCACCTTTCAGTAGGTGCACCTCAGGGATTTGTTTTTGGGACCTCTTCTTGTCTCATCTCATTCTATACTCATTCTTTGGCACTCTAATCTCCTGTTACGGTTTTCAGTACCATCTTTATGATGATGATTCTCTGATTTACCTCTCCGGACCTGAAATCGCTTCAGGAATCCAGATGGTATCTTATCCTGCTTGTCTGTTGCAGCCTGCTGCTATCTAAAACTAAACTATAACAATCAAACTTCACCCATTTGTGTTCATAAAACCGAAATGTTATTTTTTCTTCTTTTTTGTATTATGGCTTGATATTGGTCTCAGATAAACGGCAAGCTTTGACACTTTTTCAAGCGACACGCTTTAACACTTTTTTTTGGGTAAATAACTTCAACCCAAACTAGTGCACGTTTTACATCAATGACCTTTAGCCAACATTTTTTATCTTAATGGGGATTAATCTTTGTGGTTGCAAACTAAAGAAGGGACAGCAGCTGACGCAATTCTACATAAGCTAAGTAGAAAGGCGAACGCTAGTTTTAAGTAAATAATGAGACAAAAAGCAAGATAATTAAGTAATATTTAAGATATAAGATAAAAAATGTTGGCTAAAGGTCATTGATGTAAAACGTGCACTAGTTTGGGTTGAAGTTATTTACCCAAAAAAAAGTGTTAAAGCGTGTCGCTTGAAAAAGTGTCAAAGCTTGCCGTTTATCTGAGACCAATATCAAGCCATAATACAAAAAAGAAGAAAAAATAACATTTCGGTTTTATGAACACAAATGGGTGAAGTTTGATTGTTATAGTTTGGCATAAGGTAATTCACTCGGACGAAGTCCTATAGCTATCTAAAACTAAACATGGCCAAGATGGAGCTCATTATCTTTCCCCCAAAACCATCTCCCTGCTTCCCTCTTTCTTAATTTCAGTGGAGTCATCTTTGACGCATGTCTCTTTCTCCCCACACATCCAACAGATGACTGAAACCTGTTTCTTTTTCTAGAACATTAGCAAAATTCATCCCTTCCTTTCTGGACAACCTACAAAAGACCCTTATCCTCTCTCTCTAGTCCCTTCCTGTTTGGACTATTGCAACCTGCTCCTTACGTGTCTCTTGTTGAATTTCTCTTCTCTCCAATCTATTCAAACCACAGCTGTGAGGCATAATCCTCTGCCAGACTTCTTGTAACCCCTCAAGTCATTTCATTGGCTCCCTGTCCATTTCCGCATTCAGTTCAAACTTCTCCTTCTGGCCAACAAATGCATCCGTGCTACTGCCCTCATTGCCTCGCCTCTCTTATCTCTCCCAACACCCTCCTCCACAACTGCACTTATCAGGCAAATCCCTTCTATCTGTACCCTTCTCTTCCACTGCCAACTCCAGACTGCATTCTTTACACCTTGCTGCACTATCTTATGCTTGGAATAGACAACATGAGTCAGTGCATCAGGCTTCATCACTGGTCCAGTTTAAATCCAGCCTAAAAACCCATCTCTTCGTGGCTGCTTTGGCTTTTGACCCTTATGCCTCCTGTATTGGTCATGTGTGTCAAGGCCATCTCTAGTCTCCTCTGTCTGTCTTGCTTAGATTGTAAGCGCTATCGAGCAGGAACTGTCTCCCAGGTACATATGTACAACGCTGCATATGCCTTGTAGCACTATGCAAATGATGTTTATTTACTAGTAGCTGTTGGTGGGTCATAACACCTACAGCAATGAATCTTTGTATTATCCTTCAACTGTTGCTACTATGACTGGACTAAAATATAAGGGGAGGGAGCTATAAAAACAGAGGAACATTTTGCTTAACAGTTGCAAATGGAAAGTTTTTATACTCTGTTTCTGATTTAAGCAGACACCCAACAGAGGAGGAAATTGTTGGGTTAAACGCACCCTGCCCCCAACATATTACATGTTACTGTACTTTAATATTATCTTCCATTTTGGTTATTCACTTAATACTGAGACAGACTTGATGTGTTTTTTTTTCTTTTCGTGCCATGCTTCATCTGCTGCTTTAAGCGTGAGTTTTTCTTTTTTTAACTGATATGCCACCTGAAAACAGTTTTGCTAAGAACATAATTGCTCTTTTCTTTCACTTCTTGTTTTCAGAAGTGTGTTTCTGTGAGGCTCCCTGACTTCTTTTATATTTGTGAGTTTGTCTGTATGAGCTTTACTAGTAAACTCCAAAATACCGTGCTTCCTGTTGTGTGTCATAATATTGCTATATGTCGTCTTTCAGAATGGCAAGCAAAACATTGCAAATTTATAGACACATGGAGGATCCATGTATAACCTGAGGCCTAGTTTCAGGCACCCATGTTATGCCTGTTTTATTTTTTTCTTTTACTGAAAAGCATGTTAAATCCAGCTGCAATCACTTATACCATCCCTAAGGCTGGTATAAATACCTGTACCTAGATTTCTAAAGAACGCAACTTAAATTATAGTATTTTATAATTAGGGCTTCCAATTTTTGGTTATAGTTGGAAAAACCCTGAAAAATGACCCGCTGAAGAACTTTAAGATTGTTATGCAGCCTTCCGCTCTTCTTGTCTTGCCCAACAGTTGGCACCTCCCACAGCCAAGCCAAAATTTCGCAATAATGGGCACAAAATCCCACACAGCTGTTATCATGAGACGTCAGCCTCACAGTGGGAGGTGCCAACTGCTGGGCAAGAAAGAAGGGGGAGGCCATGAGAAAAACTTAAAGTAAGCTCTTTGTGACGCTGCTGGGGAGGAGGAGAGAAGTAGATAGGCAGGCTGGCAAAGGGCAAAGATGGCAGATGCTGGGCTGGAGGGGCAGAAGCGGATAGGAGGCAGATGATGGGTTGTGCAGTAACATACAAATACTGTAGGGGAAGCTTGAGAAGCAGGGGGCACTGATGCTGTTGCTGGGGCTTGGAGAAAGGGCTGGTATTGGAAAATTGTGTTTTGTGTAATTTAAATGCAGTCCACCTGGAATCTATCTAAAATGCCACAAAATATGTTTCGTGCTGCAAATGCACTGATAAATCCCTATTTTTCCGACCCTGGGAAAGGACCTAATTGTCTAAAAAAATAAATATCTAAATTTCCAAACAAACATCTAGAACCAGAAGTCTTTTTATAATTTATGCATATAACTTTGCGCTTCGTCCAAACTCTGCCTGTGTGCATGCCCACCGTGAAAGCATGCACCATCAGCTCGACGTGTGTACTCTCCAAATAGTGACCACCTAAAGTACATGCATTGTGCGCATTAACCACTAAAACATTGTGATTCATGTGCATAAGTGGTGCGTAATTATCTGTGACTCCTTATGAAATTACCCCCAAATGGGAGAAAGTAACTAGGCCCCTAAGTAAATTGCCTTACAGTCAAACAGATTCAATTAAAACAAATACTCATCTATCCAAGGACTCCAGCACCTTAAAAAGAAAAACAATGCTGAGTCAGACCAAGGTCCATTTAACTGTAGCTAGTTTGAGTCACAAGTAACCTGCAGAACCCAAAAAGTAGATCTGTTTCTCATAACTGATGCCAATTCTACCTGACTAATGATTTTTTACAGATCTTTCCTCCAGGAACTTGTCCAAATCTCTTTTATTTTATTTATTTATTTATTTACATTCTCTTATATACCGCGCTATTCTGCATCAGTGCGGTTTACATTGAACAAACTGAAATTACATTGAACAGGGCATTATAACTTGGAGATAACTATTTTACAGGGAACATGGGCTATGGAGGGTTAAGTGGCTTGCCCAAGACCACAAGGAGCACCTGTGGGACTAGAAACCCCAGTCCTTCCGGCCCAAGGTTGCTGTCCTCTAGTGGGATTTGAACCCCCGACCTTCCGGCCTGAAGTACCTTGCCCCAACCACTAGGCCACTCCTCCACTCCACTCCTCTTTTGAATCACGCTATATTGGTCACCTTGACCATGTCCTCTGACAACATCTTCCACTGTTTAATTATGTGTAGAAGTTCTGTTCCTAGGTGTTTAGCTTGTAAATTTAGGTGCTTATTTCCAGCTAATTAGGTGTACTTATCTGTGTTTTTGTGCCTCCAATACTATTGCTGGGTACCTTTTCCAGTAGCATCAAACATGTATGTTTGTGTCACTTAGGAGTTCTTAACACAGAGGTGTAACAAAAATTGAGTGGAAGATACAAGACACACCAGGAGAGTGATGAAAATGCACTGAGGAAATGGTGTATCTCCAGGAACAAGCAGGAATGCAGTCTTCACATATGGGTATGGTCGGTACCGACGTAGCCTGCGCGGGAACGCTCCCCAGCGTCCAATAGGAACGCTTTTGGGAGCATCCCTCAGCACATACGCGTTCCCTTCCCGCCTTTCCAACTGTCCCTCTTCAGTTCTTCATTTTCCGCGGAGCCGACAGGAAACACCCTGTCACTGCAGAAAATTTCTTCTTTAAACTTGTTTTCTTGTGGTCGCGCCTGCCTCCACACGACACTTACTGGTACCGCCGGTTCTTTCTTTCTTTCTTTAAAAAAAAAAAATCTATTTTTGAACTGTTTCTCTTCAGAAACATTTTCTTTTGGTGCTAGGTGCCATTTTGGGCATTAGACCTCATTTTTCCCAAAAGATGGAAAAACCAGCTAGTGGTTTTAAAAAATGTACTAAATGTGGCGGTACCATCTCCGTCACCGACACTCATGACTGGTGTCTCAAATGTTTAGGCCCTGACCATTCTCCATCTGAGTGTTCCTCCTGTATGGGGATGACTAAAAGAGGAAGACAGGTACCCTCTTTTCTTTGGATACCAGGTCCATTGCATCGACGTCTTCAAGAGCCTCGTCTTCCTCCCATGGATCTCGGGTAACTAAACATAAGAACCGGTCCTCAAAGGGTAGCTGTCCTTCAAAGCATCGAGAGGCCATTGGCATTGCTCTTGAGGAAACTACACCGGCAAAACAGCTACAGAGGGAGGCTTCGGCCTCCAAAGCATTAACGGGGTTCCAGGATGTTCTCGAGGCTTCGACCTCGGCAGAACTACTGGTGCCATGCTCAGGGGTTCCAGCCGCTTTTACCAGTACGGATACCCATGCATCGGCAGCGTCTATAGACCAGAGATTCCTCGCTATCGAACGTAGTCTTGCAGCTCTCCTTACAGCTGCGGTACCATTGACACCAGTGGTTCAACGGGCACCGGTACCGATGCCGGTACCAGCACTGACGGTACTGGCCCCGGTGGGAATCCTTTCCATGTAGACTTTTTCTGGCATCAACAGATCGGTACCGGACCAATAAGGTTCCGACTTCGATCGATGCTGAGACCGTGCCTTGCATGAACATCGGGATCAGAGATACTTCGAATTCTCCGATTCCGATGACTCTGATAATTCTGCTGGTACCAGAGTGTTTCTCCCGGAAGACTCCTCTTCTCCACAACGCAGAATGTCTCCTCCGGAAGACATGTCTATTCAGGATTTTATTCGTGATGTGGCCCGAGGCCTTTCAATCACGATAGCTCCTGAAAAATAACCTAGAGCAAAGGAATTGGAAATTCTCCAATACCCTAAGGCTCCCAAGGAAGCAGCCACTCTGCCCATTCATGAAATTCTTCATGATTTGATGCTCAGAATGTGGGAGACACCTTTGACCACATCTCCTCATTCTAGGAGACTCGATACCATGTATCGAGTTCCACCATGTCCTGGTTTTCAAAAGACTCAGCTGCCACACCATTCAATGGTAGTGGAGTCAGCCATGCGTAGGATGAAAAGTGCAAAGAGACATGCATCCAATCCTCCAGGTCGTGAATGCAGGACTCTTGACGCTTTGGGGCGTCAAACCTTTCAGGCTTCCATGCTTTCAGCTAGGATCAGCTCATATATTTTATATATGGGAATGTTCCTCAAAGAGGTCAGGAGATTTGGAGCTTATGAGCCCCCTTCTCCCTGAGGACAAACGACAGGACTTTCTTACTCTGGTCAAGCATGCTCAAGATGTCTCCAAGTTTGTAAACCGTGTAGCCTCTGACTGCTTTGAATGCATCAGCAGAACCTCTGCTATTGCCATTGGTGCACGTTGGATTGCCTGGCTTCAGGCATCAGACTTGGAGATTTGAGTACAGGATAAATTGGGAAACATCCCTTGCATAAGAGAAAACCTCTTTGGCAAGAATTGGCAGGAGAAGGCTAATGAGATAGATGCTGACAATCTCACTTTAGACAGATTGTCAAAATCTACAGCCACGCCAGCCAAAAAGAAACCCTATAAAAAACCTTTTTCAGCAAAAAGAGGAAGTTTTATCCATCCCATACCCAGCAAGGGCAAGCTCAGGGTCAAGTTGCCCAGAAGGGTCAACAACAACAATCTAGACAAAAGCCAAAAGGCCTTAGAGCTCAACCAGCTCCACAGGCCCAGCCCCCTCAAGGGCTTTGACTCCTTCATAGAGAACTTAGCCTTCCTGCCTCTGAAGGGGCCAGAACCCCTAAACATTCCAGGCAGGTTGTGTCATTTTGCCAACAGATGGCGCCAAATAACAGAAAACTGGACTCTGTCCATTGTGGGAGAGGGGTACAAGCTTCATTTTCACAGCATGCTCCCTCCTACAATTGTAAGACAATTCAATTCCCAAACCTCTACAGGCAATCTACTGGATCAAGAGGTCTCAACACTCCTTGCTCAAGGAGCAATAGAGGAGGTGCCCATTCTTCAGCAGGGTGTAGGGTTCTACTCCCCCTATTTTCTTATTCCAAAGAAAACAGGAGGACACAGACCCATTCTAGACCTCAGAGAATTGAACAAATATCTGTTCCGGGAAAAGTTCAAGATGATTTCTCTGGGAACTCTTCTGCCATACCTTCAAAGTCAGGATTGGCTTTGTTCTCTAGATCTAAAGGATGCATACACTCACATTCTGATCCATCCAGATCACAGGAAATTCTTACGATTCCTTTTCAAGGGAAAACATTTCCAATACAGGGTTCTTCCCTTTGGTCTGGCTTCGGCACCAAGAGTATTCACGAAATGCATGGCAGTAGTAGCTGCATTTCTGTGAACCCTGGGGATATTCGTCTTCCCTTACTTTGGATGACTGGCTCATTCGAGCCCCCACGGTTCCAGAAGCCAGATCTGCACTGTCTCGCACAATGCGAATTCTTCAATACTTGGGATTGGTCATAAACCTCCCAAAATCCCAACTTGCTCCGTCTCAGTCCCTAGAGTTCATAGGAGCTCATCTAGATACCAGACAGTCAAGGGATTTTCTCCCACAACTCTACTGTCTTCATATAATACAGCTAGCTTCTCAAGCAGCAGTGAAGTCCTCCCTAACTGCTCGAGAACTACTACAACTATTGGAACATATGGCATCCATGGTTCTTGTGGTACCCTACGCTCGCCTTCCTATGCGAGCAGCCCAGTGGACCCTATCCACACAGTGGACACAGGCCACAGGATGTCTGTCAGACAAGATATCAAACTCACAACGACTGATCTTGTCCCTGGAAAATCTTCTAGTGGGGTCTCCTTTTCAGCAACCCCTATTCCAGGCCATCCTAACAGATGCATCACAGGTGGGATGGGGAGCACACCTGCATCATCTCTCTACCCAGGGTACCTGGACTCCACAGGAGACTTGTCTCCACATAAACCTCCTGGAACTCAGAGCAATCTATCTAGCTCTTTGAGTATTCCATGCCCAGCTCAGCTACAAGACAGTCCTAGTCCAAACAGACAATCAAGTAGCTATGTTCTACGTGAACAAGCAGGGCGGAACAGGCTCTCTATCGTTATGCAATGAAGCTTTATGACTATGGGCCCTCACCAGAGAGCATCAAATTCACCTTCTCGTGGTATATCTTCCAGGCATTCAAAACCTTTGGGCAGACAAACTCAGCCGAGTACTGCTGCCTCACGAATGGTCTCTCCACCTAGACCAGGTGACCAAGATATTTCAGATCTGGGGAACCCCAGACATAGACCTATTTGCAAGTCCACTGAATGCCAAACTTCCCCGGTTCTGTTCCAGGATTCCGGCTCAAAATTGCCAGGCAAGGGACGCCTTCCTTCTTCACTGGGGTCACGACTTCCTCTATGCCTTCCCACCCATTCCCCTCATCCCCAAAACACTCTTCAAGCTTCAGAGAGACAGAGGTCTATGATTCTCATAGCGCTACGTGGCCACGCCAAATGTTGTATCCCCTGCTTCTATATCTCTCTCAAGCTGCACCTCTGGAGTTAGGCTATGCTCCAGACCTTCTCTCCCAAGAGAACGGGATGCTATGGCACCCGAATCCCCAGTCCCTGCATCTCAGGACCTGGTTGCTGAAAGCTTAGACCTTCAGGATCTTAATCTTTCCCAACAGGTAAAGGATATTATTCAGGCTTCTAGAAAACCTTCCACAAGACGCTCTTATGCCTTCAAGTGGAAACGTTTTACTATATGGGGTTCACAGAAGGGGTTAAACCCACTTATGATACCTTTGGAATCGATACTAGAGTATCTACATCATCTATCAAATTCTGGTCTAAAGACCAATTCAGTAAGAGTCCATCTTAGTGCAATTGCAGCTTCCTATAAGCCTCTAAATCAGGGGTTCTCAACCCTGTCGTCGGGACCCACCTAGCCAGTCGGGTTTTCAGGATAACCACAATGAATATGTATGAGAGAGATTTGCATACACTGCCTCCATTATATGCATATCTCTCCCATGCATATTCATTGTGGTTATCCTGAAAACCCAACTGGTTAGGTGGGTCCCGAGGACAGGGTTGAGAACCTCTGCTCTAAATGGACAACCAATTTCCTCTCATCCACTCATAGCAAGATTTATGAGAGGTCTTCTATTAATAAAGCCTCCCATCAGGCCACCACCGGTGGCATGGGATTTAAACCTAGTTCTTGGGCAGCTCATGAAACCGCCTTTTGAATCTTTAGCCACTACAACCCTAAAGCTTTTGTCCTGGAAGGTCATCTTCCTAATTGCAATCACCTCTGCACGTTACATTAGTGAATTGCAAGCTTTAGTGGCTGATCCTCCTTATACTAGGTTTCACCATGATAAAGTTGTTCTTAGAACTCATGTTTATGTTTATGTTTATTACATTTGATATACCGCTCAGTCATCCACACTTTATGCCAAAGGTGGTTTTGCCTTTTCATTTAAATCAATCAATTTATCTTCCTGTATTCTTTCCGAGGCCTCATGCCTCGAATGCAGAAAGGAAACTTCATACTTTGGATTGTAAAAGAGCCTTGACTTTTTACCTACAAAGAACACAGCAACATGGAAAGTCTTCTCAACTTTTTATTGCTTTTGATTCTAGTCATTTGGGACTTCCAGTCTCCAAGAGAACTCTGTCCAAATGGATTGCACAATGTATATCCTTTGCTTTTGAGAGTAAGAGTCTTCCTCTTCAAGGCCATGTCACAGCTCATAATGTGCGAGCCATGGCAGCCTCTATGGCTAACCTTCACTCTGTGTCTATTGATGACATTTGTCGAGCAGCCACCTGGGCTTCGGTACACACCTTTACAGCCCACTACTGTCTAGATAAAGCCTCCCGTCGGGATGCCTTCTTTGGCCAAGCTGTTCTTCAAAATCTCTTCCAGACCTAATTCAACTCCTACCCACCAACCCTGGTGGAATGCCAGAGATTCATGGGAGGAAGCATGGCCCACCTTACTTGGGTGGCAGTTTCCTGGGGCTATCTCCCTGGCATCTTCAGCTAGGGAGTCCCCATATGTGAAGACTACATTCCTGCTTTTTCCTGGAGATAGCGTAGTTACTCACCTGTAACAGGTGATCTCTGGGAACAGCAGAAATTTAGTCTTCACAACCCACCCACCTCCCCTAGGAGTTGTCTCTCTATCTCTCTATCTCTCTGTCTCTTTCCTCTCTCCCTCTATCCTTTCACTCATCTACAAACTTAACTGAAGAGGGACAGTTGGAAAGGCGGGAAGGCAGTGCGCATGTGCTGAGGGATGCCCCCAAAAGCGTTCCTATTGGATGCTGGGGAGCGTTCCCGCGCAGGCTCCATCGGTACCGGCGATACCCATATGTGAAGACTAAATTCCTGCTGTTCCCGGAGATCACTTGTTACAGGTGAGTAACTACGCTTTCTCTGCAGATAAGCAGAGGGATGCAGGCACACTGTGATGGTGATGTCACCGACTGAGCCTTCATGTCGGACTCTCTCCCAGCTCAGAGAAGTCTTTTAACGTCTCTGAGCATGTTTGCCAGTTGGCGTCTTGCCCGCTAGAGCCATTGGCAATTGTTTTGTTTCACTCATGTCTGATGCTGCCATGGTTCTCTCCTGCTGCTCAGCGTGCCTTGGATCAACCTCAAACTGCCCGATCTCATATTAAAAAGTAAAAAAGAAATGACAGCTGTTCTATATGCAGCAAGCTGCAGTATCTTTCAATACAAAAAAAAAAGACCTGTTCAGCGACCAAGATGGACAGGCAATTGACTCTGACACATGCTGCAGCTGCTCAACCAGAGGCAGATCTCCTTCTGGTAGCGGCTCCCTCCTCTCTGGGAACATTGCTCCATCCTCCGCCTCCAGAGGTAGCCGCCTCCTCATCGGGAGTTGGCTCTCAAAAGACCCGCTTGTGATTAACCTACTCCTGCCCCTCCCACATCGGAGCTGGCAAGAAAAAGTGCAGCAAAGTTAAAACACAAATGGTTTCCTGTTGCTGCTCAGCCATGATAGGATAAAGAACACAGCAAAGATAAGGGGGACTTGTATCTACCCCCCTCCCCGGGCCACTCCCCTAGCCAAATGCTTCTCCCCCACACACTGCAGAGCCCATGCCGGCCCTTGCACCTCAGAAGCCCATCCTGCCGCCAGACTCTGAGCCATCTAATGATGCCAGCTCCTGTTTCTCCACCATTTCGTAGAGGACAGAGCCGCGGTCCTCAAAGGCCCTGGCTTCCCCTCGAGGCAGAGCATCCCCGCTCCATGTGAGGACAAGATCCCCCACTACCCTCTGGATCTTGAAGACCAGGTGTTCCCTCCCTCCCCCCCACCCTGCCTCTCCCTACACTGATTGGCCAGATGAGGATTACTCTTCCTTGCCCAGCACTTTCTGCTCATACTGAGATCCCTGTCGAGAAATTGCCAGCAAGGCTGCCTTGCTGGCAGACATGGCCCCCGAAGACCCAGTAGAAGATTATTCCTATCCTAAGTTCCTGCAAAAGATCTTCAAGGTGTCTCGCTCTGTCCATCCCAAACCCTGGCCAACAAGAGGGATTTTTTATCCATCCTTCAGGCTTGCAGGATCCCTAAAAAGGTGGTCAGTCCATCAAATCTTACTGGATCTCCCATTCTTCATCTGGAAGGCTCCAGCTTCCTTTCATGCCATTTCCCAGCACTTGGACTTCAAGTATAAAGTTCTGCCCACACAGAGTTTCAACCACCAGCAGCTGCTTCATCAGTCAGTCGTCTCTGAGGCTGCTTTAAAATGCATCAAGGGCTTCAAGCCCAGGGCCTACTTGCCACCAGGAAAGGATGCATGCAGCTCCGTAACAAGGAAATGGATTTTTTCTGGTGTTTATCCAATAAATACTTATTTTAATTTTTTGCATTTGGGAGTGTTTAGGGCTTCCGACTTTGAGTTTTAACTGATAATTATGCACCGCGTGAAACAAAACCTTCTGTGATTTTGTTTTCAATCTGGTGGTTATTGGTTTCATACAGTGTACTTTTGCTAGCAAAAAAGGTGCTGGTACTCTCATGCAGGTGTCTTTCATTAATACACAAGAACCGTGGGTCAGTTTTAGCAGGCAGGTGCATCTTGTTTTTGTGTCTGACAGGTTTAGCAACCATTTCCTTTTTAGCCATTCTATTTTGCTCATGATTCTATAAACGTCTTCCGTCATATCCTATCTCCGTTGTCTCTTCTCCAAGCTAAAAAGACCTAACCTGTTTGTTCTTTCTTCATAAGGGAACTGCACACAATACTTAGGGTTTAGGGTACAGTCACACCAGGGGAAGCATAATGATATTCTCTGTTTTGTTCTCCATCCCTTTTCAAATAATCCCTGACATTCTATTTGCTGTTTTTAGCAGCCAAGGTACGCTTTGCTGTAAATTTCAATATATTATACACAGTAACTCCAAGATCTCTTCGGTGGTGACTTCTAACTCAGAAATCAGCTTTTGGTACTTTGCACTTGTCTGCATTAAATTTCATCTGACATTAGGTGCCCAATCTTGGTCTCACAAAATCCTCCTACAAACCCTTACAACCCGAATTATTCCAGTAAACTGGTAACAGAACCCACACATGAAGGGGCCATACTAGGCTTGGTGCTTACCAAAGGTGAAGTGTTTCTGATGTTATAGTGGGAGATCATCTCACATCCAGTGATCACTAGATGGTGTGGTTCAGTATTAGGACTAGGGCTTATAAAATCCATTCAAAAGCGAGGGTCTTAGACTTTAGGAAAACTAACTTTGCTAAGCTGGGACAATACCTCAAGGAGTCCGTAGTGGGATGGGAACAGCTGGGGGATATAGAAAAGCAATGGTCAAAATTGAAGGGATATATTAAGGGCAACAAACCTTTTTTCTTAGAAAGGTAAATAAATGTAAAAGGAAAATTGGGCCACTATGGTTCTCAAAAGAAGTAGCTGAAAAGGTGAAGAAAAAGAGAGAGGCCTTCACAAAATATAAGAGATCACAGAGAGAGAGGAAGACAAGCATTTATATTTGGGAAAATTTAGAGAAGCTAGCAAAGTAGTCAGGAAAGCAAAGATACAAAAAGAAGAAGAACTAGCCAATGCAATAAAATGCGGGGCTAAGACATTTTTCAGATATGTTAGTGAGAGGAGGAAGGGCAAAAGTGGTATTGCAGACTCAAGGGTGAAGGGGACGGATATGTAGAAGATGATGAGGATAAAGTGGAATTGCTTAACAAATATTTTTGTTCTCTGTTCACAGATAAAGGGCCAGGAGCAGGACCTCAGAAAACACCCACAAATAGGAACAGAAGTGACAGAGATCTTGAACGATTTTCAGAAGACTGCGTTCGTGAGGAACTAGCTAAACCAAAAGTAGACAAAGCGATTGGACTGGATGGGATACATGTGAGAGAGAATATTGAAGGAACTTGGGGACATTCTAGTGGCTCCACTGATTGACCTTTTCAATGCTTCTTTGGAATCGAGAGTGGCCCCAGAGTACTGGAGAAAGGCACATATGGTCCCTTTACACAAAAGCAGAAGCAAGGATAAGGTTGAAAACTACAGGCGGTTAGTCTAACCTCTGTGATGAGTAGATTATTGGAAATGCTGCTAAAAGGGAGGATAGTGAGGTTTCTGGAGTCCAGTGGATTGCCGGATCCTAGGCAGCATGGGTTTACCAGAGGCAGGTCTTGTCAGACAAATCTGATTGATTTCTTTGACTGGGTGACCAGGGAGTTGGACCGAGGGAGAGCCCTAGGTATGGTGTATTTAGATTTCAGTAAAGCAATTGACACCATTCCGCACAGATGACTTATAAACAAACTGAACACCTTAGGGATGGACCCTAAAGTGACTGACTGGGTTAGAAATTGGTTGAGTGGGAGCAATAAAGGGTACAGGTAAATGGAGTTCACTCTGAGGAGAAGGAGGTTACCAGTGGTGTGCTGCAGGGATCTGTCCTTCATCTGATTCTTTTTAACATCTTTGTTCGTGATATTGCGGAAGGGCTGTTGAATAAGGTTTGCCTCTTTGTGGATGATAACCAAAATTTTCAATAGATAGACACACAGGAAGGAGTAGATAACATGAGGAGAGGGGTCTAACTAAACTTGAAGAATGAGCGAGAATTTGGCAGCTGAGATTTAATGCTAAAACATGCAGGGTCGTGCATTTTGGCTGCAAAAATCCAAGGGAGCGGTACAGTGTAGGGGGTGAAGTACTTCTGTCCACGAAAGAAGAGCGGGACCTGGGCGTGATTGTTTCTGATGATTTTAACCCTTTCATGGCTGTTGCTGCCATATGGCATCCTTCAAATTTTCCCCAAACCTTTTCACCGGATTCTGTATTTCCAAAAAATCCGCACACTGTGTGCGAAATGTGATGTGTATCTGTGCTTGATATCTCAAAAAAAACTGTTATTTAAACTATCACACCCAGCAGTAAATGAAACTGATGCCAAGACTGTTTTTAATTTTCAGCCATTCAGGACCGTAGTTGCCATATGGCAACAGTAAATATTGTTTCTTAGAAATAATTTTTTTTCAAAAAACTTTATATTCTGCATCATTTAGCTCAAATCTTAATTTTAAAAAAGCAGAAAAAAAGTTTTCAGTTACAAAACAATTATGTGGACGCGAAAGAGTTAAAGTAGCTAAACAGGTAGAAAAGGTGACGGCAAAAGGCAGAAGGATACTTGGGTGCATAGGGAGAGGAATGGCCAGCAGAAAAAAGGAGGTGATAATGCCTCTCTGTGTCACTGGTGCAACCTCATTTGGAGTATTGTGTGCATTTCTGGAGACTGCACCTTCATAGAGGATGGCGTCGGTGCAGAGGGTGGCTACTAAAATGGTTAGTGGTCTCAATTATAAAGCATATGAGGACAGACTTAAAGATCTTAATATGTATACATTAGAGGAAAGGCGGATGAGAAGGAGATATGATAGAGATGTTTAAATACCTCCATGGCACAAATGCACGGGAGAAGAGCCTTTTTTGATTGAAAGCATGCTCTGCTACGATGGGACATAAGATGAGAGTGAAAGGGGGATAGATTTAGGCGTGATATGCGGAAATATTTCTTTATGGAAAGAGTTATAGATGCATGGAACAGTCTCCCCGTGGAGGTAGTAGAGACGAGGACAGTATCTGAATTCAAAAAAACATGGGAGAAACACAGAAGATCTCTAAAGGAAAAAAGGGAACCATTGTAGTTGATATAGAAGGGCAGACTAGATTTGCCATGTGTGTTTTTTCTGCCGTCATGTTTCTATGTTTCAAATCTCTGCCGCTTTAATGGCTTTGAATAATTTTGTCATCCACAAATTTGATCACCTCACTCGTCACTCCTGTCTCCAAGTCATTTATGAATATGTTAAACCACCAGGACCCAGTACAAACCCTTGGGGCACTTCACTAGTGATCCTTTTTCCATGTGAAAAACTAATGACTTGAGTTAAACCTTTTCCTTTGTCAGCACGCTTGCACATCGGTATTAGGGTTTACCACACTCTCAAAAGTGCACTCACCATCATGTCATGTCATGCCATTGCTCATGTGGTACGTTATGTCATTCCATTAGTTAAATGTTCTTCTCAACATGCTGACATTTCTGCAGCACCCACTGCATGCAAATGTGATGAAATGCACACGCTGGGTGATACAGAAACAGTTGCAGGACAATTCAGACTGAAGGGAACCTCTGCTGTTTTAGAAACCAGTGAGCATGCTACTGACACGGGCCATGTGGTTGATACCCATGGGACTGAGGATTATGGAAAGAAAACTGACTTGAGATCTCTCTGATCAGATTTCAACCACAGAGGCCTAGAGGTAACTTTCTCTACAAAGCTGTATATGGGGTGAATTCAAGTGTGGGTGTTAATGAAAAGATGATGTGTGTGAATAGTGAATTTGATTTAAAAAAATGTATTTAGGATTAAAAAACAGTGCATGCAGTTTTTATTGAGGATCGCTTGTAGACATCATGCATGGTCAGGATCGAACCACTGTAATGCGTGCCAAAGAGAACTTCCTTCTGCAGTTAATAAGATGTAACATGGTCAAGGTGTGATTGGAAATTCCTCTTAATCGGGTTTGAGGCTCCTAATGCGATGGAAAATATTTCTGTGTCTTTTTGTCACATGTTTGTGGTCTCTGACTGTATTTCTTGGTACTTAAGGATGATCTTCCTCTCCATACGATTCACAGAATAATTGCATGGAACTAACACCTCCGTTATCGGTAACACTCTGCTGTTTTCCTCCTTTACCACTATGTCGGGTTTCCTCGCATCCAGCTTCTTATTCGGCAGAATAGGAATGTACCAAATTACAACTTCTTTATTTTCCATAGTTCACTTCCATGAAACCAGTGCTTTTCCTGTACAGAGATGTTGTACAAGTTTCCAGTGGATGAGACGTGCCACCTTTCTGTATCAAAATTTTCTCCCATGAGAACATCACAGCCAACTACAAGATGAATAACAGTTTCCAGCTGTTTCTTACTAAATCTGCATATGTCTCTTACCAGTTTTCCTTATGCGTGTGAACCATCATAAACATAGTCCTCTCTCCTGGGCTGCAAAAACTATCAATCTCTCATTCTTAGGTTTCAGTTTGCCTCCCTTTAACCACTCATGTGTGCTAGTTTGATCAACAAATGACTCCTGGAATAATGGTTTGTATTTCCCACTGTGCTGATACATTTTCCATTTGTTGTTCCTTCCTTGTTTTGCTGATCTGTGGCCTCCTTCCCTGTTTATACTGGTGGATTCTCATCATTCCTTCTGTTCATCGGAATGCCTGCCCATGTTTGAAAATAGTGATGGATTCTGGTCATTTACTTTCACACTGCTGCAATTTTCTTAAGTGTCAGGTCTGTTTATGCTGTAAAGTAGACCTGGAGGCCTCAGATAGTGGTCCTATTGTATAATCAATTTCTGTGAGCCTCATTCCTCCCTCAGCTCTAGGGATATACAGTCTTGCCGTACACTGATTCTTATAAACCACCTCGTTAGCATGGGGGAGTTTTCTTGTTCGTACATACAGGTTTTTCATGATATTTCAGAGGCCATTCTACAATTCCAAAGCTAAACGAGAGTACAGGGATTGCAAGCTAATTGATGGCTTGTATCTTATTCTTTGACGATGATAGTGCCCTTTTCAGAATCAGCTTCTTTTTCCTGTAATATTCTTTGCTGGTCTTTCTCTCAATATTTTATGCTGCATTGTTGCTCCTTTCTCTACTCTGCTAGGTATTTATGTATGCCTTCCTGTTCAAGTTCCTTTATGTCACTGCCATCAGTTAGATGCCATCTAAAAAGCTTTTTGCTAAACTGAGTTGTTCTGCTAGATATTGATCATTATAGAGCTTTGAGTCGTGTACAGACAGCAGGTGTGATATCGCCTCTGGGTCTTTGCCAGTTTTAGGATTAAGGCTAAATCCATACACCAGAGTTAAGAAGTGCGCTTAAAGGATTAAGTGTTATATAAAACAAGAGTGGTGACAAGAAGTCTCCTTGAAATATTCCTTGCTGGATCTTGATATTAGGAATGATGGACTGTCCATCTGCATACTCCTAGATGGAGTGTGGTTTGCCACATTTTCATAATGAATTTGATGAACTCCATCAATTTTTAGAATTTATTTTGCACAACTCAAGACAATTTATAATCCAGGAGCGTGGGGCACTATCAAAGGCTTTCTTATAGTCGATCCCTGCAACACTGAGAATTCTGCTTTTCTTAGCACTCACCATAACGGCTTCATTTAGCAATAGCTGGTCTTTGGTTTGGTAAACTCCTCTCTTGTTACCTTTCTGTTCAGCTTCCATGATGTAATTGGAATCGATACAGTCATAGAGTCTATCAGCATGTGTTGCAGTGAACAGCTTGTGGATTGTAGACGAACCAAGTTATCAGTCTATAATTTTTGGGAATATTACTTGAGTCTCCTTTTGGAAGGAGAAATGTTTTTCCTGTCATTAGCCATTGTGATGTTAGATCTGGCTTTGCCTACTCAATTGATTTTTGCAGTTTGCCAGGTCTTGATGAAGGGGCGTTAACCAAACCAGAAATCGGTCACTTCATCTGGGCTCTGGGACGTGATATAATCAGGGCCAGCATGACCATTTGGAGCCCGATCCACATTGGGCCATATCTGGGCCGTCCAGACGGCCCAAACCAAGACTGAGCCATCAGCACTCCATTCTGCACTGCGGGAGCAAGATGCTCCTTCGGGTGCAGGATAGAGTCCTTAGAGATGACCTGGCCGGCCCAGCATCGCATGTCCTGTTTTCCCCCAGGACCCCGAATCCCTGCCACCCGAGCCCAACAGGGGCTGCCAGTGCACCAGTTGGGCAATGGGGACCCGCTCTGCCACTGTGCTCAGTGTCCTGGCCTGCCGATCCAGGGGATTGGCTGCTGCTTATTCCACCTCTCCGGTGACCCCTGGACGTACAGGGCCGTGAGCAGAATCAGCCCTGTATGTCCGGGGGTCGGTCCCGCCTACTCCCCTCCCACTCTCTGCCCCTGTCATGCCCCCATCCCCTGCAGCTCTGTGCATGCAGCGGGGGACAGAGGCAGAATACCGGCAAGATGGTATTCGCCTCATAGAATTGGGGCCTAAGTGAACTAAGTGGCTGCTTTTGCTCCCATGCAAAAGGAAATTCAACCCTGGGGCCGTATTCATGTGCTGTTTCAAAAGACACCACTGTGGCACTATAGCCTTCCTCTGCTCTTTTGCCTCTCCAAACTTTGAGGTCTCCGATACGCCCCACTTCCCACTGGGATCTGGGATCAGAAGCTTAAGTCTGCATCAGGCCTCAGAGGGGGTGGAAGTGCTGGAGGTTTACGGTAAGCACTGCGAGGATATTTGAAGCCATTGCTGCCACTGCAGGTCCTGGAGAGGGGTGGGGGCAGGAGAAGGGGAGGGGATGCAAGGGATGAGTTTTGCCTAGGGCGCTTCATATCCTTTGCACCGGCCCCGGATATAATTTTATTTATTTTTGTTACATTTTTCTATACCCCATCTTCTTTGCCCCTCTTCAACCTCAAGTTAAAAGCTCATCTTTTCGCCTCTGCCTTTGGCTCTTGATTTTGCTGTTCTCCTTCCATCCCCTCTTTTATTTCACCTTTCTTTCTTCCTCTTACACTTGTTCTTACCTCTTTCCTTTGTCCTGTCTCTCCTGCTCTTGTCTCTTTGCCCGTGTTCTTATCTTTTTGTACTCCTTTTCTTGCTTTGTCTTTTTAGATTGTAAGCTCTTTTGAGCAGGAACTGTCTTTTTGTGTTTTCATTGTACAGCGCTGCGTGAGCCTGGTAGCGCTTTATAAATGCTTAGTAGTAGTAGTAGTAGTAGTAGTAGTAGTAGTATACTGCCCCTTCCAGAGATCAGGGGCGGTTTACATATAACTAACATTTAACATTTTAACTAACAGTTGTTTTTAGAACTATTTACATAAAAACTCGCAACACTTAACAACTTAACATATTATTTAGCACTATGTACATGCTGCTTAAAGGCAAATGTTGCCTGTACGTTGGGTTGGGGTATGCGGTTAGTGTGCCTGTGAGTTCTTGGAGGTGTTTTGTGTTGTCTTTTGCGTTCCGTAGTGTGCAGTGAAGCGGTATGTTTTGAGTGATTTTTTAAAGTGCTGGATATCCTTGATTGAGCGGATTGATAGAGGTAAGGAATTCCAGAGGGAGGGGACGGTGAAAGTGAATGCCCTGAAGCTTGTGGCTTGCTTCGTTTTCCTGAATGTGTTTGGGATCTCAAGTGAGTGCAGTGCATTTTCTCTTCTGATTCTTGTGTTTGGGGGGATCTGGATGAGTGTAGAAAGAATGGATGGGGCTATATTGTTCAGTAGTTTGAAAGTAGTGGTGAGTGTTTTGAACTTTATTCAACTTGCTATTGGGAGCCAATGGAGGTCATATAAGATGGGGGTGATGCTGTCAGTTAGTGAGGTTTTACAGATGATTCTCGCAGTGATGTTCTTTGGAGGATGGTGTAGGCTTTTGGCAGGTAGACTGTCGAAGTGGGGTGTGACAGTCGCTTGGATTACTGATCTGTAGTCGTTTTCTTCTAGGAATGGCCGTATGTGTTGAATTGTTTTTAACCTGTAAAACGCTTTTCACTGTTTGTTTCAGGTGAGTGTTTGATCAAGGGTTATACCTAGGTATTTGACCTCATTCTTGATTGGGAGGGTAGCAGAACTCAGGGTGATGTTTTGCAGGAGGGTGTGGTTTGGTTTATTTGTGATGTACATGGCTTCCGTTTTTTTTAAAATTAATATTGAGGTTGTTTGCATTGAGCCATAGTTCGGTTTCATTAATGCAGTCGGATAGGTTTTTAAAGGAGGGGTTATTCGTATCTATGGGGATGGACAACATGATGTCGTCCGCATAGATATAGTACTTTGTTGAATTTTTTGAATATGTTGGTGATAGGTTGTAGGTAAAGGTTAAATAGTAAGGCTGATAGGGCAGAGCCTTGGGGAATACCTTGGTCTTGTGGGAAGGTAACCGGAGGCTCATTACCTAGTTGTATGTGCAATCTGCGGTTCGAGATGTAGGATATAAACCATTGTAGGACTGTTCCTCCTATTCGAATTTGTGTTAGTCTGGCTATGAGGGTGTTGTGATTGATGTTATCGAATGCAGAGGCAATGTCTAAGAAAATTTAAAAGGAAGGTACATTTGGGGTTATCAATAGGGTTTTGACTCCATGAAAAGGTCATGATAATGTCAGTTCTCACCAATCCCACCTTAATAAACAACAATTCCTTGTAGTTTCACCTGCAAGATATTAGTTAGTCTGCTTAGCCAAAGAAAATTGAAGGAGAGTCTCTCCCCCACCCCCACCCAGCTGTAGTATTGCTGGGGCTGCTTTTGCACCCAGGGCTGAATTTAAGATTTTGAGGTCCAGAGGCAAGACAAAGATACAAGATATAAGATCCCAGATCCCAGTGGGAAGTGAGGCATTTTGGAGATCTCAGTTTGGAGAGGCAGAAGAAGAGCAGAGGAAGGCTATAGTGCCACAGTGGTGTCTTTTGAAACAGCACATGAATGTGCCCTACAATAAGTGGGATCGTGTTCCTCTTTGGTCTGGGCACTTGGCACCTTTAAAATTTGACACCCCAGGCAGTTGCCTGTGCCTAAATCTGGACCTGTTTATACCCGCGAATAATTCTTTTTCACTGCATGCTTCATTTTTCTTCGCGACTGCTTTCGGATCTAAAAGTAGAATGGGGATGTTCCAGTAACCTTTATTGCTTTCTAAGGTGGCGTTCCGCAGCAAGGCAATGACATGTGGCGCTCCCTCCTAGAGGGAGTTTTGGGAGAGTCTGTCTCAAACAACGCGTCGTCATGTTGGGTCTTCTGCTTTTCCCAGCTGCCTCAGTGTTCCCATTGCTTGGTTTGTTTAGAGCCTCCCTCACAACCAGAGGAGGAAAGGTTAACGCTAGGAGTTTTCTGTTGGTTCCAGCTACAGTTGGATTTTCAGGATGTGCCGTCCAGTTTGAGGGGATCCTTGTTAACTTTACAGCTCTGGAATTTGGGAAAACATGCTGTGTCTCCAAATGCGGCAGCACTGTCTTGATTCCAGAAGGCAGAGAGAGAGAGAGAGAGCAAAAAGCCTATCGGTTGAAAAGAAAAACATGTTTTTGGAAATCTGCTACTGCTTTGATATTTTTTTTTTCACATGTTTTGAAAGCAAAATACTTCCACATGAAGGTCAGCGGCAGAAGTTACTTTGCTTTCTGTGTAACTGAGGAAAGTTGGCCCTCTATTTTTAGACGCTAACTTTTATCCCACTAGCCATATGTTCTTTGGGAAAAAAATTCTGCTGGGAAATGCAAGGGAAAAAAAAAAAAGAGAAGTAGCTGTTTTATGGGTGCGTTCCCAGCACATGGCTCTTAGAGAACAGAAAGAGCAACCATCTACATACAGGGAACCCTTTCTGGATGGTCGGTAGAATGGTAGCTGCTTTTTTGATGAGTTACCCTTAATCTGACTTGCAGCAGGAAGCAGAAGCTGTAAATTGTCAATTTATTTTATAGAAAAAAGGTGCCTGGAAAAGCATGTTATCAGTGCAGTCTTACTGCTTTTGCCAAGTCTTTCTGTGTGTGCTTAGGTTGGAGATCCTCTGCCGGATGTCTTCAAATATTGTAGGTGAGGATATCTCTAGGATTCCGCTATGCCCTACTAAAATAGGGCCAGGTACATGCACAGTGATGGCTCTCGATAGCTTTTTCTGGGAAAGCTCTGCCAAAAGACCTCTGAAATGATCTAGCATTGCACTAGATGGGTATAGCAGACGTGAACACTATTTCCCTGTTACTATTCCATTTTTAGGGAAAATAATTGGAAAAAGTGGTGTATTTTGAAGCTCAAAGATTTTCTAGATGAGACAAATATTATGCACCGTTGCCAGCTGGGATTCCATCCAGGGTATGATACCAAGTCTGTCTTGATAGATTCGGTTGCCAACCTTTGTGTTGAGGTGGACTGGGGCAAGGGTTTTGTACTTGTTCTCACTGATCTGTTCACTGTAGCAAGTGTTCAAAGAGAAATTACCCAGATAGGACGTGCCCTGCAGTTCCCAACATGTAAATTCTGTGGGGAAGGCACCTCCAGGTCAAAAATTTAAAACTGGGTTTCAAAATATGGCTAAGACAATAGATGTTCCAACCTTTGGTGTGCCTGGCTTGATTTTATTGCTCAGTTTGACTCTCTGATCTTGTTTTTGTTTCTTTTCTGTTCTCTCTTCCTTCTGTCTCTTTCCTATAGAGTGGATATTTTAGTACTTTTCTTTCTGTTATTTTTCTCTTATCTGTTCTCTTCCTTCTTGTCTCCATTTCCTGCCTGCTCTCCTCTTTCATCCAAGCCCTCCTCTGTCCCATCTTCTTCCTTCTACATTACCTTCCTGGATTTATTCCCTGCCCCCTTCCCTTTTGTCCTTTGTCTTATTTCTCTTTTCCTTATCCTTCTAGTGCTTCCTTTTTCCCTCAATCTAAGGTTCTTTGTATTTCCTTCTCTTTGCACCCCTCCCTTGTCACTCCCCATAGCTTTTCTCTCCCGCTTTCTCTGTTCTCTTTTTCTCTCCATCCTAGTTCTGGAATTCCTTCCCCTGAACCCAGAAAACTCTCCTTTCATCTCCCAACGAATGAATTTCAAGTACATTCTAGTCTCCCTGCCACGATCCTTTGGCACATTCCATATCCTGGGGCCTTCCTCTGTTTGCCCTGACCCCTTCTCACCAGTTCTCTTTCTTAGAGCTACAGAGGATCAGATGCTTTCTCCTTGTACATCTCCTCCTCATCCTCTATCCTCCTCCTTGCCTCTGTCCTCAGTCTCTTGCTTTGGTCTCTCATTCCAAATTTAGTTTTCCCATTCTCTGAGCCTGTAAAAATCTCACCATTCTCTCTTCTCCATTCCAAGTCATCTCTAGGCCGCATCTTTCCTCTATCACCAGTGCAGCTCACTTCCCAGCACCATTGGATGGCAAGAGAAGCAACGGTGTCCTTTCTGCATGGGGCTGCTCTCATGGTATGAGCCCCGCAGATCTTTGTAGATCTCGTGGACCATAGCTTGATATTGGTCTCCTCTCTGCGTAGGAAGTAGACAGTGCATTTAGTGTCACTTCTCCAACTAGCTGGGGGGGAGGTGATGCCAGTACTGCATTTGAGAGGGAGCATGCAAGTACTGAGCATCAAGTGGGCCGCAGTTCTCGGACTTAACTGTCCATCACTGCCACCTGGAGTCGCCACTCTGTACAAATGCGCAGCTTGCAGAGTGAATTGCACCGGCCCTGTTCCACATTTTACTCAACTTGTTCAGATATAAAAGTTAATTGCATACCTTGTCATTAGAGGACTTAGTGAAAACTGATCCCACAATGTTCCAGGGTGTGCTCAAAATGATAGAGCCATACTTTATGCTCACATATGCATGTTGGGGGTTACCATTTACTATAGAGAGGACATTCAGTGACGGTGGCTAGCCATCACCATGGAAACGGAGACCCGCATATTCAATGCTGGGGCCATATCCGGCCACTGGCATTGAATATCTGGGTCAGCAAAGAAGCTAACCAGGCAGTGGCGATTGTTGAGTCGCTGCCCAGTTAAGTTTCGGCAGCAAAGGTTAGGCCACCCTTTCAGGTGCCTAACCTTTACCTCTTCACGATACCCGAGCAGTGGCTTGATATTGCTGCTGCCCGGTGTTACTGGAATGCACCGCTGTGGCTGGCTAGCATCAGGGTGTACAGCACTGGCACCCACAGATACTCAACGGCATTAACTGTGTAAGTGCTGCTGAATATCTTGGTCAGCGCTTTGACTATTCCCCTCCCCCCCCCCCAAATGTTAGAACATAAGATATGCCATACTGGGTCAGACCAAGGTACATCAAGTCCAGTATCCTGTTTCCAACAGTGGCCAATCTAGGTCATACGTACCTAGCAGGTTTCTCCAGAGGACACAGGTTTCTCAGTGCTTGTATTGGGTCAAGCAGTGGATGTCCCGGGTCCATTTTAATAATGGTTTATGGACCTTTCCTCCAGGAACTTGTCCAAACCTTTTTTAAACCCAGCTACACTAACAGCCTTTACTACATCCTCCGGTAACAAATTCCAGAGTTTGATTACACGTTGAGTGAAAAAATATTTTCTCTTATTGGTCTTAAATAGGTTACCCTGTAGCTCCATTGCATGTCCCCTAGTCTTTCTATATTTTGATGGCGTAAACAATTGATCTATGTTTACCTGTTCCACTCCGTTCATTAATTTATAGACCTCTATCATATCTCCCCTCAGCCGTCTCTTTTCCATGTTGAAGAGCCCTAACCTTTTTAGCCTCTCCTCATAGGGGTATCCTTCCATCCCCTTTACCATTTTGGTGGCTCTTCTCTGTATCTTTTCTAATAACACTATATCCTTTTTAAGATACAGCAACCAGAATTGCACACAATATTCAAGGTGCAGTCGCACCAGTTTTCTCCCATTTTCTGTGTATGGGAAGAGTGAAGAGTACATTTCACCTTTGTATCTTTGTACTTTTTCACTCCATGTCCATTTGCCTTGTCTTACCCTTGTTCTCCTATCCTATGATCTCCAGGAACAAGCAGGAATGTAGTCTTCACATATGGGTTTCATCTGTACCGACGGAACCTGCGCAGGAACGCTCCCCAGCGTCCAATAGGAAAGCTTTTGGGAGCGTCCCACAGCACCTGCGTGCTGCCTTTCCGCCTTTCCCAACTGTCCCTCTCCAGTTCTTCGTTTTCCGCGGAGCCGACAGGTCGCCCATCCTGTCATCTCAGAAAAAAATCCCTTCTATTCTTCTTTTTTGTGGTCGCGTCTGCCTTCCCTCAACGCTACACCGGTACCGCTGGTTCTTCTTTCTTTTTTTCTTAAAAAAAAAAAACCACCTTTCTTCTGGAGTCTTTACAGTAATTTTCTCTTCAGGTGCCACGCGCCATTTTGGGCACTAGGCCCAACGTTTGCCTTCAAAATGGAAAAACCCACTTCGGGTTTTAAAGTGTTCTAAGTGTGGCGGTACCATCTCTGTCACCGACACCCATGAGTGGTGCCTCAAATGTTTAGGTCCTGACCACTCTATTTCAGAGTGTGTTGCCTGTGGGATGATGTCGAAAAGGGGCTGGCAAAACTGAGCTGCTAAACTTAGCACCCTTTTTCCCTCCGATGCAGCCTCCTTAGCATCGATGTCTTCCAGGGCTTCGTCTTCCTCCCATGGATCTCAGGTAACTAAACATAAATCTAGCCGGTTCTCAAAGGATAGATCTCCTTCTAGATATCGAGATGCCTCTGGCGTTGCCCTTGAGGGGACTTTCACTTGCAAAATTGCCCCGGCGGGAGGCTTCGGCTTCCAAAGCACTAACGGGGCTCCAGGATGTTCTCAACGCTTCAACCTCAGCAGAACTACTGGTGCCATGCTCTGGGGTGCCGGCCGCTTCATCCGGTATCAATACCCAAGCATCGGCAGTGTCGATAGACCAGAGATTCTTGGCTATTGAACGCAGTCTGGCGGCTCTTCTCACGGCCTCGATGCCCCTGAAACCGCTTCAGACAATTCAGCCGGTACCGGCACCAACTGCATCGACATCGGCAGGTATTCTACCGGGACAGAGTCATGCGTGTCTTTCCGGCATCGACAAGTCGGTACCGGACCACTCTGATGCCGACTTTGATTGGTACCAGTACTGTGCCTTGCACGATCGCCCGGATCGGAGATACTTTGAATCCTCGGATGAGTCTGAAGACTCTGAAAGCTCTGCCGATACCAGAGTACTTCTTCCTGAGGATTCTTCTTCTCCTCAGCGTAGGATGTCTCCACCAGAGGATATGTCCTTTCAGGACTTTATCTAGGATGTGGCCCGAGGTCTTTCCATCACAATGGCTCCTGAAAAAGAGCCTAGGACAAAGGAATTAGAAATCCTACAATACCCTAAAGCTCCCAAGGAGGCAGCTACCTTACCTATTCATGAGATCTTTCATGATCTCATGTTAAGGATGTGGGAAACACCTCTAACCACATCTCCTCATTCTCGAAGACTCGACACCATGTATCGAGTTCCTCCTTGTCCTGGGTTTCAGAAGACTCAATTACCACACCATTCCATGGTGGTGGAATCAGCTATGAGAAGAATAAAGCGTGCAAAAATGCATGCATCTAATCCTCCAGGACGTGAGTGTAGGACTCTTGACACCGTTGGATGTCAAACCTTCCAAGCTTCCATGCTTCCTGCTAGGATCAGTTCCTATTTATATGGGAATGTTCCTTAAGGAGGTCACAGGAGATTTAGAGCTTATGAGCCCTCTCCTTCCTGATAAGAGGCAAGATTACCTCGCCCTTGTCAAACATGCTCAGGATGTTTCCAAGTTTGTGAATCGTGCAGCCTTTGACTGCTTTGAGTGCATAAGCAGAACCTCTGCCATTGCCATAGGTGCACGTATGATTGCCTGGCTCCAGGCATCTGACTTGGAACTTTGGGTACAGGATAAACTAGGGAATATTCCTTGCACAGGAGAGAATCTCTTTGGCAAGAATTGGCAGGAAAAAGCTAATGAGATAGATGCTGACAATATCACTTTGGATAGATTGTCTAAATCTACAGCTGATCCTGCGAGGAAAAAATCCTCTAAGAAACCATTCTTCAGTAAGAAGAAGGATTATCCCTCCTATACCCAATAGGGGCATCGTTTAGGTCAGTCTGCCCAAAAGGGACAGCAGCAACAACCTAGGCAAAGAAAGACAAAAGCAGCTAAGCCTCAACCGGCTCAGCAGACTCAGCCTCCACAGGGGCTTTGACTCCTATCTAGAGAACTTTGCCTTCCTGGCCCTGAATGGCCCAGAATCCTCCACCATCCCAGGAAGGTTATGTCATTTTGCCCCCAGATGGGGTCAGATAACAGCAGAAAAATTGGACTCTGTCTATTGTAAGAGAGGGGTACAAGCTTCGTTTCCTCAGCATGCCCCCTCCTACAATGGTAAGACAGTTCAATTCTCAGACCGCTCTCAACGACCAGTTAGCTCAAGAGGTCACTGTGCTTCTTGCCCAAGGAGCAGTAGAAGAGGTACCCATTCCCCAACGGGGTACAGGATTTTACTCCCCCTATTTCCTTATTCCAAAGAAAAGAGGAGGACACAGACCTCAGAGAATTGTACAAATTCCTTTTCAAAGAGAAGTTCAAAATGATTTCTCTAGGAACTCTGCTGCCATACCTTCAGAGTCAGGATTGGATTTGTTCTCTAGATCTCAAGGATGCGTACACTCATGTTCTCATCCGTCCAACTCACCGAAAGTTCCTTCGCTTTCTGTTTCAAGGGAAGCACTACCAATACAGGGTTCTTCCTTTTGGCCTGGCCTCTGCATCAAGGGTGTTCACAAAATGCATGGCTGTGATGGCAGCATTTCTCCGCACCCTGGGAATATTCGTCTTCCCTTACTTAGACGACTGGCTCATTCGAGCCCCTTCAGAGCCAGAGGACAGGGTTGCCCTCTCTCGCACAATGCGCATCCTTCAGTATTTGGGACTTGTCATAAACTTCCCAAAGTCCAACCTTGCTCCCACTCAGTCCCTAGAATTTATAGGAGCTCTGCTGGATATCAGACAGACAAGAGCCTACCTTCCACAGCCCCGCTGCCTTCACATTGTGCAGTTAGCTTCCCAAGCAGTGCTAAAACCTCACCTCACTGCTCGGGAAATGTTAGTTGCTAGGCCACATGGCATCCACCGTGCATGTGGTTCCTTATGCTCGCCTCCATATGAGGGCAGCCCAGAGGACTTTATCCACTCAGTGGACTCAGGCGTCAGGTTGCCTGTCAGACAAAATAGCAAACTCAGATCACCTTATTTTGTCCCTCCAATGGTGGCAATCACCCCAAAACCTTTTGGTGGGATCTCCTTTTCAGCAACCCCCACCCCAAGCCACTCTAACAACAGATGCTTCACAGGTGGGTTGGGGAGCCCAGCTGCAAGGCCTCTCTACCCAGGGTACCTGGACTCCACAGGAGGCCTATCTACACATCAATCTCCTGGAACTCAGAGCAATCTTCCTTGCTCTTCGAGTATTCCACACCCAGCTCAGCTACAAGACAGTCCTAGTTCAAACGGACAATCAAGTAGCCATGTTCTATGTGAAGAAGCAGGGCGGAACAGGCTCTCTGTCGCTCTGCAACGAAGCTTTGCGACTATGGGCCCTCGCCAGAGAGCATCAGATTCATCTCCTTGCGGTGTATCTTCCAGGCATTCAAAACTCTTGGGCAGAAAGACTCAGTTGAGTTCTGCTTCCACACGAATTGTCTCTCCATGCATACCAGGTGGTCAAAATATTTCAAATTTGGGGAACCCCGGACATAGACCTCTTTGCAAGTCCGGTGAATGCTAAACTTCCCCGATTCTGTTCCAGAATTCCGGCTCAGGGTTGTCAGGCCAGGGATGCTTTCCTTCTCCATTGGGGTCAGGACTTCCTGTATGCCTTTCCACCCATTCCCCTAATTCCCAAAACCCTGTTCAAGCTTCAGAGAGAGAGAGAGGTCATATGATTCTCATAGCTCCACGTTGGCCATGGCAAATGTGGTACCCTCTGCTTCTACATCTCTCTCAAGCTCCACCTCTGGAGTTAGGATCTGCTCCAAATCTCCTTTCTCAAGAGGACAGGATGCTGTGGCATCCCAATCCCCAGTCTCTGCATCTCAGGGCCTGGTTGCTGAAAGCCTAGAACTTCACGGTCTTAACCTTTCCCAGCAGGTAAAGGATATCCTTTATGCTTCCAGGAAGCCTTTCCACAAGACGCTCTTATGCATTTAAGTGGAAAAGGTTTACCAAATGGTGCTCGCAGAAGGGTCTTAACCCTCTTGCGATACCTCCTGGAATCATTACTGGAGTATCTCCTTCATTTATCAAATGCAGGGCTTAAGACCAATTTAGTGAGAGTTCATTTGAGTGCTATTGCAGATTCTTTCAAGCCTCTAAATGGACAACCTATTTCCTCTCATCCTCTCATAGCGAGATTTATGAGAGGCCTTCTTTTAACTAAGCCTCCCATTAAGCCACCACCGGTGGCATGGGACTTAAATCTGGTTCTTGGGCAGCTCATGAAACCGCCCTTTGAACCATTAGCCACTACCTCTTTGAAATTCCTTTCCTGGAAGGTCATCTTTCTTATTGCAATCACATCAGCACGTCGCATCAGTGAATTTGCAAGCGTTGGTGGCTGATCCTCCTTATACAAGGTTCCATCATGATAAGGTAGTCCTTAGGACTCATCCACACTTTATGCCAAAGGTGGTGTCACCTTTTCATTTAAACCAAGCGGTTTACCTTCCTATATTCTTCCCAAGGCCTCACGCCTCAAATGCAGAAAGGAATCATCTTACTTTGGACTGTAAAAGGGCTTTGGCCTTTTACTTGCAAAGCACACAGCAACATAGAAAGTCCTCCCAGCTCTTTGTTGCTTTTGATCCTAGTCATTTGGGACTTCCAGTCTCCAAAAGAACACTGTCCTCTTGAAGGCCATGTCACAGCTCATAATGTGAGAGCCATGGCAGCCTCTATGGCTCATCTTCACTCTGTGTCTATCAACGACATCGGTCGAGCAGCTACTTGGGCTTCAGTTCATACCTTCACAGCCCATTACTGCTTAGACAAGGACTCCCGCCGGGATGCCTTGTTTGGTTAGGCTGTTCTTCAACACCTGTTCAATGCTTAATCAACTCCTACCCCTCCATCCCTGGTAGGATGCCAGAGATCCATGGGAGGAAGTGGAGCCTTTTCACAAGGGCACGCAACTTCTGGGGCCTTTTCTCTGGCATCTGCAGCTAGGGAGTCCCCATATGTAAAGACTACATTCCTGCTTGTTCCTGGAGATAGCATAGTTACTCACCTGTAACAGGTGATCTCCGGGAACAGCAGGAATTTAGTCTTCACAACCCACCCACCTCCCCTAGGAGTTGTATCTCTCTATCTCTCTCTCTTTATCTCAGCTTTAAACTCAACTGGAGAGGGACAGTTGGGAAAGGTGGGAAGGCAGCGCGCAGGTGCTGTGGGATGCTCCCAAAAGCTTTCCTATTGGACGATGGGGAGCGTTTCCACGCAGGCTCCATCGGTACCGACGATACCCATACATGAAGACAAAATTCCTGCTGTTCCCGGAGATCACCTGTTACAGGTGAGTAACTATGCTTTACTGCAACTTTTGTGTGTGGAGAATGCATCACGTTCGCTCTTTACACCTGACATATAACAGTTACGGGGCCAGTATTCAGCAGGGGCGCTTTTAAACCACCTGGCTGCTGCCATTTTAATTGTAGCTGGATAGTCAGGCTGAAAATTTGTCTGGCGCTAAATATCTGATTTCATCAATCAGAGCACTGGTTAGCAGTGATATTTGGCCACAAATCCAATCCAGTTAGGACAACCATCGACCTCTCCTAATGGTATGTGGTAATATCGCTGCTTACTGGATAGGTACCGTGGCTGCCCACAGATAGCCGGGCATCGTTTCAGAAATCTGGGGGTGTATCTAGTGGCACTCTACGAATAATGCTCCTATGTAAATATCAGGATTGCCGCATTTAGCTGGTCAGCAGGTTCTGCTAACCAGCTAAACCCTTTTGAATATGCCTCCTACGTTTTTTTTAATGATAAAGGACTGTGCGTTCAGAATTTAAAGGGGTTGGTTGTACTTCCTTTGTGCCTCTCTCTCTCTTGCTTTCCCTTTTATATAGTGGGGCTCAGTCAGTTCCCTCCTTTGGCCTGGCTCATCCCAGTCTTCCTCTATAAAGGAAAGCGTATGACCAAACAGTGCGCTGTATGAAATGGTATAGCGTTTTTTACTAAATGGTGTGTTTTTTAAATAATAAACAGCCGTGAATTCATTTCCTCTTATACTCTTAAGTCGTAGGCTTCTATTGCTTGCCTATGGTGATAGTGCGTGGTGGGTTGTGGCACTCTTGTTTTGCTCCTTGATGCCTTTCTTCCACTCGCCTGAGAAAAGGGGCATCAAAGTGAAGCGTGCAAGGTCTCCTGGTGGGGAAAGTGTAAAGGTGAAATTGTCAGAAAGAAAAGTAGTGGAAAAAAATTGGAGTTCACTATGGTAAAACTAGACAGAAATCCCTTTTGAAACTTTGCAGAATTAGGAGGACTTAAAGCTTCCTTTCAGAGTGTCATAAACTAACATGGTACAAGATTTTAAGCCAATGTTAAAAGATGTGGATTCCTTTTCCCTGGTTTGGGAATAGCGACGGACGCCGCAGCTGGTTAGTGTTCACTTTTGCAGGACCTCATTTTTGGAATTTGCTTCCATGGTTTATTTATTTATTTTAGTTTCTTATATACCGCACTATTTAGTATCAGCGCGGTTTACATGGAACAGTGAAACATAATAAACGTTAGTTTTACAGAGAACAAGGAAATACAACTTGGATAACTTAGGGAAACATGCACATCAACTATTTACATATGTAGCAGTAAGCTTTGCATAGTGGGTTATGAACCTACAGAAAGATATTAAGTATAGGGACTAATATGTAGAGGTTTCTGGAAGGAAAGGTGTGGCTATGGTGGAGTATGGTTGATCTGGTAATGTTGAATAAATAAGTAATGTTTTAGTGCTTTCCTGAATTGTTGATAAGAGACGAAGGTTCTTGTTTGAATTACAAAAGTTGGTTAAGGCACTGTTGATCAAAGCATTCCTCATTTATGTGGGGTGGGAGAGGGGTTGGAAGGGAGGCTGAGTTTGAGGGAAGGGTGGAAAAAGAACAGATGATGTAATTTTTATTTGGATTATCTTTACTATGAACCGCCTCCCAGTGTTACAAGATAGGGGAGGCAATGCTCCTGCGAAGCTGCCCACAGTAGTACCAGTGAGGGGAGGTGCTGTGATATCACCTTAATCAGCTTTCCCCTGAGCAGATCCAAATAACCCAGAGCCCTGTGGCTTGCAGTAGCACCACTGCCCAGATGTGGCTAAAGCCCTATTCAGAATTGGAAACCCACTGCATCATTTTGTTCAAAGCACAGAAGAGGAGCTGGGACTCGGAGGCATCCCCATTGTAGCGCGTAGGAGAAGATTTGGGTGTCTTGCTGTGCGCTACTGTGCAACACCTTCAGTAAGACGGATGGCATTTTTGATCCTGATGACAGAGGCAAGTGTGAGAGGACTTTGTATGGGGAAGAGAGTAAAAGAAGAAAGATACAGAGGATCAGAGACTAAGGAAGACACCACTGGTGAGAAGGGGGTTGAGGTGTAAGGGCCAGGGCAAAAAAAGAGAGGAAGGCCCTTGGATATGAGGAGTGCCAAAGGACAGAGGATTGTGGGAGGAGAGGTCAGACTGTATCAGAGAGCTCCAGCACCCCTCCCCCCCTTACCGGTAGTAGCTCAGTTGGAGGACCCCCACCCACCTCCACAGGAACACTGATAATGAAAGGTAGTTTATCAAAGTTTTATATTAATCAGTCAGTTTTGCATTTTCCCTTAATTTTGGTTGGTAAAATACCGAGAAAACGGTGAAGGAGTTTTGGTCCTGGTAACACAAGATAGTTTCATTGCCCAGTTCATAAACCCAAAAATGACTTGTTCTAGGGTTCCTGAAACTGAGCACAATGATGAAGAAGCAGATCGACTGAAATCAAAATGGTGGGCACTAGGGGCATGCATTCATTACTGTCTGTGGTTCATTAGCCTGCCTTAAAAAAGTAAGTGCATGCAGAATCAATTAAAGAGAAAAGTTTTAATGCAATAGAAAAGTTTACTAACATGTCAAAATATGTTCAAAAATTGGGGGAAAAGCATAGAAACAGAATTTTTGTCTGTGCACATCGCTAATGGGCACAAAGGATTACCAGAAGGTTTTGATCAGTTAGGACAGACAGAGCAAGGCTTGGTTTTACCACTCTTGGTTCAGCCTGTCCCACATGACCTGGGCCCAATTGATTTACCCTACTCGTTAATCTTTAAGTGTCTAAAGCCTGTATGCTGCACATAAAAAACTTGCTGGAACTTTGTGTATAGCAATCTCTATTTATAAACTGGTGACGAAAAGCTGAGCATCTTTTGATTCAACCGCCAGCCATCCTCCTTGCAAATGTAAGACACTGCGAGCTTCAGCCGTAGCCTTTCAGCCGTAGCCTTTCAGGTTCAAGCAGCCGTAGCCTTCAGGAGCTTCAGCCGTAGCCTTTCAAGTTCAAGCAGCTCTGTTATCACTAACTCAAACAGTAAAAGAAGTATAGAATGTCTAAATTTCTAAGCAAGCTGGGCGATTTTTAGTCCCAGCACTTTTGTATAAATGCAAGGTTGAGCTGAGTTTCAGGCCCTGAAGGCGCTCTGATGTTTGGCTCAGTGTCTCACAACATACCTTGGACATGTCGGAATTCTGTAAGTCATATCCTTATTTATTTAGTTAGTTATTTAAAAGTTTTTATATACCACCCCTTCCAGTGATCAGGGGCGGTTTACAAAGAACATAGAACATATCAAACTATATTATAAGGTACTATTTACAAATCAGCTGTTCACATATATAGCAGAATAGCGGATGCTGAGGCAGAGCTATTTACAGTGTAGGGTGGGGAAGGGAACAGGATAAGGGAGAAATATATTAAATGGAGTTTCATAAAGAGAAAGGTTTGGGGCGGGGGGGGGGGGGGTAGGGAGAAGAGTAATTACCTAAATAAGCTATATGAAATATCAAGTGAGAAAGAGGTTCAGGAGGGTATCTATTTATTGTATTTCTATTTCTCCAGTATATAGTGGAGAGAAGTAGAAGGGGGATCATGGTTCGTAGGGGAGTAATAGAGGTGTTGAGGTTAAAGTGTTGAATGCAGAAGAACATTTTAAGCTCTTTTCTAAAAGTCTGTAGATCTTTTATTAGTCTTAGGTTGTCTGGGAGAGCGTTCCAGAGAGTAGGGGCTACAAACAAGAACGCTCTTGAACTTGTACTTTTGATTCTGTTATGAAAATGGGCTGGAATTGCGAGGGTATTCTGGGTGCACGTTCTTCTGGATTTAATGGGGTCACTAGGGATGATAATAGAGGAAAGGCATGAGGGGGCGATCTTATTGTATAGTTTGAAAGTTATCAGTAGATATTTGTATTTGATATGTGCTTCTATGGGTAGCCAGTGGAGGGTCCGGAGTAGTGGCGTGATGTGGTCAAATCGGTGAGCGTTGTGAATTATACGGGCAGCAAGGTTCTGTGCCATTTGAAATTGATGTGTGGATTTTTTGGGTAGGCCATGAAGTATTCTGTTACAATAATCGAGGTGAGGCGTAATAAGGGTCTGTAGAACTGAGTGGAAGTCGCTATTATCTAGAAGGTGTCTTAGTGGTTGATTTGTTTTTAGTTTAAAGTAAATTGTCTTGATTTCAGTTTTTATATATGACGACATGGATATTGACTGGTCAAGAGTGATACCTAAGTATTTGACTTCCTGTTTAACTTCTATGGCAACTTCATTTATGTAAATTTTAGCAGGTGGTGAAAAGCTCTGGCCCCGGGTTATGTATAAAATATCTATTTTATTGAAATTGATACGTAGGTTGTGTACAGAGAGCCAATTAGTAATGTCCTTGAGACACTCTTGAATTTGGGGGCAAAGGGGGTTGGAGATAGAATATTATATCACCCAATAGATATCTGCATATAGATGACAATGTATTTTGTTTCCTGAGGATGTTGCTGATGGGTTGCATATAAAAGTTAAAAAGGAGGGCAGAGAGGGAGGAGCCTTGAGGAACACCCTGGGTCTGGCTGAAGATAGAAGAGATTGCTGAACCAATCAGGACCTTTTGTGTGCGATCTGTGAGATAAGATTTAAACCAATGTAATACAGTACCTTGTAGGCCAATTTGTTGAAGTCTGGAAATGAGAGATTTGTGGCAGATGCTGTCAAAGGCGGCAGCTGTATCAAGAAACACAAACATAAATACTTGCTTGCAATTGTTAATGCCACAGATGAGTGTAGTGTGTTCAAGAGAAACAGCATAAGGGTTTCGACACTGTGATGTTGTCTGAAACCATGCTCTTGGGTGTCCAAGGGGGCATTTAAGTCTGCAAAGTCTTGTAATTGGATCTGCACTGCTTTTTCGATAGTTCTTATCAGCAGAGGAAGACTAGAGATGGGGTGATAAGAATTTGGGAGAAATTTGTCAGTTACATTGGATTTGAGGATAGGGCAAATGATTGCTTGTTTCAGCGTTGTTGGCATTTGGCCTGTCTCCAGGGATCTATTAACTTTGTTAAATATGATATCCTGTCATATTCTTGCCTACTGAAGCAGGTACTGTTATGCCATCAAACATTTTGATAGCTGCCATCCCTATTGGACATACAGGGTGTACATATAAGAACAGGATTTGTTATCCCGGTAAATTTTAGCCTTCTTTGGAACTTGTGATTTCTAGCGACTTCTTGGTGGCTCTTTTGATTTCGAAAGTTAGAGCCCCAGAAGTTAAAGTAACAACAGCAACGTCTATTATTTGGTAAGTCCTGTAATTTATGCCACAGCCTTTGGTGTATCTGGTTTTTTTTTTCTGAAACCAATATAGGCAATGGATATGCTGCTGTAGCAGTTACTTTGCAAAAGCCCTGTTCAGCGAAACTCATCGGCACTGATGCAGGCTGCCACCCCATAGAATCTGTAGCAGCGGCATTAGGCCTTGCTGCTCAGAGCCAGGGAACGGGACCACACTGCTGAGCAGTGCCACTTTAAGGAGATGCTGTTGTAGTTCTCGCCTTTTCCTACTGTCCTTTCAAAGCTGCCCCTAATCCCATCAATTGGGATGTGGAAGGGTCGGAGAGCATGTCCAGAGCTGGGGATATGGAAGGGTCGGAGAGCGTGTCCAAAGCTGGGGATATGGAAGGGTCGGAGAGCGTGTCCAGAGCTGGGGATATGGAAGGGTCGGAGAGCGTGTCCAGAGCTGGGGATATGGAAGGGTCGGAGAGTGTGTCCAGAGCTGGGGATATGGAAGAGTGGGAGAGCGTGTCCAGAGCTGGGGATATGGAAGGGTCGGAGAACGTGTCCAGAGCTGGGGATATGGAAGGGTCGGAGGGCGTGTCCAGAGCTGGGGATATGGAAGAGTGGGAGAGCGTGTCCAGAGCTGGGGATATGGAAGGGTCGGAGGGCATGTCCAGAGCTGGGGATATGGAAGAGTGGGAGAGCGTGTCCAGAGCTGGGGATATGGAAGGGTCGGAGGGCGTGTCCAGAGCTGGGGATATGGAAGGGTCGGAGGGCGTGTCCAGAGCTGGGGATATGGAAGAGTGGGAGAGCGTGTCCAGAGCTGGGGATATGGAAGGGTCGGAGGGTGTATCCAGAGCTGGGGATATGGAAGGGTCGGAGGGTGTATCCAGAGCTGGGGATATGGAAGAGTGGGAGAGCGTGTCCAGAGCTGGGGATATGGAAGGGTCGGAGGGCGTATCCAGAGCTGGGGATATGGAAGGGTCGGAGAGCGTGTCCAGAGCTGGGGATATGGAAGGGTCGGAGAGCGTGTCCAGAGCTGGGGATATGGAAGAGTGGGAGAGCGTGTCCAGAGCTGGGGATATGGAAGGGTCGGAGGGCGTGTCCAGAGCTGGGGATATGGAAGAGTGGGAGAGCGTGTCCAGAGCTGGGGATATGGAAGGGTCGGAGGGCGTATCCAGAGCTGGGGATATAGAAGAGTGGGAGAGCGTGTCCAGAGCTGGGGATATGGAAGGGTCGGAGGGTGTATCCAGAGCTGGGGCATCAGACTGTCTCGGTGCCTTTTTATTATTCTTTCCAAACCAACGGAACTTGGAAAGAATTATATAAAAGGGGTTGAGAATACCTGTCTGTCTGTGGGCAATATAATTCTCCGAAAATTTGATGCAATGAGACAAAAATTAGTCTGTGGGGAAAAACTGTTAAAAAAAAAAAAAAAAAGACGCATTGATCCAATTTGACCCATTTTCAAATTTGAAGGTATCAGAGAAATGAGACCTCTCCTTAAAAAAAAAATGATCCAATGCATTTCTTTGGGGAGAAGGAATTCCAGCTTCCGTAGCTTAGAAATATGCATACATTGAAACATAGCAGTTAAGAATTCCTCCTTTCAGATTGCCTCTCCCTGTTGTCTATTGTTCAAACCCCCCCAAACCGCCTACCCACCCCACCACTGCCAACTGCTCACTGCCCCAGAATATACTTTCTCGCAACTATTCTACCACCACATCAAATGCCCCATCCTTAAAAAACACTTGTTCGCACAGGGATTACAAATTTCCTAGCTGTGATGTATTGCAATTTAAATTATTCACATATATATTATTTATTTAACAGTTTTTCTGTACTGCTATATCTCCAATTCTAGGCAGTTTACATAATAATAATGTGGTCAACAGGGCTTTACATAGAACCATATCAATATTATAATATAAAAAATATGAATTAACAGCATAACATTGCAACATACATATGATAGAATTAATGAGTGGAGTGGAACGGATAAACGTTGATCAATTGTTTTTACACCATCAAAATATAGAAAGACTAGGGGGCATGCAACGAAGCTACAGGATAACCTATTTAAGACTAATAAGAGAAAATATTTTTTCACTCAACACGTAATCAAACTCTGGAATTCGTTACCGGAGGATATAGTAAAATCTGTGAGTGTAGCTGGGTTTAAAAAAGGATTGGACAAGTTCCTGGAGGAAAGATCCTTAAACCATTATTATAGGGGACCCGGGAAATCCACTGCTTGCCCCAATACAAGCATTGTGGAACCTGTGTGTCTTTTGGGGAAACTGTTAGGTACATATGACCAAGATTGACCACTGTTGGATACTGGGCTTGATGGACCTTGGTCTGACCCAGTATGGCATATCTTATGTTCTTAGGAACTGTATTACATTTAATTGAGTGGGAAATTATGGGGGGAGGGTGTAAGCTTCTTAGGTTGTGGGAGTCCATTTAGCTGGTGTGGTTAAGATGGGTGTGTAATGTGTCCAAGTGTGTAAATTGTCCAAGCGAAGGTCCATTCAGTTCCAGTGATTGTCTGGTCTGTAAAGTGTCCCATGAATACATGGGTTTTGAGCTTTTTTTCTGAAATCTGTCAGGTCATTTGTGGTATGTAGATTATCTGGCAGTGAATTCCAGAGGGTAAATAATTTTCTTTGCTGCTGTTTCTACTGTGAAAGCTACTGACTAGTGCTTTCTTATTGTTTATTATCTGTACTGCTAGCTAATCTGTTGCCATTAAGGCATTGGCAAACTAGGAACATACCTAGAGTCCAAAGTTTAGGTGGGGGAGGCTATGTCAGATGGGCTCAGGACTCTGGAGGTTAGGATTGGCAGCTTTCTGGCTTTTTGCAGGATTGTACTAATTTTAACTGTGATGGCTAGAAGTATCAGTAATTTGTATGAACACTTTTCTTAGTTTAAAACCTTTATCTGCAGTTCTCTAATCCTCCCCCCTGTATGAGTGAGCCTGCCCTGCCTGCTTCCAATGTAACAAGCAGCAGAGACTGTGGGTAGGATCCAGCCAGAGGGAAGCTGTGGGGGGGTGGAGCACTGGAATGCTGCTCTAGTCATAGGAAGGGAGGAGGGTAGCTGGGGGACCTTCCTGTGCTGTACAAGTTTAGTTTTCTATGTGTGGTGGGAGATGAAAGAGAAATGAAGCCCCCTCCCTCTCAAAAAAACAGCCTCAATGCATTTCAATAGGAAAAGAAATTACAAAACACCGATTCACATTAATACTGTATAGTGATTAATGAATTGCCTTCCTATTTCATCGCTTCTCACAATCACGGCCTGCCATGCTTTTTAGCTGGGGAGGGGGGTCATCGCTCCATAGAGCATCTTCTGCTGCCTGCGCTGTGTTGCTAAATATGGTGCCTCTCCCCTGTTCCTGCAGGGTCTGTGAAGTGAAGCAACCAGAGCTTAGTTTGTAGTTAGCTCATGCTTTCAGCTTGTAGCTCAATACGTTTTACGTTCAGGTACAGTAGATGTTTCCCTCTTCTCAGAGAGAGCTTACAAGCTAAGTTTGTACCTGAGGCAACGGAGAGTTAAGTGACTTACCCGTGATCTCAAGGAGCATCAGTGGAACCCTGGTTTCCCTTGTTCTCAGCCCAGTGCTCTAGCCACTAGGCGGCTACTCCACTTTTGATTCTTTGTGCTATTCTATACCATCTCCTCTCTGCTCTTGGGTTGTCGGTCCTTCCCGGCACGGATACCACCTCCTTGAAATGCTAATCAATTTGTTGCTTGGGTGAAGGTTAGGGGGAGTTGTGATGCTGCTCTGGTGAGGTAAACACTGGTGGATTGAGAAAAGCTTGTGATCCATGGGAGGGCGAGGCAGAAGGATCTCGGAGTGCTGCCATTGCCTGGACATCCATGGTGGCATGGGAAGAGGGACTGGGGCTGGATGTTAACTGGTTGATCACTCCACAAGTTAAACTCGACGTACAGAACTGAGGAGGTGTGGTCCCTTCCGCTCATATTTAGCTTAGGGAAGATACATGGAGAGAGAAGGAGAAGAGAGAATGGGGAGAGAAAGGCAAGAAAGAGATGGAGAGGGCAGTAATGCGGTGCTTCACCCCTCTAGGAGCAGCACAGTGGTAAGGAGGAGTAGTGGAAACAAAGAGAGATGGAGGGAGGGAAATGGAAGGAGGAGGAAGGCGAGAACAAAAGGTGAGCGAAGGAAGTGCAAGCTCAGCGAGAGATAAAACGTGAGGTGCATCAAAGAGAAGGAAGTAGTAAGGAAAGAGAAAATGTATGTACTGGGGCAGTTAAGGACATGATATCTTACAAATAGGGATGGTATCTCAAATTAGGATAGGATCTCATTTGAGCCCAAGGGATCAGACAGTATGATTAAACAAAGGGCCCGGTATTCAGACTGATTAACTTATCTTCTTGACACTGCCACCACCTCTGCAGAGCATAAATGAAAATGGAGGGTAAGCTAGAAACTAGGAAAAGGTGAGGTAGCCATGACAGGAGGTTTTAGGGGCATATTTTGCCTCCTGATGTGGCCACCTTCCCTTGCCTAATGATAGAGGCACCCCTACATTCAAGTATTCTTGAAGGTATAAATAGTCCACAAGTAGCAAATGTTTTCCACTAAATTGAATGTTCTTGAACAGGTTTGGATAAGTAGCTGGCATAGAAATGTGAAAAATAAAACCTCAAAGATATCTAAGTGGAGTAGAAATAAAGATACATAAAATTATAAAAAAATTCACTAAAAAAATGTATAATCCTATTAGCAATGAGGAGTCCCTTATCCTTTGAGAGTTTTAAACAAATCAGATTTTCACAGTACCCCTAGTAGATATGCATGAGAGAGATCTGCATACATGCTACCACATATGTATGTAAAGTTCTCATGCATATTCATTAGGGTTATTGCAAAAATCTGACCAATTGGTTTGTGGCTCTCAAGGAACGAAGGTCTCCAACCCTTGCTTCAGGGTAAACTTGAGCAACATCAGAAAATGTTCCTTCACAGAAAAGGAAGGGGATGCGTAGAACGGCCTCGCTGGGGATATGGAGGAGGCAAAAACAGTAACACAATGTAAGAAAGCCGGGGATGCGCATGTAGACTCCCTAGCTGCAAAGACGTAAGGGGCTGGGTTCTGTGATACTGCAACAGGAAGTTATTTGAGTAGACCGGTGGCTTTTATCCACCATGACATTCGTTTCTCTCATTTCATTCTTGCCGACCACCATGTTTTCCATTTACCTTCACAACTGCTACATGCTGGTCAGGGCTCCTGGGTGGTTATCCCTCTAAACCGACCGATTCGTGGTGATCTCGGGCTTCTGCAATTGTAATTCCAGAACTTTGGCATAACCTCCCCTGAGAAAATCCACCTTGAAACAAACTCTCTGGCTTTTCATAAGAAATTAAACACCGTTTTATTTTCTGTGTTAACAGGGTTAAGGGGCCCCTTGTAATTGAAGACGAAGACCTGCGGCTCTGGATTCTGTGTGTTTAGTCTGTTTGTTACTGTATGTGTAATTTTTTAATGATGTTAACAGCTTTGAATGAAGATTTGGTCAGGAAAGCAGTATATAAACTTGTATAAATAAATAAAATAGATTGCTGCAGCAGACCATGCCATTCTCAGCCAACTCAATTGCAAAACGCTTGCTGTAGCGCTCTTCCCCGAATCCAGCTTGGGTCACTCTCAGAAGGGAACTCAGCATGCTGTTTCCGTCTGTAACATAACCTGTAGCCCTAGAGCTGGACATGCCTCACAATGTCTCCCTGCAGATTGCACTTAACAAGTTGCAACAAAGAAATCACCTTGCAGAACTGTGCTGCTGTTTTGTATTTGTGTTGGTATGTGCTTGTGTGCTGACACGGGAGGGCCAGAAGTTGTGAGAGAGGAGGAAGGGGGAAGGGGCCATGACTGAACAAAACACAGAGGGATTGGGGACAAACCAGGTTAGTAGAAGGAATGGCACAGAACACTTTCTGATGTCGAAGCAGGGCTGGCTTTAGACATGCTGGGACCCAGGGTATATATTAAAAGTAGGCCCAGCCAGGGCCAGGCTCCTGGAAGCTCTGCCTTGGTGACATTGTTCAGTTCTCCTGTCACTTTGAAGTCCCTCGGAGAACGGGGACACAGATGCGGAGAAAGAGACATGAGTCAAAGGAGGTAGGGAAGAGAAAGATGTTACCACAAAGTGCGCTCAAACTATAATAGTGCTACTGACAAACACTAAACTCCTGACATTACCAGCAATGCAGTAAGTGGCATTTCAGAGTGACATGGTTAGAGTGGGTTTAGCAGAGCAGTAATCTGATGGGGGGGCTAGCCTTCCTTTCACCCATTGCCTAAAGTAGCGGTCTCTCTTGCACAGACCTTGGTGCTATGTGAAAGATGGAACCTCCTGATTTAAAGGGTTTTATCGTATGTAATGTGCACTACATGTCCATGTTCCACAGTAATCACAGCGCAAGGCTCCCATTGATAAGTTTGCTATGGGTGGAGAGCACCTCAGTTCAACACTTAATGGAAATGTCCACCAAGGTTTGACAGCTTTTTGGTGTTTGTGTCTCTTCTCTATCTTAAGCTTTTAGTTGCCTCTCCAGTTCAAGGTACCCCCTCCTCTATATAGGATAGCCCTTTTATATATATTTTGTATTTTTTTGTAAAATGGAGGCTGTGTATTTTCTTTTAATGAATACTCTGAATTGGTTCACCTCCTACTTGGAAGGCCGTATGCAGCAAGTCAAATGTGACAAAAAAAAATCCTTGCAATTCCCTATTATCCAAGGAATACCACAGGGTTCAGCTTTGTCTTCTATACTTTTCAATATTTATATCCAACCTATATGTAACATCATTAAACTTCACAAACTCCATTATCACCTCTGTGCTGATGACATCATGGTATATGCTCCAGTAGTCTTACAATCACTTGACACATCAGCAATTTCTAGATGCCTCCAAGACATGAGTACCTGACTTTCAGATAATAACCTTACACTTAATTATGATAAAACAGAGGCAATGTTCGTTACTAGAAACCACAATTTCATTCCACCGCAAACTATTAACTTACTAGATAGATCCATTGTAGTTAAGAATGAGGTCAAATACCTAGGCATAATATTGGATAAGGCGTTGAACCTTAAATCTCATATTGCTACGACTGCAAACATTTTCGTTTAAAGATTATTAGAAAGCTCAAGCCATTACCCCATCAAGACCATTTCTGTACAATGTGTCAAGCACTCATTACCCCCCCCTCTTAGATTACGGAAATTTGTTGTATCAAGGCCTCCCTCAACAGACTTTACACCCTCTCCAGATGGTTCAAAATACCATCATCATTACTGGTACTACAAGAACAGATCATATCTCCTCTGTCTTACAGCAGTTGCACTGGCTTCCAGTGAATGTCTGATCTAAATTCAAAACACTCTTAATTCCTGATCGTCCCTCCAGTCTAGTCCCGGAATCCTTGGGTTGTCAACCTCATCCAGCAGCTTTGGAGACTGAGAAACTTCACCGTTGTGATGTCACTGGTATATAAGCACTGGTGCCTCCTTTTCTCACCAGTTATCAGTCTCCAAAGCAGCTAGTGAGGTGGTGAGCCCAAGGATTTTAGGGCTCACTTGAGGAACAATTGAGCAGAGATTATTTAAAAAAAAAAAAAAAAAAAGATTGGAGCACGTGGTTTGGCTCTGTCAGGAGAGCTAGTTAAAATTTAATTGGTATTCTGACCGCAAATAATATAATTCTGACCTTCGGTGGCTCTGAGGTCCTCGGGTCCCTTTCCTTTTTTATTTTTCATTCTTCTGTCTGCTGGGGAGAGTCGGGAGCCGGTGCCTTCCTAGCAGCAGACAAGAGGAGAGGATCAGTGGCTGCTTACCCGGTCTTACGATCAGACACGGGAGTCAGCACGCAGTTGTGCTCGGCGCGCAGAGGGCCTGCCTGCATGCGCTTGGAGCCGACCTGCCCTTTGAGTGCTGTACCGGGGGTTGTTTCCACTGTGGCGATTTCTGCGGTCCGGAGGCTTCCGGGGACAGCGGAGCTTATATATCGATCGAACAGCAGTTTTTTCATTCACCAGGAGGTAAGGAGCAGTTTTCGGCAGCGTTTTCATCTTTAGGACGGGGCAGGCCACGCCGCATGTGTTTTGAGCGGGAAAATCGCCGTTTTCAGTTGGGGGACTTCTGAGGCCTGTAGACAGTGCAGATAGCTTCGTTTTTGCCACTTTCCCTCAGGGGCAGATTTTGACCGGGCAGCCTCTTTATTTACAAAAGAAACCCAAAAAACAGAGGAATAGAGGGAGTTGTCTAACTCTTATTTTCTATCTCCACAAGGCATGCCAGCCAAGCAGCTCTGTCTCTTGTGTGGAGCCAGGAAAAGCTCGGTATCTCCTCAGGGAGTGTGTAGGGGCTGCAGTCATGAAGCTGGCACTGTAGATCTGCCAGCGGAGGCAGTGGGAGCCGAAAAGGGGAGCTCGGTGGAAGTGCTTGAGCCCCCTCTTACCCTTCTGTCGGCTCCTGATTCGGGGCCCAGTACCTCCGTGGCGCAGGATTCTCCGGTGTCGCAGCTGCCTACTTCGGGGAGTTTGGCGGCTATTTTTTCCTCTGATTTTTTAACTTTGATCCAGAAGGCATTGGGCAGCACTCAGGGGGGCCTGATAGCAGTTTCTTCCGGTGAGGGGCTTAGAGGAAAACGATCAGGTTCTCCTTTGGACGCGGACGTTGCAGGAGGGCTGCTAAAGAGGGCCAGAATTGATAGGGATCACTCTGAGCAGTCGGTCCTGTCAGAGGACATTCCCACAGACGACGCGGTTCTTGATGAGGAACAGGAGGAGGATCTTGAGGAAGGTGAGATTAAGGATCACGAAGATCAGGCTAGAGTGGTCCGGGTGTTCCGTAGGGAGGAATTGCCGGCTCTTATAGCGGAATCCCTTAAGACTCTGAACATGCCAGCGGGTGGTCCGGCTGAGGATGCAGCCTTGGAGGACCCTTTGCTGCAGGCTTTTCGTAAGACACAGAGAGCTTTCCCGGTTCACAGGGTATTTAGAGAAATGATTCAGGAGGAATGGGATACGCCAGAGGCCGTGCTTAAGGGATCTAGAGTGATATCGCAGCTTTACCTGCTCCTGGATCAGGACTGGGAGCTGTTTAAAGCTCCAAAGGTAGATGCGGCCGTGTCGGCGGTTACTAAGAAAACCACCATCCCGGTGGAAGGATCGGCGGCGCTCAAGGATGCACAGGATCGTAAGCTAGAGACTTTACTAAAGCAAGTCTTTGAGGCAAATGCGTTATCTCTGCAAGCCTCTATATGTGGAGCTTGGGTGGCATGCGCCTGTTTACAGTGGGCGCAGCGAATTTAGGCGGAGAGCTCGGTAGAGGAGACCGAGGAGCCATCCAAGTTAGAGTCTGGCGCGGCGTACCTGGCCGATATTCATTATGATCTGATCCGCGGGTTAGCGAAGAGTATGGCTTCGGTAGTAGCGGAAAGGAGGTGTCTTTGGCTGCGCAATAGGGCAGCAGATGGCTCGTCTAAGGCGAGGTTGAGTAAACTTCCTTTCCGCGGCAAGTTACTTTTTGGTGAGGATTTGGAAAAGTTAGTGAAGGATTTAGGAGATTCCAAGGGAGGTAGGTTGCCGGAGGACAAGCAGAAGCAGGGGCGGTCCGGGCCCGCTCTGCGGGGGCAGCAGCGGGATTTTCGCCGCTTTCGGACCCCGAGATTTGGTCAGGGGTATCGAGGCCGCTTTCCTGCTCGCAGCCAAAGTTTTCGGGGGTTTCGAGGGGCAAGCAGGGGATTTTCACCTGCGTCCTCTTCCTCTACTTTCAGAAAGGCACAATGAAGTCAGGAGGGTCCAGGGAGAGGTAATTCCCATGGGCGGTCGGTTACGGGATTTTTACCCTGCCTGGGCCTGACTCACTTCTGATCGGTGGGTGTTAGAGGTGATTCGAGAGGGTTATGCGTTGCAGATGCAGCGACCAGTACTAGATTCTTTCGTTCAGTCCCCGTGCAAGGCCAGTGCAAAGCGCATGGCGGTACAGGAGAAGGTACAACGGCTGCTGGCGCTCAAGGCCGTGGTGCCGGTTCCTGTCGACCAGTTAGGAAGCGGTCGATACTCCATTTACTTTGTAGTGCCAAAGAAAGAGGGTTCTTGGCGCCCCATTTTAGACCTAAAAAAGGTGAATCGCTGTCTTTGAGTATTGCATTTCCGAATGGAGACCCTCAGATCGGTTATTGTAGCTGGAGAAAAGGGGGAGTTTTTGACGTCCTTAGACCTGTCAGAGGCGTACCTTCATATTCCGATAAGGCGGGAACATCAGAAATTCCTCAGGTTTGCAGTGCCTATGGGGCATTATCAATTTCAAGCTCTTCCGTTTGGTTTGGCAACGGCACCACGTACGTTTACCAAGGTGATGGTGGTCGTGGCTGCGGCCTTGCGAAAGGACGGAGTGCTGGTGCACCCATATCTGGACGATTGGTTGATAAGAGTGAAGTCCCGAGCGGAGAGCGTGATTGCGATGGCAAAAGTGGTTTCATTGCTACAGAGTCTCGGTTGAGTGGTCAACGTCGCAAAGAGCAAGTTGGAGCCGACTCAAAATCTGGAATATCTGGAGGCCCGCTTCGACACGAGCGTCGGTTGGGTATTTCTCCCTCGTCAGCGGTGCCTCGCGCTTCGGCGGTTGATTGTTCGGTTTCTCAGCATGCGCTGCCCCTCCGCCTGGGAGTATCTTCGGGTGTTAGGGACCATGGCGGCGACGCTGGAGTTGGTGCCGTGGGCGCGAGCCCACATGAGGCCGTTGCAGCGGGCGTTGTTGAGACGGTGGTCGCATCAAACGGATTCCCTGTCTCGGAAGTTGGTCTATCCACCTCAGACTCGTCAAGCCCTGCGTTGGTGGTTAAATCTGAGACATTTGGAAAAGGGCATGTCGTTGGAAGCACCAGCGTGGATACCATTGTCCACGGATGCCAGTCTTCAGGGCTGGGGAGCCCATTGCGAAGGTTGAATAGCCCAAGGAGAGTGGTCCGCCCACGAAAAGACTTGGTCGATCAACCGGTTGGAGTTGAGAGTGGTGGCATTGGCGTTATGAGAGTTTTGCCTGTATCTTCGGATAAAGGCCGTTCGAGTATTTTCGGACAACGCGACAGCGGGGCTTACATAAATCGGCAGGGAGGCACCAGCAGTGTAGCGCTGGAATCCGAGGCGGACAGCTTGTTCGAATGGGCGGAGCGGAATCTAGTAGCCGTGTTGGCAGCGCACGTCGCGGGAACGGACAATTTGCAGGCCGATTTCTTGAGTTGTGTGAAGATAGACCCGGGGAGTGGGTACTTCATCTGGAAGTTTTCGCGATGCTGGTACAGCGCTGGGGGCCGCCAGTCATGGATCTCATGGCAACTTTTCAGTCGGCGAAGGTAAGTCGCTTCTTCAGCAGGAGAAGAGAGAGAATGTCCGAGGGACTAGATGCCCTGGTTCAAGTGTGGCCGCAAGAGCAACTTCTGTACGTGTTTCCTCCGTGGGTGTTAATCGGCAGAGTGTTGCAGCGCATCGAGCGTCACAAGGGGCGATTAATCCTCATTGCTCCAGATTGGCCTCGACGGCCGTGGTACGCGGACTTGGTATGGCTCTTAATAGCGGTTCCCTGGAACCTGCCGGTACAAGAGGACCTTTTGTCTCAGGGTCCTCTATTCATGCCCCAGGTGGATCGATTCTCGCTTACGGCCTGGCTCTTGAACGGGCTAGGTTGAAATCGAGAGGTTATTCGGGGGCAGTGATAGCGACCCTCCTGAAAGCGAGGCGGAAGTCTACATCTTTAGCGTATATTAGAGTGTGGCGCATTTTTGAAGCATGGTGTGCAGAGAGAGAAGTGGTCCCTTTAATAGCGTCAGTACCGCAAGTGTTGGCGTTTTTACAGGACGGGTTTCAGAAGGGCTTAGCGGCGGCGGCGTTAAAGGTTCAGTTGGAAGCTCTAGCCTGTTACAGGGGGAAGGTGCAAGGCCATTCCCTGGGTAGTCATGCAGATGTGAAGCGGTTTTTAAGAGCAGTGGTGTTGTTGCGGCCGCCGCGTAGGCAACTGGTACCGTCCTGGAATCTGCCCTTGGTCTTGGAGGCGTTATGTAAAGCACCGTTTGAGCCCTTGTCTACGTCGACGTTGAAGGATCTGACCCTAAAGGTGGTTTTTCTGGTAGATATTGCGTCGGCGAGGCGCATGTCCGAGTTGCAGGCCTTGTCCTGTAGAAAGCCTTTTCTGTCCTTCTCGGATTCTAAGGTGGTGTTACGGACAGTACCATCCTTTTTGCCCAAGGTAGTATCGGGTTTTCATGTGAACCAAGTGGTCTCTTTGCCGGTTTTCACAACCAAGAGAAAGGATAAAATTGCGGATCGGCTGCATCACTTAGATATTAAGCGGGCCTTGAAGGAGTATGTCACTAGGACAGCTAGTTTTCGTAAGTCCGACAGATTGTTCATTCTGTTTGCGGGGGCTAGATGTGGAGAAGCGGCCTCTAAGGGTTCGATTGCTCGGTGGTTGAAAAAGGCGATAGCGTCAGCGTATCTGCTGCTAGGCCGTCAGGTTCCGGATGGATTGAGGGCTCATTCCACTAGGGCGCAAGCCACGTCCTGGGCGGAGTGTAGCCTGGTACCTGTGGAGGAAATCTGTAAAGCAGCGACTTGGTCTTCCTCTCACTCCTTTGTGAAGCATTACCGTCTGGATGTGCAGGCGGACAGAGATACCTGGTTTGGTTCGGCAGTGCTTCAGGCGGGGCTAGCAGGGCCCTCCCGTTGATTGTTTCACTGCTCTGTTACCTCCCCAAGGATTCCAGGACTAGACTGGAGGGACAGTCAGGAAGGTTAAATTAGACTTACCTGCTAATTGTAGTTCCTGGAGTAACTCCAGTCTCGTCCCTTGTCCCGCCCTAGGTAGCTACTGCTAGGTGGTCTGAAGCAGGACTATGGTTACAGGTAAGCAAGTTTTTGTTGATACCGCAGTTCAGTTCACGGTCACGATAGGGCGGTGGCCTTCGGGAAAGGGGTGGAGGTTCCGTCCTTTAGGTAAAGGGGAAGGAGGACCTCATCACACAGTTGGTTAGTAGTGCTTCTGTAAATAGTTGGATCCACGATCCTTCATAATTAGGGCGGCATGCTTGCCTTGATGTTTGTGTATAACTACTTACTTGTTGCTCCGGTGAGTCTGCTTTGTCAATAGGTTAACTGGTGAGAAGAGGAGGTACCAGTGCTTATATACCAGTGACATCACAACGGTGAAGTTTCTCAGTCTCCAAAGCTGCTGGATGAGGTTGACAACCAAAGGATTCCGGGACTAGACTGGAGTTACTCCAGGAACTACAATTAGCAGGTAAGTCTAATTTAACCTTATCTTTAGAATATATAATCATCTATCGGCAGATGCACTGCAGAGTATTATAACAAGGGATATTATTAATAGGCCAAGAAGAAACAACAATAATAATGACAATAGAATTGGCACTCCTGCTGGATATTGTAAGACCAAGCAAGCGACTTCAAGTAGAGCTCCTTCATTACTGGCGTCCAGACTTTGGAACGCTCTCCCAATGGACCTAAGGACTATGAGTGATATTATAGATTTTTGCAAAGTCCTAAAAATCCTGCTTTTCGCAGAAACTTATGAGTTAGTAAACAAACAATAGTTTCTACCATTTGGCCTACTATTACTTACATCAGCTCGTCTTAGTTTTGTTTAATGCTGTGTATAATGTTATCTCCAGGAACAAGCAGGAATGTAGTCTTCACATATGGCTATCGTTGGTACCGACGGAGCCTGTACGGGAACGCTCCCCAGCGTCCAATTAGAAAGCTTTTGGGAGCATCCCACAGCACCTGCGTGCTGCCTTCCCGCCTTTCCCAACTGCCTCTCTCCAGTTCTTTGTTTTCCGTGGAGCCAGCAGGTCGTTTTCCTTTCACCGCAGAAATTATCCCGTATTTTTTCATTCTTTTTTGTGGTAGCGTCTGCCTTCCTCGACACTATACCAGTACCGCCGGTTCTTTCTTTCTTTAAAAAAAAAAAAAATTTTTGAATCTTTTCTCTGGATTTTCCAGCCTTTTTCCTCTCGGGCACCACGCGCCATTTTTGGGCACTAGGCCCAAATTTTTCCTCAACATGGAAAAACCCGCTTCGGGTTTCAAAAAGTGTTCAAAGTGTGGTGGTACCATCTCCGTCAGCGACACTCACAAGTGGTACCTTAAATGTTTAGGTCCTGACCACTCCATCTTGGAGTGTGTTGCCTGTGGGATGATGTCGAAGAGGGGTCGGCAGAACCGAGCTGCTAAGCTTAGCACCCTTTTTCCCTCCGATGCAGCATCCGTGGCATCGATGTCTTCCAGGGCTTCGTCTTCCTCCCATGGATCTCAGGTAACCAAACATAAATCTGGCCGGTCCTCAAAGGGTAGATCCCCTTCCAAGTATCGAGATTCCACTGGCGTTGCCCTTGAGGAACTTGTACTGGCAAAATTGCCCCAGCGGGAGGCTTCGGCTTCCAAAGCACTATCGGGGCGCCAGGATGTTCTTGAGGCCTCGACCTCGGCAGAACTACTGGTGCCATGCTATGGGGTACTGGCCGCTTCGTCCGGTACCGACACCCAGGCATCGGCAGTCTCAATTGACCAGAGATTCCTGGCTATTGAGCGCAGTCTGGCGGCTCTCCTTGCGGCATCGGTGCTTTCGGGACCGCCTCAGACAGTTCAACCGGTATCGACACCGGTTCCGGCACCGACATCGGTACCGGTGCAGACAGCATCGACATCGGCAAGTATGCTTCCAACACCGAGTCATGCAATTTCTTCTGGTATCGACCAGCCGGTACCGGATCCCTCCAGTACTGACTTCGATCGGTACCGGTATTGTGCTTTACAGGAGCACCTGGACAGAAGATATTTTGAATCCTCTGATGACTCTGAGGATTCTGACCATTCTGTCGATGCCGGAGTACTTCTGTTTGAGGAGCCGCCTTCTCCTAAATGTAGGATGTCTCCTCCAGAGGATATATCCTTTCAGGATTTCATCAGGGAGGTGGCTAGAGGTCTTTCCATCACAGTGGCTCCTGAAACAGAGCCCAGGGCAAAAGAGTTGGAGATTTTACAATATCCTAAAGCTCCCAAAGAAGCGGCTACTTTGCCTATTCATGAGATCTTGCATAATCTCATGTTAAGAATGTGGGAAACACCTCTTACCATCTCTCCTCATTCCCGTAGGCTGGATACCATGTATCAAGTGCCTCCTTGTCCTGGATTTCAAAAAACTCAGTTGCCACACCACTCCATAGTGGTGGAGTCAGCTATGAGAAGGATCCAAGAGTGCAAAAAGACATGCATCTAATCCTCCAGGACATGAATGTAGGACTCTTGATGCCTTTGGGCGTCAAACCTTCAAGGCCTCTATGCTTTCTGCCAGTATTAGTTCCTACATTTTATATATGGGAATGTTCCTTAAGGGGAGGTCACAGGAGATCTAGAGCTTATGAGCCCTCTCCTTCCTGATGATAAAAGGCAGGATTACCTTACACTTGTCAAACATGCCCAGGATGTTTCCAAGTTCGTTAATTGGGCAGCTTTTGACTGCTTTGAGTGCATAAGCAGAACCTCTGCCATTGCTATAGGGGCTCGCAGAATTGCCTGGCTCCAGGCATCTGATTTAGAATTCAGGGTACAGGACAAGCTGGGGAATATCCCTTGTACAGGCGAAAATCTCTTTGGCAAAAATTGGCACGAGAAAGCTAATGAGCTGGATGCTGATAACACCACTTTGGATAGACTATCCAAAGTTACAGCTGATCCTACAAGGAGGAAATCCTACAATAAACCATTCTTCTCTAAAAGAAGAGGTTTTATCCCTCCTATACCCAGCAGGTGCATTCTGCAGGTCAGTCCGCCTGAAAGGGACAGCAGCCCCCAAAGCAAAGGAAATCAAAGACTGTTAAGCCTCAACCGGCCCAACAGACTCAGCCTCCACAGGGGCTTTGACTCTCATCTAGAGAACTTGGCCTTCCTGAACCTGAACGGCCCAGAGCCTTCCACCATTCCAAGAAGGTTATGTCATTTTGCCCCAGGATGGGGGCAAATAACAGCAGAAGAATGGACTCTTTCCATTGTAAGAGAGGGGGTACAAGCTTCATTTCCTCAACATGCCCCCTCCTACAGTGGTAAGACAGTTCAATTCTCAGGCTTCTCTCAACACTCAGTTGAGTCAAGAGGTCAATTTACTTCTTGCCCAGAGGGCAATAGAAGACATACCCATTTCCCAACAGGGTACAAGGTTTTACTCCCCTTATTTCCTTATTCCAAAGAAAACAGGGGACACAGACCCATTTTAGACCTCAGAGAACTGAACAAATTCCTGTTAAAAGAGAAATTCAAGATGATTTCTCTGGGAATTCTGCTGCCATACCTTCAGAGTCAGGATTGGCTTTGTTCTCTAGATCTCGAGGATGCGTACACTCATGTTCTCATCCATCCAACTCACCGAAGGTTCCTTCGCTTCCTCTTTCAAGGGAAGCACTACCAATACAGGGTGCTTCCTTTTGGCCTGGCCTCAGCACCAAGGGTGTTTACGAAATGCATGGCTGTAGTGGCAGCATTTCTTCGCACTCTAGGAATATTCGTCTTCCCCTACTTAGATGACTGGCTCATTCGAGCCTCATCAGAGTCAGAGGCCAAAATTCCCCTATCTTGCACAATGCGTATTCTTCAGTATTTGGGCTTGGTCATAAACATCCAAAATTTCAGCCTAACTCCCACTCAATCTCTAGAGTTTATAGGAGCTTTGCTGGACACCAGAAAAGCAAGGGCCTATCTTCCATGGACCCGCTGCCTTCGTATTGTGCAGTTAGCCTCCCAGGCAGTGTTAAAGCCTCATCTCACTGCTCGGGAAATGTTGCAACTACTAGGCCACATGGCATCTACCGTGCACGTGCTTCCCTATGCTCGCCTCCATATGAGAGCAGCCCAATGGACTCTATCCACTCAGTGGACTCAGGCATCAGGCTGCCTATCAGACAAAATAGCAAACACAAGTCGCCTTATTCTGTCTCTACAATGGTGGCAGTCAACCAAAAACCTGTTGGTGGGGTCCCCTTTCCAGCAACCCCTACCCCAGGTCACTATAACAACAGATGCCTCATAAGTGGGTTGGGGAGCTCATCTGCAAGATCTCTCTACCCAAGGCATCTGGACTCCACAGCAGACCCACTTACATATCAATCTCCTGGAACTCAGAGCCATCTTTCTTGCTCTTCGAGTGTTCCATACCCAGCTCAGCTACAAGACAGTCCTAATTTAGACGGACAATCAGGTAGCTATGTTCTATCTGAACAAGCAGGGAGGAACAGGCTCTCTGTCGCTTTGTAACGAAGCTTTGCGACTATGGGCCCTTGCCAGAGAGTATCAAATTCATCTCCTGGCTGTGTATCTGCCAGGCATTCAAAACTCTTGGGCAGACAGACTCAGTCAAGTTCTGCTTCCACACGAATGGTCTCTCCAGGTAGCAAAAATATTTCAAATTTGGGGAATTACGGACATAGACCTCTTTGCAAGTCCGTTGAATGCCAAACTTCCCCGGTTCTGTTCCAGAATTCCGGCTCAGGGTTCTCAGGCCAGAGATGCTTTCCTCCTCCATTGGGGTTAGGACTTTCTATATGCCTTTCCACCCATTCCCCTAATTCCCTAGACCCTATTCAAGCTTCAGAGAGACAAAGGCCACATGATTCTCGTAGCTCCACATTGGCCACGGCAGGTGTGGTACCCTCTGCTCCTGCATCTCTCTCAAGCTCCCTCTCTGGAGTTAGGATCTGCTCCAGATCTCCTGTCTCAGGAGAACGGGATGTTGTGGCATCCCAATCCCCACTCTCTGCATCTCAGGGCCTGGTTGCTGAGAGCCTAGACCTTCATGGTCTTAACCTTTCTCAACAAGTAAGGGATGTCCTTTGTGCTTCAAGGAAACCTTCCACAAGACGCTCTTATGCTTTCAAGTGGAAAAGGTTTTCCATATGGTGTTCGCAAAAGGGTCTTCACCCCTCTGCGCGATACCTCTCGAATCATTACTGGAGTATCTCCTGCATTTATCTAATGTGTGACTTAAGACTAACTCAGTAAGAGTCCATTTAAGTGCTATTTCAGCTTCTTTAAAGCCTTTAAATGGACAACCTATTTCCTCTCATCCTCTCATAGCGAGATTTATGAGGGGCCTTCTTCTAAGCAAGCCTCCCATTAGGCCACCTCCAGTGGCTTGGGACCTGAATCTGGTTCTTGGGCAGCTCATGAAGCCGCCTTTTGAACCTTTAGCTACTACCTCCTTGAAATTCCTTTCCTGGAAAGTTATCTTTCTCATTGCAATCACATCAGCAAGTCGCATCAGTGAATTGCAAGCATTAGTTGCTGATCCTCCTTACACGAGGTTCCATCATGATAAGGTAGTCTGTAGGACTCATCCACACTTTATGCCAAAGGTGGTCTCACCTTTTCATTTAAACCAGGCGGTTTACCTGCCTGTATTTTTTCCAAGGCCTCATGCTTCAAATGCAGAAAGGAATCTTCATACTTTGGACTGCAAAAAAGCACTTGCCTTTTACTTACAGAGGACACAGCAACATAGAAAGTCCTCCCAACTCTTTGTTGCTTTCGATCCTTCTCATTTGGGACTTCCAGTCTCCAAGAGAACATTGTCCAACTGGATTGCACAGTGTATTTCTTTTGCCTATCAGAGTAAGAACCTTTCTCTGGAAGGCCATGTCACAGCTCACAATGTGAGAGCCATGGCAGCCTCAATGACTCATCTACACTCTGTGTCTGTTGATGACATCTATCAAGCAGCTACTTGGGCCTCGGTTCATACCTTCACAGCCCATTACTGCTTGGACAAGGACTCCCGCCGGAATGCCTTGTTTGGTCAGGCTGTTCTACGACACCTGTTCCATACTTAATCAACTCCTACCCACCATTCTCGGTAGGATGCCAGAGATCCATGGGGGGAAGTGGAGCCCTTTCACAGGGGCACACAACTTCTGGGGTCTCTCCCTGGCATCTGTAGCTAGGGAGTCCCCATATGTGAAGACTACATTCCTGCTTGTTCCTGGAGATAGCATAGTTACTCACCTGTAACAGGTGATCTTCGGGAACAGCAGGAATTTAGTCTTCACAACCCACCCCCCTCCCCTAGGATTTGTATCTCTTTCTTTTTTTTCCCCTCTCTCTTTGTCTCAGCTTTAAAACTCAACTGGAGAGAGGCAGTTGGGAAAGGTGGGAAGGCAGCACGCAGGCGCTGTGGGATGCTCCCAAAAGCTTTCTAATTGGACGCTGGGAAGTGTTCCTGCGCAGGCTCCGTCGGTACCGACAATACCCATATGTGAAGACTAAATTCCTGCTGTTCCCGGAGATCACCTGTTACAGGTGAGTAACTATGCTTTATGTACCTCGTGTTATTTGTAACCTTCCGTTTGTAATGTGACTACTTTGATTGCAGGATAGGGTGGGATACAAATCTGTCTAAATAAATAAATAATGACCAATTTTTAAAAAAAGCCATCCACCATGTTGAATGCAGTCCTGCCGTGAAGAGCATGGCGTTTCTGCGGTAGCCTTGTGACTACTGCCCATGGCAACAATTAACAGAACGGAGAGCCCATGTGTAGTCCTCTTTTGAAGGATCTAAGCCTCTTTCTTCTCTTTTAAGTGAGGAATATTCCGCACATAGAAGTCTTATATCAGAGGCGCAATCCTTATTGTATTTTTGGAGACTTGTAACATTCCTTCTATTCCTTTTGATCTTCTAACTTGGTCAGAACCGGCTTCTTCTGGTCTATAGAGCCAGGAATATTCGTTGGCAGATCCCTGGGGGCTTGTCCTTCTGTTTTATTCCTCTCCTCCTCCTGTCTAGGCAGGCCGGCCAGTGCAATGCAGTGACAGTCTTTGGTCTGGTCTGTCCTCTAGCCCCTCAGATGTTGCCTTCATGAGCACCATCTCTGCGGCATCCCAGTCAATCCCACTCATGTCCCCACTGCACACTCAAACTATATTTATTTAATGTCAGTGATTACAGTAACATCCCCAAAACATGTGAGAACCTGAATGTGCCTCCCCGTGTTAAGTAAGGCGGAGTTTGCCATCGTTGAGGAGGCTTTTTGCCCCATGTAAGATTTATGACAAGACAAGTAATGAATAAGCTAAACTCTGCTGCCTCTCCATTGACAAAATGGAAATTACACTTACCTGGTAATTGATCTTCTTTGAGGGAGTACAGTTCAGTCCTCCACCACTGGGTAGTGCACCTCCTCCTGCAACATGGAGACTGGACAAGTCAAACTTGTGACATCACCGGGTATATCCTGCTGGTCTTCTCCCATGATTCCCCAGTGACCTACTGTCAAAGCAGACTCAAAGGAGCAAACAAACAACCAGTTAAAGTACTAAATACAAAGCTATGCTCAAACTTCAACTTTAAAATCACAGGGCCCCAAAAAGAAAGGCCGAAAACACCCTCCTCCGTGCCCCTGTCCCCCTGCGCACCAAACAGCGGAAGACAGAGAGCTAGAAGGAAGGAGAACTAAGGAAGAGTATAGGCAGAAAAGGTTGCACTCGCGATTACCTGCCAATCAGAGCCCGTTGCCGACGCTAGGATCCGAAAGCACACTCGGAACTGACGCCTCGCGTCTGAAACATCCATCCCCGGGCGGGAATGAGGACTGAACTGTACTCCCTCAAGGAACATCAATTACCAGGTAAGTGTAATTTCCATTTCCTTATCGGTCCTACAGTTCAGTCCTCCACCACTGGGATGTACCAGAGCAGTAATCATTGGGAGGGACCTATCCAGTCGGCTCGGCCCCTAAACGAACAGAGCAGGCACCGACCCCAGCCCGCTCCTCACGTCAACAGGCGGTAAGCCAACCAGGAAGACACGACCGAGAGCCCACTTGGATCCTCTGCACTGGTGAAAACAGCACAGAACTCTGCCCCAAGCAGCGCTAGTGCTTCAGAAAGACAAACTCGCCATCGCAAACACACTGAACGCCCTAGAAACAGACCTACTGAGAAGGCTACCGGAGCTCCGCCTGAAAAATCCGCTTGAGTCCCCCTTGGCTCTCGACCCCACCAGGGTGTCAAGTGTTAGCAACCGCTGCTCTCTCCCGCAGAACCCGCCTCCACGGAGGGACAGGCAGCGAAGAGACCTCCCAGAAAGCGACGGAACCTTCACCTAAGGTCCAAGAAACGCAGGTTACAAGCAAAGTGTTCTTGCGTAAGTCCCAAACCGACAACTAGACAGGCACAGCCGGATTCCACGAGGGAGAACGGAACCGAGGTCCATCCAGACAGAGGTGGGAAGCAAAATGAGGGAAATGGAAAAACCACCAGCGTCAAACACCCTATTTGTCACACCTCTTAAGGGCTTTATTCTTTGCAACACAAAGTAGCTCTACAGCTATGTCCTGGACCAATTGGAGTCTTTTTAATTGAGAATGTGGAATGCAGCTAAGCAATGAGTTGCAATAAACCAAGCGTGATCCACCAAGGGCATATAAGAGGGTGTCAAGTGCCCCAGAGTCCAGCGTTATTTCAGAAGATGTGGAGTCTTACATGGTGTGACAAAAAAGAAAGGAGACTCTGGTAGCCACGCCCACGACGCAATGCCAGTAGAGCCAACCGCTTACATCACCTGGATATGCCCTCCGGAATTGGAGGAACCATGCAGAAGTAGCAATCGCCGACGTGATCCATGGGCCCTCTCCAGATCATTGGAACCGCAAAAGACTTTGATGGTTTTTTCCCATCCATCCACAGCCTGAGATCTGCTACACATGTATTGCAGCGTATGTGTGGCGCCTAGCTTTTATCCTGATCTTTTATTCTGCAGCCAAAATATAAATTGTAGGCTTTCTGAACCGCCACAGTCATATGCCATTTTTGTGATGTAAAAGTCACATCACCACAACTAGAGCAGAAATTATCTGCATGATTAACACCAGTACGAGGAATCGCCAAATATGCTGTGAGTGACCTATCGGTATAAAATAAATATGTCTTTTTTTTTTTTACTGTCAAGCGAGGCAAATTTAAGTAGTGACTGCATCAACTGGTTTTGGACAGTTATTTCGATTGGTTGCAAGTAAAGATTATGCAAACTCACGCAAATGTTGCAGAATACACCGGTAATGGTCCCCACTGACTAATGAAGAGCACATATCTTAGCAACCAGACCCAGTCGGCCATTTTCACTATGACCTCTGAAAGGCATAGAATGGACCGGGCCACGGCCCCGTACCAATGCATCGACGCTATCCAGTAGCCTCATATGTCCTCTGCTAAACATCGACCCGTCGCCGCAGACTGACAGGTCGCCATGAGGTCCAATATGGGCTGACCGCATCTGAGCACACACGGCGCGCACACCGCCTGATGCAATCTCACTCCTCCGGCAAACACTCGGACCCCGCTAAGGACATTCGCCACCACAGTGTCCCCACCGAAACGCAGGCCGCCAAGGCTTCAACCGCGCACGCTGTCCCTTCGCTCGGGCCACCCTGACCACCCGACCGACTCCACCCTGCCGATCGAAATAGGCCACCATCCCGGAGATCTCAGACAGCACCTACAGCGCTCGATCCGCTACCGTGTCCGCGAACGCCTGCCACGGCTGACGTACCGCATACCGTTCCAGTCAGACGATGGAACACTGGGCGTGCTGCGTACACTAAAACGTCTTGTACATAAAGGATCCCCAAAATGTAGCTGAGTCTAACCACGCTCCGGCCAAGCTCCCGGAAGAAAGGGACAGAACCTTATAAAAAAGAAGTGGGGACAATTAGGAAGGCTTTCCTGTTTGATGATTATTATTATTATTTTTTTTTCCTTTTTACAACTCCACAAGGGCCACAAGGCACACAACCGAACAGGGCATTGTCCAGAGAACGCAAGGCCCCTCCTCCAGGCTGACTCCACATCCACAGCCTAAACCGGCAGTCACCTTGGCTGATGCCGAGCAGCGCGGAAGCCAACTTGTAAGCCCAGCATATGAAGTATGCCTACTAGTACAGCATTCCACCATGGAGGGACATGTAACCGGATGGCTTTGAATATGAACCTACAGATATCCCGCGCTTGCTCCAAGACAAGCACTGTGCAGCCTACTGGTCTTCTCGGAGCACCGCCACGACCCGAAGACCTAAACCGGCCAGCAAAAGACGACGTACGCTGGGCCCGAAGGAACCTGGTTGAACGGATCCCAGCACTCCCTGTATCGTTAGGATTGGAGCCTCCCCCCAAGGACTCAGCCCTGGCTGGAACCGGCTGAGCATAACTCCAGGCCCTGCAGCGAGTCCCCACGAAGAAGTGGGACGCAACGATGCCTTGAGGAAAGGGAAGGCGCAATGGGTGAAGCAAGTTGCTAGCCGACCAAGGGAGTAAACCCCACACGCGCACCTCAACGGAAGGACGGAAGAACCGAGGATTCTGGTCCCACAGGTGCGCCTGCTAGCCTTTAACAACATACACCTCCGCAGGTACAAAAAACTTAAATTGTGAGCACCTTCAGGGGTAAGGGGAATAGACGACAGCCTCCGACTGTGGACCACCTTGTCTTGCACAACAGACAGCAGCACCCCACCAAACAAATGATTGGGAATATATGACCTCAGAACCCCAAGGCAGAGGTAAAACAGTAGAATGTGCAGTGGACGTGAATTTCCAGATCTGCCAGCCCCCCTGCCCACATTGAGAAGAGGCAGAGAAGAACTGGACCGGCGGATCTGGAGGGGTGCCTCCTGGACAGCCGGGCCACCGAAGGGAAAGCTGATGACTGAGGCCCAAACTCCTCAGGATGGCCCCGTCTTGCATTGGCAACCCCATGCAACACCATGACAACCCCGCTCACGATATCCCAAGCGATCTCTGTCATTGCTGCAACAATCACCTGAGCATGAGATCACAGACGGAACACGGACATGCAGACGCACTCAAGGAGAGTGCACCTAAGAAGTATGAGCCTATCCATCATCCAGCACCACATGTCCAGGTGTCCCACTCCTGTCACCCAAAACACAGGACGCTTGAACCTAGGTGACCGTCATAGCAAAGACAAGGAGGCCTGACTGCCGCTATCAACCCTTCCAGGACCCTGGAACACTAAGCCCCGGACTGTGCCATCCAGCAACACTTCTCACGATCCCCAGCAGGGGCCTTTCCCCAGATGGCCCAGATGGGCAGTGTTCCCGCCAAATGGGCAAGCTGCGCTCTGATAACATAGTGCAGAAAACCAAATCAAAGTGTCTTAACCTAGCTAATTTTTGTCTAATAGTGATCATTCATAATATCAGCCAGGCTCAATCATAACATTAGTATTAATGATCTCTAAAGATTGAGGAGTTACTAATGTAACACTAATTGGGGTTTTTTTTTTTGTTGTTTTTTTGTTTTTTTTTTTTGTTTTTTTTAAAAGAGCTTCAAAGGCGATCTTGGAAACTGCAGACCAATGAATCTGAGTTCAGTGCCAGTTAAATGATAGAACTTGTTCTGAAAAGCAGCACCAAGCTGTCTTTTCAAAGGGTTAATAAACATGTGAGTAAGCCAAATGATATGTACCTGGATGTTTTAGAAGGTACTTGACAAAGCCCCTTATGAACTTCTCCTGAGGAATGTACGGCCCTGTTTCGTACAAAAATAGACCACCACCTAATTAGTATAATTATTATTATTACCTGAAATGATCAGATCCGAAAAGTCAGTACAGGTGCAATCAGAGTCTCTGTTTATTAGATAACTGATGACCAAATACAGGCAGCGAAGTGGGGAAGAGAGTTTCTATCGGGCACTAGGCACCTCAAGAATGCAACTCTCCCCCATTAGAATATAGAAAGCATATTACAATTTATACCTTTTTCTCTTCCGCATTTTTACATACAGTCCAGTCCCCAGAGCTATTCCTTTGTGTTCTCTCCCCCTCCCCTACCTTATTTCCTATTATTACCCTTTACTCCCCTTAGTTCCTGTTGCAAAATCCCCCTGGCCCCCCTCTTCCCATACTCACCATGATCCAGCTAATCTGCTTTCTTCAGAGCCGGGCCCAGCATATATGTTGGTAGCTTTGTGGTTTCCTGTGTATGCATTTCTTGACACATAGACCTTACAGGCCTATATCTGATATCCCCTTGCAGGTCCTAGTCTAGACTCTCCAGCCCAAACTGGCACCTCACAAGGCTCATGATATCTCCTTATATGGTTCTTTCCGGTGCTGGATCTCTTTTTGCTAAGGCCTGTATTCTTGGCTCACATGTTATAGCAGAATGACTGTGCTTTAACTATTTTTGTGAGATTCAGGGCAGCCAGTAAGTGATTATGAATCAGGAACATTATTAATCCTTAGCACTTAAAAATTAAAAGCAAATCTATCATACTAAATCCCAAATGTATCATACTTAACCTCTACCCCTAAAAGCACTTAACCCCCTACAACTCCCCCATTTTTTATTTATTTTTTTTATTCGGCTGGGGAATGGGAGAAATCCAAGTCTGAATAGTCTGACATGGGGACGGCTGCATAAGAAACATTGACAAGAGTAGGGCTAGTCTGAACAGGCAAAAAAGAGGTAGATACTTTGGTGAGTTGTTTCTTACAGCAGGATATAAAAACAGAAACAAAACAACAGAAGAGTAAAGCAATGATTAAAATAATGCCAACAGAAATCAATAAACCTTTCAAGCCAGAGCCAAGGGAGTGAAACCAGGAGGAGAGAGATGAAAACCAATCTCCAATCTGGAGGCCACCCTTAAAATCATCAATATGTAATTCAGATAAATGCTTAATCTTATTCATAGCGTCTAATACAAATATCGTGTGGTTCGCGATCACAGTGCAGCAATTAGTAGCGTTGATAAAGGAACAGGTCCCTCCTTCTGCCGCGAGCAATAAATCTAAAGCTTGTCTATTCTGTAGAGTCATTTGATTATTTTGTTCAAGTGATTCAGCTAAGCGAGAAATAGATTCAGTAACAGCTTTCATTTGTATATGTAGCAAACATTGTAAGCGGCGAATAGACATGCCAAGCTCCGCTGTAAAGGCGGGTGTAGCCCAAGGAAGCCAAGAAGTAGCGCTAAGAGCAATAAGGCGGGCTTTGGTCATAGGATAAGTGGAATTAACATATTCATAGGAAGCTTGTATTGCAGCATCTTCAACCATGGTGGAATCCCAGGGACTAGCAGAACTGCGCTTATGGCGCTGGTGCAGAGGAGTAGAGGGAGAAGGCGGGGTATTATGTGAGACATTCAAGGGAATAAGGACTGAGTAAGGGGACACTTTAACTAGGGCACAGGGTAAATTGGACAGTGAAACTTTCTGGTACAAAATATCACCACAAAGCCAGTAATGGCCTACAATAGCAGATAGAGAAAAAGAAGGTTTCCAAGTAAAGTATTGTTTGATAGGATATGCAATAGAAATATGAGGTTCACAGGTTAGTTTACCAGTGGTGGGGGAGGGAGCACAAGGAGTATGACAGAGAGGATGATCATCACGGGATTTACAAGGTTTCCAGTGGAGGCGGCCAGCAAGTTGGTGGCCTATGATTGTAGTAGCAGCGGGGCGACCCTGCTGGGCGGTGGTGTTTAGTTTACTGGGAGTGGTGTGTGCTCTGCCACACTGGGCAACATCATTGCAGGAAAGGATTGGTGCATAGCAAGAAGTGAAAGGAGAGGACATGTATGTACCTTTACGGAAAAGGAGAGTATGTGTGGAATCTATAGGGCCAACATTAAAGGTTGAAGCCCAAAAGTCAGGACCCCATACCTGAGAGTGTGCTTTAACTCGTGGGCCCCAGTGTGTGGAGTTGACACGGTGTTTTCGGGCTTGAGAACGGTACCAGTCTACCTTAGTCACATTGTGTCCATGATAGAAAGGGCGCATGGTACCATGCAAAAAGTGAAAATTATTTGTTTGGACATTCCAGGAGACATTACAGTTGTTGGCAAAAGAAACAGAAGAGTTGGTAATAAGACAGTAATAAAATATCATAGAAGGCACAAAGACACGGACAGGAAAGGAAGCAGCTTGATGGGCCGCCCAAGTATCATTACAATATAAGGGACCACGCTCTATACACCCTTTAATAAGGTGGGGGTTATTCCAACAGGGGATGGCACCTACAATTTCTTCAAATGGGACAGGGAGAACACGGACAGGGGCATAATTACCACCTTGGGGCAATGGGGTACATATAATGCAATCACTAATATTCAGAAGATCAACCACTTCAAGAACGGTTGTTTTCCAAGTATTAGTGAGGGGGAGAACTGACCTACGGGAGCGGTTCAGAGAAGGGGGAGATAGAGAGGAGATAGGAGCAGAGTGAAAAGAGCGGGGACGGGAAGAAATAAAGTATAGAAACCACCCAATAAAAATTGTCAATAACATAGCAAAATATAGAAAAGCAAACTTATAAGAGATATGAGGCATACTGAGAAGAGGTCACTTAAAAGTCCAAAAACCAGAAACAGTTCAAGGCACCCAAAGATGGGCAATATGAGTCCAAGTTTGGCTAGCGTCCAGCAAGACAGCAAATGGAGTTGATGCAGAAACGATGTGGGGTCCTGAATATGTTGGATCTTGCCAGGAACTCCGATGAGGATTTCTGCGGTAGACAGTGGTTCCAATTGGGATGAAGGTATCCTTTGGGGACTGTGGATGTTGGTCACGGATGGCACAGCGTCTGGAAATCTCTGCCAAAGCCAGGCGCAGACCTGCAAGGTAAGGGGACAAAGAATCCGGTAAAGGAATAGCAGGGTCAATGAGATTATATAGCAGCAATCGCCTTCCTGTACAAATCTCATGAGGTGTCAGAGCAATATTTTTTAGAGGACGATTTCTCAATTGAAACAGTGCCAGGGGCAAGGCCTGCAGCCAGGAAATACTTTTATCTGATTGTATCAGACGCAGAGCTGTCTTGAGCAAGCCATTGGTTCGTTCGACGAGGCCGTTGGAAGTGGGGCGGTACACAGAAACATACTTCCACTTTACACTCAGAGCTGTGGAAAAAAGATGTATTAGATGATTCCGGAAATGAGAACCATTGTCAGAATAAACAGTTCGTGGTATGCCAAAGCGAGGAAACAGATGCTTAGAAAAACAATTGAAAACCTCGGAGGCCCGTTCCTGACTGCATGGAAAAGCCTCAATCCACTTGGAGAATGGGCACACGCAGACGAGAAGGAATCTGTAGCCATCTACACGTACCTGCATATCTGTGAAATCAACATACCAGGAAATAAAAGGACCCTGAACTGTCGGAAGATGCCCTTGGAGAGTATGTTTGCCCTTCACTGGGGAATTTTCTAAACACTGTGGGCACTTTTGGCACCACTCCTGTATTCTGAGCTTGAGTCGTGGATGCCAAAAAAGTTCAGAGATCTGTGCAGACACGCTGGAAGCCGGTGCGTGTCCAACAGAATGCAACAGAGAACACAATTGCTGCAAAGACCAAAAGGAAATACAAATTTTTCCAGAGGGGTGGACCCATAACTTTTTATGTTCAGTGCATCCTAACAGCTTCCACTTTTGGACCTCATCCTGGGTAAGATTCTGCTGATAATCATGCAGCGAAGGTAAGGGATAAGTTCTTGCTCGTGTAACAACTAAAATGGGGACAGTATCTGTGACTTGCTTTGCTGCCTCATCAGCTAGAGCATTGCCAAACTGCAGGAAACCATAATGGCGGGAATGGCCAGGGACCCAGTTACAGGAAGTTAGAATATTTCTCTCACAGCGTTGCAATAATAAATCATAGAGGTACAAAATCAGGGACTTGTGTATTAATTGGCTGCTAGATGAATTAACAAACCCACGCTGTAGCCAAATCTGAAGGTATTCCCCACACAACTTTTGAACATACTGTGAGTCAGTGTAGAAAATCAGGGGCGTTACCGGACGTTCTTCTAAGACTGCCAATATGGCGCACAGTTCAGCTGCCTGTGCTGAGTATCCCTGATCTGAGTCCAGAGCATACTGTAATCGATGCTCAGACACTCCATCAGGGGTCAGCAATACCGCAGCAAATCCTACAGTACCTTTCTGTGCTGAACCATCTGTAAACCAAATTTCACTGTCTGGTGGCATATCAGCGGGGGATACCATAAAAGATAAAACTTCCTCATAAGATGAATCAGGAACTGGGGTATAAACATCTACTGCTGTCTGTAGCCAACTAAGTGGACAGGTGGAGGCAGTGAGAGGACGAAAGATCACTCCACTATTCAGAATAGAAGCACAAGCTTGCTGCAGCTTAGATGGGGACAAATGTAGGGTATCTTTGTTCAGAATAGCCTTCAATTCAATGGACTGATAGAGAATCAAGGTCGTGGGAGTGAAAATAGACAGGACTTTCTCTATTGCTGCTGCCACTGCAATAACTAATTTTTCAAGGTCAGGCAATGGGAGCTCAGTACATCCAAAAGTACCAGACAAAAATGACAAAGTGGAAACCCTATCCTGAAATAGTATGGCTGCCCACGCCTGGGAACCAGTTACCACCATCAATTGAAAGGGCTTGTGATGATTTGGCAGCTGTAAGGCCGGAAGACACTTTAAATCTTCCAAAATAGACTGGAGCACATTTACATGACAAGGATCTAAAGTGATTCTTTCAGAGTTCTTTACCCCACCCTTCAGATAAGGGCGGAAACAAAGGGTCCGAGAGCTAAAAGCAGGGATCCAATTTCTGCAAAAATTAAGTGTGCCCAAAACAGAGCGAAGTTCTTTCACTGTACTGGGGACTGGTAACTGTAAGCCATGCTGTACTGTCTTATCTCCCACTTCAATAGAACCCTGGCTTAGCTGAAATCCCAAAAAGATGACTGTTGTTTGCACTAATTGTGCCTTCTCGGCATTTAATTTATAGCCCTTGTCCTGTAGCTCGTGTATTAGCTCTTGTGTGTACTTCCTCATTTGCTGATAGTCTGAGCCTGACAGTAAGATATCGTCTACATACTGTAATAAGCACATTTCTCCAGGGAGATGTGAATTGAACTCCTGCAAATCTTGTGATAGAATCTGAGAAAAAATACTGGGACTATCAACATATCCCTGGGGCAATCGCGTCCATTGATAATGCACCTGATCAAAAATAAATGCCAGTAGAGGCCTCGAAGCAGTGTCAATTTCTACACTAAAAAAAGCATTTTTTAAATCCAATACTGTAAAATACTTGTACAACTGTACTGTGTTCAACGTGGTAGCCGGATTGGCAACTGCAGGGAACTGGGTTTCCACTACTTGGTTCAAGGCTCGTAAATCATGGACAATCCTCCACTTCCCATTAGGTTTACTAACCGGAAATAGTGGGGTATTATATGAGGAGGTACTGTGTTCTATAATGCCATGCAGTTTGAGCTGATCAATTTCTTCCCGTGCACCCTCTATAGCTGCCCGCTGTAAGGGATATTGTGGCAATTTAGGTCCCTGTTTCCCTTGTTTTAGTCTTATGTGGACTGGTGCACCCCGTACTCGGCCGTAAGGGCTGAGTAGATATGTACCAATTTCACTGATTCCTACAGACTGAAATTCTCCTGCCACTAGGATAACCTGGGCCTTAACAATTAAATCTCTCCCCATCAAATTAATAGGACAATGTGAGGCATACAGAAAATTGTGATAAAGATCAAACTCTGGCCCCACCACATGAATTGGATTGGTCACTGGGGTTTTTACTGACTTACCATCAAACCCAGTAGTCATTACACTGTCTCTGCCAATAGTGCTACCTGCAGGCATGGTATTTAGGACAGACAATGTGGCTCCTGTATCAATTAGAAATTTCATCTCTTGGCCATTCAATTTTAATTTTATGTGGGGCTCCTCTGTTCCCAGTGTCACCTGCATATTATAGATGCCTAGTCATTGTCCATCTCCCCTATTACCATAGCCTGCTCTATTTGGGGGCTGCCAGGTAGGATACTGCCGTGGCCTAATAGGTGGAGGTGGGCCTTGGTTATACTCTTTCCGCCCTCGTGATGGAGGGAGAGGGGCACGGCAGGTCCGTTGAAAATGTCCCTTTTCACCACACTGCCAGCAACAAAAATCTCTCTCTCTTTCCTGTTTTTGTCTGGGGAAGGACCGAGGTCCCTGACCCGAGAGCTGACCACGTCCTTGAACATTCAGAGCACGTGTCACAGGTTTGTGTGCGTCTTCCGAGTCACTATCAGTGGAACTGTCACCAGAGGACTCGTAGAAACGTTCCACACATTCCTCAAATAGTTTTCGTGCAGTTTTAGCCTGCTGCCTTGCTTCCCTAACCTCTTGCTGCAAAGTCTTAATAAGTTTCTTGTCAGCGGAAGATACACTGACTAATCCTTCCTTTTTGCCTTGATCTATTTCTTTCAACTGTAAGTTGAACAGACGGGCTTGAGCAGCCTTCCGGTCTCTTTCCGGTTTAGATAATTCCTCCTCTGCCTGCCTGACAAAGTGAAAAATATGTGCTTGTTGTTTCTGCCATGTTTCTGATTCTAGTGCAACTATATTTTTCAATTTCAACTGAATAGGTAGTGGTAGTGTATTGCACAGAGTTTGGAAAAACATAAGGGCCATATGAGGAGCATTATGGGGTACACCCATTTGTGCTTCCCATAGATCTTGGAACTTAGCCAAATAAGCACTAACATCTTCCCCTACCTTAAATTGCATCGATGTAAGGGGTCCCATACTTCTTTGAGTGGGATATATATCTCTTAGTGACTCCCAAATTAAATTACGATAAGGGTTAAATAAAGCCCCATCGTATTGTGGTTCATGGACCAATACCCCATTTATATGTGCATTATTAAATACTTGATTGGCAGCATTATTGCCCAAAATCCGGGCTAATAGTGCTTTTACATCACCAATTGCCAAAGTATACCCTGCTGTCAATCGTTCAAACTTCTGTATCCATGCCCCTGCACCTTGATTTAGGGGAGGGAGTTGTTCTGACAGGTTGGTCATGTCAGTGAAACTCCAGGGAACATATACCTCTGCCCTTCCCTGCCCTTGGTTAACATGTCGCACAGGAAACACCATGTAACCTGGTAATTTTGGGTTATCGGGATCTTGCCCCTCATACTTTTCCCACACTCTTAATCCTGCTTCCATGTATTTATAGTCCCATTGTGGGTCCCCTTCTCCTCCACGAATACACCTACGGGCCAAGTTTAAATCTCTAGTTTCCAGTGATCCTTGTTCTGGCCAAATTCTCATTTGTGGGGCACATGCTGAGGTCCATCCATGTAGGTTGGAACTCCAATGATATACATAAAATCCTTCACCCCCCTCTTCATTAAAAACAAACTCTACAGGAGTTTTCTTAGGCTGAACTGGTTCTTTAGTGCTCTGCACAGGATAAATACGATAATCATGTGTGCGGGTTGTTCTAGTCCCAACATCAGACAGACTTTCAGGTCGTCGGCTAGAATAAGGGAACCATTGGCCTGCTGCCCTATTGGTGGATTTATGGTAATCAACAGGTCCACGACCAGGAGGGGTCCCAGACTTAGTTGATAACTGAGCCGGGGTGGTATTACTCAGAATTTCTGTCGGTTCCTTGGGAAAATAGTCAGGCCCCGGCTTGCCCGCCCCAAACTTGGAGGGATTATCCTCTGTTGTGACCTGACAACTGTCGTTAGGGGTAAGATTAGGAGCAGAGGGAATGGGACGCAGACGGGGTGGAGTGTTACCTCCCGTAGCCCCTAAAACTGATTGTTCATATGATCCTGGGGTCTGAGAATTTATGTCAGGAGTCAAATGTAATTTACCTGTTACCTGAACCCATCCCTTATGTGGTTCCCGGTGGGGGGATGCAGATCGGGATCTCCTAAATGGCTGGGAGTCCTTATGGCAAATTATATCTTCCATTTCCCTATACAGTGGCTTATATAAGGATGTGTCATTGTAAGGTGCAGAGGGCTCAACTGGGTTTGTCTTTCCCAGATTCTCTTTTTGGTTTTCTGTCACCTGTCTATCATTAGGGGTTTTCTCAGATTGTTCCCTTTTGGGGTCTGTGTTTATCTGCGGGTCTGAATACCCTATTGCTGCCATGGTACGGTTCACTGTCCTACAATAAGGGGGAGGAGCCTCACTACCGAGGGTACCTGGGTTTGCCTGTTTCATCCACATAGAAATGTATTGCAAATGTTTTAACTGACTAGCATTGGTCTTATGGGACAAAACATAATCCCTAATCCTTGCTAAACAACCACCATCAAAAGACCCCTCCGGTGGCCAGCCAAGAGGGATCCCAGGAGCATTGCTCCACTTTGCCCATTTAAGGCAAACTTTCAAAATTTCCTTTCCTAATATGGGATTATCTCTCATCATCCGTTCAACCGGAGTCATTGGGGAAACCTGATTTATCATTATTCCCTGATTGTCATCTTTCTTTCTTCTAAACAGAGACATAATTTCTACGTGCCACCTGTTATTTTAAGGATCTCAATATCCAACCTTTTTATCTACAAAGGGAGGTAGTGCACGAAATGTCCAGGACACCTTTCAAACAGAGATTCACTTTGTTCAGACCCAGCCAATCTCCTCGCGGAGGTATGGAACCGTGAGTAAGAACACACACACAGTTCGTATCAGCCGATACGTAGCTCAAACACACACCATTCAGTCCTGACTAATAGCAGCAAAAATATCTTTACACTTTATCAATACAATAGAACAAAAAATAACAACACTTACCAAGCTTGGTCAAAAATAAGTATACTCACGGCTTTGTCTCACAACGGCCGTCTTCCTAGGGAAAAGCAATCACTCACTGTTTCTTCTCCTCCGGTCTTCACACAACACCGGGAACACAGCTCCCTCAACCTTTTGAGGGGAATCCAAAAATCTTTAAATTTATATCTTGGTCCTAGAGACCCACCCGTAGGCCAATCCCGGGCGTGCGGCACCAATTTTGTACGGCCCTGTTTCGTACAAAAATAGACCACCACCTAATTAGTATAATTATTATTATTACCTGAAATGATCAGATCCGAAAAGTCAGTACAGGTGCAATCAGAGTCTCTGTTTATTAGATAACTGATGACCAAATACAGGCAGCGAAGTGGGGAAGAGAGTTCTATCGGGCACTAGGCACCTCAAGAATGCAACTCTCCCCCATTAGAATATAGAAAGCATATTACAATTTATACCTTTTTCTCTTCCGCATTTTTACATACAGTCCAGTCCCCAGAGCTATTCCTTTGTGTTCTCTCCCCCTCCCCTACCTTATTTCCTATTATTACCCTTTACTCCCCTTAGTTCCTGTTGCAAAATCCCCCTGGCCCCCCTCTTCCCATACTCACCATGATCCAGCTAATCTGCTTTCTTCAGAGCCGGGCCCAGCATATATGTTGGTAGCTTTGTGGTTTCCTGTGTATGCATTTCTTGACACATAGACCTTACAGGCCTATATCTGATATCCCCTTGCAGGTCCTAGTCTAGACTCTCCAGCCCAAACTGGCACCTCACAAGGCTCATGATATCTCCTTATATGGTTCTTTCCGGTGCTGGATCTCTTTTTGCTAAGGCCTGTATTCTTGGCTCACATGTTATAGCAGAATGACTGTGCTTTAACTATTTTGTGAGATTCAGGGCAGCCAGTAAGTGATTATGAATCAGGAACATTATTAATCCTTAGCACTTAAAAATTAAAAGCAAATCTATCATACTAAATCCCAAATGTATCATACTTAACCTCTACCCCTAAAAGCACTTAACCCCCTACAGGAAGGAGATGATGTGCTATTATAGAATGGGAAATGGATCAAAAACAGGAACACAATAGGACTAAATGGCCAGTTTTCTCACAGGAGACCCGTAAATAGTGGAATGTCTCGGGATCTGCACTGGAACTGGCATCTGGTAACATCTACTGCACTGAAATGATCTGGAAAAGAGATCAGCAAGCATGGCGATCAAATTTGCAGATGGCATAACGACATTTAGAGGCTGTCTGCACAATTTCCAAGCGTATAAACATGGAAATAGCATCCTTATGTAAATGACAATTTCAGAAAGGGCTCAATTTTTAGGTGGTTGTGCCGCCGATGACCCTGAATGGCCAAATCCTAGCACGGAAACCTGCTGCTGACAGACGTCGCTAACTGCCAGAATGCAGACAAAGGTAAAGGCACCCCCCAAGAAGTAAAACCCAAACCAATCACATTGCATTCAAAGAACTATAAACTATCATGAAATTAAAAGGAAATTAAAATTAAAAGGAAATTAAAATTAGAATTAAAATCAAAAGTAACAGCAAAAGGAAGTCCTTATCTGGGTGTAGCCGCGTGGAACAGCGTCATCTGCTCAAACGCGGGGCTGCAACGCTCTCCGCCACGAGGCCTCAGCCCTGCCGAGAAAATAGCGCCAATCCGAAGCAGGCCCGTTTGGCACCAGACACCACAGAGGCGGCAAGAGCTCAGAGCCCCTCCATGCGGACTCGAGAGACTCCCTTGTGGCGTCGGGATGCAGCAGTTACCCCGCTGTAGCTGCGGGGTGAAGAGCTGTCCAGACACGCTGCTGCCTCGCGCCACCAGAAGTAGCAGACGCTGCGAGCCCCGGCCCACCGGCTAAAGAACCTCGAACGGCCTGAGGCTCCCGCCGTGATGGGAATCTGCCGCATGGACACTGCCAAAATGCAGGTGTTCCACAGAGCTCTCCCCCGTACAGTCCTGGGGGAGAGATCATCACCGGGCACAGAGACCGAAGAATCCCAAGCAGAGAGGCTAGCTGGCAGCGTGAACTTTGAAAAGGGACAGAACCCCCCTTTACACTAAGGCAGACTAGGTGAAAATAAATAAAGTAAAAGTAAATGAAATTAAATGAAAATGAATACAATTTACAGGATTACACCTAAAGAAGGGCAAAAGAAATGCAAGGTAAATCAAATCCTGACTAACTGCTCCTAAACTGCTTCTCAAGTGAGCCCAGCACCTAGGCTCACTACGTCCTCATGCTGCATGGAGACTGGACACACTGGGGAATCATGGGAGAAGACCAGCAGGATATACCCGGTGATGTCACAAGTTTGACTTGTCCAGTCTCCATGTTGCAGGAGGAGGTGCACTACCCAGTGGTGGAGGACTGAACTGTAGGACCGATAAGGAAGTGCTTTTATTTTCCTTATCTGATTGGATTTACTTAATCTCCAGGAACAAGCAGGAATGTAGTTTTCACATATGGGTATTGTCGGTACCGACGGAGCCTGCACGGGAACGCTCCCCAGCGTCCAATAAGAAAGCTTTTGGGAGCATCCCACAGCGCCTGCATGCTGCCTTCCCGCCTTTCCCAACTGTCTCTCTACATTTCTTCGTTTTCCGCGGAGCCGGCAGGTTGCACTTCCTGTCACCGCAGAAAATATCCCTTTTATTCTTCTTTTTTGTGGTCGCGTCTGCCTTCCTTCGACGCTACACTGGTACTGTCAGTTCTTTCTTTCTTTTTCTTGTAAAAATAAAAAAAAATTCCTGTTGCCATGGAAGAGAGGTGTCACGTGACAGGAGAGCATCACCCTGGTGTGGCAGGAAGTGATCCTGTAACTAGGACCTGTCCTCCAGGTGATGTAAAACCCTCTCGCACCGAGGAAGTTTCTCCAGGGCCATGTGCCCATGAGGGAAGGGTTAGGACAGCCGTTATAGTTGGTGATTCAATCATTAGGCATGTAGATAGCTGCGTGGCTGGTGGACGTGAGGATCGCCTGGTAACATGCCTGCCTGGTGCGAAGGTAGCGGACCTCACACGCCACCTAGATAAGGTCTTAGATAGTGCTGGGGAGGAGTCTGCTGTCTTGGTACATGTTGGTACCAATGACATAGGAAAATGTGGTAGGGAGGTTTTGGAGGCAAAATTTAGGCTTTTAGGTAGGAAGTTGAAATCCAGAACTTCCAGGGTAGCATTCTCCGAAATGCTTCCTGTTCCACGCGCAGGACCCAAAAGGCAGGCATAGCTCCAGAGTCTCAATGCGTGGATGAGACAATGGTGCAGAGATGAGGGTTTTGGATTTGTTAGGAACTGGGGAACATTCTGGGGAAAGGAGGGGCTCTTCTGAAGGGATGGGCTTTACCTTAACCGGGATGGAACCAGGCTGCTGGCATTAATCTTTAAAAAGGAGATAGAGCAGCTTTTAAACTAGATATTAGGGGAAGGCCGACAGTCGCCCAAGAGCGGATGGTTCGGAAGAATGTATCCTTGAAGGATACTACCAAAAGCAGAGAGGTTCCACAAAAGAGTAAAGTAGCCCAAATGCCCTCAAGTATGGAGCAGACAGAGCTTAAAGATCCCAATTTACCCATGTCTAACAATAGCCAAATTAACATGAATAAAATACATTCTCTAAAATGCTTGTATGCAAATGCTAGAAGTCTAAAGAATAAGATGAGAGAGTTAGAATATATAGCACTAAATGAAAGGTTAGATATGATTGGAATATCAGAGACATGGTGGAAGGAGGACAACCAGTGGGACACTGTGATACCTGGGTACAAACTATATCGTAATGATAGAGCTGATCAAATTGGTGGAGGGGTTGCGCTCTATGTTAGGGAGGGCATTGACTCAGAAGGGATTAAAGTTTTGCAGGAAACAAAATCTGCTGTAGAATCTATATGGATTGAAATTCCATATAAAAGGGGGAAGGCGATGGCAGTGGGGGTGTACTATCGAGCACCTGGCCAAAATGACCAAATGGATGATGAAATGCTCAAAGAAATCAAGGAAGCTAACAAAAGTTACAGCGCAGTAATAATAATGGGTGATTTCAATTACCCCGGTATCGACTGGGTCAGTGTCACGTCAGGACATGCTAGGGAGATAAAGTTCCTAGATGAAATAAATGACTGCTTCTTGGAGCAGCTGGTTCATGAACCGACCAGAGGGGAAGCCATATTAGACCTAGTCCTTAGTGGAACACCAGATCTAGTGCAAGAGATAAGGGTGTTGGGGCCACTTGGCAGTAGTGATCATAGCATGATCGCCTTTGATTTAATTAGTGGAGGAGGGATAGTAAGGAAATCCACAGTACTACCTTTTAACTTTCGAAAGGGAGACTATGATAAAATGAGGAAAACAGTTAAGAAAAAACTAAAAGGAGCAGTTGCGAATGTTAAAGACGTACATCAAGCTTGGGTGTTGTTGAAAAATACTATCTTGGAAGCCCAGACCAGCTGTATTCCACGCTTTAAGAAAAGTGGAAGGAAGTCCAAAAAACTGCCAGCATGGTTTAAAGGTGAGGTCAGAGAGGCTGTTGTTGCCAAAAAAGCATTTTTCAGGAAATGGAAAAAAGAGCCAAACGATGAAACCTGGAAACAGCACAAGCACTGGCAAGTCAAATGCAAGGCATTGATAAGGCAGGCAAAGAGAGAATTTGAGAAGAAGCTTGCTGCGGAAGCAAAAACGCGAAATAAAGACCTTTTCAAGTACATTCGTAGCAAAAAACCTGTGAGAGAGTCAGTTGGTCCATTAGATGATAAAGGGGTTAAAGGAGCACTAAGAGGCGACAAGGCGATAGCAGAGAGACTGAATGGATTCTTTGCTTCGGTCTTTACTGAGGAAGATGTAGGGATGTTACCCATGACTGAAGTGGTATTTAAAGGTGCGGAAGAATTGGAGGAAATATCGATACATCGGGAAGATGTCTTACAACTATTAGATAAACTGAAGAGTAGCAAATCACCTGGGCCGGATGGTATACATCCAAGGGTGTTGAAAGAACTGAAATATGAGATTGCAGAACTGCTATCAGTAATCTGTGAACTATCATTAAAATCATCTCTAATACCTGAAGATTGGAGGATCGCCAATGTAACACCAATTTTTAAAAAGGGTTCCAGGGGTGATCCGGGAAACTACAGACCGGTGAGCCTGACGTCAGTACCGGGAAAAGTGGTAGAAACCATCATAAAGAATAAAATTACTCAGCATGTAGATAGTCACAACCTAATGGGAGACAGCCAACATGGCTTTAGACAAGGAAGATCTTGTCTTACTAATCTGTTATGTTTTTTTGAAGGAGTGAATAAACAGGTGGACAAAGGTGAGTCGGTTGATATTGTGTATCTGGACTTTCAGAAAGCCTTTGACAAGGTCCCTCATCAGAGACTTTTGGCAAAACTAAAGAGTCATGGGATAGGAGGCAATGTACTATTGTGGATCAGGAACTGGTTAAAAGATAGAAAGCAGAGGGTAGGGCGAAATGGCCAATTTTCCCAATGGAGAAAGGTGAATAGTGGTGTTCCCCAGGGATCTGTGCTGGGTCCGCTGCTTTTTGACATATTCATAAATGACCTGGAAAGTGGAATAACGAGTGAGGTTATCAAATTTGCAGATGACACAAAACTATTTAAAGTTGTTAAAACCCAAGAGGATTGTGAAAAATTGCAAGAGGATCTTGATAAATTGGAAGACTGGGCATCAAAATGGCAGATGAAATTTAATGTGGACAAGTGCAAGGTTATGCACCTAGGGAAGAACAACCCAAACTATGGTTACACGATGCAAGGTTCCACATTAGGATCCACCACCCAGGAAAAAGATTTAGGCGTCATTGTGGATACCATGTTAAAACCCTCGACCCAGTGTGCAGCGGCGGCCAAGAGAGCAAATAGAATGCTAGGTATGATAAGGAAAGGAATGGAAAATAACACAAAAGATATTATAATGCCTCTATATCGTTGCATGGTGAGACCGCACCTTGAATATTGTGTGCAATTCTGGTCGCCGTATCTTAAAAAGGATATAGCGATTTTAGAAAAGGTACAGAGAAGAGCCACCAAAATGGTAAAGGGGATGGAAGGATACTCCTATGAAGAAAGGCTAAAAAGGTTAGGGCTCTTTAACCTGGAAAAGAGACGGCTGAGGGGAGATATGATAGAAGTCTATAAATTAATGAACGGAGTGGAACGGGTAAACGTAGATCGATTGTTTACCTTATCAGAATATAGAAAGACTAGGGGACATGCAATGAAGCTACAGGGTAAACTATTTAAGACTAATAAAAGAAAATATTTTTTCACTCAACGTGTAATCAAACTCTGGAATTTGTTACCGGAGGATGTAGTAAAGGCTGTTAGTGTAGCTGGGTTTAAAAAAGGTTTGGACAAGTTCCTGGAGGAAAGGTCCATAAACCATTATTAAGAAGTGACCGAAGATATCAATGCTTGACCCAGTACAAGCATTGTGGAACTTGTGTCTCTTGGGGAAACTGCTAGGTACATATGACCTAGATTGGCCACTGTTGGAAACAGAATACTGGGCTTGATGGACCTTGGCCTGACCCAGTATGGCATATCTTATGTTCTTATGAGTCTTCCAGCTTTTTTCTCCTCTGGTGCCACGTGCCATTTTGGGCACTAGGCCCAACTTTCCTCTGCAATGGAAAAACCTGCATCGGGGTTTAAAAAGTGTTCCAAGTGTGGCGACACCCATGAGTGGTGCCTCAAATGTTTAGGTCCTGACCACTCTGAGTGTGTTGCCTGTGGGATGATGTCGAAGAGGGTTCGGCAAAACCGAGCTGCTAAACTTAGCACCCTTTTTCCCTCCGATGCAGCATCTGTGGCATTAACATCTTCCAGGGCTTTGTCTTCCTCCCATGGATCTCAGATAACTAAACATAAGGCTAGCCGGTCCTCAAAGGGTAGATCTCCTTCCAAGTATCGAGATGCCTCTGGCGTTGCCCTTGAGGGACTTACACCAGCAAAATTGCCCCGGCGGGAGGCTTCGGCTTCCAAAGCATCATCGGGGCTCCAGGATGTTCTGGAGGCCCCAACCTCGGCAGAACTACTGGTGCAATTCTCTGGGGTACCGGCCGTTTCGCCCAGTACTGATACCCAGGCATTGGACGGCGTCGATAGACCAGAGATTTTTGGCTATTGAACGCAGTCTGGCGGCTCTTCTCTCGGCATCGATGCCCCTGAAACTGCTTCAGATAATTCATCCAGTACCAACATTGGTCCCGGAGGCATCGACGTTGACAAGTGGACTACCGGTACCGATGCAGGCTATGTCCTCCGGTACTCACAAGTCTGTTCTGGACCCTGTCGATACTGACTTCGATCGGTACCGGTATCATGCAATGCACGATTACCCGGACAGGAGATACTTTGAATCCTCCGAATCTGAAGACTCTGACAGCTCTGTCGATACCAGAGTACTTCTTCCTGAGGATTCTTCCTCTCCTAAACGTAAGATGTCTCCTCCTGAGGATATATCCTTCCAGGATTTTATCCAAGATATGGCTCGAGGTCTTTCCATCACAGTGGCTCCCGAAACAGAGCCTAGGGCAAAGGAATTGGAAATTTTACAGTATCCTAAAGCTCCCAAAGAGGCAGCTACTTTGCCTATTCATGAGATCTTGCATGATCTCATGCTAAGGATGTGGGAAACACCTCTCACCACTTCTCCTCATTCTCGTAGGCTTGATACCATGTATCGAGTTCCTCCCTGTCCTGGATTTCAAAAAACTCAGCTGCCCCACCATTCCATGGTGGTGGAGTCAGCCATGAGAAGGATCAAGAGTGCAAAAAGACATGCATCTAATCCACTGGGACGTGAATGTAGAACTCTTGATGCCTTTGGGCATCGAACCTTCCAGGCCTCTATGCTTTCTGCCAGGATTAGTTCCTACATTTTATATATGGGAATGTTCCTTAAGGAAGTTACAGGAGATCTAGAGCTTATAAGCCCTCTTCTTCCTGATGATAAGAGACAAGATTATCTTGCTCTTATCAAACATGCTCAAGATGTTTCCAAATTCGTAAATCGTGCAGCTTTTGATTGTTTTGAGTGCATAAGCAGAACTTCTGCTATTGCCATAGGCGCACATAGGATTGCCTGGCTCCAGGGATCTGACTTGGAACTTTGGGTACAGAACAAATTGGGGACTATTCCTTGCACTGGAGAGAATCTCTTTGGCAAAAATTGGCAAGAGAAAGCTAATGAGTTAGATGCTGATAATCTCACCTTGGATAGATTATCAAAATCTACAGCTGATCCTGCAAGGAAAAAGTCCTACAAAAAAAACATTCTTCACTAGAAAGAAGTTCTACCCCTCCTATACCCAACAAGGGCATCGTTCAGGTCAGTCTGCCCAAAAGGCTCAGCAGCAACCTAAACAAAGAAAAACAAAGGCTGCTAAGCCTCAACCAGCTCAGCAGACTCAGCCTCAACAGGGACTTTGACTTCCATCTAGAGAACTTTGTCTTCCTGGCCCTGAACGGGCCAGAGCCTTCCACCATTCCAGGAAGGTTATGTTATTTTGCCCCCAGATGGGGGCAGATAACAGCAGAAAGTTGGACTCTGTCCATTGTGAGAGAGGGTTACAAGCTTCACTTCCTCAGCATGCCCCCTCCTACAATAGTAAGACAGTTCAATTCTCAGACCTCTCTCAACTCCCAGTTAGATCACGAGGTCAGTCTGCTTCTTGCCCAAGGGGCAATAGAAGAAGTATCTGTTCATCAACAGGGTGCAGGGTTCTATTCCCCCTTTTTCCTTGTTCCAAAGAAAACAGGAGGACACAGACCCATTTTAGACCTCAGAGAATTGAACAAATATCTTTTCAAAGAGAAATTCAAAATGATTTCTCTAGGAACTCTACTGCCATACCTTCAGAGTCAGGACTGGCTTTGTTCTCTAGATCTCAAGGATGCGTACAGTCATGTTCTCATCCATCCAACTCACCGAAGATTTCTTCGCTTTCTTTTTCAAGGGAAGCACTACCAATACAGAGTTCTTCCTTTTGGCCTGGCCTCGGCACCAAGGATGTTCACAAAATGCATGGCTGTGGTGGCAGCATTCCTCCGCACCCTAAAAATATTTGTCTTCCCTTACTTGGACGATTGGCTCATTCGAGCCCCATCAGAGCCAGAGGCCAGGATTTCCCTATCTCGCACAATGCGTATCCTCCTATATTTGGGACTTGTCATAAACTTCCCAAAATCCAACCTAGCTCCCACTCAGTCTCTAGAGTTCATAGGAGCCCTGCTGGATACCAGACAGACAAGGGCCTATCTTCCACAGTCCCGCTGCCTTTGCATTGTGCAGTTAGCTTCCCAAGCAATGCTAAAGTCTCGCCTCACTGCTCGGGAAATGTTACAATTGCTAGGCCACATGGCATCCACCGTGCATGTGGTCCCTTATGCCCACCTCCATATGAGGGCAACCCAGTGGACTCTATCCACTCAATGGACTCAGGCGTCAGGTTGCCGGTCAGACAAAATAGCAGCCTCAGATCGTCTCATGCTGTCTCTCCAATGGTGGCAGTCACCCCAGAACCTGTTGGTGGGGTCCCCTTTCCAGCAACCCCCACCCCAAGTACCTCTAACAACAGATGCCTCACAGGTGGGTTGGGGAGCCCATTTGCAAGCCCTCTCTACCCAGGGTTCCTGGACTCCACAGGAGACCGATCTACACATCAATTTCCTAGAGCTCAGAGCAATCTTTCTTGCTCTTCGAGTGTTTCACACCCAGCTCAGCTACAAAACTGTCCTAATTCAAACAGACAACTAGGTAGCCATGTTCTATGTGAACAAGCAGGGCGGAACAGGCTCTCTATCCCTCTGCAACGAAGCTTTGCGACTTTGGGCCCTCGCCAGAGAGCATCAGATTCATCTCCTTGAAGTGTATCTTCCAGGCATTCGAAACTCTTGGGCAGACAGACTCAGTCGAGTTCTGCTTCCACACGAATGGTCTCTCCATGCAGACCAGGTGGCCAAAATGTTCCAATTTTCCCAGACGTAGACCTCTTTGCAAGTCCGGTGAATGCCAAACGTCCCCGGTTCTGTTCCAGAATTCCGGCTCAAGGTTGTCGGGCCAGGGATGCTTTCCTCCTCCATTGGGTCCAGGACTTCCTGTATGCCTTTCCACCCATTCCCCTAATTCCCAAAACCCTGTTCAAGCTTCAGAGAGACAGAGGTCATATGATTCTCATAGCTCCACATTGGCCACGGCAAATGTGGTACCCTCTGCTCCTACATCTCTCTCAAGCTCCACCTCTGGAGTTAGGATCTGCTCCAGATCTCCTTTCTCAGGAGGATGGAATGCTGTGGCATCCCAATCCCCAGTCTCTGCATCTCAGGGCCTGGTTGCTGAAAGCCTAGAACTTCATGGTCTTAACCTTTCTCAGCAGGTAAAGGATATCCCTTGCTTCCCGGAAGCCTTCCACAAGATGCTCTTATGCTTTCAAGTGGAAAAGGTTTACCATATGGTGCTCACAGAAGGGTCTTGACCCTCTTGCGATACCTCTGCAATCATTACTGGAGTATCTCCTTCATTTGTCTAATACAGGGCTTAAGACCAATTCAGTGAGAGTTCATTTGAGTGCTATTGCAGCTTCTTTCAAGCATCTAAATGGACAACCTATTTCCTCTCATCCTCTCATAGCGAGATTTATGAGAGGCCTTCTTTTAACTAAGCCTCCCATTAAGCCACCACCGCTGCCATGGGACTTAAATCTGGTTCTTGGGCAGCTCATGAAGCCGCCTTTTGAACCATTAGCTACTACCTCTTTGAAATTCCTTTCCTGGAAGGTCATCTTTCTTATTGCAATCACATCAGCACGTTGCATCAGTGAATTGCAAGCGTTGGTGGCTGATCCTCCTTATACAAGGTTCTATCATGATAAGGTAGTCCTTAGGACTCATCCACACTTTATGCCAAAGGTGGTATCACCTTTTCATTTAAACCAAGCGGTTTACCTTCTTGTATTTTTCCCAAGGCCTCACGCCTCAAATGCAGAAAGGAATCTTCATACTTTGGACTGTAAAAGGGCTTTGGCCTTTTACTTGCAAAGAACACAGCAACATAGAAAGTCCTCTCAACTCTTTGTTGCTTTTGATCCTAGTCATTTAGGACTTCCAGTCTCCAAAAGAACACTATCCAGCTGGATTGCACAGTGTATTTCTTTTGCCTATGAGAGTAAGAGCCTTCCTCTTGAAGGCCATGTCACAGCTCACAATGTGAGAGCCATGGCAGCCTCTATGGCTCATCTGCATTCTGTGTCTATCAATGACATCTGTCGAGCAGCTACTTGGGCTTCGGTTCATACCTTCACAGCCCATTACTGCTTAGACAAGGACTCCCGCCGGGATGCCTTGTTTGGTCAGGCTGTTCTTCAACACCTGTTGCGTACTTAATCAACTCCTACCCACCATCCCTGGTAGGATGCCAGAGATCCATGGGGGGAATTGGAGCCCTTTCACAGGGGCACACAACTTCTGGGGCCTTCTCCCTGGCATCTGCAGCTAGGGAGTGCCCATATGTTAAGATTACATTCCTGCTTGTTCCTGGAGATAGCATAGTTACTCACCTGTAAGGTGATCTCCGGGAACAGCAGGAATTTAGTCTTCACAACCCACTCACCTCCCCTAGGAGTTGTATCTCTCTCTCTTTCCCTCTCTCTTTGTTTCAGCTATAAACTCAACTAGAGAGGGACAGTTGGGAAAGGCGGGAAGGCAGCACGCAGGCGCTGTGGGATGTTCCCAAAAGCTTTCCTATTGGACGCTGGGGAGCGTTCCCGTGCAGGCTTCGTCGGTACCGATGATACCCATATGTGAAGACTAAATTCCTGCTGTTCCCGGAGATCACCTGTTACAGGTGGGTAACTATGCTTTCTTTATATGATTGGGTCTGATATGTATTGAGTAATTTAACATCTCAATTGCTTTTTTTTTTTAATTGGTTAATTTGACAGCGTTTTAAGATTCCCTGTCTTTGGCAGTTAGTCTTGAGGTGTGGGCGGTCCCTTTGCTGTGGTTGTATTTGAAATACAGTTCACATGCAGGTTGTGTGACTTTTTTTATCTGTACCAACAGGCTGTATATTTATTTGTCTGTGCTGAATGTAAGTACCTTTATTTATTTTGATTGCCTAATTCTTGAGCCTCGAAGTGCAAAATTATATGTCAACAGAGTATGTTAACTACAAGCGCAGCCGTTCTTTCAGTTGTTCGCAGCCTCTGAGTTGCATATGAACAGTTACTATAAGTTAGCGATCTCGCTCCGGGATTGCTCTTTGTGGATTGTTTTTATTTTCAGAGTTCTTATGAAAGTGTTTGGCAATGGTAGTTTCCTTTGACCAACAAATACACCCTATATACAGTTAGCGGAAAGTGTGTTTAAGTTTTCTCCTCTTATCTGATTGTTTTGTATGTTACTTTTGAGTGCCTTTGTTGGCGACATGAGATTTTTTTTAATAGCACAGATTCTAGTGGAGCATCATGTGTGCAATTTTTAGTATGTATTTACTGTAAATAGGATTTTTATTTATGTACTAGCCATATGTTTTTAAAGTCTGTGGTTTATTATTTATATCATTTTTGTTTTAGGGATTGCTGCCCTCAGGCATTACTGATTTGTCTTTATCAGTGAAATATTTCCCATCTGTTTTGAAGTCTGGTGGCTTTTTTGTGGTTTCCTTTTATGTATATTAAAGGATTGTTATGTATGCATATATTTTGTACTTTATTGGACCCCCAACGAAGGCTGTCCAGCCGAAACGTGACAGAGTTGGGCTTTTCCATTAAAGTTCAATATCAATACATGACTTTTTCATGTCTTCATTCTATGGTCTACCTCCGCTTCGTTGTGTGTGTGTGTTGACTAAACTCGCAGAGTCTACACCTTCCTTCTGTGGTGTGTTGTATACTTTAAATTTAGGCTTTCCATTAGTGAGCCGAGTTTTAGGAGTCTAATTTGAGTGCCTGGTACTGAAAATCAGTGTTAAGCACCTAACTTTTCTCCCCCTTCGTAAATCTGCTCCTGTTGCCACCCACTTTTTAGGATCCTACATTTAAGAGCCTAATGAAACTAGAAACATAAATTTAAGCACGCAACCCTAATAAATATTTAAAATCAGTTTAGGAGCCTATCGCCCTCAACATACCCAGTGTGCACTGTCGAAGGAAAGGGGAGAGTTTTTCATAGATGTAGTGTGTCACTGCCTTTCAAGCCAGTCAAAAGAGAGCTATTAGCGAAGGGGGAGGACCAATGAGGCAGATGTTGCTGATAAGAAAGGAGTCCATCTAAAGACGCATGCAGAGTGAAAAGAATGTTAAATAAAAATCAAAATGGTTATACAAGTGTTAGAAAGCATAAAACAGACTTGACACGGATGGAATTATGTCCTCCCTGACACAGGCATTCAGCCAGAACAGGAGCCTGTTGGGTCCTTTTTTCTGCTTTGCAACACTTGAATTTCAATTTAGATTTTTATTAAAACTTTTTTTTTCATTCTGTAGGCCCTCTTTGATGAGTTTTTTTCTTATTAGCAACAACTGCCCCCACTCCTCCACTCTTATTTTTGGCTCCAACCTTTTTCAGACCCAGGACACATCTATATTAACAGAAATATTGTGAGGTGTGCCATCCTTCGTGGATCAGGCAGTGTGGGCATAGAGAAGGGTAGATATGGCCATAGGCTGGGAGAACTTAAAGGAGGTGGCTGAGGAGGCAAAAGAGAACATAAGAACATAAGATATGCCATACTGGGTCAGACCAAGGTCCATCAAGCCCAGTATTCTGTTTCCAACAGTGGCCAATCTAGGTCATATGTACCTAGCAGTTTCCCCAAGGGACACAGGTTCCACAATGCTTGTATTGGTTCAAGCATTGATATCCTGGGTCCCTTCTTAATAATGGCTTATGGACCTTTCCTCCAGGAACTTGTCCAAACCTTTTTTAAACCCAGCTACACTAACAGCCTTTACTACATCCTCCGGTAACAAATTCCAGAGTTTGATTACACGTTGAGTGAAAAAATATTTTCTCTTATTAGTCTTAAATAGTTTACCCTGTAGCTTCATTGCATGTCCCCTAGTCTTTCTATATTCTGATAAGGTAAACAATCGATCTACGTTTACCCGTTCCACTCCGCTCATTAATTTATAGACTTCTATCATATCTCCCCTCAGCCGTCTCTTTTCCAGGTTAAAGAGCCCTAACCTTTTTAGCCTTTCTTCATAGGAGTATCCTTCCATCCCCTTTACCATTTTGGTGGCTCTTCTCTGAACCTTTTCTAATAACTCTATATCCTTTTTAAGATATGGCGACCAGAATTGCACACAATATTCAAGGTGCGGTCTCACCATGGAACGATATAGAGGCATTATAATATCCTTTGTTTTATTTTCCATTCCTTTCCTTATCATACCTAGCATTCTATTTGCTCTCTTGGCCGCCGCTGCACACTGGGCCGAGGGTTTTAACATGGTATCCACAATGACGCCTAAATCTTTTTCCTGGGTGGTGGTTCCTAATGTGGAACCTTGCATCGTGTAACCATAGTTTGGGTTGTTCTTCCCTAGGTGCATAACCTTGCACTTGTCCACATTAAATTTCATCTGCCATTTTGATGCCCAGTCTTCCAATTTATCAAGATCCTCTTGCAATTTTCCACAATCCTCTTGGGTTTTAACAACTTTAAATAGTTTTGTGTCATCTGCAAATTTGATAACCTCACTCGTCATTCCACTTTCCAGGTCATTTATGAATATGTCAAAAAGCAGCGGACCCAGCACAGATCCCTGGGGTACACCACTATTCACCTTTCTCCATTGGGAAAATTGGCCATTTAGCCCTACCCTCTGCTTTCTATCTTTTAACCAGTTCCTGATCCACAATAGTACACTGCCTCCTATCCCATGACTCTTTAGTTTTGACAAAAGTCTCTCATGAGGGACCTTGTCAAAGGCTTTCTGAAAGTCCAGATACACAATATCAACCGACTCACCTTTGTCCACCTGATTATTCACTCCTTCAAAAAACATAACAGATTAGTAAGACAAGATCTTCCTTGTCTAAAGCCATGTTGGCTGTCTCTCATTAGTTCATGACTATCTACATGCTGAGTAATTTTATTCTTTATGATGGTTTCTATCATTTTTCCCGGTATTGACGTCAGGCTCACCGGTCTGTAGTTTCCCGGATCACCCCTGGAACCCTTTTTAAAAATTGGTGTTACATTGGCGATCCTCCAATCTTCAGGTATTAGAGATTATTTTAATGATAGTTCACAGATTACTAATAGCAGGTCTGCAATCTCATATTTCAGTTCTTTCAATACCCTTGGATGCATACCATCCGGCCCAGGTGATTTGCTACTCTTCAGCTTATCTAATAGTTGTAATACATCTTCTCGATGTATCGATATTTCCTTCAATTCTTCTGCACCTTTAAATACCACTTCAGTCATGGGTAACATCCCTACATCTTCCTCAGTAAAGACTGAAGCAAAGAATTTGTTCAGTCTCTCTGCTATCGCCTTGTCGCCTCTTAGTGCTCCTTTAACCCCTTTATCATCTAATGGACCAACTGACTCTCTCACAGGTTTTTTGCTACGAATGTACTTGAAAAGGTCTTTACTTCGCGTTTTTGCTTCTGCAGCAAGCTTCTTCTCAAATTCTCCCTTTGCCTGCCTTATCAATGCCTTGCATTTGACTTGCAAGTGCTTGTGCTGTTTCCAGGTTTCGTCGTTTGGCTCTTTTTTCCATTTCCTGAAAGATGCTTTTTTGGCAACAACAGCCTCTCTGACCTCAACTTTAGACCATGCTGGCAGTTTTTTGGACTTCTTTCCACTTTTCTTAAAGCGTGGAATACAGCTGGTCTGGGCTTCCAAGATAGTATTTTTCAACAACAGCCAAGCCTGATGTACGTCTTTAACCTTTGCAACTGCTCCTTTTAGTTTTTTCTTGACTGTTTTCCTCATTTTATCATAGTCTCCCTTTCGAAAGTTAAAAGGTAGTACTGTGGATTTCCTTACTATCCCTCCTCCACTAATTAAATCAAAGGCGATCATGCTATGATCACTATTGCCAAGTGGCCCCAACAACCTTATCTCTTGCACTAGATCTGGTGTTCCACTAAGGATTAGGTCTAATATGGCTTCCCCTCTGGTCGGTTCATGAACCAGCTGCTCCAAGAAGCAGTCATTTATTTCATCTAGGAACTTTATCTCCCTAGCATGTCCTGACATGACACTGACCCAGTCGATACCGGGGTAGTTGAAATCACCCATTATTATTACTGTGCTGTAACGTTTGTTAGCTTCCTTGATTTCTTTGAGCATTTCATCATCCATTTGGTCATTCTGGCCAGGCGCTCGATAGTACACCCCCACTGCCATTGCCTTCCCCCTTTTACATGGTATTTCAATCCATATAGATTCTACAGCAGATTTTGTTTCCTGCAAAACTTTAATCCTTTCTGACTCAATGCCCTCATGCCGCACAAAGCAGGGCCTGGTTATTCCTGTCCTTCACGCTTCCTGTTAATTCTTACTCTAGCTCCTGATGTTGCTGGGAAGAAGACAGACGTGCGCGACTACATGTGCTCAGAACTGAGCTCCTGCATGTTTAAAAGCTACCACTGGTGGTTGAGGATGTTGAAAACAGAACCTATGCAGGGGCAGTGCAATGCATCTTTCGGGGGCCCCAACCTTTGCCCCATCTCTACCTTAACTCCGCCCCTAGCCCCCTACAGGAAGACAGCCTGCATAGAGGCTGTGATTGCAGCCATCCCCTTCTCTTCTGTCTGCAGGACATGGAATCCCAGTGGGCAGACAACCTGCATCGGGGATGTATTCTGCCCGTGGGAATCTGATCTCCCTTGGGCAGACAGAAGGAGTTTTTGTTGTGCTCTTCCCTTTTGTCCATGGGAGATGGAATCCCCATGGGTAAACAGCTTGCCTTCAAGCCACAATCAGCTGGGAAATTTTGGTAGGGCCAGGGTCCGTGTGACCCACATAGTTCTAACACCTCTGAGCTTATATACTGGTCAGACCTGTGTATCAGATAATGGTGACACTTCCATGGCACACCTGATCAGATCTGAGGGCACCAGCATGCCATGGTACAAGTTGGCTTGGAAACGCTGGTCTAGAGGAGTGAGGCAGGTTCAGGCAATGCATCACATAGACATCTTGATACTCCACGGTTTACAAGGCTTTTTATTATGGTTTTTTAAATAATCTCTAGAAGAAACAGTGTGTTCAGAGAAGATTGTGTTAAAGCTTAAATTGTGATGTTGGTTGTTGGGGGAATTTTGTAGTCTTTAGATTTTATTTTATTTTTTTGTGAAATTTCAAATGTTACATCAGCAGCAAATAAGAAAAAGCCAATATCAAACAAGAAAAATAATCTAAAAAAAAAAAGTAACCGTAAATAAAGGCAAAAGTCCACATCACAGGAAGGACCTACAATAGGCTTCAACCGCCCGATAATAATATAGAACCCTTTTTACATACTCAACTAGTAAAAGAAAAGGAAAGGAAATAGTTTATCAGCAAGAAAACCTCTCCAGGTGGGCTCCATCTGTAAACACCTACTTCACAGCAGAATATGTAATAATACATTTACATGGAAATTATAGATAGAACGTACAACCCGCCGCAAGAACTTTAGGCTTCAATTGTAAAAAGAACTTCCTGCGAAGCTGTGGCACATTGCAGATATCCAGAAAAATAATGACGGTTTGTCCACAAAAAGAAGCTGTTTCATATAAAAAAGGCTTTCATAATCCTTGATTTATCTAATTCAGAACACAAAATAACCAAGAGTGTTGCTCATTTAGTAACATTATCCAGAGATGACTCAAAAGATTGGCTTAACTCTAGATCATCATCTATTTTTGCATCAATCTCTGCCCGAAGAAGCTGACAAGAAGCACTGTGAGGAAGATAATAAATAGCGGAAACAATATGCTCAATGAGCGGCGGTAATAATAAAATCTCCTGCAGAGATTTCTTTAAAAACTCCATACGGGAAAGAAGCCAAACAACTGGAACATTTAGGAGCCTTAAGTTTCGTGCCTGGGCATTATTTTCTAAAATCTCAGTATGTAAGGATAAGCTTTCTTTCACAAATGCAGCACCCAAACCCTGTACACCAGCTACCGAGCTCTCTAGTCTAGACAGTCGACCCTCCAGGACAGAAAGTGCAGATCTGTGATGTTGAAGGACCTTTGTAGTGTCTATAGAGAAGGCGCAAAGCTGAGTCAAGGTGCCTTTCAACATGCCCTCCATACGATTCATGGCAAGCAGTACATTGGACAAAGAAACATCCTTGGAACCCGGGCCGGAGACCCAGAGCCCACAACACTTCAGGGCAGAGGGTTCGGAACTGGGAAATAAAGTTTAGGGGAAACATCCAACAAGCCTGCAGCATCATTAGGCATAGGCGTGGAGGTGTGTAACAATAACTCACTGTCCACCACGGCATCTGATCTGTTCACACCAGTCACAACAGCAGGTTGAGGGGGAGAGGTACGCAAACCCGAACTCAGAGGCCGTTGATAAAGAAGTCAAACGTACAGTTGGGATCGAAGGCATAGAAACAGTGGGAGTAGCAGAAACATTTACCACATGTTGGTCCATCGGATCCTGGACTGTCTTCAGCGGTACTGGGACCTTGTTCTTAGCCTTACATTTCCCCATAGTTGGAACCAAACTTGCAGATACCACAAGACTTCTCATCAGGCCCCTTCGGGCACACTTCCACAGCCGCGTTCTGTGGCACCAGCCAGCTTAAGTCTCCAACACAAGTTGGGAGAAGCTGTAGCAAACCCAGCCTGCACTAGAATAAGACCTCCCTGTAGCATGCAGCAGTGCTCGAGCAATTAGAAACCCAATAGACACCTCCCAGGTTTTGGATTTTATTCAGTGAAATCCAAAAATATTTTTATGGGACATTCTTCTGTAACTGCTAGTTTCCACAAAATTATATATAATTCAATCTCATAAAAACACAAATATCTTTAGACTGAAGATTATGAATTAGGGAAAAAAGAGATGCATTCACAAATAATACATTTTGGACCGTGTTTTTACTAAAGCTTGTGTTGATATTACACATGTGGGCCGTGTTATCAGCATGGGGAGGGCCATGCTAACATTGGGGGGCATTTCTGGACCCCTGCAGTTAGCATAGGCCCAAGACACAACACTGCACAAGTCAGCACTTAGGGTACACTTAATGCCACCCATTGAGGTGGTACGGAGTGGGTCCCCACTAAGGGCAGCAGATATAGCTAGTGTGAGCTACTAATGCCCACAACTAGCCACAATTTACCATTAACTCCTATATTCCGACCCTGGCCCGTCCAGTCCCCATCCCATCTTGCACAACTTAGGTAGCATGGGATTTTTAGCATGGGGACCTCTGCTACTTATTAGAATGACACCCAAACCGCGCAATAAGCCCTGCGCTGTTGGGTAACATGCCCCTTTATGTTGTATTTTTTCTATTATCTATAAATTGTTTTATTCATATTTTTTTCTAATTTCTATTAAGTGGCCACTGACTGATTCACACTGAGTTAACCATATATCATTTTAGCTAGAAAATGGGGCTCATCTGCATTACTGCTCAAAGGATCAATGTGCCGCTGTGATTCGCATTGCTGCTTCACCTCCTTGATGACGTCCTGAGAGTGCAAAACAATATTGCCTGTTAGGAGATGGAGCCGCAACAAAGTAGTTATAATGAGCAAATAAAGGGGCCCACTGTGGTATATTTGATTGAGGAAGCATCATATGCTTTTCAGGAGAGCTGAACTTTTATATTATAAGATGGATTTTCTTAAAAAAAATTTAAATTTATGGGCCAACATTTTTTGAAAAATGGGACTTTGAGAATGCAGTGTTTTGGAGAGGGTCAATGATGAATTGAATCTACATAACTCTTGGGCATTTGATTCTTAGGGCTGTAATATAGATGAGCCCTACGATCTAGTTACAATTATATACAGTCCATTGAGTGTGAATCAGTCAGTGAATATTTAGTAGAAAATAAAGTATATAAGAAATGTTTATTTTGGTCTATAACTCATTTTAATGCAAATCACTTTAAATAATTTTTAATGGTACATAGAAAGAAAATCTAATTAGCCTTTAAACCTATAACCCTAAGTAAGTAATACAATCTGAATTCAAACTTACATCCCTTCTCTCCCACTCCAGTAGCCAGTCTTGGCAACCCCAACTACTCCCCAAAGGCCTGCACCAGTAGCCAAAACGTCACTCTTTCCTAACATACACACAATCTGTTTCCTGACGAATAGCTAGAAAAAGCCTAGTCCACCATGATGGAGCTGCTACTGAAGACACTCCATAGTTAACTGCAAAAATATAGTGCTTCAACTCTTAAAACACAATCAACGTTCTTGTGAGGATTGAAGGGAGCAAGCAGGAACATATCCCTTTAAATAATCCTTCAAATAAATAGGACCTTAAATGCTAATATCAACAGTTTAAATTGCTCAATCGAAAGCCAATTAAATTTCTGAAAAATAGGAGCAATCTGGTGTGATTGCCTCTTACCTTCACCAGTTTAGCTGCAATGTTTTATAGTAGTTGAATCCTCCATAAAACTTTCTTAGGGAGGCCGACATACATCCCATTTCCACAATCTGCTAGGTCATACTGCTAGGTACGTATGACCTAGATTGGCCACTGTTGGAAACAGGATACTGGGCTTGATGGACCTTGGTCTGACCCAGTATGGCATATCTTATGTTCTTATGTTAATCTAGCCTTGTCAATATGGCCATGTCACAGCCTGTAGTTTTTCTGGACAAGTGTGAATAAATGCAGTTTGTTTTATTTTATAATCTATAATTTATTTATTTATGAACTGGAAAAAGGAATACATGTACAATTTTTAATCTTCAATATTTTGTAACGCTTCATAAAGTCCTGAAATCCTCATAGAACTTGGCAGAGCTCCGTAATGTTCTCCCGTGCCTGATACAGTATGAAGAAATAAAAGCCTTTAATGATAACATTACAGTGTTTCTCAAACCAGTCCAGTTTTTTGGCTGTCCACAATGAATATGCATGAAGCAGATGTGTATGCAGTGGTTTGAGAAACACTGCCATATAGTAGTCAGAGAGGGAAGTGGAACAGTATATATTAGAACTGGCAAGATGAAGCATGTCTGTGCAGACTGACCAGTTTGATTCAGTACTACTTAATTTCCTACAAGAGCACACTAAATAACTAGTCAACCTTTGTTGGCTGAGGGGTGATATACAGAAATCCTTTGCAAGCAGAAGAAAGACATTTAATTGAAAATCATTCCAGATTGCTATGAAAGGGAAGGTACTTTTGCTGAGTGATTTCAATTGGCCAGATGTTGATTAGGATATCCTGGCTAGAGTGCCATTTAGGAGTAGGGAGATCCTGGATTCTCTACAGGGGTAATGGTTCAGCAACTGATAATGGAACCCATGTGGGAGGGAACAATACAAGACTTGGTGTTTCTGATGAAATAGTGGGTGAACATCTAGGATCCAGTGATTATCAGATGGTGTGGTTCAGTATTTGAGCACAGATGTTTATGTTTGTTTAATTTCTTGATATACCTCTCAGGCCGAAGCATCAGAGCGGTTTACAATGCAATTTAATTTTTAAGAAAATACGAAAGGAACGCCATATATGAGATAGGAAAGAGTGAGAGACAGTGATAGACAAAAGATCAGAAGAGGGAAGGAGAACAGCAGGTTACAGCCATGATATAACAACATAGGTCATGAAATAGATTTTACTCACACGCCACGGCTCCATTCAAAAAGTGAGGGTCCTAGACTGCTAAGAAAATCAACTTTTAAAATGGGAGGCTATCTCAAGGAGGAGTTGACTGGCTGGGAAAAATCTAGAAGAAATGGAAGCACTGTGGGTAAAAGTGAAAGATGATATTGTAAGAGCAACAAACCATCTTGTTTGGAAAATAAAAAAGAGCCTACTGTGGTTGTCAAAAGAAGTAGCTAAAGAGCTAAGGGAAAAGAAGTTGATGCTTGAAAACTACAGGAGATTGCAGAAAGAGGAAGACAGGCAGTACAATCTGAAAAAGCTAGGAGAAGCTAGGAAAGTAGTCAGGAATACAGAGTTGCAAATGGAAGCAAAAAATAATTCAAATGCTAAAACAAGGGGATATGTTAATGACAGAACAAAAGCGCAAAAGTGACATTGGAAGACTCAAATTACCCTTGCTACCTCAATAGATCTAGTTTATGCATTTGACATGGTTGATCACCATCAATTACTTCTCTTACAGCTTGCTGACATTGGTTTGGGTACTCTTATTTTGTAGTGATTTTCATTGTTTGAGGAACAATCATCAGTCTCAGTTGGCTTATTTTGTTCTGCTTATCCCTTGTGGCATTCCTCAAGGTTCATTTCTTATTCCCCGTCTCTTTAACCTTTTCTTGATTCCACTTTGCAAACATCTTTCAAGATGGAAGCATTTGTGGTTATTTGTATGCTTTTAATGTGCTTCTTGTTGCATACCTGGACCCTCTCCCCCTCAACCTTTTTCTCTGTGAACATCCGTCTTAAAGCAATAGCCACCTGGCTTACAGCTCACCTTTTAAAGTTGAATTGCTCTAAAACCGTGGCATTGTGGATCATTGCTAATTGGCTCAAACCACTGTATGTCCCTTTCTTTTGGATTCTCCCATCCTCCTGGTTGACTCCTTTAAATATTTTGGTGTCATCATTCACTTCAGACTAAACTTAGATGCAAAAATCTCTGCTACAGTTCTTGTTTCCTCTTTGTCTCTCCGGGCCAGTCCAGGCAACTGTAGGGTTGTCAATCTCCTCTAGCAGCTGAGGACTGTACTTCAGAATCTTGCTGACAGGCTAACCGGCTCCCCCTGGTGTGCCAGCCTCAGTCTTACAGTCCTCAGCAGCTGGATAGGACGTGGCTAACTGGCTCCGGCGTGCTGAAGAGGAATTTCTGCCTAAGTGTTGGCTTTTTTCTGACAGAGTAGCCCTTGCTGGGTTGCCAGGGTCAGCATTAAAGGGTATTGACTGGACAAAAGAAATTAATATACCGGTTCTTGAAGCTGGAGGTAGAGCCTGCCTCACAATTCAGCTTCTCAGTCATACCCGGAGGGGAGGAGAAACAGCGGATCTGGGAGCCCCAGATTGCAGCCTTCTGTCCCCACTGCCTGCTCTGAATCCTCCGCGAGCAGCGGGAGCCGGATCGGGGCCTTATCATGTGGTAGGCTATATCAGCTGCTACAATCAGATTGTTGAGTTTTCAGGTACACAAGGGACAGGCCAGGTCGTCGCGGTTTAGAGACGGCGGGGCAGAATCTTTGTGTTTCAGGCTTGTTTGCTTCCCGGCGCATGTTGGCCGTGCCGACAGTTTGTGCTCAGTGCGGGAGTCGACGGGGGCTCTCGGGTCCTGGAATCTGTCGGACGTATTTTCGGGCCGGTAGTTCAGTTGAGCGGCTTTTCAGGGGTCCGATGGATCTTAAATCGCCTTCAACAGATCCCTCTGAGGTGCTTTCAGGCGTGGAGTTTAAGGCGGGAACGGCGGCCATCTTCGCTCCTGCCTCCGCTTCTCTCGCGGTTGCTGACAAGCCGGTAAAACAGAAACAAAAATCAAAGAGGCTTTCCCCGCAGGTAGCAGAGGTGCAGGGGACTTCTCCTGATGCTCAGGGGAGTTTGCAATCTGTTTTTTCTCCCAATTTCATTTTATCCTTACACAGGGCTTATCTGTTGAAACTGCAGCAAAGCCTGGACAACTCTGCTCTGCCAAACAGGGACAGTAGCCTTAAGAGGGAAGCCTCAGCAGCAGATCCGGGAGAAGGGTCCTCAACTCAAAGACTGTTGAGAGCGGACCCCGAGTCTTTCGAGGGACAGCTGGCAGAACCCCAGGAGATGAAAGAGGGAGAGCTTCTTTCTGAGGGGGTCTTGGATGCCTGGACATTGGGCGAGATTGAGGAAGGAGAACTGGTACCGGGTGAAGACCCTAATATTTTTAGAGTTTTTCGTAAGGAGGAACTCGGAGCGCTGATTGCACAATCTCTGGTGGCGTTAAACATTACCTTGCCTGTGGTGCAGGAGGAGCCGTTAGAGGATCCTCTGCTACAGGGTTTTAAACCAGAACAACGCTGTTTCCCTATTCATAGGATTATTAGGCAGATGATAGATTCTGAATGGGAATGTCCTGAAGCCTCCCTAAGGGGGAGCCGAGCAATGGGACGCTTATACCCGGTTCCTCAGGAGGACAAGGACCTGCTGTGTATGCCTAAAGTAGATGCCCTCGTAGCGGCTGTGAGGAAGACGACTACCATCCCAGTGGAAGGTGGGGCGGCCCTAAAAGACCTTCAGGACCGCAAGTTGGAAGCACTGTTGAAGCAAGCGTTCGACTCTAGTGCCTTAGCGCTGCAGGCGTATATTTGTGGAGCTTATGTCTCTCGAGCCTCCATCAGATGGTTGCAGGGTGACTCGGTTGCTGACAAGGAGGTTGGCACTGCGTGGAAGGCGCTAGGCTTGAGTCGGCAGCGGCATATCTGGAGGATGCTTTTTATGATCTGGTGAGGATTTCCGCAAAGTCCATGGCGTCGGTGATTGCGGCACGAAGGTTCCTCTGGCTGCGCAATTGGTCGGCGGACACATCTTCCAAGACGCGACTTAGCAAGCTCCCATACAAGGGTAAGCTACTCTTTGGGGAAGCCCTTGAAAAAATTGTCAAGGATTTGGGGGATTCCAAGGGGGGACGTCTCCCAGAGGATCGTCCGAAAGGCCCCCGGCCCGGGGCCCTTGCCAGGGGGCAGGGTAGAGATTCGCGCAGGTTCCGGGGGTCTCGGTTTGTGCCCTATCAGAGAGGGCATTCGCAGGCCCGCGGGCAGTCCTTTCGAGGGGCGAGGGGGTTCAGCAGAGGATATTTTTCTTCCCCACAGTCCGCCCCCAAAAAGCCCCAATGAAGGGCGGCCGGCTCAGGCGGAGACCCCAGTGGGGGACCGTCTGCAGAGTTTTCTTTCCATCTGGGCCGACATTACAACAGACCAATGGGTCTTGGAGATAATCAGCAAGGGAGTTTGCTCAGCCTCTGAAGGATGCCTTCCTCAGGTCTCCCTGCGGATATCCGGAGAAGCAGGTGGCCGTGAACGACACACTGCAACGTTTGCTGCAGCTGCAGGCAGTAGTACCAGTTCCCGAAGACCAATACGGATTAGGTCGATACTCGATTTATTTCGTAGTTCCCAAAAAAGAAGGGTCTTTTCGCCCCATTCTGGATCTCAAGCACGTAAACTGCTGTTTGCGGGTCCCCCACTTCCGTATGGAAACCCTGCGATCGGTTATTCAGGCGGTGAGACCCGGAGAATTTTTAACATCTATAGACTTGACGGAGGCATATCTTCATATCCCTATCCGGCCAGATCATTGCAAATTCCTGAGGTTTGCCGTGCCCATGGGTCATTTTCAGTTCAGGGCATTGCCGTTCGGGCTAGCTACGGCCCCGTGGACGTTCACCAAAGTGATGGTGGTGGTAGTGGCAGCCTTGAGAAAAGAAGGGATTCAAGTCCATCCCTACCTAGACGATTGGTTGATTTGAGCGGGATCTCGGTCGGAGTCCGTTTCGGCGACCAGCCGGGTGGTTCAATTTTTGGAGCGGCTCGGTTGGGTGATCAATCAAGCCAAGAGTCACTTCACTCCGCAGTGGCGCCTGACCTACCTGGGCACCTTATTCGATACCGCACAGGGGTCAGTGTTTCTGCCAGAAGACAGGGTGCAGAAGCTTTGGAGGCAGGTGAGAGCTTTCTTGTGTGTCAGAGCTCCCACAGCGTGGAGGTACCTGCAGTTACTGGGTTCTATGACAGCGGCCTTAGATCTGGTACCGTGGGCCTGAGCTCACATGCGTCCCCTGCACCAATTGTTGCTAGCCAGGTGGTCCCCACAGATTCACTCGCTAGATCAGAAGCTGGAATGTCCGGACCCCGTGAGAATCAGTCTGCGCGGGTTCGAGCAGGACCTCCGCTGCGGGAGCCACAATGGTTGTTGGTAACAATGGACGCCAGCCTTTCAGGCTGGGGGGCGCATTGTTTGACGCAGGTGACGCAGGGGCTCTGGTCCCAAAAGGAGACCGAGTGGTAGATCAATCGCCTGGAAATGAGAGCGGTCAGATTAGCGCTTCAGGAATTCCTCAGCCTGGTGCAGGGGAAAGCAGTGCGCGTGTTCTACGACAATGCGGTGACGGTGTCTTATATCAACAAGCAAGGTGGCACAGGTTGCGCAGACCTCTTGACAGAAAGTCAGAGTTTAATGATGTGGGCCGAAACCCATCTTCTGGCTATTTCAGCAGCGCATGTGGCCGGAAAGGACAACGTTCAGGCCGACTATCTCAGTCGGCATCTCCTCGACCCCGGAGAATGGGAGCTGAATGCTGCAGTGTTCCATGACATCTTTCTTCGCTGGGGGCAGCCGGTCATGGATCTCATGGCGACCCCTGGAGAACTCCAAAGCGGCTCGGTTTTTCAGCAGGTACAGGGTGCATATGTTGGAAGGGCTCGATGGTCTGGTGCAGCCGTGGCCGGAGGAGCAGCTTCTGTATGTCTTCCCTCCATGGCCCTTGATCGGGCGGGTAATACGGAGGATTGCGAAGCACAACGGAACGGTAATCCTCATTGCTCCGGATTGGCCCCGGCGACTGTGGTATGCGGATCTCGTCAGGCTGTTGGTTGCTCCGCCGTGGCGTCTTCCAAGTCAAATCAATTTGTTCAGCCAGGGGCCAATATTGATGCCGCAGGTGGATCGGTTCTTGCTTATGGCTTGGCTGTTGAGAGGGACCGTCTCCGATGTCGAGGATTTTCACCGGCCGTAATTGAGACCTTGCTGCAGTCTAGGAAGCGTTCTACTTCCCTGGCTTACATTCGAGTCTGGCGGATTTTTGAGAACTGGTGTCAAGAGCGGAATGTTCGGCCGTTCTCCGCCTCCTTACCGGTCCTTTTGGCATTCCTACAGATGGGCCTAGAAAAAGGTTTGGCATTCAGTACGCTAAAGGTCCAGTTAGCGGCCTTGGCTTATTTATAGAGGTAAGGTGGGCGGTAGGGTGTTGTCGGTTCTTCCGGACGTTCAACGATTTCTCAGAGCTTCGAGGCTTCTCAGACCGCCGTTGCGATCTCTAGTGCCTCCGTGGGATTTGAACTTGGTGTTGGAGGCTCTGACTCAGCCACCTTTTGAGCCGGCGTCTGCGGTGAGTCTGCACGAGTGTTCTTGGAAGACGACTTTCCTAGTGGCGTTGTGTTCAGCTAGAAGGATTTCGGATCTTCAGGCGCTCTCCTGTAGGAAGCCTTACCTTCAGTTTACCAAAGAAAAGGTGGTGCTTCGGATGGTACCTGCATGTCTTCCAAAGGTGGTTTCCCCTTTTCATGTGAATCAAGCCGTTTCGCTGTCTACTTTCCCTCGGGAGGGGGACGGTGATGGAGGTCACCGGCTTCGGAAGCTAGATCTCGGTAGGGTGCTCCGTAAATATCTTCGTAGAACGGAGGGCTTTCGAAAGTCGGACCGGTTATTTGTGTTTGGTGGACCTCGTAAGGGAGAGGCTGCGTCGAAGGCCTCTATTGCTCGCTGGGTAAAACGAGCGATCAGTGCAGCGTATGAGACTAGGGGCAGATTGCCTCCGCAAGGCCTTCGGGCGCGTTCTACCAGAGCGCAGGCGGCTTCTTGGGCGGAGATCGCCTTGGTCCCTCCGGTGGATATCTGCCGGGCGGCTTCTTGGTCGTCCTTACATACCTTTACTAAACACTATCGTTTGGATCTTCAGGCAAGAGGGGATGCGATTGTTGGGGCCTCCGTGGTATTAGGGGGTCTCGCAGGTCCCTCCCGTCTGTGAATACTGCTTTGGTACTTCCCTACAGTTGCTTGGACTGGCCCAAAGAGACGAAGAGGAAGGAGAAATTAGACCTTACCTGCTAATTGTCTTTCCTTGAGTTCTCTCCGGGCCAGTCCAGGACCCACCCTCTGGATCTGCGAGCTTCCCTTCCCTATCAGGAAAGTGTGTTTTGCTTGGGGGGACTCGGCAGGATCTAGGGGGATTCTTTGTCAAGATAAGGAACTGGTAGTTGGTAGGATGGCTGCACGGGGTTTTGTTCCTCATCCACTAAGGGGACGACGGCCTTTCTATGTAAAAGTAAAAAAAGAACAAAAAAAAAAAAAGAAACAAAAGCAGGATGACCCCTAGGCTAGTCTAGGGAAAAAAGCCAGCACTGCCTAGACAGGGTGCCGACATAGTTTATAGCTGTCTAGGGCGATCAGTTGGTTTTGTTTTTCTTTGTTTGGTTTGTTTATTTCGGTTAGTTGCTGCTTGGACAGTAGTGTGACTGAGGCTGGCAAGCCAGGGGGAGCCGGTTAGCCTGTCAGCAAGATTCTGAATTACAGTCCTCAGCTGCTAGAGGAGATTGACAACCCTACAGTTGCCTGGACTGGCCCGGAGAGAACTCAAGGTAAGACAATTAGCAGGTAAGGTCTAATTTCTCCTTTTTCACCCTCAGGCACTTCTGTTCTATTTGTCACTACTTTGATACCTCTGTATTCCATAACCTAATCCATGCACTAGTGATGTGCCTTGATTACTGCTATTTGGTTTGTTTAAGATCATTGCTGCTGTAACCAAATGCCTTCCCAGCATTCAAAGAACATCTATCAGGCTATTGTGTTGGGCATGCAAATTTTATCCTGCTGCTATTTCAGAATCAATGACTTCATTAGATCCAGATCCAAGATTCTCCTTCGAGTTCATAAAGCTTTTTACGTAGACATTCATTCCCATCTGTCTACTATCCTTATCCTCCAGGTCTGCTGTGCTATATGCTCACAGTATGGAAACTTCTTATCCCATCAGTCCCTCTTTCTCGCCTTGAAACCACCCATCTGGCTTTCTTTTTTATTGTATGCAACCTTTGGAACTGACTTCCACTGTCTCTTCAGTCAGAATCATCTGATAGGTTTTAAGACTGGTCATAAATTTCTTATCTCTTTAATTTAGCTTATGGCGAGTAGAAAATCCGAGGCTTCCTGATTTCGCAACTGGGAGTGGGATCGGGCGCTCACATTGCAGTTAACCTGTATTTCACTGTGATCCTTTCATCTTTTCTTTCTTGTCTACATTTGGAGTTCCTTTTCTCTTCTGCCCTGTATTTCTTTTCCTTTTGTGAGCCACTTTATTGTAAATGTGAAAGGTGGTATATCAATTCTGTTAATAAACATTAATACAATAAAGGTGAAGAATAGAAATATAAGGAGGCTGACAAGAAAAAGCAGAATTGCTTCACAATATTTCTGTTTCTATATCCTGTAAATGCCCTGAATGGTCTTATGTCCAAGAGTATGACAGCTATGACTTAATGCTAAAAAATGCAGGATTGTTCTTTTTGGGTTGCAAAAACCCAAGGGAGTGGTACATGGGTGGTAGAATAGTTCTGTGCGTTAAAGAAGAGCGAGTCATAGGGGTGATTGTTTCTGATGTTCTTACAGTAACCTAACAGGTATAAAAGGTGATGACAGAAGCCAGAAGGATGCTTGGGTAGATAGGGAGAGGAATGACCAGTAGGAAAAAAGACTGGTGAGATCTTGTTTGGAATACTGTGTACAATTCTAGAGACCACATTTTCAAAATGATCTAAGGATGGAACTGGTCCAGAAAACGGCCACTAAAGAGGACAGCAGTATTAGTTATAAAGCATACAGGGACAGATTTAGAGATCTAAACATGTATACTTTGGAGAAGAGGTGGAAAAGGGAAGATATGATAGACATTTAAATATCTCCAAAGTGGGGGGGGGGGGGCGGGTTACATGATGCTGGGCTTGAGGAGAGGACGTACAAGCACCATTCTCCCGGGCCATGCCGACTTATTGCTGAAATGAGAATGGTCTGCGCACACATTGGAGGTGTAATCGACTGCAGAAACGATGGCGACTAAGGGAGATACCAGGAAAGCTTTCAAGGGGCCAGCCAGCAGAGTAAAAATAACAAAAGGTATGCGCCAGCCAACTATGGCGGAATGTTTGAGCCCACAAAATGGTGCCGAAGAAACCACAATGGAAGGCCTCATAAGCTCAGACGGGCCGACAAGAAAGGAGAATGCAGCAGAGCAGGTGGGCACTGAGGCTCCCGCATCCTCTGAAATGGCGGTAATCCTGACGGCAATTGAAAAAGGTAATGCAGAGCTAGCGGGGAAATTAGAATCTATACAGGGAGAATTGCGTGAAGTATGAACAGAGCTCCAAACAGTGGTGGGACATATCGAGTGGGCGGAACAGCACATTTCAGATATAGAGGACAATATGCCAGAACTAATAAATGATGAAACCGCCCAGCAGGAGCAAATAAAAAAGTTATAGGCTAAGATCGATGACCTGCAGAATCGGTCACGGAGGTTCGACTTAAGACTTCCCAGAGAATGGGGGAGAACAGGCTATGGAGGAACAGATAGAGATCCTGCTTCAAGATTGGTTTTGCGATCCTCCGCTTCCGACAGGCATGGTAGAAAGAGTGCACCAAGTCCCAGGAGGACGAGGACAGCTGTGAGACAGGCCACGCCTGGTTCTGGCAAAAATATTAAATTTTAGACACCGGGATTAGATCCTGCGACGAGTGCACCAGATTGGGGCAATCCAGTATCAAAACACTATGATTTGGATTTTTCCGGACTACATTATGGATTTAGACAAACGCAGGCAGGCCTTCAGGGAGATGAAGCGTCACCTGACGAGCCATGGGATACTGCAAGCATTGTTATTCCCTGAGAGGTTCTGGATTATTTGGAAGGGGAAACTGCAGTTTTTTGGAGATCCGGAAGCAACTAAGGCCTTCATGAGGAAACAATTCCCAGACATCCCACCTTGGGAATTGAACAGCTACAGTAGGAGAGAGGAAGGACCGAGTATGAAGCAAGACACCGCACTTATGCATAGCTATGAGAAGAATCACAGGCGAGTAGTAGAAGCATTCGCACACAGTGATGGTGAAGAGAGAGAAGTGCCGCCTGTAAGGTCGAGCTAACTCTCCCGGGAACTGAAGGTGTGCAGGACAGATCAGTTTAATGGTATGGCCTTGGGTGAGCTGGGCCGGTGTGCCCCGGGAGAGCGGAAGCTGGAAATTATGCTACCCAGGGTACGAGCACACATGTCCTCACTACATTATATTGACCGGGGAACCTACTAATACAGGCACAACTCGGAAGGAGGAAAGTTTTAACTGCCCCACAGGGGGAGAGTCAGGAGGTGGTTGGGCCCCGGCCACCAGAATCCCCCTGAGTCCACAGGCTGGCTCTCCGACACCCCATGGAAGGCCCCTGGGCCTGGACACTGGTAGACATTTAAGTATATTAAGATTCTTGTTTAAACTTTATGTCACGTTTTATGCTGGGTGTGGGCTGCAGTGTGGGTAGAGAGGGGGAAGGCGGTGGCTGGGGGAACAACGGATCGCAAGGGCAGAATCATGTGTAAAAAGAAAAATTGAGCATTAAGATCACATCCCTCAATGTTAGGGAAATGCAGGCACCCTGACAGAGGAGGCTATGCTGAAGGAACTCCCACAGTACCAAGCAGATATCTACCTCCTGCAAGAGACTCATCTTGGGAGGCAAGATCTAAACAAGTTGCGAGTGAGATGGGCTGCTGAGTGGTGTCGCTCATTAGGATGAACCAACAGTGCAGGAGTGACAATAATCTTTAGGAAAGGCCTTCCCTATCAGATTGTAAGGAAGTGGAGAGACAAACAGGGCAGAGCCCTTTCCTTGGAGATCAAAATCTCCGGGCTGTCATTTTGCATGGTTAACCTGTATGCCACATGCAAAGGGAGATCCTACAGCACACAATTCAAGAAATTATGAGGTGGACCATGCTCCCTGTAGTATACGGAGGTGATTTCAATGCAGTGGTCCATATGGGAGTGGACAGTATATCCGTGAAACAGGGGACTTTGCATTCAGGGGTGTCCATACATTCACTGTTAAGCAAATTTGACCTGACCAATATATGGAATTTAAAAAACCCAGGGAAGCAGGAATATACATGTTACTCCTTGATGCATGCATCCTCCTCCAGAATAGATGTTTTCTTACTGGAGACCCCCATATGGCCTCTTGTGTCCAAGTGCGAGCTTGGCAGTAGTACCTGTTCAGACCATTTCCCAGTGCATCTCTGGCTGAGCGATGAAACGGGGACAAATAGACAAAAATGAGCTGGAGGCTCAATATCTCCCTTATTACCAAGGATGAGGGGGCTGGAGAGGTAGGAAAAGCCGTTACAGACTATCTCCAGAATAATGATAATGAAGAGGTCCCGTTGACAGTCTTATGGGACGCGTTAAAGGTGGTCATAAGGGGTGTTTTGTTTGCAATGGGGTCCTGACAGAAGAAAGAAAAAAGTAGAAATAGGTTGGAGTTGTAGGTTGAAACTGGACGCCTGGAGAAATGTATATAGACAGTCCCCATCAGAGGAAATAGCCTGTGCCCTAGCATTGAAAAGGGGTGAATTGAAGGGGTTATTTATGGAGGAAATGGAGGTGCTATTGAATTGGGGGGGGGGGGGGATTGACCCAGCTACTAGCTCAGCAGCTGAAAAAGAAGCAGGCTCAGACCACTATCCTACAAGTGATAGATAACATGGGGAAGCTGTATCATGACAAAGCCGGTATTGAAGAGGTTTTTGTAAAATATTATGAAGAATTATATGCCTCAGAAAGCACGCTAATAGAGGAAGAGATAGGGGAATACTTAGAGGGGACGAAACATCAGAGACTCGCAGGGGGCCCAGCAGGAATGGTTAGATGACCCTATTACAATGGGGGAAGTACTAAAAGCAATAGAAGGATTACCTCTTTGTAAGGCACCAGGCCCTGACGGATTCCCCACCAGAGTTTTACAAGACCCTTGGGACTATCCTATCCCCGGTCTTATGCAGAGTATATAACATGGTCAGAGAAGAGGGAATCTTTCCACCCTCCTTTTCAGAGGCGCACATAACCCTGATTCACAAAAAGGGGAAAGATTCTAGCAACCCAGGCTCTTACCGTCCCATATCTTTGCTAAATATACACACAATGACTCAACCAGTTGGTGCTGGACCTTATACACATAGATCAAACTGGTTTTATAACAGGTCACAGCTCAGCAGACAATGTTAGGTGGGTATTGAGTATAGTCCACCAGTGTGCGGAGGTTACCGATGAACCGGTGATTCTTCTAGCCCTCGACACGGAAAAAGCTTTTGATCGTGTTGAGTGGCCATACCTTATGGGAGCGTTGAGGGACTATAACTTTGGGGGAAATTTCAGGAGAGTGATATCGGCACTTTATAGCAAGCCCAAGGCACAACAGCTTATTAATGGTACCCTCTCTTGGGCTTTTGAGCTACATGGGCACGCGTCAGGGGTGCCCACTTTCTCCATTGCTATTTGCACTAACCCTAGAGCCATTTGCCCAGGTGATCTCACTCGAGTCCGCAAGAGCCCCGGGTTCCAAAAGGCACAATTACCGCACCACTCCATGGTTGTGGAATCGGCCATGCATCGACTGAAAAGTCAGAAGATGCACTCCTTGGTGCCTCCCGGCCGGGAGGCCGGAACCTGGATGCCCTCGGTAAGAAGTGCTTCCAGGGCTCTATGCTTGCTTGCCGTGTCCAGACATACCAGCTCTACATGGGCATGTATCTCTGAGACCTGGCAAAGGAGATTGCCGGGTTCTCTGCTGGTCTCTCCGAGGAACCTTTGCAGAGGTTCCAGGCCTTGTCCAATGGTATTCGAGAGTGCTCGAAGTTTATCTCTCGAGCAGCCTACGATGGCTTCAAGGCTTCGGCCCGAGTAGCCGGGGCCGGCATCGGTGCCCGCCGACAGGCTTGGCTACAGTCATCCGATCTCGAGCCATGGGTACAGGACAAGTTGGTCGATGTCCCCTGCCGAGGTGAAAACCTCTTTAGCAAGCCCATGGCTGAAAAGGCTGCAGAGACCAAGACTCTGACCCTGACTAGGCTGTCCAGAAAAACCTCTGCCCCTTCTCAGAAAAAGAACGGCTCGGGAAAAAAGACCTTTTACCCGAGGAAGTCATCTGCCTTTAAACAATACCCTCATTATCAGGCCTCTGCAGCTCCCCAACAGGGTCAGCAGGCCAAGGGGCAGGGTCATGGGCCCCGTAGGCAGAAGGCCCCCAAGCCACCAACACCGGCCCCTGCTCAGCAGGGTGGGGGGTTTTGACTGAAAAGTCATAGCCTCTTCTCCTCAGCTGGCTCACATCAGCAAGGAGGCCGGCTGGCCCACTTTGCCCACAGGTGGTCAGCCGTCACATCAGATACCTGGGTGCTCCATATAGTCCAAAAGGGCTATCCTCTCCATTTTCACCAGGTACCTCCCTCCTATTTTCCAGGAGAGCCTCCAAGACTCCCTCTGCACAGGGACCTACTCCTTCAGGAGTTAGCAAGTCTGCTAAAGGAACAGGCTGTGGAACCGGTGCCCCACCACCTGAGAGGTCACGGCTTTTATTCCAGGTACTTCCTGGTACCAAAAAGAACAGGAGGCCTCAGACCCATCCTAGACTTGTGCAACCTCAACAAGTTCCTGGAGAGGGAAAAGTTCAAGATGCTTGGAATCCTGCTGTCCTACCTCCAGCAGGGAGATTGGCTATGCTCCTTAGATCTAAAGGATGTTTATACACACATCCTTATTCATCCAGACCACAGACAATATCTCAGATTTGTTGTGGGGGGAAACCACTGCCAGTATAGAGTAGTACCCTTTGGCCTAACCTCCGCCCCCAGGGTGTTCACCAAGTGCCTGGCGGTGGTGGCGGTCTACCTGAGGCTTCAAGGTCTTTTTGTGCTTCCATACCTGGACGACTGGCTCATAAGGGGCCAGTCTTCCCAGGAGGCCAGTCAAGCCACCCTTCGCACTGTGGCTCTGCTTCAGCACTTGGGGTTTGTCATAAACTTCGCAAAGTCTACTTTGCTCCCGTCCAGAACTTAGAATTCATAGGAGCAAGGCTGGACACTCTTCAGGCGAAGGCTTTTCTGCCAATGGACAGAGCCCACAGGTTGCTGGATCTAGCCAGGCAGTTTCACAGCAATTCCCTGGTCTCCGCCAGGCAATTCCTGAGATTTCTCGGCCATATGGCTTCCACGGTTCATGTAACCCCCAATGCCCGCCTGCACATGCGGCCTGCTCAGTGGAGCCTTCGAACTCAGTGTCATCAAGCCACAGGGAGCCTTGCAGACTCAGTAAGAATATCCGCCCTGCTCGTCTCCTCTCTGCAATGGTGGGTTCATCTTCTGAATCTGGTACTCGGAGTGGTTTTTCAATCCCCTCCGCATTCTCAAGTGCTGACGACAGATGCTTCTCTTCTAGGTTGGGGAGCACATTGCCAAGGGGCATGTACTCAGGGTCTCTGGACCCCTTGGGAGGCTGCTCAGCAGATAAACTTCCTGGAGTTACGGGCGATACGCCTAGCTCTGAGAGCCTTCTCCCACCTCACGTCTCACCAGTCTGTGCTGGTCCAGACAGACAATCAAGTTGCCATGTTCTACGTGAACAAACAAGGAGAGGCACAGGCTCCTTCCTTCTCTGTCAGGAGGCACAACGGCTGTGCTCTTGGGCCGTCAATCACGGAATCCTCCTCAAGGCTGTCTACCTCCCCGGTCAAGAAAATTACCTGGCGGACAGACTGAGCAGGATCCTGCAACCATACGAATGGAGGTTGAATCCATTGGTGGTTCAGCAGATCTTTCTGAGGTGGGGCCTCCCCACCATGGATCTTTTTGCCAGTCCTCTAAACCGGCAACTCCCGAGATTCTGTTCCAGACAACCGCATCCTCTCAGAGTAGCCGCGGATGCGTTTCTGATCCCGTGGTCCACAGGCCTACTGTATGTGTTTCCTCCCATGCCACTAGTGTCCAGAACACTTTTCAAAGTCCTCAAGGACGGGGCCTCCATGATTCTGATAGCCCCCAGGTGGCCGAGGCAACCGTGGTTCCCACTTCTGCTGCAACATGCGGTGGACACTCCTCTTCCTCTGGGGATTCAACACGATCTCCTGTCTCAGGAACAGGGATCTCTCTTGCACCCCAACCTCCAGTCCCTTCATCTGATGGCCTGGCTGCTGAAAGGGTAGTCCTAGCTCCCCTACTACTGCCTAGAGAGGTGGAAGACATAGTCTTGGCCTCTAGACGGCCATCTACCAGGAAACCTACGCTCTTAAGTGGTGTAGATTCTCCGCATGGTGTGCTCAGCACTGCGAGAATCCCTTCTCGTGCTTGGTAGCGGTAGTATTGCAATATTTGCTTTATCTCTCCAATCTAGGCCTTAAGTCCAACTCTGTCAGGGTTCACCTCAGTGCTCTCTCAGCGCACCACTCGCCGGTGGTCGGAAGGCCTCTTTCCAACCACCCTTTGGTGGCTCGTTTTCTCAGAGGCCTCGTCCTGCTTAAGCCTCCTTTACGTCCACCAGCCCCTGAGTGGGATCTGAATGTGGTCTTACAGCGGATTACTTGTCCGCCATTTGAACCTATGGCTACCTGCCCTCTCCGTTTTCTCTCCTGGAAAACCTTGTTTCTGGTAGCTCTTACCTCTGCTAGGCGAGTAAGTGAACTTCAGGCACTAGTGTCTGATCCCCCTTACACTAGGTTCTACAGGAATAGGGTAGTCTTACGGACTCACCCGAAGTTTCTTCCTAAGGTTGTCTCCCCTTTTCACCTCAATCAGGAGGTGGTTCTTCCGACCTTCTTTCCCAGGCCGCATGCCAACCGGGCTGAGATGGTCCTGCATACCCTGGACTGTAGGAGGGCGTTATCCTTCTACCTTGACCGTACGCGGGAGCATCGGAGGGCTGTTCAGCTCTTCGTTTCTTTTGACCCCAATAAGTTGGGGCTACCTGTCTCCAAGCGTACTTTGTCCATATGGGTCGCTGACTGTATCGCCTGGGCTTATGGGGCAGCCGACCTCTCGTTGGAGGGTCGAGTCACGGCTCATCGTGTCAGGGCGAAGGCTGCGTCAGTGGCTCATCTCTGCTCTGTTCCGTTGGCAGACATCTGCCGGGCCGCTACTTGGTCTTCAAGCCAGACCTTTGCGGCCCATTACTGCCTTGAGAGGGAGTCCCACAGGGACAGTGCTTTCGGACAGGCAGTACTCCATAATCTCTTTGGGGTTTAGGCAACTCCTACCCTCCGGCCCTGGTGTTGGGCTACCGGTCGGGGGCGGACTCAGAGAAGATTCCTTCCTTACGTACTGACGAGCTAGAGGGAGCTCATTTTTTCGGCTTGAGGTCTCCGGTAGCCTTAAGCTGGGGAGTCCCATATGTGAGGACTGACTTCCTGCTTGGTCCTGGAGAAAGAGTAGTTACTCACCTGTAACAGGTGTTCTCCAGGAGCAGCAGGAATCAGTCCTCACAACCCTCCCTCCTCCCCTTGGAGTTGCAGTCATATGATTTATTTTGCTAATTTTTTTGCTGTCTTTTAGCTATGTCAGCAGACTGAGCAAGATGGCACCCTTGGGCGGGAAGGGGACCGCACATGCGCGCTGCAATTCCCAAAGGCTTTCTTTGAAAGCTGGGGAAATGCTCCGCACGAGGGCTCCGTCGGCGCCGACGTCACCCATATGTGAGGACTGATTCCTGCTGCTCCTGGAGAACACCTGTTACAGATGAGTAACTACTCTTACTGTAGCAGCAGAGCGCAGACAAACCAATAATACCAGGAGTCTGTTCAGAAGGTCCAAATCATTTATTTGTGCACAAGTCTCAAGCAAAGTCAAATTCAAAATGGCTGAGCGATGTTCTCTGGCAATACAACAACTTTTATAGATTTTTGCTCCATTCTAGGTATAGAAAACTAGTTCATTGGTCCCGGTAACCTCCCGTACCCCTTCTATTGGTCCCGGTACTGATATGATTATCCAATTATGTTCTTAGAGTGGGCTCAGCACCTGCTTACCCCCCCTTCTAGTCCCAATTACAATGGCCGGTTCACCAACTTGTTACTTTCCTACTTCCAAGGCCATTTAGCTAGTTAGTACGTGTAGGGAAGCAGGGCTCTGTAACCTTTCTGTCAGCAGTTTTAATTAAATCCCTTACAGCTGTACTTTCTTATCAGGGGCATTTAAACATATTTTTCTGTATTTTTCCAAGTTTCAGTTCTGCTTGTTCAAACTAATTTAATTCTAATTCTACAATAGCAGCCTATTGGGGGATGTGCAATTCCTATGGGCCTCTTCACAGGCTTCAATTACAGGTCAAGCTAGTTAGGCCTACCTGCTTATGTCAGACACTGTGGATCACAGACCTTCACCTGCCACATTCCCCCCTTTGATTAATCTCACCCTATTACTTAATAAGGTGTGAGAGTTAAATCACTTATCTTTGGTTACACCATGGTCGGAGGATTCCGACTGTACACAGGAGGACTAGGTTGCCATAAGGTCATAATCTTAGTTGCGGTCTTCCGCTCTACTGCACTATCAATAGCACTATGAATAGAACGCATACAACATGGGAGTATACATGGTAATAGTAAAATCACAGCAACAACTATTAGTACTAGTATAAGGAAAGTCTTAAGTCCTCCCAGCCATGAGAAAAGATTAGCAAACCAGTTAGGAAACTTCAGTGCATGCCAAGTTTGTACTGGCACATAAGCTTGTTTTCGCATAGTTTCAGCAATTTCTTCAACTACTTATTTATTTATTTATTTATTTAACAGTATTTCTAAACCGCCTTATCATAATAATCAAGGTGGTATCACAGCAAACAATCTGGTAGTGTGAGTGTTGATACATGCAGTGAGGGTGGAAATTTCGTTGGGTGTGTGTTGTCTTGTTTGCTAGATTGGTGTGAGCTATGTACTTGACCTTTATCATCTATTTTCAAACAACAATTAGTTAAATTCAGCTTACCACATACTCCTCCTTCAGCTGCCAGCAAATAATCTAGTGCTAAGCGATTTTGATATATGGCAGTGCGCATTTGGGTACTCTGTCTAGCTAAAAGTGTAAGAGCTTGGCTAGTTTCATTGGTTATTATCTCAACTACTGCTTGTAAGCGGATAATACGATTAATCATATAGACTGGGGTTCGATATCCCCACATACCATCATCATTCCAAGTGGCAGGCCCATAATAATCAATGATTCTTTCTGGTGGCCAATCATCACCCTTCCACTTTTCCCACTTGCCTACTTGGAGGGGTGCTCTCTTCTGTCTCAGTGCTCTTTTGTGTCTATGATTAGTAGTGTACACTGGGTATCCTAATTGTTCTCCATGTTCTGTGTTTAGAAGAAAGAAAGAAGGTCTGATGGTCCCTAAGACACACGCCCCTCCCCAGTGTGCAGGGAGTCGGGCATATGCTCGGTTTCCACAGATCCAGTATAGGCCAGGCGGAGCTTGCCAGGCATGGGGTTTGGCAAGATTGGTCCATAAATTAGCAAGCTCAGGAAATTGGACTAATGGATTAGGGGGCTCAGGTTCTTTAATTCCTGACCACCAAGACGTCTTTTTGGTGGTGTCATTATAGAACTTCTGGCCAAGACAGACCAGCTGTCCCACTTGTTGATTGAACTGGGGTCCAGTTCGTGCATAGCAAAGACGTCCAACTATTGAGTGCGCTAACACCCATTCGCTGGTAGTCTTATGTAGTTCAGTTTGATTGTAAGTCATAGAGTAGTTTAATTCTTGGGCCTCCCATGGCCACTGGTCACCCATTTGTGTCCCCCCACAAAAGTAACAATCTGAGATTTTTAGACTGGATACTACCGCTCCAGCTAATTCCAGAAATAAGTTCTGGGAGGGATGAGGGATGTCAAACTTATTCACATGCATGGCTTCATAGAATGTGTCATGGATATGGTACTTGGATGATTTATGGGCTTGGGTATTTAATCTTATATGTACTATGGTTCCTGGATCCGATCCAGACCCGGCAATTCGTAGGCCAAATCGGAATCCTTGTTTCCAAACCTCAGGTCTCATTACAACTAACTCTAAGGGATTGCAAGCATCTTTCTTGCATTTGTCTATGTCTTTGACATATGGTTGTTTTAATACAGCCATTCGATTATCTTTGGTATTCTCTAGCATACCATTTTTCCAGGTGGCATAAAAGACACATTCCCACTTTGGGCAAAAGTAATCTGACTCTGGGGCTGTACTGTATACATCAGCTGAGACTTTTTCCCTGTACATATTCCCCATCCAGTGGTTCCTTCTGGGCACATATATTTGTCATTTTTTGAGTATGTTTCTCCCAATTACCACACTTAGAACGGCTATCTCTGTTGATTACTTCACAAGCATCAAAATACAAAACAGCGTATTTTCTGAGATCTTTAAGTGGAAGTGTAGCATTGATCAAAGGTCCATCTGCATCTTTCCATCGCATTTCCAAGGTGTAATAGGATGGATTTTGATGCGGATTAAAACATACTTTAGATTTACCTGTGGTACAAACATTCAGTTCAGTGGTGTTATAAATACACCGAGTCACTTTACCAGTGCAAGTATAGTAGGAATGATAAATCAAAGTCTGAGTTATTTTCATTCCAGTCCGAGTGGAAGTAATGCAGGCAGCACACGGAGGCAAGGCATAAGTCAGTTTAAAGCCTCCAAAACAGGCAACCAGGGCAAGGTAGAGACGAAGATGCATGTTGCTTGGAGTTCTTCTGAATCCTCAGCTTGCAGATCTTGACCTCGATGTTCTTTTCTTCGTCCCGTTTGCTAATGAAGCAATTCAACAGGTGCTGAATGTTGATTGAAGATCGGATCTGTGCATCGTGCATTAACCAACTTATCAACTTTAGTTGGGTTTTTAATATTGTCAATCAATGTAGTATCAAAGTAGTGTGTAAAACCACACATATGAGGTTCGTTTAAACAAACTCTTGCTGTGTTGGAAACAGCAATCCTCTTTGAAAGACTTGGCTACTGTAAGGCACTATAGTTGTTGGGATGATCCCAAGAGTGTCTAAATTGCTGGTTGCCGTCTCAAGGTAATTCGCAAAGGTGCATCAGGATGCTGCTCTGCTGCCCACTGCTCGGGCTCTGGATCAACTGCGGGCTTGACTCTGCTGTGGTGGATCCAGGAGTCGATTTCTGCGACCTTTACTGCAGTTGGGGTAGACAGGATGACGGTGTATGGTCCCTTCCAATGGGGTTCCAGCGGTGTCTTCTTCCAGTCTTTGATCCACACCGAGGTACCAGGCTGGTAGGGATGCAGGGGTTCCGTCAAATTGATAGGCAACTGGTCTTGGATCCACACATGTAGAGTCTGTAGAACAAAACTAAGAGCTAGAAGTTCTTGCCTGGTTATTTCTGAACCAATCTGAGCTAAACTTCCTTTGATTCCCTGCACTATTGGTGGGGGTTTACCATACAGAACCTCAAAAGGGGAAAATCCTGTTGACTTTACAGGGGCTGAACGTATTCTAAGTAGAGCTATTGGGAGTACTTGGGGCCACTTTAGGTGAGTCTCCTGACAAAGCTTAGACATTTGGGCTTTCAAAGTGCGATTCATTCGCTCAACTTTCCCTGAACTCTGGGGTCTGTATGCAGTGTGAAGCTTCCATTGTATCTGTAGGGCTTTTGCTAACTGCTGAGTAATTTGAGAAACAAATGAGGGTCCATTGTCTGACCCTATTACTGCTGGTATTCCAAATCTTGGAATAATCTCTCTTAACAAGACTTTGGTGACTTCTCGAGCTTTTTCAGTTCTGGTTGGGAAGGCTTCTACCCACCCAGAGAAAGTACAAACTAATACTAACAAGTAGTGGTATCCATTGGCTTTTGGCATTTCAGTAAAGTCAATTTGCAGGTGGTGCATGGGGGTTACACCTCCTGACTGAACTCGGGGTGGTGGTGTGGGACCTTGTTTGGCATTATTTTTGGCACAGATTAGACATTGACGTGCCACTGAAGCTGATAGGGCCGCTAACATGGTAATGCAGAAATGTGGTCTGAGTGCTTTTTCCATAGCACTTTTGCCATAATGCGTGGCTTCGTGGAAGGCTTTGACAAAAGCTGGACCCATTAATTCCGGGATTACTATGCGTCCTGGGGGTTGACTGCCCTCTGCTGGTGGCAGTTCAATCCACCCATCTTTCAGTACTCCATTTTCCTTATTACAGTAGTAATCTAATTCTTTGGTTGTATATCGTGGTGTCCATAGGTTCAAGGGTACTGGAAACAATGCTGCCTGCATTGGCATGGCTTGCGGTGAAATTTGTCCTGTCATGGCTGCTTGTCGTGCTGAGGCATCTGCAAACCTATTTCCTCGAGCAACTTCTCCTTTTCCTACTTGGTGTCCTCTGCAGTGCATGACAGCTACACGAGTTGGGGCCCATACTGCATCAAGTAACATCAATATCTCTGGGCCATACTTGACTGATTTTTCTCCGGACGTGATGAGCCCTCGTTCTTTATAGAGAGCTCCATGGGCATGTAGGGTGGTGAAGGCATATTTGGAGTCTGTATATACATTTAACACGAGTGTTGCACCTAGCAGTAGTGCTCGAGTAAGCGCAATCAATTCTGCTTTTTGGGCTGATGTGCCTGAGGCTAGGGCTGATGACTCAACGACTTCATGTTGGGTGACTACTGCATATCCGGCACAACGTCGTCCATTGATAATGAGACTGCTTCCATCCACGTAATAAATTTGATCAGGATTGTCTATGGGCACATCTGTCAGGTCAGGTCGGCTTGAGAATACAGTGTCCATGACTTCTATACAGTCATGTTCTGGGAGTTCTTCACTAATAGGTTTCAAGGCATGGCTCACTTCCAGTTGTATCTGTGGGTTCTCACATAACATACTCTGATATTTCAACATTCGGGAATTGGTGAGCCAATAATTTGCTTTCTGTTCCATAAGGGCAAGGACTGCATGTGGCACAGTGACTCGTAAATTCTGTCCTAATGTGAGCTTGTCTGCTTCACTCACTAACAATGCTGTAGCTGCAACTGCTCTCAGACAAGGTGGCCATCCTTTGGCCACAGTGTCCAGTTGTTTCGATAGGTATGCTACAAGTCTCTCCCAATTTCCTAATTTCTGAGTCAACATACCTAAAGCATTTCCTTGTGCTTCATGTACAAACAAATGGAAAGGCTTATGAACATCTGGTAGTCCAAGTGCTGGTGATGACATCAATTCTTCCTTTAACGTCTTGAAGGCTGTATCCTGCTCCGGTCCCCAATCTAATGGTGATTTTTCTTCTCCTTTTGTGGCTTCATACAATGGTTTGGCGATTTGAGCAAAGTTGGGAATCCAGATTCGGCAATATCCTGCCGCTCCCAGAAAGGCTCTAACTTGCTTTCTGGTAGTTGGGGTTGGGATTCTACATACTGCTTCTTTTCTTTCTCTGCCTAATTTTCGGCTTCCTTTGGTTAGATGAAAGCCCAAGTATTTTACTTCTTTCTGGCATAATTGTGCTTTTGCTCTGGAAACTTTGTATCCAGCTTCATTCAGTAGCTGCAAGAGGTCTTTGGTGGCTTGTATACACTCTTTTTCTGATACAGCAGCTATCAGCAGATCGTCCACGTATTGGAGAAGCACTCTCTTCCCCGGGGCCACTGGATAGCTTGTAAGATCTTGATTTAGTGCAGCACTAAAGATGGTAGGCGAATTCTTGAATCCTTGGGGTAATCGTGTCCAAGTAAGTTGGCCCCCTCTTCCTGAGATAGGGTCCTGCCACTCAAATGCGAATAATATCTGACTTATGGGGGCTAATCTTATGCAAAAGAATGCATCTTTTAAATCCAGAACAGTAAAGTGGGTAGCTTCAGCAGGAATCAGTCCTAGAAATGTGTAAGGATTTGGCACAACTGGATGTATGGTCTCAACTGCTTCATTCACTCTTCTCAGATCTTGCACTGGTCGGTAGTCATCTGTTCCAAGCTTTTTCACTGGCAAAAGTGGAGTGTTCCATGGGGATTGACATACTTTTAGTAGGCCATGTTCTAGTAATCTTAGCAGGTGGCGGTGGATACCTTCAATTGCAGCTCTTGGGAGAGGGTACTGCTTGACATGTACTGGTGTAGCACTAGGTTTGAGAGTTACAATTACTGGAGCTATATGCTTAGCTAGGCCTGGAGGACTGCCTTCTGCCCATACTCCAGGTGGGGCATCAATGCTTTTCAAAGTCTGTTCAAAATAGGTGTCTTGGGCAGGTTCATCACTGTAATATCTCCATTCTTCTTCTCGGGGAACTGTGAGCAGCATTACTCCTGCAGGCTTGGCTTGAGAATTCACGGTCATTTGCATTTCTCCTTTTTCAGTAAAGGATATTTGGGCTTGTAGTTTGGCTAGCATATCTCGTCCCAGTAGTGGCACTGGACATTCAGGCATATAAAGGAATTGATGGGTTATTTGTTGTCCTCCTAGACTGCATATGCGATTCTGAAGAAAAGGTTTTGTGGCTTTGGCACCAGTTGCTCCTACAATGGTGATTGCTTTTGCAGAAAATGGGGCTATCTTTTTGTCTACTACTGAATGTTCTGCTCCAGTATCAACCATAAAGTTCATAACTTGGTCTCCTATTTGTATTCCGACCATAGGCTCCTGGAGACCTAAAGCAAATTCGGAGCCCGGTCTGTCCTAATCCACGTCATCTTCATCATGGGCTGTCGCAGCCAATGCTTGTACGGCTTCTCCTCTTTCTCGCTGGTATTGTTCTCGATTGCCTCCTCCGCGATTTCGGGGACGGCCTCGTCTTCCTTCTCTCCATTGATGATTGTTTTCGTCATCTTGATGGGCGTCTTCGAGTTGTGGGCATGTATTTCTCCAATGTCCTTCCTCCTTGCAATAGGCACATTGGTTTATGCCTAGCTGGGGCTGGCTTCTGCCTCGGCCCCGCCCCCTTCCTCTGCTCCGTCGACTAGGGAAACCTCCCCTTTTCTGTTCAACTATGGCCGCAGCCAAAAAATCAGCTTTCTTCTTCATCTTTCGATCACATTCTTTCTGCCTTTCATTATCACGATTCACATACACTTTATGAGCGACTTCCAGTAACTGAGTTGCATTCATGCCCGCAAACCCTTCTAATTTCTGTAATTTACGTCTAATATCTGGTTGAGACTGATTTACAAAAGCAGAATTCACCATGCATAAACTTTCTGGTGCATCGGGATCATAGGGAGTATACATTCTATATGCTTCAGTTAATCTTTCGTAAAACACTGCTGGACTCTCATCTATGCCTTGGATAACTTCAGTAACTTTAGAAAGGTTCATAGCTTTCTGGCCCCCCCTTTTCAGGCCTTGTATAAAGCCTTGGCGAAAACAGGCTAGGGCTCTGGATCCTCTTTCTATATTTGGATCCCATCGGGGGTCTTCATTCGGGAATTCTCTCTGGGCCGCTTCCCGATTATCTATTCTTTCCTCCCCCCTTTCTCCTGGAGCTACCGGGTTATCTGCCAGCCAGTCAATAGCTGCTTTTCTAATTCGTGTCCGCTCCTCTGTAGTGAATAAGGTGGACAGGAGCTGGCGACAATCTGCCCATGTTGATTGGTGAGTTTCCATAATGGTATTCACTAATTCTGTGAGTTCCTGGGGCTTATTGGTATAGGAGGCATAATGTGTCCTCCATTTTAACAAATCAGTGGTAGAGAAGGGGACATACACATAGCTTAGGGGTCCCGCCACCACCTCATTATCCTCATTTCTTACGGGTATTCCTGGGACTTGCCGTAAAGGCATCATCTTGACAGTAGATGTCTTTTGGGATCTGAGAGATATTTTCGTAACTTTCCTGTCAGGGGTTATCTTCTTCTCTATATGCTTTGTTTTAGATTTACTTTTTACTGGCGAGTTAACACTGGCAGCCGCTTTCATACTGTCAGTATCACTCTGAACAATTTCAGTTTCCTCCTGTTCTGTTTCTGTCTCTGATTCTCCTTTTTCAGTCTCGGTAGAATCATCTTCTTCATTTAAAGGGAGCTCATCTACCTGCTCTTCGGGTGATGGCTCGGGGGTTGGGTCCCGTTCCCACTGTCTTCGGGGTTCTGGGGCAAGACGCGGGGCTACCCTTACTGGGCGCTGAGCTTGGGCCTGTCGGGTAATCATTTCTGGGGAATCGGGATCTGCCAGGACGGGTTTCTGTCTGGACTTTTCACCTTTCTCTTTCTTTCTAGGCTGTTCCACTTCCTGACTATGATCTGTCTTTGCTAACATTATTCTGCACTGCTCTTCATAACAGCGCTTCGCCCAAGGGGGCGGACCTTCACAAATACTTAACCAGGAATCTATATATGGGTATGGATACTCGCACCTTCTGGTGAACTGACTGAATAATTCCTACATTAAAAGTTCCCTCTCGGGGCCAGGTGGGGTCTAGATCAGGCCACTCCCTAGTACACAAAATCTGTAAGCGGGTTGCAGTCATTTTAATACCATAATCTCCTGAATATCCTTCTCTAAAATGTGCGATCATACATTCTAATGGAGTGTTCCTAGTAGACCCCGCCCCTCCCATTTCGATGTGTGCGCGCAACAACAGACAGAAGGGAAAAGGAGGGCGGACCGTGGGTAAGGGGTCCTCACGGCCCTAGAAACATATGAGGGAAACAAATAACAAGACAAGACGACAGTCGCTTCCCCCTTTTTACGACCTGAACGCGGTCGCCCGGTCAGGAACTGCGTTGCTCATGGGTCCGCCTTCACTTGGTCCGTGCTGCCAGACCTCTCATTCACACTTCATTCACACAATCATGCTAGCAACGTATCCCAGAATGCATTCATTTCTATCTATTCTGACTAGTCTTTTGCAAGTTCCAAATGCAAGAAGACGGGAGTTTCGCCCTGCTTTACTTACGCAGGGGTAGTCGGTCCGTCTTTGAGAGGTGATCAAGCTCTCTTACAAGTGCTAGTTCCAAGTTCATGCAAGATTCAAGTGGCAGTACTGCTCTTTCTTATCTGTCTAGACACATGCTAAAATCAAAACTCTACTCACCGGATCCGGTCCTCAAAGTTCCCAAGCAAGCGCATGAGTTGGACCTCGGACTCCGCTCACTCGGGTTCGAGGTGTTGGCTCCAGCCGGGCTCGGCACCCGCCGAGGTCCGACCAGCTCCCTCCAGTGGCGCCAGGGAGTGAGCCCCGTCGGAAGGGCGCGATCCCGGCAGGACCAAACCTGTAGAGGCGGAAAGTCGTGGTATATTGCCCTATATACCCTCTAATACCACACCTTCTCGGCCAACGCACCAAGAATATGTAGCAGCAGAGCGCAGACAAACCAATAATACCAGGAGTCTGTTCAGAAGGTCCAAATCATTTATTTGTGCACAAGTCTCAAGCAAAGTCAAATTCAAAATGGCTGAGCGATGTTCTCTGGCAATACAACAACTTTTATAGATTTTTGCTCCATTCTAGGTATAGAAAACTAGTTCATTGGTCCCGGTAACCTCCCGTACCCCTTCTATTGGTCCCGGTACTGATATGATTATCCAATTATGTTCTTAGAGTGGGCTCAGCACCTGCTTACCCCCCCCCCCCCCCCTTCTAGTCCCAATTACAATGGCCGGTTCACCAACTTGTTACTTTCCTACTTCCAAGGCCATTTAGCTAGTTAGTACGTGTAGGGAAGCAGGGCTCTGTAACCTTTCTGTCAGCAGTTTTAATTAAATCCCTTACAGCTGTACTTTCTTATCAGGGGCATTTAAACATATTTTTCTGTATTTTTTCCAAGTTTCAGTTCTGCTTGTTCAAACTAATTTAATTCTAATTCTACAATAGCAGCCTATTGGGGGATGTGCAATTCCTATGGGCCTCTTCACAGGCTTCATTTACAGGTCAAGCTAGTTAGGCCTACCTGCTTATGTCAGACACTGTGGATCACAGGCCTTCACCTGCCACATTACAACAAAGGTAGAAAAAATAATTTTATTTTCAATTTAGTTATTGGACTTTGTGCTATCTTTATAGTTTACACAGTATGGGGAACTGCATCTCTTATCTGGTGTTGCACTGCATGCAGAGTCTGGCTTCTTGGGGTTTCGGTTTAATTTTTGTCTAAATATTTTATTTTTACTTTAGGTTGTGGTCACTTCTGGGTGAGAGTCTGTGTTCTGAGTGTGTGACCAAGGCCGTGTGTTCTGTTAACATGAAATTTGTACACAGGGATCTGTACTGTAATAATTTGCCTTGTTCAGCTTTTCAAATGGGTGTTAGATGTTCTAGGGCCCACTGCAGTATTTATAGTGCTGCTTTTTTCTGGATAGGCACCTTGTATGAGTTTTGGAAGTTTATGCTGGCATATATGGTATAGTAGATTTGGCCTTGCAGATGTTTGGTGCCTTTTGTAGGGTTTTATATTAGTTTCCAATATGCCTGGTACTGGAGAATATTTGTTAGTAAGATGACCAGAATCAGATTTTCTTTTTTAAGATATTGAGTTCTGTGGGTGAATGTCATAGTTCTGTTCTGCATCTACTGTTGAGGGAGTGGGTTCTGTGGATGCAAAATATATGTTCAAAAAGAAAAAGCAAGAGCCATAACGCAGTTTGTAACAAAATTAAAATGAGTTATAATTTTGTTTTATAACGTGTGCTGTGGTTCCTGCTCTTTCTTTTAGTTCCTTGATGTGCAAACATCTTGCAATTTCCTCCATATTATATAATTAGCTTTTTGGTTTGGTTCAGTCCCTGACTGGAGTTTTGAGAAAGCCCCTCTCCCCCACATACTGGGGGGGGGGGGGCACCATCTCATCCCTCGCCTCAGGCAACAGATCGCCTTCAGCCGCCCCTGGTTAACAAGGATTGTGACAAGTTGTCATGGTTAATTGAGGCTGGAATATGGGATAAACAGTGATGTATATTATATTATGGAATACAAAAGGGGATGGATTAACAAAGAACCCTCTTGTACCAGTTGAGATCATGCATGTATGCTGTAACCTATAATGTAAATGGAAAATCGATCAATAAAAAATAAAGTATAAAAAAATATATATTTCCTTAACGTCCCTCCAGTCTAGTCCCGAACAATAGAGTTGTCAACCTCTCACAGCAGCTTGGAGACTGAGAAACCTCATCTCTTTTCTGATGTCACCAGTATAACCAGTCCGGATCCGCCTCCTCTGTCCAGTTCTCTCAGTCTCCAAGCAGCTGGAGGTTTGGTGAGCCGGGGGGGTCCTGGCTCACTTGGAGGAACAACTAAGTTTATTTTCCCTAGAGTAGTGGATCCCTTTTGTTTGTTTTGGGGGGCTTTTAGGTCAGTGATAAAACTGGTGCTGAGGTGTTTTCATCCTCCTCCCTCTCCCCTCCTCCCCCGCACTGCCCTGTTTGGGTTCTCTGCCTTTTCTTCTGCGGGCCCTTTGGTGCTGTAGGGCGGCTGCACTTCCTCTCGGGGGAGCCTAAGAGAGTTAAGTCAGTCGGGAGGCGCGGTGCTCTAGCGCATGCAGAAGGACTGCCTGCCAGCGCTTTGAGCCCGACGTCGGGAACGCCTGCTCTGTGCTCAGCGATCAGTGTCTGAGTGAGCCTTTCTCTGTGCTGCAGCTGGTGAGTCAGCAGCGGAGTCTGAACCAGCGTTTGCCGACGGGCAATAGCGGAGCCTTCAGGTGAGGGGAGCTCTCTCTCTCCGGTCCTCTTTTGGGGCGGCGAGAGTTAGGGGAGTCTTCGGTGTGCGGCGGCACCGAGTTGGCGAGGTAGGCCGCGCCGCGTGGCGCGCTGCGCGGGAAACCGCAGTTTTTGCTTTCCAGTCAGTTTCGCCCTGTTTCGTGCTGCAGCGACGCAGGGAAGCCTCGTTTTGCTAATTTTCTTGCAGGGGGTGGACTGCAGGCCGGTTCCTGGTTAGGTGTACTAAAAAAAAAATAAATAAAATAACGGGTCAGTGAGGCTACACTTGGTATACAGGGGTGTTGCCTTTGAATGCCATCTATGCCTCATTGTCTGCTCCGTGGGTCTAAGAGAGGGTCTCTCTCGGAGGCAGGCATTTGTAAGAGGTGTGTGCGTGAAGCGAAGGCTATGGAGCATACTTTAGAGGCTGGGGCTGCAGATCAGGAGACTGTGGCAGTTTCGGAAGGGCTGCCGGTGCTTGAGTTGGCACGGGACCCGGTAGCGGGGCCGTCCTCAGCCCCAGATGTCCCCGCGAAGCAGGAGCTGCTGCCAGGAGGACTCTCTGCAATCTTTTCTCCGCAGTTTGTAGCCCTCATGCAACAGGCCTTCGGTGGGCCCCAGGAAGGTCTGGGGGCCCGTTCAGATGCACAGGACCGGGGCGGAAAGCGGTCTGGCTCGCCCCTGAGTTCCGCTGGATCTAAGGTTCCGGCAAAGAGGGCACGTGTGGAACAGGTGCTGGTGGAGGGAGTTGCGTCTGAAGATCTGCACTCGGATGACGGTGACCGTGATTTGGAATTGGACGAAGAGTTAGAAGAAGGAGAGATAGCGGATAGAGAAGATCAGGCTAGGGTCGTCCGAGTTTTTCGGCGTGAGGAACTCCCCGCACTCATAGCAGAAACGTTGCAGGCCCTGAACATGCCAGCGCCAGCTCCTCCTGAGGACACTACCCTGGAAGATCCGTTATTGCAGGTTTTCCGGAGGACGCAGAGGGCGTTCCCGGTACACAGAGTGGTCAGAGAGATGATCCAGGAAGAGTGGGATGCACCGGAGGCGTCTCTTAAAGGTTCCAGGGTGATGGGCCGGTTGTATCCCATTGTGGAACAGGATAGGGAGATCTTTAAGCCTCCCAGAGTGGATGCTGCGGTGTCGGCGGTGACGAAAAAGACCACGATCCCCGTGGAAGGGGGTGCGGCACTCAGATGTGCAAGACCGGAAGCTGGATGCCTTATTACGACAAGTTTTTGACGTCAATGCCCTGGCGGTGCATGCTGCGATCTGTGGAGCGTGTGTGGCGAGAGCCTGTCTCCGCTGGTCGCAGCAAGTGCCGAACAACGGTGAGGAGAACGGGACGACAGAGTCGGCCAGGCTGGAGTCTGGCTCTGCTTACCTCGCCGATATCCATTATGATCTCATCCGGGCTCTTTCCAAGAGCATGGCTTCTGCTGTGGCGGCCCGTAGGTATCTTTGGCTCCGCAATTGGGCTGCAGATGCTTCTTCGAAAGCGCGGCTTAGTAAGTTGCCTTTTCGGGGAAAGCTGCTTTTTGGAGAGGATCTCGATAAGTTGGTGAAAGACCTTGGGGAGTCTAAAGGAGGTAGGCTTCCGGAAGATAGGCAGAAGCCGGTCGATCAGTTCCCCTGCCCAGAGGGCAGCAGAGGGATTTTCGTAGGTTCCGAGGGTCCAGATTTGGTCAGGCGCAGAGAGGCCGGTTTTCCTTCAGGAGCTCAGGGTTTCGTGGCTTTCGGGGGGCGGGACGGGGCTTTGGGGCCTCTTCCTCCTCTGCCAATCCACGTAAGCCACAATGAAGGTTTGCGGGCTCAGGTGTCGGTACCCGTCGGGGGTCGGCTGCGGGATTTCTACGACGCCTGGGCCAGGATTACGTCCGATCAGTGGGTGTTGGAGATCATTCGGGAGGGTTATGCCTTGGAGTTCCGACACCCCGTAAGGGACCTGTTTGTGCGCTCGCCGTGCAAGGCGCCGGCCAAGGCCGCCGCGGTCAAAGAAACGGTGGAGAGGCTCTTGGAGCTAGGGGCGGTTGTGCGAGTTCCCCCGCTCCAGTGCGGCTTAGGTCGGTACTCCATTTACTTCGTGGTTCCAAAGAAAGAAGGCTCCTTTCGCCCAATTCTGGATCTCAAAGGCGTGAATCGTTGTCTTCGAGTGTCGCATTTTCGAATGGAGACTCTGCGGTCCGTTATTGTGGCAGTGAGGAAAGGAGAGTGGCTGACGTCCTTAGACCTGTCCGAGGCCTATCTGCATGTTCCGATCAGAGAGGAGCATCAGAGGTATCTCAGGTTTGCGGTGCCTCTAGGGCATTTTCAGTTCCGGGCTTTGCCTTTCGGTCTCGCTACGGCGCCACGCACTTTCACGAAGATAATGGTGGTGGTGGCGGCTGCGTTGCGAAAGGAGGGTGTGCTGGTCCACCCCTACCTGGACGATTGGCTAATCCGGGCAAAGTCAGAGTCCGAAAGCAAGGCGGCTACGGCCAAGGTGGTGTCCTTGCAGGGTCTCGGTTGGGTGGTCAACGTGGCGAAGAGCAAGTTGACCTCGTCTCAGGACCTAGAGTACCTGGGGGCCCGGTTCGATACCAGGAGCGGAAGGGTGTTCCTACCGCGGCCGCGAGCGGTTGAGTTACGCGGTCTAGTGCGGGCTTTCCTGCTCAAGCGGGCCCCCACCGCATGGCAGTACTTGCAGTTGCTCGGAACCATGGCGGCTACGCTGGAGCTGGTACCATGGGCGAGAGCTCACATGAGACCGTTGCAGAGGGCCTTACTTCGTCGATGGTCTCACCAGACCGATCCGCTCTCTCGGAGGCTGCCCTGCCTACCGGAGACAAGGAGAGCCTTGCAGTGGTGGCTGTGTCCCGGCTGTCTGGAGCAGGGCATGCCGTTGGAGTCTCCGGAGTGGCAGCCCTTGACGACGGATGCCAGTCTTTCCGGCTGGGGAGCTCATTTTCAGGGGTCGCTCGCTCAAGGGCGGTGGTCCGAAGAAGAGCGGTCTTGGTCGATCAATCGGCTGGAGTTGCGGGCGGTTCGGTTGGCTCTGGCTCAGTTTCAGCCCCTAATACGGGGCCTAGCGGTGAGAGTGTTCTCCGACAACGCAACCGCAGTAGTGTACATCAACCGGCAAGGGGGGACAGGCAGTGTTCCTCTGGAAGCGGAAGCCGAGCTGCTGTTCGAGTGGGCCGAAGTGCAGCTGCTAGGGTTGTCGGCGGCACACGTGGCCGGGGTCGACAATGTGCAGGCCGATTTCCTGAGTCGGGTGAAGGTGGATCCAGGCGAATGGGTTCTCCATCCAGAAGTGTTCGACATGGTGGTGCTCCGGTGGGGGGCGCCCGTAATGGATCTCATGGCGACATTTCTCTCGTCCAAGACGACTCGTTTTTTCAGCAGGCGGAAGGAGCGGATGTCGGAAGGTTTGGATGCGCTCATTCAGAAGTGGCCGACAAATCGCCTTCTGTACGTGTTCCCTCCCTGGGTGTTGATCGGTCGGGTGGTTCAACGAATCGAACGGCACAGGGGGTCAGTGATTCTCATAGCTCCGGATTGGCCTCGGAGGCCGTGGTATGCGGACCTGCAACGCCTAGTGGTGGACCGACCGTGGAAGTTGCCCTGTCGTCCGGATCTGTTGTCTCAGGGTCCGCTGTTTATGCCTCAGGTGGATCGATTCTCGCTTACTGCTTGGCTCTTGAGAGGGCGTTGCTAAGGAGGAGAGGCTATTCGGCTTCGGTGATATCCACTCTGTTGGGGGCAAGGAAGCGTTCTACCTCTCTTGCGTATGTCCGCATCTGGCGGGTGTTTGAGGCTTGGTGTTTGGAAAGGCAGAGTGAGGCGCTAAAGGCGACCCTACCGCAGGTGTTGGCGTTTCTGCAGAATGGTCTGGAGAAGGGTTTGGCGGCGGCCACATTGCGGGTGCAGGTGGCGGCGTTGTCTTGTTACAGAGGGAAGATTGGGGGGCGGCTAATTGGCGGGCATCCGGATGTTAGACGATTCTTGTGGGCGGTTTCGCTGCTGAGGCCGCCGCGTCGGCCGGGTGTGCCCTCCTGGCATCTTCCCTTGGTCTTGCAGGCGTTGGTTAAGGAGCCGTTTGAGCCTTTGTCTAGGGCCTCCTTGAAGGACCTCACGCTTAAGGTGGTGTTCCTGGTGGCTATTTGTTCCGTTCGCAGGATTTCGGAGTTGCAGGCCTTGTCTTGTCGTAAGCCCTTCCTGTGTTTCTCGGATTCCGCGGTGGTGTTGAGACCGGTACCGTCCTTTTTGCCCAAGGTAGTCTCGGCGTTCCATGTTAATCAGGTAATTTCCCTGCCGGTTTTTTCCGGTAAGCGGGACGAGGCTCGGGCGGACAGCTTACATTTCTTGGATGTTCGGCGGGCCTTGAAGAGGTATCTCCGTCGAAAGGAGAGTTTCCGCAAATCCGATAGACTTTTTGTTCTGTTTGGGGGTCCTCAGAAGGGGGAGGCGGCGTCGAAAGCCTCCATTGCCAGATGGATTAAGGAGGCCATAGCGTCCGCGTATATCCTCAGCGGTAAGGCAGTCCCGGAGGGGCTGCGAGCTCATTCCACTAGGGCGCAAGCGGCCTCTTGGGCGGAATTTCAGTTTGTCCCAGCATTGGACATCTGTAAGGCCGCGACCTGGTCCTCGTTAAACTCCTTTGTCCGTCATTATCGTCTGGATGTTCAAGCGCGGGCTGAGGCCTGTGTTGGATCAGCGGTTCTTCAGGTTGGGGTTTCTAATCCCTCCCGGTAAATTCCTGTACTGCTCTGGTACATACTCTATTGTTCGGGACTAGACTAGAGGGACGTTAAGGAAGGGTAAATTAGACTTACCTGCTAATTGTTGTTCCTTAAGGAACTCCAGTCTAATCCCGTAACCCTCCCTGGTTGCCTTTTGTTTTCAAGTGCCTGAAGAGAGAATCTAGCACTGATAACAGGTGAGCTGGTAGGCGTTGACTCCTGGGGTGATCTTTCTCCTCCCTCCGGGGTGTCTGCAGGGGGGAGGAGATGCCTCAGTGCCACCGGTTCGGTGCGTTCATTGCTACTGGGGGGGTGACCCGGCAGGGACAAGGGGGTTCCCTTCTGGTAGTTTCCCGTTAGGGGGTACAGTGGGAGTACAGTTTTTGTGTACATAGTTAATGCTTATTTGTTGCTCCGGTGAGTCTGCTTTGTCAATAGGTTACTGGACAGAGGAGGCGGATCCGGACTGGTTATACTGGTGACATCAGAAAAGAGATGAGGTTTCTCAGTCTCCAAGCTGCTGTGAGAGGTTGACAACTCTATTGTTCGGGACTAGACTGGAGTTCCTTAAGGAACAACAATTAGCAGGTAAGTCTAATTTACCCATCTCCAAAGTATAAATACTTGGGAGTCTGACCTTTTCCAATGGAAATGAGCCTCTAAAATGAGGGGTCATATGATGAAGGGAAAAGTGGGAAGAATCAGAAGTAATCTTAGGAAATATTTATTTATGGAAAGGGTAGTGGCACGTGGAACATAACCTCCTAGTGGAGGTGGTAGGGCCTAGAACTGTATATGAAGTCAAGAAAGCATGTGACAGGTAAAAGAAGGGATTTTAGAGACCGAGTTGTTTGGCTAGACAAACTAGACAGGCTGTGTGGTTTTTTTTCTATCATGCCCTATGTCCTATTATTAAGTTCCAGAAAATTTTGTTTTTGTTTTGTGATTCTGCCTGTTTCACGCATTCTTTATTAGGTGTAGTGTCTTAAAGGAGATTAATCGTTTGTATGAAAATAAGGAGCAAGCAAGGAGTGTGAGCTAAATTTAAAGGAAGTCACCTTGAAGAAACTGCCTAGCCTGTTTTTGCTCTGTGGCAGGCATGGAAATGTAGCCTTACATTTCTTAGGGAAAGCAGAATTACAATGCCAAACATGCCAAGGGGGGAAAACCAGGACTGAACTGGCCTCCTTTAGCTTGACCTGGATGAGTGACAACTTTCAGACTCGGGTACGGGGTTAGGTGACCTGAATATAGAGGTTCACCCACATTGGCATCTTGAAGGAGGGGGAGGGCAATGGAAGTGGATGAATTAAAAATAATAATAATAAAGCTGAATGGATCGAAAATAAATAATTAAGACATTTTTTGTTCTTTTTTTTTTTGTCTAGGATGAAGATGCGACGCCATAAGCTGTTTTTGGTGCTGTGTATGGCAGGCCTCTGTCTCATCTCCTTTCTGCATTTCCTGAAGGCCCTTTCGTACGTCACCTTTCCTCGTGAGCTAGCTGCACTGAGCCCCAATCTGATGTCCAGCTTCTTCTGGGACACAGCTCCAGTAACTCCTCAGCTCAGCGCTGTCCCAGAGCCAGCACCTGATGCCCTACGCACACCCCTCTATTCACACTCCCCACTCCTCCAGCCATTGCCCCCCAGCAAATCTACTGAACTGCACAAAATGGACTTCTTCCTGAAGGAAGACAGCACTGAATATTTTGTCCGAACCAAAGCTGGGGGGATGTGTTTCAAGCAGGGTACCAAGACATTTGAACGAGTGCCAACAGGCCACACCGAAGAGAAACAGGAGCATGCCTCGGGCCGCCATCCAGGCCGGAAACCTTTGAATGTGGCAGGACCTAAGAGGAGAAAGTGGGTGGAATGTGTGTGCCTTCCTGGCTGGCATGGACCCAGCTGTGGTGTGCCCACTGTAGTCCAGTATTCCAGCCTTCCCACAAAGGACCGTCTGATGCCACGGGAGGTGCCACGCCGTGTAATCAATGCCATTAACATCAACCATGAGTTTGACCTGCTAGATGTCCGCTTCCATGAGCTCGGCAGTGTGGTGGATGCCTTTATCATCTGTGAATCCAACTTCACAGCCTTTGGTGACCCACGGCCCCTGAGGTTGCGTGAAATGTTACACAATGGCTCCTATGACTACATTCGTCACAAGATCATCTATGTTTTCCTGGACCACTTCCCCGAGGGGGGGCGGCAGGATGGTTGGATTGCCGATGACTACCTCCGCACTTTCCTCACTCGTAATGGTGTGAGCCGCTTGCTCAATTTGCGTGATGATGACATCTTTATCATCGATGACGCTGATGAGATCCCAGCCCGAGACGGCGTCCTGTTCCTGAAGCTCTATGATGGCTGGACAGAGCCATTTGCCTTTCACATGCGCAAATCGCTATATGGCTTCTTCTGGAAGCAGCCAGGGACCCTGGAGGTGGTGTCAGGCTGCACAATGGGCATGCTGCGGATGGTGTACGGCACAGACGGCATCCGTCTGCGGCGCCGTGAATACTACACCATGCCTAACTTTCGCCAGTATGAGAACCACACGGGGCACATCCTAGTGCAGTGGTCGCTGGGGAGTCCCTTGCACTTTGCTGGTTGGCACTGCTCCTGGTGCTTCCCCCCAGAAGGCATCTACTTCAAACTTGTTTCTGCCCAGAATGGAGACTTCCCGCGCTGGGGCGACTACGAGGACAAGCGGGACCTGAATTACATTCGTGAGCTGATCCGGACAGGGGGCTGGTTTGATGGGAACCCTCAGCAGTATCCACCTGCTGATCCTAGAGAGCACATGTATGCCCCCAAATACCTGCTGACAGACTACCAGAGGTTTCGCTATTTGCTGGAGAACCCCTATAAAAAGGAGGGTGGGGGGTGATTAAAAACGGGGCGGGGGGTTTTGGTGTGTCTTGGAGGGGGTTATTCTGAGCTTTGTTATGGGTGGGGTTAATCTGACCATATGGAACAGGACAGCAAAGAGCCTCATACAGGAGGAGAAAAGGCAGAGGGACAAGGAATCTGCTGTCCAATACCACACAAGAGGTACATTTGACATGAAGGTAAGATGAAGGGGTAGGTGAGAGAAACCTCGTCTCAGTCACTTTGATCCTTGTTCTAAGCATTTTAAAACAAAGAAGAAAGGAAGATAAAGAAACTGGAAATGTGCACTCCTCTGGGAGTGGACTCTCAAAGGAACCAGAACGCCATTTAGAAAAACACTTTCTTGAAGAGAGTGAACTGAGGGGGAAAGGCGTGCATAAGTAAATCAAAAGTGTCTCCTGAAAGCCCTTCATGCGGGGTGCCTTTTTATAAATCATCCTCCCTTTCCAGCACGGCAGGAGAGAAAATGATTTTTGGTGCATGGTGGGACATCTTTTTGACTTGGTGAAGCTCTTGAGTAATGCAGCATGAAGCAATACCCCACAGCCAGTCCAAGGTGGTGCCTGGAGGAGGGGCGTGGGCAGAGCAGATTTGCTGCTGGGGCTGGGGCTGGGGCGTGAGTGCTGGGGGCTGAAAATCTCAAACGAACACTGAAATGCACAAAGATTTGGGAAGCTTGTGTCACTGCTGCTGTCATATGGCTCTTACGCCCTGCTGAAGGTGGTGGGATTTACAGGTATCCCGAGCCATCACCGATACCAGTATCTACTGATCTGTACAGGCAATCATTTTTATTAGCAGAAATGAATGCTTTTCACGTGTGCACTTTTTGAAGCCAGTATTTCCTCTTACATACTGCCGCTAGATGCCTCGGTGCAGGGATTTCATGATTGGCAGATGCTTGCTTAGTTCCTCCTGGTATGGGCTGAGCAAGCATCAGGAGAATGGACTGCCATTAGCAAGGAGAGACTGTGCTCTAGCGTTCCTGTGATAGGATTTGCGAATGCTGCAGCAAGCGTTTCGCATGCCAGGCTGCGGGTGTCCCTAGCTTGCAATGGCTGCTGTGGATTCTGTAGGCAGGGAGTGGGAAAGAGCCTTGCTGCTGTCGCGGCCTGTTTTACTGCAAGCCCAGTAGTTCTGCAATAACCATAGAGAAAGCTGTGTTGTGCCATGTGATGACTCTTCATTCCTTCCTTCCCTCCAGAAAAAAAAAAAGAGCCAGCTTGGCGTTTCCCCCAGAAACCTTTGTTCTGCCATAGAATCGGAAGCACGTAAAGTTATGTCTCTATAACCACTTGTTTCTTTACAAATATCTGCCCAAAGATTCTGCTACTGTGTTTATTGATAATGCTGATCATTTTGGTGGTCTCTATGTAGAATTTACCCTTTTGGATTTCTTTTATTGGCCTGTGTGTTGAGATGGCAAAGGACTGATTGGCAGTAAATAAATATCCTCTTATTGTGCTAGATGGGTAGCCGAGTTCCAAAGCAAGTAACCTTGGCAACCAGACCATTGGGCCGCGGTTTTGGCTTTCAAGTTAGCAAAGGACTCCCATCCATGAGCTTGTTAAGCCCTCATCTCCTCTGCTACTCTAAACGTCCCATGTGGTTGTCATGTCCCTTCCTGCCGTCAGAGCTGAGTTCTTACTGGAGCAGCAAGTTGTGGCAGAGCCAGGGGAAAATCATTGACATTCTAGCCAGTGACCCAGCACGAAGGGCAGAGGACAAGCAGAGGCGGTCAGGAGCGAGGGAGCAAGTGTAAGTGAGAACGCGCAGCAGCCCTGGGAGGAGAATAACAGGAGGACTCCCTTGGCAGCCTTGCGCTGTAGAGCATGCCCCAGTTCTTTTGACTGTGCATGTAGTCCTTTTGGCCTCAGCCTGCCTCTCTCTCCCCCCCACCCCCTTCCCTTTTGCTTTGCTTTGCTTCTGCTGCTGTGCTCTTGGGAAACTTGTGCAAGAGAAGTAGGGCAGAGAATTGTTTCGGTCAGCCTGTTTCCTCCCAGGGGGAAAAGGAAAAGGATGAGAATAAAATCTCACTGCCCTTTTCCAACCCCCTTTGAAAAGAAAATACAAATGGCAGCTCAGCTCCTACAGACAGGGAATAGGAGGACTCTGGGCATGAGAGCAGCCTTAAGATGCTGGTGGCGCCCTGTTGCAGACGTTGGGTTTTAGTGCTAGGGTAGGTCTGGTTGGACACCCAGCTAGGAAATGTGCTCAGGTCCCGATCAGCTCGGTCTCTCCCCCACATTCTCTTTGCATTTGCAAGGGATGGAGGAACCAGCTGGCATTTAAAAAAGTAATGTTTTTTTACATAGAAACATAGAAAAATGATGACAGAAAAAGACCACATGGCCTATCTAGTCTGTCCTTCCATATCAACAACTACAACAGTCCCATTTTCCTTTAGAGATCCTCTGTGTTTCTCCCATGCTTTTTTGAATTCCTTTTTTGTTTTCCTTTTTTAAATCTTTTTCTGCAGAAATTTAGCAAGTAGCACATTGCACCTTAACCAAAATGAAAACATAATGCCCTGGACGTTCATATGTTCCGGAGCAAGAAGGGAAATGACATTAAAAACAACAAGAGAAAAGCAGCAAAATATAGGACACATACAGTAGCGAAGATGAAAAAAATAAAGACGTCCGTCCCTCCCAGTCTGCCCAGTTGTTTTGTCCACCTAGCTAAGGATTCTTCCCAGCTGCTAGCCACAGAGTGACCTCCTGCAAGATTTCTCCTTATCCAGATGTCTCATCCTCTCTCGTGCCCAACCCTCTTAATTTATTTTTAGAAGGGCCTACAAGATTCCCATGTGAGCACGCTGTCTTTCCCATGCCTAACCACAGAGCTCTATAATAATCTAAAAGTGACAAATATTAGGATGGCCATTGCCTAGACATCCAGTCTCATAGCTTCTCTGCTTAGCCTGCCAGACAGACCCAACCACAGGAGCATCGACCCTTTCACTAGGACTTCTAGTTATTACAGACCCAGTTGCTAGTCCGATCTAAGTAACTCCCATTACTCGTGAGCCTCCCAGGTCCTTTGTGAAACCTGCTAGATAGACCTGGCTAATAAACATCTGCCTTTCCATTAGAACTTTTAATTAACTGAAGAACGCAGTGAGTGTGGAGGAAGCGCTCGGCGAACGGAGGGAAATAATTAAGTGCCCTTGTTGACTAAGTAAAACAGTGGCTTTGTTTTGCATTATGAAATTAACCGCACGGATACAGAGCCCAAAAAAGAATTTTGATTATGCAAATCACTCTGATCACATTTCAGCCAGCCATTTTGGAAATAAGTCAATCAAATGAAATTATGCTCTCAGCTTTTCTGAAAACCCTCCTCCGGAGACAGGTCCCACGGCCCACTGCTTTAGCCACCTTATATTATTAAGGTCTTCCTGCTGTCTAATTTAAACCTCCCCTGCTTCATTGATCTGGAAGCCTATTGCATCTTGTCCAAAAGGGCATGTCCTAACTATTTTAACATGAAAGCTAAAATGGACTAATGGGGTAATTTGTATCATGTAAACCCCCTGTCTGTGGCCATAGTATCTCACTATGAGGAACCGGGGAGGGAGGGGGTTGTCATACTGAGAGAAAAGTTTTCCAGGATTCAGAATTACCAAAAAGAGTATGCCTGCAGTGTGGAAAGCAGATTACCTTTAATCTTTCAATAACTATTTCAGATATGCACTGCTATAAAGCTATGGCCATTTGTGATTATCTTCAGTTCTGGTGACACTGGAAAACCATTGATTTCTCTCATGTTAGGTAGGTTCATATTATTAATTCTCTTTCTGTCTGTAGCCACTTCTGTAGCAACATTTTCCTTATATCCTTTTAGAACGATCCTCTGAGGAGACCCAGGTCCTTTAGTCCATTTGTGGTTTTCAGCGAGCCTGTGTCCATTCAGGTGGATGAAACTTATGTGAAAGCTGCTTTCAGTGCTGCTCTCTGGATGGCCACAAGGTGTCACTGTAAGAGCAGTTTTTGGTGCCTCCCTTCGGCACACCCTCCATCAAGCCCTAAGTATACCAGCAACAAACATCCAGCCTTAAGAGTGCGAGTGAAAGTCAGAAATGTGGCCCAGACTCTTTAATTAACCACAGAACAAAAGAAAATAGGGCCCAGCTGGATGTGAGACTTTGGTTATTTTTACCTGTTATAGCAGACTGATAAAATATTGGTGGAAAATAGTAATTAAATACCAACAAATTACCTAGATTGGCATCTGCGTTTTTGGATTGCAATATTTAGAGAGCATGGGGAGATATCAGTTTTTAGCATAGCATTGCACCTTTATTTAGCTTCTGATTCAGTTTTCCAGGAGATGTGCCTACATATATGTTCAGAGCTCAGTTGCTCCATGTCTGAAAACTAAAAATGAAATGCCTTTGAACAGAGAAGGAAAAAGACTGCAGACTGAGGTTGGTCAGTGACCAGGAAACACGAACTGAGAGAGGACGGGTGGGCACCAACCACCTGCTGAAACAAAAGGCCCTTTCAGCCTGGCAGAGGCCTGGCCTTGGAAGGGGCAGGATGGAGATTTTGTCTCCTGCTGGGCATTGCACCGAGCCTCTGAAAAGGACTTTGGCACTTGCTGCAGAGCAGAGTCCTGATAGTTTCAGGTCCCTGCTCCCTTTTCCTGTTCTCGCATGTTGTCCCTGCAGGGCTCAGCTCCTTTGTAGTTTTGTACCACACAGCAAAGGCAGCTATGAGAGATGGGTAATGCACAAGAAAAAGTGAGCAGCAGAGGGGAGGTGGGACGGTTTCTTAGAGGGAAAAACCTGTTTATATCTTGTGTCCCTGGATACACCACCATTGCGCGCATGCACCCTCTGATTTTTTTTTTTCTGATCTGGAGGAATCTGTTCCTATGTAGAAGCATTAGGCACCAATTCCTTGGCCGCCTCAGCACCCCTCAGTATCCAATATGCTGCCTCCATCAACTCTGCTTTCCCGAATATACAGCATCTGAAAGGAGAGGTGGATCAGACGGCTGCATGGAGCTGACCCTGTACTAGCTGGAACCAGTTCAACAACAGTGGCATCTCCAGGAATCCAGTGCTTGCTGGGGGATGGGGGATGCACATTGGTGGGTGGGAGGAGAGAGACATTCATTCACTGCTAGTTTTAAGTCACCATCTAAAAGCCTCTCAGAGCTTTAAGTAACAATGGTGTTAAGATTTTCCAGAACCATTTTAATCTCAAGGGCATGCTAAGTCCCCTGCATGACACTTGGCTGGAGGTGAGGCAGGAGCTGTACAAAACTCTTGAGAGCCTGGTTTGGACTGAAGCCAGTATTTAAAAAATGGTGGTGCTGACATTCAAGCGTATTGCTCTGAAATTGGGGTTGCTGAGCACATCCGTGCCACAAGGGACAGGCTAAGCCCCTCCTGATTTTAACCCACTAAAGACATGGAGTTACACAGTCCTGCCTTTCTATAGGAGATCAGCAGCTGTGGGTAAGAAAGATTGAACTGACATGTCTTAAGTTGGGGAAACCCCCAAAGAGCCAGCTGGTCACCCAGATTAAGATAGGCATCGTTCATTGTTCCGTTTCCATCTGTGCCTCCATTCACCTGTACAAGGTAATGTCCATACTATGCATCAGAGCACATGGCCTTTGCCTGCGTGACTTTAAAAACCATATGCTGCCCAGTGACCTCCAGAGGCCTCTTCAGACACTGCCAGGTCACGCCAGAGCCTGGAACACCCCACAAAGGGCGTGCAGTCCACTCTGGAGTAGCAACGCTTAATATTATCAGGCTGTTGGACAACCAGGTTTTGTAAAATTGTTACCTGAAGGCAGCCTTAAGCTTTGCTTGGAGTGTTGTCGTGCAGGAAATCTAGGTTTATAGTATTCCTGCTAGCGAGACTCGAGCCCATGAACATCCTCCACTAGTACAGAGTCAGTACTGGTGACCTGGCCTTGGAGGAGGTTTTCTGTTGCTGTAAGTGAGAAATCAGAGATGGGCAAGGAGACAGGCTTAAGAAGGGGCTAGATTTGGATTCCACCATCTTGATTTTCTGCTGCATGAGAGCCTGGGCTCGCTGACAAATTTTTCTGCTATGCAGCAGCTGTGACACCTTGTGGCCATTTGGTTGATACCAGCTCTGTGTTTAATGCTTTTATTTTTCCACTGAATTTTCTTTTAACTGAACAATAAAATCAACTCGGAGTAGCCTAGTGGTTATAACACTGGCTTGGTAACCAAGCAACTAGGGTTTGATTCCCACTAGCACTCCTTGTGGCCTTGGGCAAGTCACTTAACCCTCCATTGCCTTGAAAGAAAGGCTTGGCAATCTACTTCCAGTCACACTGCCAAGAAACTCCAGGAGCTTTTGGGTCACCAGGAGTCAGCACTGACTCAAAGGCACAAATTGCATTGCAAAAATCAACTCATCCCCGGTGAATGGAGAAAGGGCCACCACTGTGATTTTCTTTGTGAGCTTTGGGATGGGGGAAGTGGGCCTGTGCCTGGATTTTGTTTTTCCTGTTCTGTTGGCTAGAGAGAGGGAGTTACAGGGCTTATAAATACATACACCAAAATTTTGGTGTACCAAAATAAGTTTTGACAAATTATTTCAGTAGCTGGCTGCCCTTTTTCAAGGCGTCCTGTCCCTCTCCTCTCCATCCCTGCCCTTCTGTTTGTGGTTGCTTCTGAGAAATGCATGTCTTTTAGCAGTATCCACCCTGGCCCTAGTAGGACTACAGAGAAGGAATAAAAAACATTGCTGAAAGCAGATAAAGGGATATAATAATCCATTGTGAAGTCATAGATAATTGTCTACCAGTCAGTCATTCTCCTTTGTTACATTGTTCTAACCCTTGTAAAAAGGAGCAGTTCTCTTAAGATGAGTTGAAGCTGCTCCATTGCAGAAAAACATATAGCTCAGTTTTAGCTCTAGCCTACAGCTTATTTAATTGGACTGGGGGTGGGGGGCTTTGGGGTCCTGGTAGTTTACTCCTTCTCGAGCTAGGGCTGGGATCTGGTGCTGTGAGTCTCCACTTGCAACTTCTAGGGCTTTTCCCTCCCCTGCTTTCTCACCCCTCCCTGATCTCTAAAGGGCAGTTTTAGAGTGAGAGGCATGCAGTTGTGGGCCCTAAGTCCAGCCACTAGGCGTGTCCATTGTGTGATGGATATGACGCCCCAGGGGGTCTGTGAATGCTAACCTGCAGCATGCCTAACCCTGAGAAGCAGAAGAGCTGATGTGAGAATTGAAGCCTGCTGCATCCACGTGATATCACACAACACGGCCAATGATGCAGCCTGAACTGAGTTTATTTTGTTTGAGCTTGTAGGTTTGTGCATGTTTGAGCCTGCTCAGACTTTTTGTCTTCTGGTTACAGTGCATGATAATAGGCATCTCTGTAGCAGTTTGTGATGTCAACTGGCTCTTGTTAGTGCCCACTCCCATCAGAGAGAATCCTTCAGCAAAAGCTGACACCTCTGATGTCCGGCCCCAATTTCTCTACTATACTGTCATTATCTGTCACTCATGTCTCTTGATTTGAAAATTCTGTAGAATTCAGTGTTTCTTTGGGAACAAGCAGGAAAGACCTCACATATGGGTGATGTCTTTGCTGACGGAGCCTGCGCAGAAGCATCTCCCCAGCTTTCAAAGAAAGCCTTTAGGCGATGAAACACGCATGCGTAGTCCACTTCCTGCCCACGGATGCCATCTTGCCTCAGTCTCCTTTTTTCCACAGAGCCCATTGGATGTTTTCCAGTTTTTCCTAGAAAAAGTCAGATTTTTATTATTGAGTTTTGTCTGTTTGCATACCGGTTCCTTCCCACCCCCGAGCCAGCTCGCCTTGGCGTCGCTTCTCGGGTTCGTCTATTCATTTTTCTCATTTTTTCATCAAGGTATTCCTCGACCGTTGTTCACACTCTTTTTCAGCCAAAGGCCTCAGACCTCTGCCCGGAGGCAGAGATCCCCTTTTTCTGATGACCTCAAGTGGCTTAAAAGAGTGTGACTGGTGTGGCAAAATGTTTTCACTCATCAACCCACATGACTGCTGCCTGTGATGTCTTGGCCCAGAGCACAATGACTCCGACTGCAAGCTCTGCAGAACCATGACTTCTAAGGCCTTGAAGAGCCACCATCAGCAGCAGAAAAGCTTCTTTCAGAAGTCTGACTCTGCGCTGGAGTCTCCCGTGACACCACGTTGCAGGGCCCCCTCCAATACCTCAGTGCCCCTCAAAGCCAGAGCCTCCTCGGAGTTCGGTGATGGAAATCTCTGGAGGTAAAAGAAGAAATCCTTGAAGACCGCCTCAGAGGATGGATCTGGGAAAAATAAGAAATTCCACTCTAGGACCCACAGTCCCAGGTGTGAGTCCAAGGAGTCGGGGCAGGAGTGGCCTGCCAAGCTGCCCCGTAAGGAGTCGTCGACACCTGACGACCGGTCTCAAACCTCTGAGGCCATCCTCATCAAGGACTCCCCTCGACAGTAACGATGCTGGGCCCAAAATCCTCTATACCTGCTTCGAAAGCTACGGAACCAACTTGTAGGGAGACCAGAACGGCAGCCCTAGAGAGCAGTATATCTGCCCTAGTGGCCATGCAGCGGGCGTTCATGTCCGGCTTCTCTTGTTCATCCGCCCCGACAACAGGACCCTCAACATCGAGAGCTTTTCCGGATGTTGAGCACCATTGGCCTTGAGAGAGCCCCCGGCCCCAGACGGGGTTCCGGTTCCATTCCTCAGGGCACCGGTCCACCCTGGCAAGTGCCCGCGGCTCGGACCAATGATCCATCGGAGATTACAGACCACCGATAGCAGCCCTTGACTGAGGTGACCGCACGGCGTCAGACTCTTACTCGGACTTTGAGTCCAAATAGGAGACTGAGGACGAAGAGTCCCTAGACACGAGGCAACATCGTGATGTGCCCTCGTACCCATCTCCCCCGATGACTCGATTCCGTTCACCACCCGAGGATGTTGCATTCCTCGATTTTGTGTGGGACATGGCCAAGGCTCTCGTTATTGAGACAGAGGCCGAGGAGGACCCGCACACTGAGGAACTGGAGATATTCCAATACAAGGCACCCCCTAAGGAAACCCTCACAGTACCGGTGGCCCAATCCTCGACCACTGCCGCCACCTCCAGATGTGGGAAACACTGGTGTCCATTTCTGTCGTCAGTAGGTGCCTCAATGCCATATACCAGGTATGCCGAAGTTCTGGGTTTCAAAAGATGCAGCTTTCCCAAAACTCCATGATCGTAGAGTTGGCAATGTGCCAGCTTAAGAGCCAAAAAAACCATTTGTCGGTGCCACCTGGCAGGGAGGCCCGAACCCTCGATGCCCTTGGCTGGAAGGCCTTTCAGGGCTCGATGCTAACGTGCCGGATCCAGTCCTACATCAATATGTATTTGAAGGAACTGTCGAAGGAGCTTGGTGGATTCTCAGCAGGCCTCGAGGGGGAACCCCTACAAAGGTTCAAGACCCTAATCTCGGCAGTAAAAGAATGCTCGAAGTTTTTGTCCCGGGCAATCTACAATGACTTTGAGTCATCAACCAGGGTGGCTGCCACAGGCATTGGGGCACGGTGCCAGGCATGGCTGCAGTCATCTGACCTGGAACAATGGGTACAGGACAAATTGATAGTTGTCAACTGCATAGGAGAAAACCTATTCGGGAAGTCCATGGCAGTTAAGGCAGCGGCGATAGAGACAAAGTATGTGACAAGAACCAGGCTCTGAAAGAAGACCTCTGTGCAGCCCCAGGGAAAAAGCCCTTCTTCCCAAGGAAGAAAGGAGGCTTTAGCGGTACTCCGCACTTCCAGGCCTTCTCGGTCCCTCAGCAGTGCCAGCAACAAAAAAGGTCAGGGGGCATGGTTCCAGAAAACAAAAGGCCCTGAAATCCCAGGCACCAGCTCCGGCCCAGATTGGTGGGAGCTTTTGACTGCCTTGGTGCGACCTCCCTATGCTGCCCACAAGTAGACAGCCATCATCACCGATACCTGGATGCTACAGGTGGTCAAGGAGGGCTACCTTCTCCACCTGAAATGGGCGCCACCCTCGTATTTCCCAGAGGAGCCCACCAGGCCTCTCCTTCACCCAACCCTACTCCTGAGCTAACAGGCCTTATCAAAGACAGAGCAGTCAAGCCAGTGCCAAAACATCTCTGGGGCACAGGCTTCTATTCCAGGTATTTCCTTGTCCCCAAGAGGACTGGGGGCCTCAGGCTCATCCTGGACCTGCGAGAGCTCAAGATGCTCTCCCTTGGGACACTATTGCCATTTCTCCAGCAGAGAGACTGGTTATGCTCCTTAGACCTAAAGGATGCCTAATTCATCCCAGCTACAGAAAAATATCTCCGGTTCTTGGTGGGAGGACAGCACTACTAATACAGGGGCTGCCCTTCAGTCTGGCCTCGTCACCAAGGGTCTTCACAAAGTGCCTCGCTGAGGTCACAGTCCACCTCAGGCTCCAAGGGGTCTTCGTCTTCCCCTCTCTGGACAACTTGCTCATAAAGGGGAACACTACTGCAGAGGCAAAATGCATCACCGGGTGCACCATGAACACTCTGCAGCACCTGGGATTCATCATAAACTACCCCAAGTCCCACCTCACTCCGGACCAGTGCCTAAAATTCCTAGGGGCGCAACTAGATTCCCTCTAGGCTGGGATGATCGTCCAGGCACCCAACCTCAGAAGGTCCTCACCATGGACGCCTCTCTTCTGGGCGGGGGAGCACATTGCAGAAGCCTCCAGACGCAAGGCTGCAGGTCCCAGGAGGAATCCTGGATGCAAATCAACCTGCTAGAGCTCCAGGCAATATACCTAGCTCTCCAAGCTTTCCACCACCAGCTCCAGCACCACCTGGTGATGATCCAGACCAACAATCAGATGTCTTTGTTCTACGTGAACAAACAGAGGGGAAGAGGGTCATACCCCCTCTGTCAGGAGGCAGTAGTCCTCTGCTCCTATGCTGCATGCAGAGGAGTGCTTCTAAGGATGGTGTACCTCCTGGGCTAGGACAATGCCCTGGCAGACAAATTGAGCAGGGTCCTCCAGCCGCATGAGTGGCACCTGGATCCAGTGGTAGCCTCACAGCTGTTCCATCTCCTGGGCATCCCCTTGATGGACCTGTTCGCCAGCCTGGACAAAATGCAGTTACTCAGATTCTGCTCTCACCAGCCACACCTGTCCCAGGTGGCAGCAGATGCGTTTCTCATCCTGTGGACAGAAGGCCTCATGTATGCCTTCCCACTGACACTGCTGGTAGCCAAGGGAACACAAGGAGCAAGAGACGTGTGATGGTCACAGTAGCCTTTGTTAGGTGAAACCCCAATGCGTTTCGGCAACGCCTTCCTCAGAGGGTATACAGCTTACAAATTAAAAATAAAAAATAAAAAATGACATTTAAAACAATAAAAAAAAATGATACCAAGATACATTTTTTAAAAAACATGAAAAAAATGAAGAAAATAATATATAAGTACATCATTTTGAAACCATTATAAAAAAAACCAGAAACGCAGGGCAGTGAAAGGAAAAACATGTATAAATACTCAATGTAAAAAATACATTGGCAAAACTATGAGGAGGACAAGGGGAATCATTGAATTATAAAAAAACATGAAATTATAAGTGTACAAGACAGTACTCACTGGAGCACCCTGTGGTGAGTCTCACGTAGAGGATAATACTCTAACTATGAATTGAATAACAAAACAAAGTAATATTTGACATACCAGAAAAAATTGTAGACTCTAAACAAATTTCTAATAATTCAACATACATTGAAAAAAAAAATATCTAATTCAACATACATTGAAAAAAAATATATATGTTATGTGCAATATGGAAATGAAACTCCTAAAATGTAATGTATCACTCTTTACCAACATGGATACCACCGAGGTAGGAAAATATATATATTCCATCTAATTAAAACCATATATAAAATATAATAACATATATATTGTTTTGAAGGGCAAAGGATTTTGGAATCAATAATAACCCAATACTAAATCTAATTGATATGAATAACTAAACTGTTAATCGATGCCAAAAATTTTGCCTCCTTTGCTAATGGCTCTAGGTTGGACGTATATAAGGGAACACATAGAGATCCCTACCAAAGTATAAAATATAGCGAGGTTAATAGATGAGCCTATTAAATAAATCATTTGATATTTAAGAAAGCCATGGACATTCTAACGAAGTGTAAAAGGAGTCATTTAATTCTGTAATCAATTTGGAAAAAGTATACTATTAACCTCATAGTCTAATTGTGCATGTCAAAATAAACCTATTGTATGAAGGGTAATGTAAAAAACCTTAGTCGTGTAGATTAAACATGTGTGAATATCTTTTCTAATCGGTAACTACCCTCAAATACCGGAGCGGTGTATGGGAAAACCATGGTTATGTAAGGAAAAGAGAGAACTATAAAAAGGTTCTGACTTGGTGAATTGTTGGCTCAAAAATAGCTAATAACTAAAAAAACTAAAACTAAATACAATGTAGCCTTACCGTAGACGTATGTACAATAAATATGGACTGGAAAAAACTGAAGACATTTTAGGATGAAAGATACTTGTTTTATGATATGTGGTAAAGATTTTGAACGTATGGGTAAACTAAGTCCTTTATGTAGACGCTGTAATTCACGCCACAATGAGAGAAAATTAAAGCAGTCTTATGAAAAAATACAGCTTACAATGCTGGTGCTTTAACTGGAAGAAAGGGGAATAATATTAAACCAAATTGAAAACTCCTACCACTACAGATTACTATGCAGCATGATACTGTTACCCAAAATCAAAAGATGTTTTGAAGATAAGTGGAGCCCGCACTGGTTTGTACAGAAACTGTACGTAGTAAAAATCCATTATTTTGAAAGAACGAAACTAAATTTCCTACCATAAAAAATATTGCTTAGATGATTTGTCGGCTCAAAACTCGCTATAAGAATTAAACTAATACTAAGCACTGTGCACCCTTACTGTTGACATCCTTAGATTGATCGTAAGCAGGAAAAAACGCTAAAAACATTATCAAATAAAGGTTATTAACCTTAGAGTGTACATACAAAGATTACAGGTCTTTCGACGAATGTATCTAAAATGAAAGCCTGTGGGTAAACCGAGCCCTTTATTATAAACGTTCAAATGCACGCCAAAATGAAAGTAAAAGCTGATCTTGTGGGTGGAGTTTAGAAATCCCGCACAGACTCAGTACAGAATTGAAATCTTGCTCAGGCAGCCTTACAAGACATTACAGCTTGCTATATTGATGGCCACATGGAACCGAGAGCAATCTCAAACCAAATCAAACAACAAAGTACCATGTAATGTCACTGTACAAAATCTCTAGTGAAAATCCAAGGACAGAAATATGGTCCCATGTACTGTTCCCTCTAAGCTGTGCGTGTGTGCGCGCGCACACACCTCGCCGAGCGAGCGCACATACTTTACAACAGAGCGCACAAAAATTACGGTTCTGATTCTGATAGAAAACAACACAGACATCTTAAAATGTAAAAGTTATGATTGTAATTACTAGAAATTTCCCGCTTCATTTAGTAATCGTCTATTTTCATTTAATTTGATTAAAATCAATGTGGTTGTACATATTGTATTCTGACGTGTAGTCAAATTTTAAAGTATATAACTCCGAGTGTCGTTATGAGGCGCACAAAAATTTAACCTTCCTTCAAAAGCTGCACACAGCTGATATTTTATGCGCACACAACCTACAGAAAATTAGAGGGAACATTGGTCCCATGTTAAAAAATGACTTATAAATATGAACAAATGTGTCTTAAAATGACACTCATATATAAGGGAAGATTTATGTTTGAATGCTCACATGTGTTTTAATAAAAATCCAAGCTTAGTCTTAAGAGCAAATTTAAGAATCCACCATCTAGTTATTACGTGAAAAAACAATTTCTGGGGTGAGAACAAAAAAACTAGCAAACTATGCAACTGTTAATCATTCTATTAAAAATTGATCTATAAAAACTGGTTGTGAAGATTGAATTACAATGACCAAAAAACCTGGAGATCTCTTTCCTGAATAAAACATAAAACAATTTAAGCTAAAAAACACCAAAGTGTTAAAACAAAAGGATAGCTGATAGCTCCTCTGTGACCCAGGCAGCCCTGGTTCCCACTGCTTCTCTCCCTATCAGCGGCATTGCCGATTCCCCTGGGCCGAGCTCCAGGGCTACTCTCACAGGAGCAGGGCTCTCTCCTACACTCCAGTCTGGGGTCCCTCTCACTCACGGTTTGACTGCTGAAAGGGTAGTGTTAGACCCCTTCAACCTCCCACGGGACATGGAAAAAGATTCTTCTGGCCTCTCACAAGGTCTCCACTAGAAGGGCATATGCCTTCAAGTGGCGCTGATTCTCGGTGTGGTTTGTGGAAAGGTGGGCGAACCCGTTTTCCTGCTCAGTATAAGTGGTACTCCAGTACCTGCTTCATCTATCGTAGGTGGGACTGAAGTCCAATTCGGTCAGAGTACACCTGAGCGCCATTGCAGCGCATCACCATTCCATTGAGGGAAAACCCCTCTCGGCTCAGCCTCTTATGTCCCGATTCCTGCGGGTCCTCATTTTATTCAAACCCCCCCCTGTTCACCCCCCAGCAGCGGAGTAGGATCTCAATGTGATGCTCTTGCAGCTCCCTAAGCCCCCATTTGAGCCTCTGGCTACCTGTCACCTCTGATACCTATCCTGGAAGGTCATCTTCCTGGTAGCACTCACATGAGCTCACAGAATCAGTGAGCTCCAGGCTCTGATGGCAGAGCTCCCCTGCACGAGATTCTATAAGAACAGGGTAGTGCTGTGCACACATCCCAAGTTTCTGCCAAAGGTGGTGTCCCCATTCCACCTCAGCCAGGAGGTGGTACTTCCTGCCTTCTTTCTGAGGCCTCACGCTGATAGGGCGGAGACCATTCTCCACAATCTGGATTGTAAGAGAGCCCTGTCCTTTTACCTGCAACAGACTCAGGGCCACTGCAAATCACCACAGCTTTTTGTATCCTACGACCCCAGCCATCTGGGGCTCCCAGTGACTAAGCAAACTCTGTCCACTTGGGTGGCGGGCTGCATTATCCTTGCCTACAAGCAAGCAGGGATCTCACTGGACCAGAGGGTCATGGTGCACCACGTCAGGCCATGGCTACTTTTGTAGCAAATCTGCGTTCCGTCCACGTAATTGAAATCTGCTGGGCTGCCACCTGGTCTTCAGTCCATACCTTCACAGCTCATTACTGCCTGGAGAGGGAGTCCAGATGAGACTGCGCCTTCAGCCAGGCCGTACTCTGTAATATTTTTGGGGTATAGGCATTTCCTACCCTCCGACCCTTCTGTGTTCAGGCTATCGGAGTGCTGGTTCTCTGCCAGACACTTGGGTCTTGCAAGAATCTCTCAGTAGGGACTCAACTGCCGATCACGGCTCACCCTTACAGGTCACCATGGCATTTTTCTTTTGCAGGTTCTCAGTAGCCTGTAGCTTGGGAGTCCCATATGTGAGGACTGACTTCCCGCTTGTTCCTAGAGAAAGCGTAATTACTCATCTGTAACAGGTGTTCTCCAGGGACAGCAGGAATCAGTCCTCGCAAACCTCCCTCCTCCCCTTGGAGTTGCTTCCTTACCGTATTTTATTTATTCCTTGGCCGTCTTAGCTATGTCATTAGTCTGAGGCAAGATGGCACCCTTGGGCAGGAAGTGGACCATGCATGCATGGTGCATCTCCCAAAGACTTTCTTTGAAAGCTGGGGAGATGCTTCCACATGGGCTCCGTCGGTGCCAACGTCACCCATATGTGAGGACTGATTCCTGCTGTCCCTGGAGAACACCTGTTATGCTTTATCCTTGGGAAGGTGTACTGTTGCCACTGCCCTGCCAAGTCACCAGCTTCTGAAGGGATGACTCTAGATTGGTCCTGATTTGCTGATAATGCTTCTCCTGCTGCACTTTGGCTATCTGTAGCATTAAGGCTGACTGGAAATAAGCAGGACTACAACTACCCCAATGTACTGGGATTCAGATATCAGGAATGGGAAAACTTTGTTCCCTACAGCTCTGTTTTTAGGGTCACCAGTTAGTTTCAGGCCTTCAAAGGACAAGACAAGGATACTTTTGAGGGGAGGTACTTGGTCCAATGTTCCTCTTTCCTTGTCTCAGATTTCATTTTGGAGTGTATGGCACTGATTTTCCTGTCAGGACTTGGCCCTCTCCAGTCCATTTTTCTTATAAGGTGTTGGGGCTCTTGCATGGAGCCATCTCCTCAACTTCTGAGCAGGTAGAGGTGTGAGGAGGTGATTGAGAGTCTGGAATCTTACTCTCTTCAGTTGCTAAAATGAAACTAGCTCAAAACTTTAGAAGAAACTTGGTAGTTTCTGTAGCTGGCATCATTCTGCCTTACTCACTGTTGCTCAGACTTCACAGAATTACTTTCTTATGCAATAAGAGATGTGTCTTAAAGCAGCTTTTAAGTGAAAAGCGTGACCGGAGCTGAATTGAGTTGGACTGTCCTGGATGCCCCAAAGCCCTCTGGTGATCCTAGCCGGAAATAACTATGATGGGAAAATGCAGGATGCTTAGCATTGTGCAAGACTCGGCTCCCTTAAAGATGTAGCAGCTGCCTCTTGTAGCCAAACTTAATAGTGGGATAAGTGGGAGACTGAGAAACGAATACATTTTCCCGGTCCAATAAAAAAAAAATTTACTTGATAAAATGAAAACAGCGCTACTCACACTTAGCGTAGCTCTGAGAAACGTGGGAGGGGCCTGCTGCAATGTTTCTCTCAGAGTCTTTCCTTATGGTTTCTCAGAGTCTGAGCTACTGAAGATTCCTACCTGCTGTTTTCAAAGACTGCAGGGAGTGACATTTTGGGACAGGTGGTGAGAACGAAGGACACATCATATCGGTCTTGTTTAAGTGCTTTGGACCACATGACAATATGTTTTTTTTAAATTAGCATAAAATAATCAAAGGTGACTCCTTAGCAAACAAAAGAACCCCACCCAGAGTATGGTAGGCAGTCAGCCACACCCCACCACAAAGCATGCCCCCAAATACAAGGACAGGGAATCCATGGTGGGAAGCCGACATGAACCATGCACCAGGGAGGCCTTTCAGGGTAGTTTTGGGGGAATTAAATAGAAGCTGTATTGGAATTCCTCCAATGCTGTATCTAGGGATAATGTTTGCTGTGTTTGATGCCGATTTCGCTTGCACTCTTAAAATTCTTGGCTGCACATCCAGTTAGCGTTTTGAGCTCTGGCAAGTCCCCAAAGAGGAGTCGAGAGGCCACTGGATGTGACATTTTGTCATAACTGGGTTACTTAGTGGAGCCAGGGCTACTTCCCATCTTTTGGAAACATGTAGGAAGCAGAACAGCTCCTGTACTTGGAGGAGAGGTGGGGAAGAGAAAGCTCCTCATCTGAAAGCCAGGCTTGCACTGGCCATGTTCACGGCCCGAAAGGAGGCCTCCTGCCTCCAGGAACTGAGATTAGTGTTAAAGAGAGAGAGAGAGACCACTAAAATGAAATCCCTAAACCTGCTGAGTGTTGAGCTTTTGGCAAACTTTTGTGTTTTATTAAGTAAAAGGGAAAACCAATAAACTAAATAAGGGAGGAGGAGCCAGGGGTATCAGCTGCTCCTGTTCTCTGTGACTTTTGGGCCAGTCCTGCATTTGTTTTTTGTTTTTTAAATCCCAGAATGCATCTGATATGGGATTTAATAGTCGTACGCTGGAAGAGGAAGGGTGGCAAGATTCTAATTTCTCCAGAAAGGTAGCACAGGATTGTGTGGGTTAGTTAGTATTTGCCAAACATTACAGGGGTGCAATGGTTTCTGTATGTTAACTGGTGGCATAGGCAGAATGATCCTGTGCCAGGAACCAAAATTGGTGCCCAATGCCTTTTTGTTGTTTGGCTCACAAGGTATCCTGGGAATATCCTACTCTTCCTATCCTTGTAATGGGAGAGGGGGGCCCCAAAGATTTGACACCCGAAGAAATGGTGCAATATCAAGAGCTCCCATAGAGCATTTTCTTTGTCACATTGGAGTGATGGACGTAGTCTGCAAAGAGTCCAGTGAAAGAGCAGGATGATGACGACTCCCAGGATACCTTGTGATGCACGTGAAATAAACCAAAACCTCTTACTGAACGGGCACCTCTCCAAGGCTTATGCCCTTCTTCTGGATATAAAAGATGGGAGCAACTCTTCCTCCCTTTTAAATGAAAATAAATATGTAATTTAAAATGAAAGATTTTTGGTTTTGTATTGATAATCATGAAATGTAAATTATGAAATCATTTTCTTTGTAAATGGTTGTATTTTATTTCACCCTTAAAGGGATGTTATAAGAAGAAGATAATTCTAATATTATTAATAATAAAAAGCAAAGTATTAAAGAGACTTAAGAAAAGGAATGGGCTTGCATTGCTTTTTTATTCTTTGTATAGACTAGGGCTTTAGAGTAGAGTATGCAGCGGTGCTGATTTCATTTGCTTCACAGTAATCCCCCCCCCCCCCCCTTCATATGTCAGGGGACACATCTGCTTTGGAAGCCCTTGGGCATCATTTCAATGTGTGAAACATCTCCCTTGCTTGTTGCCAGTTTGGGGGGGGAATTAGGCAGTTAAATGGTAACAATGCCACAATAAAGAAAAAAGCTTGCACGTCTGGAGACCAAAGACCCCTCTAAGTAAGCTCATAATTATAAAGATGCTGCTTTATCAAAATGTATTTAATGCACATATATTTGTGCAGAAATGTTAGATATCTGCAATCACTAGCTATTACTAGATGGTAAAGTTATGCTAATTATTTACTAGCATTGACCAACTGCTTGCTGTAGACCGTAGCCTTAGTGGCTGCGCATACGCAGGAGCTATTGGCCCTTTCTTCACCTGTGTTTGCAGAAGTTAGCATCAGTTGTCTTTGGCCTGTAGAATTGTACCATATTCAATATATTATTTGCAGAACCAAAGCCAAAGAACACATACTCACCCATCTTCTTGAGCCAAGAGTGGGGTCTTTCAGCCTTCTCCGGCTTCTGCCAGGCCTTGGGGAAACGATCAAAAAACACAGGAAGATACGTACATATCAATAAGCAGGAAAATCTGGATCTTCCCAATACTTTTCAGGTTTGTTACAACTTGAAGAAAAGGAACGAAAGACCTTAGCGACTGTTGTTCAGTCGACATCAGTTTCTCATGCCTCAGAACATCATAGTTTAAAAAAAAAAACCTTCCCATTTCTTTTCTATTATATATTTATCTTGTGCTTTCTGTATTATCCAGTACCACTGTCACACATATACTATACCTGAATGTAACTCATCTTGATCTCCCCTGAAAAGGCGCAAGCTAATACTAAAAATAAATAAATAAATAAAAATAAAAATCAACTTAAAATCCTCTTCAGTTAGGTATATGTGATACTTGTCTTTGAACTCACATATACACTCCATTGCCATACAAACTGACACTGTCAGCATTTCACCAATCACTGCTTGGGAACCAAGAGACCAGGGTTCATTTCCCACCAGCACTCCTTGTGGCCTTGGGCAAGTCACTTAACCTTCCACTGCTCAGAAAAATCCAAGTTATCAGTGTCCCTGTTTAATGTACATTACCAAGTTTAAGTTACAATATGCCGCTTTAATTGAAATGATAAAGCGGTATAAAAAACTGTTAAATAAAATAAAATAATAAAATCAAGGTCATATAACAACAAAAACGTACAAGTCAACAGTTCATACCAGAACTATGTATGTCTCCTTAACACTAATTCATTCAGCCATTATAATTCAGCTTTCACTCACCAAGCTTCTCAAGAAGAGAAAACACCTAAACTTGTCAGTCCATCTGTCTCAAAATGTGGAGAACTCCTCTCACTTACCAACTCATTAAATCCCATAAACCATACCTTACAAGCTCAATACCAATCTCACACTCAGAACTCATCTTGCCCCTTTATAATACACTGCTTCAAACTGCTCCTCATAAAACTCACACACAATGCACAAATCACCAGACATCTATGGTCCTGCACATCACTTCAAATATAGGGCTTCCTTCGACACATCATTGTTCTAACATCAAAACATTTCACCCCACTGTGCCAATACACAAAAGACGCCACGCATGCACTCACCTTTCTGGAGAGCCTCTTGCTCTACATTTTCAAACCTGTCATTGCTGATCACTTCAAGACAGCTCCAAGTACCTCGAACGTGCGTGCTGCATGTCAATGAATGTGCAGTCCAAGCTACTTACACACATCTAACCACTCCATCATACACACTGTTACTGAAAACTTTCATTTGGCTCTGGGAAAGGCATGCCCTGGCCTTAGTAACCCTGTAGCATAGCTGTGTTACTGCCACCCTTACTGCTGACCATGTCAGCCTTTGTCCAGTGCAAATAAATGTGCAGAGCCCTGACACAGTCCTACAGGTTGTGCAGCCTCTGGTCCTTGGGGGAGGTGTGGGGCTCCAGGTGGTGGCATGGGAGCTCGATGGTCTGGTTGATGTAGAAGGCTGACGCGACCTTCGGGACAAACTTGAAATGCATCCGGAGGGTGGCTCGGTCCTGGGAGAGCAGCGAGTATGGCGAGTGGGCTACCAGTGCTTTTAGCTCGCTGATCCGTCTGGCCAATGTGTTGGCTATTAGAAATAGAGTCTTCCAGGAGGCTTACTTCATTTCTGCTGACTGTAGAGATTCAAAGGGTGCCCATGTCAGCTGGTTGAAGACAATGTTGAGGTTCCAATGAGATAAAGGAGCCTGGATTGATGGGCGAAGGTTAGCCAGGCCTTTGATGAAACAGGCAACTAGTGGCAGTGTTGCAATGGAGCTGTTGGCGTGATCGTGGAAGGCCACAATCGCGGAGAGGTGCACCTGGATGGACTGTGTCTTTAGGCCCCGGTGAAAGAGTGAAGTGATGTACTGCAGGACGTGCGGCACTGGGCAGGAAAAAGGGTCCAGCAGCTGTGGCGAATACCAGGTGCTGAAGCATTGCCATTTCAAGCTGTAAGAGTTTCTTGTCGAGGGGCATCTAGCCGCTAGCACCACATGTTGCACCTCGGAGGACAGGTGTAGACACTATCAATTATTTTTTGGCTTAATCTTGAGTGTATAAATAACTTTTTAAAAAAAATAAAACCATATTTTTCAGTCAAAACTGTGTTTTGCAGCATTGAAAGACATCTGTAGTTGTATGGGTAAAGCTGTGTAAGTTCCACGGCTTCACTTCTCCGCAAACATAGTAAATTCCTCCTCTGTTTACAAGTGTTTCCTTTCATGAGCTCTTCTAATAGTATTGGTGTTCCTCTACTACTACTATTAAACATTTATAAAGCACTACAAGGCATTCACAGTGTTGTGCAAACACAGATAGAGACAAAAGATAAGAATAAAGGAAAAAGTGAAGGATGAGGAGACATAAGGAAGAAGGGCTCATGATCCAAAAGCAGCTTCAAAGAGGTGAGCCTTCAGCATGGATGTGAAAAGGGGCAGAGATGAAGCCTGACACACACACTCAGGGAGCCTGTTCAAGGCATAAGGAACAGCAAGATGAAAGGACCCAAGTCTGGAGTTGGCAGTGGAAAGAAAGGGCAAAGAGAGAAATAAGCTAGTAGAAGAGCGGAGTTCAAGAGGAGGGTGTAGGGAGAGAGGAAAGGTGGTGAGGAACAGGAGAGTGAATGCACTTACAGGTCAGAAGAAGCAGCTTGAATTGTATACGGAAACAGAAGGGAAGCCAGTGAAGTGATTTGAGAAGAGGGGTTATATGAGTATATCAAGGCTGGCGAAAGATTAGTTGCGCAGCAGAGATCTGAACAGTGAAGGGGAGAGAGGTGGCTAAGAGGGAGACTAGCAAAAAGGAGGTTGCAATAGCTGAAACGAGAAGTAATTAGAGAGTGGACAAGTGTTTTAATAGTGTGTTCAAAGAAGAAGAGGTGAATTTTGTTAATGTTCTAGAGCAGGGGTCTGCAACCTTTAAGACATAAAGAGCCACTTGGACCCGTTTCCGAAGGGAAAAAAAAACCTGGGAGCCGCAAAACAATTGTGACATTTAAAACAAATCTAACACTGCATATATTGTTTCTTACCTTAATGCTATATACGACCCCCTACTTTTCCTGTTAAAATATAGGTGTTTGGCCTATACTCGCCGTATAAGACTACCCCTCTTCCTTCGCACACCAAAAAAAATACGCCAGAAAATATCACAACAAGTAACAATATTTGATTTCAAAATTATGATGATTTTGTAGTCAAATCACTAATATGAAATAAAATTATTTTTTCTACCTTTGTTGTCTGACCAATTTATTCTTTGATCATGCTGGTCCCGATCTGAGGCTTCTGCTTTCCTTTCTTCTCTTGGCTCTCTTTCTGTGGTCTATGGTCCATCTGCCATTTCTTATCTCTTCTTTCGTTTTCTTCACTTCTTTCCATCAGCCTATTTCCAGTCCCAGTAACCCTCCCCAATATCAGCCCCTTTCCAGTCCTCACTCCCAGTACCTTCCAATGTCAACTTGCATTCCCATGATTGCCACTGGTGTCCATTTCCTTCCAGTCCCCCTCCTTCCCCACTGACCAGTCCCTTCTAGTACAAATACCATGGCAGCCCCTCTCAGATCCAGTTCCATTCTCCCATCCCCTCATATCAGCCCATTTGTAGCCTTAGCCCCCAGTTATCTTCCAGGGCCAGCAGCTCTATCCTCCCCTCCCCACAATCAGCCCATGCCCAGTCAAAGCCCCCCAATCAGCTTGCTTCCAGTGCTAATCCCCCCTCAACCCCATTACCAGTGCTAGCCTCCCCTAATCAGCCCAATACCAGTCCTACCCCCATCAAATCATTACCAGTCCTAGCCTCCCCTAATCAGCTCATTTCCAGTGCTCGTCCCCTCAACCCCATTACCAGTGCTCCATCCCTCCATGTCAGCCCCCTCCCTCCCTCCATCCATATCAGCTCCCTCCCTCCATGTCAGCCCGCCTCCCCAATCCCTCCATGTCAGCCCCCTCCATGTCAGCCCCCTCCCTCCATCCATATCAGCTCCCTCCCTCCATGTCAGCCCCCTCCATCCATATCAGCTCCCTCCCTCCATGTCAGCCCCCCTCCCTGCATCCATCCATATCAGCTCCCTCCCTCCATGTCAGCCCCCCTCCCTCTATCCATTTCAGCTCCCTCCCTCGATGTCAGCCCCCTCCATCCCTCCATGTCAGCCCCCCTCCCTCCATCCATATCAGCTCCCTCCCTCCATGTCAGCCCCCCTCCATCCATCCATATCAGCTCCCTCCCTCCATGTCAGCCCCCCTCCCTCCATGTCAGCCCCCTCCATCCCTCCATGTCAGCCCCCCTCCCTCCATCCATATCAGCTCCCTCCCTCCATGTCAGCCCCCCCTCCCTCCATCCATATCAGCTCCCTCCCTCCATGTCAGCCCCCCTCCCTCCATGTCAGCCCCCTCCATCCCTCCATGTCAGCCCCCCTCCCTCCATCCATATCAGCTCCCTCCCTCCATGTCAGCCCCCCTCCCTCCATATCAGCTCCCTCCCTCCATGTCAGCCCCCCACCCTCCAACCATCCATATCTGCTCCCGCCCACCATGTCAGCCCCCTCCCTCCATGTCAGCCCCCTCCATCCCTCCATGTCAGCCCCCCTCCCTCCATCCATATCAGCTCCCTCCCTCCATGTCAGCCCCCTCCCTCCATATCAGCTCCCTCCCTCCATGTCAGCCCCCCTCCCTCCATCCATTCATATCAGCTCCCTCCCTCCATGTCAGCCCCCCTCCCTCCATGTCAGCCCCCTCCATCCCTCCATGTCAGCCCCCTCCCTCCATCCATCCATATCAGCTCCCTCCCTCCATGTCAGCCCCCCTCCCTCCATCCATCCATGTCAGCCCCCTCCCTCCATGTCAGCCCCCCTCCCTCCATGTCAGCTCCCTCCCTTCTTCTACAGCCGCGGCTCCCTGCCTCTTAGGGAACCGTGGCTGTGCTTTTAAAATCATCTCGGAGCCCTTCCTGTCTTGAAGGGCTCCGTGCAGCATTGTCCCGCCTCCAAAACTTCCTTTAGAGGCGGGACAATGCTGCACGGAGCCCGTCAAGACAGGAAGGGCTCCGAGATGATTTTAAAAGCACAGCCGCGGTTCCCTAAGAGGCAGGGAGCCGCGGCTGCAGAAGAAGGGAGGGAGCCCATAACGCCACGTTTTAATACCGGGCAGGCAGTGTGCTCCGGAGCCGCGGCAAAGGTGAGAAAGAGCCGCATGCGGCTCTGGAGCCGCGGGTTGCCGACCCCTGTTCTAGAGAAAGAAAGGACAGGTTTTAGCTATCTGTTGGATATGTGAGGAGAAGGGAGGAGTCAAAGATGACCTAAGGTTGCAGGCTGAGGAAACAGGAAGTAGAAGAGTGTTATCCACAGAAATAGGGAAAGGAGGAAGGCGTTGGGGGAGGGGGGGATATAAGAAGGTCATGTTTAATTTCAAACAGCGATGAGACATCCAGATGGCAATGTCAGATAGGCAGGCAGAGATGCAGGTCTGCAGTGTCGAAGAGATATCAGGTATAGAAAGATAGATCTCGCCTTGACACTATGCACACTCTCCATCCCCATCAATCCGGTTTCTGACCTGGTCACAGCATCTAAACTATTCTGTTCTCTTTCCTCAACACCACATCTCTCATGATCATAGTGACATTTCTTGGCTGTCTCTTTGGATCTTTCCTCTGCTTTCAATCTTGTTGATCACTCCGTCCCCTTTGCACTTTGTCCTGCACATATGAAAATCCTTGCAAGAGTCCAGATGCATTCTTTGTCATGATGTGTCTTTTTACATGTGTTGGCAACGTAATGCAAGGAAAGAATTAAAGTAAAAGAGAACACTGCCAAAGTCAATTGTACGGTTATCTTCAGAGCTGGTCCCTTTTGGAAATCTTTTGTGCTCCTCTTCAGTGTATGGTTAGAGTGCTTACACCTTACCCAACTCTGAAGCTGATCTGATCTTGATTTTTCCCCATTGCATCCAGGGAGATGTATTTCTTTTTCCTGGGGAGCAATATGACCTATAGTTCCTTGCATGGAATGTGCCAGAAAGCAGAACAGGATCAGCCTCTGGGTTCAGCTGTGGGCAGTGGTGATCGAATTGGCAGGTGTACTTGAAGGAAGCCAGTCCACATGCACATACAGCAGCTCCACAGCTCTGAATTCCTATAGTCTGGATATTGGGAAGCATTTAAACTTCATGAAAAGCTGCAACAATTTTTTATTTTTTCAACCCAACTGATTGTTGGAAAGGAACTATTTAGAAGAGGTTGAGAATGTCTAGCTGGGGACAGAATAACTCTCTCTGAAAATCTAATAGAACAGGATGAAGTTTGATGTGGCGAAAAAACAATGAAAAGACACCCTGAGTTTAAAAATGAGCCACATCAGACCAGGGTTGCTGGAGAAATAAGTTCTCTCCTTGCCCCCACCCCCTCAAAAAAAAAGTCACAATGCATTTTTTATGGGAGGAGTTCAAGCTTCTTTAAGTCTCTGCAACCCCATGCCACGTTTGATACCATTACATGAACTTTTTGCAGTTATTTTGTCCCTAGACAGATAAACATTCTTAACCCCTTATACATAAGTTCTTTCCATCAAGCTGTTGAGTTGGAAAGAATAAACAAATGGGGAAAGCATGTGGAACATGGCTCGTGCAAATCTGTCAGTCTTTCTGCTTGTGTGTATCCATGTTCTCCAGGAACAAGCAGGAAGTCAGTCCTCACGATATGGGTGATGTTGGCACAGACAGAGCCCGAGCAGAGCATTTCCCCAGCTTTCAAAGAAAGCCTTTGTGACATGCTACCATGCATGCATGGTCCCCTTCCCGCCCAAGGGTGCCATCTTGCTTAGTCTCCTTTTTTCTGGAGCCCAACGGATGTCTGTCCTGTTTCCCCGGAAATATCCTTGCTAATTATCCTCAAAATAGTTAATTTCCCAGTTTGCGTACCGGTTCCTCTTCCCGCATCGAGCCAACGCCATCTCCGGTACTGTTCTCAGCTCCATTTGTCTTTTTTGATCGAGGTTCTTCTTGACCGGTGTTTGTACCCTTTTTTTGCCCGGAGGTCATCGACCCCATCCAGGTGTTCCCCACCATGTCCCCCAGTGGGTTCAAAAAATGTGATTGCTGCCTGGGCCTGGACTATGACAGCACCTCCTGCAACCAGTCCCAGGCCATGACACCTAAAACCAATAAAAAAAAGGTTGGAGTTGCAAGAAAAACTGCTCCCTAGGTCGGACTTGGCACCGGCCTCCCCAATGCTGAGCTCCAAGCCCCGCACTTCCCATGAGGCCCGAGTGTCCTCAGAGTCTTAAGGCAGCGGCTCCTCCAAGAAGACCTTGAACCCCAAGAGAGAGAAAAAAAATCCTCGAAGTCCACCAAGGGTTGTACCAGAGATACCCGGTAAAACCACGCAGAGGGACTCAGGGCAGCTCTGAGAAGCACCCTACCAAGGTCCTCAAGAAGGATTCCTCATCCAGCGGAGACTGTGTGAGGTTCCTTGAAACCGTAGCCAGCACCGAAAGCTGTGGAGCCTTCTGGCTTGGAAACCAGAATGACGGACTTGGAGCAGAACATCACTGTTAACCTGGCCCTGAAGCAGGCAGTGATGACTGGTTCATCCGCATCATCTGCCCCAACGACCAGGCCCCTGACTGTGGGGGAGTCCCTAGTCCTCGAACCAAGCTCCAAGTGCTATCAATCTCTGATAAGCCCTCAACGCCAGTCGAGGTCTCGGTCCCGTTCCTTGGGCATCTGGTCCTTCCGGGCCAGTTTCCATGACTTGGACCCCAGGTCCTCTGGAGGCTGCCAGCCACTCGGCCCTGGCCTCGATGTTATGAATCGCAGGGCCTCAGACTCATCGTCACCGCTCGACTTTGAGTGGGAATCAGACAACGAGGCATCACCAGAAACCAAGCAGCACAGAGATATTCCCTCAGATCCAGCACCCTGGCACCATACTCCTCCAGAAGATGTGGCCTTCCACAGCTTTGTCAAGGATATGGCCAGAGCCTTCTCAGTGCAAACTGTGAGGCGGAGGAAGATCTGTGCACCGAGGAACTGGAGATTCTCCAGTATGAGTCTCCACCCAAGGAGAACTCACAGTGCCTGTGCAGCCGATCCTCGAGTGGTTGCTATTCAGAATGTGGGAGACACCAGCCTCAGTGCCAATGGTGAGCCAGTACCTAGATGCCATCTACAATGTCCGGAAGGGCCCCAGGTTCCACAAGCCCCAACTCCCACATAACTCCATGGTCATCAAGTTGACCATGCAGAAACTTAACAGCCAGAAGACCCACTCTTCAGTCCTTCCTGGAAGGGATTCTAGAGCCGTCAATGCCCTCGGGCGCAAGTGTTATCAGGGCTCCATGCTGGGTTGCAGGATTCAAGCCTATGAATTGTACATAGGCATGTACCTAAAGGCCCTAACCTAGGAGTTGTCTGGGTTTTCAGCAGGGCTTACCAGGGAACCCCTCCAGCGGTTCCATTCCCTGACCTCCAGGATCAAGGACTGTTCTAAGTTCCTTTCCCGGGCAGCCTATGATGGCTTTGAGTCAGCGGCTCAGGTTGCAGTGGCTGGCATCGCCCGATGCCAACCTGGCTGCAGTCTTTGGACCTCAAGCAGTGGGTCCAAGACAAGCCGCTCGAAGTCCCCTGTACTTGGGATAAACTGTTCGGCAAACCTATGACCGACAAGGCGGCCGAGATAGAGGCAGATGTGGTGACTCGACAGAGGTTCTTCAAGAAGACTTCATCCTTTCCCTGTAAGAAACCATCAGGGAAAAGACCCCTATTCCTGAGGAAAAAGGGGCCCTTTCAGCAGAGTCACCACTACCAGTCCTTCTAGGGCCAGCAACAGGCTTCTCACCCTAAAAGACTCAGAAGCCAAAGGCTCAGAAGCCCCAAGCCCCAGCTCCTGCCCAGTCCGGGGGAAGCTTTTGACTCACGTGGCAGGACCTCCCTTCTCCCGGGAGACCTTCATCAGCCCACAGGGGGCCTGCCTGGCACTCTTGGCCCACAAATGGGCCAGTGTCACCTCGGATCAGTGGGTACTGCAGGTGGTAAGGGAAGGATACCTCCTCCACCTACAGCAGGTACCACCCAGATTCTTTCCAGGAGAGCCAGTGCAACCTCTTCTTCGCCAGACCCTTCTGCTCTCAGAATTCACAGGTCTACTCAGGGACAACGCAGTAGAATCTGTACCTAAACATCTATGGGGAAAAGGTTTCCACTCCAGATACTTCCTTGTCCCAAAGAGAACTGGGGGCCTCAGGCCCATACTAGACCTACAAAACCTGAACAAGTTTCTGGTGAGGGAGAAGTTCAAGAGGCTCTCCCTTGGAACATTGCTGCCTTACCTCCAGCAGGGAGATTGGCTGTGCTCCTTGGACTTAAAAGATGTGTATACTCGCATCCTGATCCATCCCTCCCACAGGCAATACCTACGGTTCGTGGTGGGTGGAGGGCACTACCAGTACAGGATGCTACCCTGGCCTCCTCGCCAAGGGTCTTTACCAAATGCCTGGCAGTGCTGGCATCTACAAGGGGCTTTCGTCTTCTCCTACCTGAATGACTGGCTCATCAGGGGTAGTACAGCCTCGGAGGTCAGACAAGCCACAGAGCATGCAACCCTCCTTCTGCAGCACCTGGGGTTCGTCATCAACCACCCCAAATCCCATCTTTCTCCAACTCAAAGCATGGAGTTCATAGTTGCTCAGTTGGACACGTTACAGGTCAAGGCTGTCCTCCCAATAGAAAGGGCAAAATGCCTCAGGCAACTGGCGGGAGAGGTACAGTGCTGCCGGTCACTGCTGGCTTATCTCCTTTGCCTACTGGGCCATATGGCCTCGACTGTTCACGTCACGCCCTTAGCCTGCTTACACATGCAGACAGCCCAGTGGTGCCTATGCTCGCAGTGGATTCAGGCCACGGGCAGGCTATGGGACAGGGTTAAGGTTACCCATCGGCTGGTGGAGTCCCTCAACTGGTGGCGAAACTTGCGCCAACTCCAGGCGGGAATGCCCTTCCACGCACCCGCACCACAGAGGATCCTGACCACAGACGCTTCCCTCCTGGGTTGGGGGGGCACATTGCGGAGACTGCAACACACACGGCTGCTGATTACAAAGAGTCACTCTTACAGATCAATCTCCTGGAGCTCAGGGCAATCTTTTTGGCCCTACAAGCATTCCGCCACTGCCTGCGACACCGACCTGTGCTGATCCAGACGGACAACCAGGTTGCCATGTTTTATATCAACAAGCAGGGGGGCACGGGCTCGTACTCCCTCTGCCAGGAGGTGGTGGCCCCCCTCTCCTTTGCAGCATGCAACAGCGTGCTTTTGCGATTGGTGTATCTTCTGGGCCAGGACAACTGCTTAGCAGACAGACTGAGCAGAGTCCTTTGCCCACACGAGTGGCATTTATATCAGAGTAACGAAGCAGCTCTTCCACCTCTGGGGCAGGCCTGTGAAGGACCTATTTGCCTCTCCGGACAACATGCACCTGCCTCGCTTCTGCTCCCACCAGCTGCACCTGGAGAGAGTGGCGGCAGAAGCCTTTCTGATTGTGGTCCGAGGGCCTACTCTATGCATTCCCACCGACCCCCCCCCCCCCGATCACCAGGACTCTCTTCAAAGTCCAGAGTGAAAAGGCATCAGTTATACTGATTGCCCCTAGGTGGCCCAGGCAACCTTGGTTTCTTCTGCTGCTTTCCCTGTTGGTGGCACTCCCAGTTCCTCTGGGCCGAGCCCTGGACATCCTATCCCAGGAGGGAGGGCTCCCTCCTGCACCCCAATTTAGGGTTGCTGACGCTAACAGTGTGGCTGCTGAAAGGGTAGCATTGGCCCCTTTCAATCTTCCAGGAGAAATCGAGGAGATCCTATGGCCTCCCGAAAATTCTTCACCAGATGGGCTTATGCCTGTAAGTGGAGAAGGTTCTCCACCTAGTGTGCAGAAAGGGAGGAGAATCCCTTCTCTTGCCATGTGCAACTAGTACTTAAGTACCTACTGCACCTGTCACACATTGGGCTAAAATCTAAGTCGGTGAGAGTGCATCTGAGCGTCATAGCCACTCACCACCACCCTCTCGAGGGTAAATCCCTCTCAAGCCAGCCCCTGGTCTCCAGGTTCCTCTGGGGCCTCCTGTTATCCAAAGCCCCTCTCTGCCCTTCATCGGCAGAGTGGGACCTCAATGTGGTGCTCTCCCAGCTCAACAAACCACTGTTCGAGCCCCTGGCCACTTACTACCTGTGGTACCTGTCTTGAAAAGTGGCCTTTCTAGTGACCCTTATGTATGCTTGAAGAGTGAGCGAACTCCAGGCCTTGGTGACAGATCCAACATATACAAGGTTTTACAAGAACAAAGTAGTGCTCCTCACATATACCACCTTCAGGAGGAATTTGGGATCTCCTTTCCACCTCAACTAAAAGGTGATCCTCCCCACCTTCTTTCCGTGGCCTCACGCTGGCAAGGAGGAACTATTACTTCATTCACTGGATTGCAAACAGGCCCTGTCCTTCTACTTACAGCGGGCCCAGACCCATCGCAAAACTCCTCAACCTTTCGTGTCTTTTGACCCCCAACAGACTAAGCAAACTCTGTCCACTTTGGTAGCGGACTGTATTGCCCTCGCTTATGAGCAAGCTGGCCTCTTCCTTGAGCACCAGGTCACAGTGCATCGTGTGAGGGCGATGGCCACATCGGTGGCCAACCTCCGCTCGGTGCCAATGATGGAGATCTGCAAGGCCACCACATGGTCTTCAGTTCATACGTTCGCAGCCCACTACTGCCTGGAGAGTGAGTCCCGCAGGGACAGTGCCTTTGGCCATGCAGTACTCTGTAATATTGTCGGGGTGTACGCAACTCCTGCCCTCCAACCCTTCTGTGTTCAGGCTACCAGAGCAATAGTGTCGCTGGACGCTAGGGTCTTGCAGAGTTTCTCAGTGGGGACTCACCTTCTGTAACTCACGGCTATTCAATTGGTCGCCATTGGTGCTGTCGTGGTTTGGGCCTCGGTAGCCTGGAGCTAGAGAGTCCCATATGTGAGGACTAACTTCCTTCTTGTTCCTGGAGAAAGCGTAGTTGCTCTCATTTAATGGGTGTTCTCTAGGGACAGGAGGAATCGGTCCTCACAACCCTCCCTTTTCCCTGGGGAGTTGCTTCCCTACCTTTAGTTTTTACTGCCGTCCTAGCTATGTCATCTGACTGAGCAAGATGGCACCTTGGGCGGAAAGGGGACCACGCATGTGTGGTAGCATGTCCCAAAGGCTTTCTTTGAATGCTGGCTGTCCCTTGAAAACACCTGTTACAGGTGCGTAACTACGCTTTGTCTGTGTACCTTTGATGTGGAGAGGAGAGGGGCACTTTCAATGGAGCAGTATCCAAATACTCCATTTCTTTTTTTGAAAGAATAAATTATTGCACGTAGTTTCTTTTTATCTAGGTTTAGGTTTATTAAAACTTGTTATACCGCTCAATACCGTAGGCGTCTGAGCGGTTTACAATAAATAAAAACAAGCAAGTTGGTTAAAACAAGCATTTGGCTGCGGGAAAAGGAAAAGGAAAAAGAAAAGGAACGCCATCAAATCAAGAAAAAGTGGAGGAGAAAGGAAAGAGGAGATAAGGACAGAAGTAAACTAAAATCAAGAAATAATAACACATGTATACAAACAAGGGAGGAGGGGAAGGAGGAGACAGACATTGTGTGGAAGGACATGGTAATGAGAGGGGGGAAGGAATGGGCTAGGGAGGAGGATCGAACGCAAGACAGAAGAGATGGGTTTTGAGTTGAGATTTGAATGCTTGGTATGAGCTTTCTGCACGGAGAGGAGGGGGGAGTGAGTTCCAGAGACTAGGGACCAAGAAATAGAAAGCAGAGGAGCGGGTTTGTTCGAGATGAGCATGTGCAGGGGAGGGAAGGACCATGCGATTCATGTGTATAGAGCGGAGGAGACGGTGGGGGGTATGGAATTGTATCTGATTTGCCAGGTAAAGGGGAATGCCGGTGTAGATTATTCGATGTGCAAGGATTAGAAGTTTAAACCGGATGCGGAAAGAAATAGGTAACCAGTGATGTTGATAAAGAAGGGGTGTAACATGATCGAACCGTGAGGCATGGGACAACAGACGGATGGCAGCATTTTGAATGCGTTGGAGACGAGACAGTTGGGACTTGGGTAAACCAGCAAAGGAGACATTACAATAATCGAGACGGGACAACACAAGGGTGAGGAGAAGGGTGGTCAGAGCAGAAGTAGAGAGAAAGGGACGGACTGCTCTAAGTTGACGGAGAGAGAAGAAAGAACGTTGAACAACCGAAGAAATGTGATCTTTGAAAGTAAGGGCAGAATCAAGAACAACACCTAAGTATCGGAGTGATGAGACCAAGGGGATAGGCTGAGAGGAAAGAGAGGGGACACAGGTGGGAGAAGGACTGCCAAAGGTGAACCAGATTGTGAAAGATTTCGCCGGGTTTACTTGTAGAAAGTTAGAGGAGAACCAAGACATAACAGCAGTGAGACAGAGGTTGAGAGGGGAGATATCAGGAGAAGAAGGATCTGTGTGGTGAAGAAGAATAATGTCATCTGCATAATAATATGCAGAGATGCTAAACTGTTGGACCAGAAGGGCAAGGGGGGCTAGGAAAATATTGAAGAGAAGTGGGGCAAGAACAGACCCTTGGGGGACACCACAGGACAGAGGGGTGGGGGCAGAAGAAGAAGATGTGGAGACGACAGAGAAAGAACGACAGGATAGAAATGAATGAAACCACCGGAGAACCACACCCGAAAGACCAGCTTCCCGAAGACGGAAGAGGAGAGTGTGATGATCCACCAAGTCAAAAGCCGCAGATAGGTCAAGAGAAACAGCCAAAGTGACAAGACCGCGATCGTGAGCAATGTGAAGATCATTAAGAAGAGAGAGAAGAACAGTTTCGGTGCTGTGGCCAGGGCGGAAACCTGATTGTCGGGGATGGAGAGTAAGGGCAAGCTCAAGATGAGAAGCAAGCTGAAAGAAAACCAATTTCTCAAGGAGTTTTGATAAGAAGGGTAGGTTTGAGACTGGGCGCCAATTGGAATCTAGCCATTACATGTTGTTGTCAGATTTCAAAGGATGGCTTTTACAGTTAAATCACAGGGTGCCGCTGTTACAAGCACCTTTGTGCTTCACCATTAGGAGGCCATGCACATAACAACCACTAGCAAACTACACCATTCTGTCACTAGGCATCATACATAGGGTAGTAACCACTAAGACATCACTAAGTGCAGACTCTAGAGGGAACAGAGAATTACATACATGCCATCTCACTGCCTATTTTGAAGCCAGAATAGCCTATTTGAACTCAGAGCAGATGGTGTGTCTAATAACTGCCTGTACTGTTACCAGATAGATTGATTATAGTTAGAACAGATAGTCTGCCTGTCCTGCCTTAGATAGCATGACTGCCCAGTTGCATGTGTGCATACTTTATAGCAAGTCAGCTGTTGTAATTAGATAGTGTGACTGTTTCTATATTAACTGCACCCATATCTGGATAGAGTGCCCGATTTGGCCTACTATTAGCTGGCCCTGTTGCACTAGATTGTCTGCATACCCACAAACAGATAGCTTCCAGCGTTTCAGCTGTGACACCATAGGAACAACCAAGAAGATGTACCCAATTCTAGCTTTAGCTAGTATATACCTTATCACCAGGCTACCCAGCGCATCACAGGCCTTTAATCCATGTTTCAACTATAGCCCGATTCTCCGGAACGACGGGAAGAGATGGACGGAAAATCCTCACCACTCCTCAACAAAACCCAATCTCACACTTCACCCCCACCTATTGCACATCCCACTACAACACATTAAAAAGACCCAAGCCGAGAAACATCAACACCAATGTCCGCTGAAGTGTGCCCTCATCAATGCCAGATCAATACGTGCAAAATGGCCAGTGGTCACTGACCTGATAACCCTCCACAACCTTGACATTCTAATGATCACGGAGACATGGCTATCTGATTGTGACAATGTCCTCATTAACCAGATGTTACCCCCCCCCCCCCCGTTCTCTCTCTACGCCTGCCATAGGGCTAACCAGAGAGGAGGCGGAGCACTAATTCTCACAAAAGCTGAACTACAATTTAAACTGAGCAATGCCACCAGTACAACCCACCTAGACACAATCACCATAGTAAATGACCACTGCACAATTAACCTACTTTATAGAGCACCAACATCATCGCCAGAAGATCTCTCGACAATAATCGACCTCGCCTGTAGCACAAATAAACCACATTCCCCAAACTGGCTACTAGGCGACTTCAACTTGCCTACCCTACAAGACTCCCAAGCCACTGCCTTCCTCGAAGCACTTGACGAGCTGGGTTACAGACAACTAGTCAATGTGCCCACACACGTAAAGGGAAGCAAATTAGATTTGATCTTCGTTCCACAAACAGTAGCAGAAACAACCCAGGATTTGACACTCTCTATAACACCAGTGCCCTGGTCCGATCACAGCTTGCTCAGATTTTACATACCCACCCGACATTGCAACCAGATCACCAACAGAGCTAATACCCTTCTTAGATTACCAGAGAAACGTTTCCGGCCCTTTGTTAAAGAAGAAATACTGGAGAAGGTCCTTCCACTCCTCAATAACACAGCCCATGATCTAGATGAAATGATATCCAATTGGGACGACAGCTTCAAATCCATCTCCTGCCTACCAGCCATGAGCAATAAACCAAGGCAACGAGAGCATGCAGCATGGTACACTAAAGAATTTCGATCATCACTCCTCCACCTGCGCAAGCTCGAGAGACGATGGTGCCGTTCACGATCCACCGAAGCACAATGTGCATACAGTTCATACCTACAAATACACCGAGAAGAAATAATGGAGAGGAGGAAGCAGTTCCATACAGACATCCTTAAACGCTCAATAAATAGGCCGCACGACCTATTCAATATTGTAAAGACTCTAGCAAGAGAACCAGCACCAGACCAACCACACATGCCACAGCCGCAGGCCTATTCCGACTGTCTACAGTCAAAAATGATCCTGACTGACAAGAGCACAAAACCTACAACCCACATCCCACAGCATAAACCGTCACAACTAACACCACTGTCCAATTTCAACAATATATCAAACAAAGAGATTGAAGACACCATTGCCGCCATCAACCCCACCACTGCTCCCAACGACCCCTGCCCAGCGCTCTGGATAAGAGAACTACGTTGTGAGTTAAGCCAGTTCATGGGCAAAATACTGAATGAATCACTCTCAACGGGATCCTTCCCACAGAAATTAAAACACATATCAATCAGACCTCTATTGAAAAATAACAGACTCGACCCATCAAAAGTTGAATCCTACAGACCGATTTCAAGCATCCCACTGTTTGCCAAAATACTTGAAAAACTAGTCCAACGCCAAATCCAACACCATATTGATACCGAAGCCCCACTGGATCCGTCCCAACACGGTTTCAGGGAAGCACATGGTGTTGAAACCCTCCTCACCACCCTCTTCAATAACTTAATCTCTGGAATTGATAACATTCGCCAAGGATTTGCCCTCATTTTTATGGATATTGCAGCGGCCTTTGACTCATTGAGCCATGAGATACTCATAGAACGCCTCGAAGAAAAAGGGATACAAGGCACTGCACTAAACTGTGCAAATCCTACTTATCCAACAGATGGCAACACGTGAAGACCGGCACCACGACCTCAGAGCCATTTCTACAAAAACAAGGTGTACCGCAGGGATCCTCATTATCAGCATTGATGTTTAACATTTATATGCAGCCCATCTGTGCCTTGATCAGATCTTTCAACGTCGAATGTCTTGCGTACGCAGACGATATCCTTCTATACATACCATTTGTGATTGAACAGCCAGATTTCTCCCCATTAATAAGATGTTTTGACGCAGTCTCAGCTTGGCTGCTTAGGCAAAACCTCCGGATCAACCACAACAAAACGGATGTCCTCTTCATCATGAAGAGCCAGGTTTTCACCCCGTCATCCTCATTGAAAGTCAACAATGCAGAACTGAAAACCAAATCTACAATCCGTTACCTTGGTATTACCCTGGATCAACGTCTGGACATGAAAACACACATAAATAACACTGTGAAAACGATATACCATAAAATACGGACATTACGCCACTTACAACCACTGCTTGACCTCAGCGATTTTCAAACAATCTACCAAGCCCTAGTAATCCCACACTTTGATTACGCTAACGCAATTCTAAATGGACTCCCGCAGGCAACGCTAAGCCCGCTCCAGCTTGCGATGAGCACAGCCGCAAGAGTTCTAACAGGGGTATCAAGGACGGAGCACATCACTCCAGTTTTGAAAAACCTTCATTGGCTACCTATACAGGCTAGACTTCATTACAAGATCTTAGTCCTGACCTTCAAAGCCTTAAACAACCAGCCCCCCACATCCATCAGCCAGATGATCCACACCGTACCTCCTAACAGAACCAGAAGGTCCACAATGACTAACACATTGGTAATCCCAAAAGCAATGACAAAATGCACAAAGACAACGACCAACAGGGCTTTCATGATCTACGCACCCAGAGCCTGGAATGCCCTCCCCACAGACATGCGAAACATCACTAACTTGATCCAATTCAGGAAAGCGCTGAAGCGCTGTTCACAAGATGCTACCCTGAAACCAGCTGTAGAAATCAAGCAAAGAATATGAAATACACATCCGAATCACAGTCCAGCAGCGAGGGAGAGGAATATGGCCCCAGTAGTATGGAAGGAGGTTACTTAATGAAGAAGACATATGGAACATGCCTCATAGATTAGATGTAATACTATCTGTTTTTGTGTGACTGGGACTGCACTGACTATAACCTGACCATCTTTTCAAAGTTCATATACGGAACATTCAATCAAGCCAGGGGGTTCAAAGTTAAGGAAAATAAAAAATATTTTATTACAGTTTTAATTTTAACCCAAAATTGTAAACAATAGGCTAGGTTTATAACTTTACTTACAAATGTGTCAATTGGGCCTACTTGTACTTCTCTACAGAGTGAATTTTCTTCAAAATAGCAACATTTCCACTAAGATTAATTAAAAAAGTCTGGGCAACTCAACTCAAAATTGTACTTTACAATCATTGCACATTTGAGAGTCTCTACATGCAATTGGGTTTTTTCTGTAGACCACACTTTATTCATGAATGAAAAGCACCTTTCCATTAGAGCAGGGGTGGGCAAGTCCGGTCCTGGAGAGCCGCAGACCAGTCAGGTTTTCATGATGTCCCTAATGAATATTCATGGACCTATTTCCATACAATGGAAGGCAGTGGATGCAAATAGATCTAATGAATATTCATTAGGGACATCATGAAAACCTGACTGGTCTGCGGCTCTCCAGGACTGGACTTGCCCACCTTTTGTTAGAGCAATTGAACCTGGCAAACATAAAAAATTCTGTATCCCAGCTACCGCTCCCACCTCCCCCTGTTCCCTATTGGTTGGCTGTGTCTGCTGCAGCCCATTGGCTGGCTTTGTCTGACTGATGGTTGCCTGGGCCCTGGGGAGGAAGCAGAGCCAGATTTGTTAGATGCGCTGAGGACTCAGGAGTTTAGGATTGCCAACTATCTAAATTTTAGGATTCTATAATTTGTAAATTAGCTGTCTTAGAATGATGTCTAAATTGTCTGGGTATTCTTTAGAGTTTAGCTCTACAGCTCGCAAGTGCTGCCCCCTCACTGTGCAGAGTAAGTGGTAGGTTCAAGCCAATAGAAAGGCTGCACTAGTCACAGGGAGGTTGGACTGATTTTCTGCACAGGATCTGGGAGAAAGTCAGTGGAATAAGAAGCGGGTTTCTTGATAGGGGTGAATGTGTTTGTTGAGAAAGGGTAGAAATGTAAGAGGAATGGGCTGAAAAAAAGAATTTGTAGCAAAAGCAAGAACTGGGGGCATGGACATAGAGGAGTGTAGAAGCAGCATAGCACCAGTAGACAGACAGACAGAATCTGTCTGAATAATGCTAGTGTGAATGTGTGTCCCTCATTTGGGGATTGGGAGGGGGGTGGATGAATGCATGTGTGTGTGACTGAAGTACCACAGAGTGCATGCATGTGTATATGTTTCTGTGTCTGATGGAAATAGTGTCATATAAATAGTTTCCCTTTCAAAATTTTAGCTGAAGTGGAGAGGTTTGCTGGTACAAATGTTGAGGTGCGTAGGAGTGGGACATGTGTTTTAAAAAAAGGGGGACATTTAGGCATCCCTTACAACTCCTGGGACAAATCCTTAAAATACGTGACTGTCCCATATAATACAGGATGGTTGGTCGCTTTACTGAAGAGGCAAGAGAGTTTGAAAGGAGCAATTCCCTAACTCTTATATCTCAGTTTATCAATGTTTCTACAGGAGCAGGAATGGCTTCTTGCATAGAAATGCCTTGCACCATTAGTCGGGGCTTTATTTTTCTGGAGTTCCCAGTCCAATCTAGCCCATTCTAGAACTAGAGGAGTCTTCACCAGTTTTCCATCACACCAAATGTGGTCCTATTCCATTCAATTTTTGGAGCATTATCCCCCCCCCCCCCCCACCAAATGGACAGATATTCTAAAGCCTTTATAAATTTCTTTCCAGCGTCTGTTGGGTTGGAAATTAAAAAAAAAACAAACAGTGCTGTTTCTTATGTATGCAAATTTATTGCATTAGCCTGAAAACACAGTTGCTTGTGACATCCCCCATGAAGTGTTAGGGAAAGTTTGTCTTAAAACATTTTTTCAAAAATCTATCAGTCAAAATTAAATATATATGAATGAGTGAGCCATCAGTCTCAGGAGTTTTTAATCTTATAATAGACCATGCCTTTACTCCTTTAAGTAGCATCAGTTCAACTCAACTCAAATTTTATACTGTTTAAATCCATATTTATTCAGCATTTTAAACCTGTCTGAAGGTGGATGCAACCTCAGGCCAGAGGGACTGGAGTCTCTAGTCCTATAGGCACTCCTTGTGGCCTTGGGCAAGCCATCTATCTCTCCATTGCCTCTGATACTCATGTAGATTTTGAGCCCTTTGGGGACAAGGTAACATATCCAGTACCTGTTAGCATTGTTTGTAAACCACTCTAATGCCTTTCAGCCTGGGCAGTGTATCATAGGAACATAGTAAATGATGGCAGATAAAGACTAGTATGGTCCATATAGTCTGCCCAGCAAGGCAGTAAGAGTAGATGCATCTGCCTCTCTACTTCAGGGACCAGTTTTTAAACACAGCATATCATTTCACTTCCACACTGTTAAAGGAAAGCAATGGTGTCTGTTATACACATCGTGTGATCACCATCCACCAATCCACAGTCTACAACTGTGACATCCATTCAGCTCATTATTTAGCACATTTGGATGCACTGTGTTTAAATGAAAAATCTAATTCTGTTCTCTGTAATTAAGCAATTCTTTTTTGCTGCCACCCTGCCAATCAGGAACAACCTGTTCCAAAATTCTCCAATGGATATCTTCTGCTGTATGCTCACAGCTATCAAAATGAGCAATCAATGGTGCATTCAGTATTTTTATTATTTATCAGTCTTGTATGTTCACTAAATCTCATTTTTATTTTGCATTTTGTCAGTCCTACATATATCAAGCAAGGGCAAACAAACGCATATACAGTTGTGGTAAAGATTATTGGCTCCCTTGCAGTTCAATCCCTTAATGTCCAAAATCTCCTAAAAAAAAGTGGCCAGTGAAATGATGTTGGACTATATATGAACACATATTTGACACAAAAAAAATCAAATAAAAAAAACTAGTCAAAAAAGGAAATAGTATAAAAAATGGGGCATTGCCAGGACATGATTATCTACAACGCTATCGGTCAAAACACAGAGCAATAACTGCTGATATACAAATACTAAGTTATCCCCCTTTGTGGGGATTTAAATTGAGACTCTCGAGATGAATGATGGGATGTAAATTAAGACTCTCGAGATGAACGACAACTGCCAGCAAAGAGAAAAAAAAGCTTTTGGAGTAGAAGTTAAGTACCAGCTGTACTGATAGTTTACAATACATAAATTATTTTTTATTGAAAAGTACCAGCTGTACTGATAGTTCACAAAATATATAAAAATCATTTTTTATTGAAAAAACAAAAAACAGTAAATGTGTATGTGAAGAAAAGGTCATTGATGTGAACAGCAGCGAGCCGTAAGGGTGACAATCAAAAACCCTTTACGAATAGCTGTGTGTTTTTGACTGAGACCTTTGTACACTCTATTGGATTTCTTAGTTTCAAGTGGTGAATACGAGAGTAGATAACTTAGTATTTGTATATCAGGACATGATTATCGGCATCCTTATAAACAATTCAAATCAGTTCAAACAAAAGAACCACATTCCCACTGCAGTAAAATTAGATGCACTGTAATCAATTGTTAGCACTCACATGACTTGAATCAACCAATGAATGATGGCTCTGTTTAAATGGTCACATTCGCTCCTTTTCCAGTTTTATAGTGGAGAAGACAGAGCTCTTTGGAGACTGTCAGAAAAGCCATTATCACCAAACAGACTTCAAAGGGGTACAAGGCCATCTCCAAAGACCTTGAGATTCCAGTGTCTACAGTTCGCAATGTTAAGAAGTTTTCTGCTCATGGAACTGTCAAGATCCTCCCAGGACATGGTGGAAGAAGAAAATTAATCAAAGAAGTCTTCAAAGTTTAGTGTGAACTGCTGGAAAAACATCATGTACAACATCCAAAGAGCTTAAGGCTGACCTGGAGCAAACTGGAGTGGTGGTTTCAACCCACACCATGCACTAAACAAAGAAGGACAGCATGGGTGAAGGCCATGGAGGACCCTAGTGCTCAAAGACAGACATAAAAAGGCACGTCTGATCTTTGCCCAAACCACCTCAAGAAGCCGCAATCCTTCTGGGAAAATATTCTGTAGATAGATTAAACCAAACTTGAGATCTTTGGCAATGCCGACCAGTGACACATTTAGAGGCAAAAAAATGAAGCCCACTATCCTGTTTCCAACAGTGGCCAATCTAGGTCACAAGTACCTAGCAGTTTCCCCAAAAGACATAGGTTCCACAGTGCTTGTATTGGGTCAAGGCAGAGAAACTCACATCCTGGAAATGAATGCATGGATGGTGTCATCAAGAGCATTTTGGTTTCCTTGACCATGGGATGATGTTTCAAGGGCTGCAGAGCAGAGATGACGTCCATCTGTCCAAGAAGGGTTGAAAAGTTTCCGCAAAGACTGCTAACTTACTGAAGAGGGAGATTCGTTAGGACAACATCTGGAAAGCGGTTTGTATAAATGCCCACAGCATGGGAAATAAGATCCCAGATGTAGAGGCTTTAATGGAAAAGGCTGACTTGGATTTAGTGGGGGTTACAGAGACATGGTTTACAGACCACCATGACTGGAATGTAATTATACCAGGGTATATTTTATTCAGAAAGGACAAGATAGGAAGAAGGGAAGGAGGAGTGGCACTATATGTAAAAAAGAATAAAGCTATAGAATTACAGGGATTAAAAGGGATCGAGGAGGCACTGTGGGATATACTAGAAAGAGGGAAAGCAAAATCCATTTGCACTGGTGTGATATACAGATCTCCCTCACAGGGAGAAGTGGATGGGGATTTAATAGAAGACATATGGAGCATTGCCATGAAAAAAAGAAGTGCTACTGATAGGTGATTTCAGTATGCTAGATGTTGTTTGACACATCCCTTCTGCAGTGTCATCTAGAAGTAAGGAGATGCTAGATTCTCTACAGGGAGAACTATTCTGGCAACTGGTAACAGAACCCACACATGAAGGGACCATACTGAACTTGGTGCTTACCAAAGGGGAAAGTGTTTCTGATATCATAGTGGAAGATCATCTCGCATCCAGTGATCATCAGATGGTGTGGTTCAGTATTAAGACTAGGGCTGATAAAATCCATTCAAAAGCAAGGGCCTTAGACTTTAGGAAAATTAACTTTGCCAAGATGGAACAATATTCCAAGAAGTTGTTAGCTGGATGGGAACAGCTGGGGGATGTAGAAAAGCAATGGGCAAAAGGGCAACAAACCTTTTTTTTAGGTAAATAAAAGGAAAAGGAGACTGCTAGGTTCTCAAAAGAAGTAGCTGAAAAGGTGAAGGAAAAAAAAGGAGGGTAGCTTTCTTAAAATACAAGAGATTGCAAAGAGCGGAGGACAAGCATCTATATTTGGAAAAAAAACTTAGAGAAGCTAGCAAAGTAGTCAGGAAAGCAAAAATACAAAAAGAAGATGAAATAGCCAGTGCAACATTTTTCAGATATGTTAGTGAGAGAAGGAAGTGCATAAGTGGTATTGTCAAGGATTAAGGAGAGGAATATATAGAAGCTGATGAAGAATAGCGAAATTGCTTAACAAATATTTCTGTTCTGTATTCACAGATGAAGGGCCAGGAGCAGGAGCTCAGAAAACACCCACAAATAGGAACAGAAGTGATGGGGATCTTGATCGATTTTTAGAAGACTGTTCATGAGGAACTAACTAAGCTAAAAGTAGACAAAGCGATGAGACTGGATGGGGTACATCCAAGAAAATTGAAGGAACTTAAGGACATTGAGCAATTCCACTGACTGAACTTTTCAATGCTTCTTTGGAGTCGGGAGTGGTCCCAGAGAGCTGTAGAAAGGCACATGTGGTCCCTTTACACAAAAGCAGAAGCAAGGGTGAGGCTGAAAACTACAGGCCGATTAGTCTAACCTCTGTGGTGAGTAAATTATTGGGAACGCTGCTAAAAGGGAGGATAGTGAGGTTTGTGGAGTCCAATGAATTGGAGGATCCAAGGCAGCATGGGTTTAACACAGGCAGGTCTTGTCAGACAAATCTGATTGATTTCTTTGACTTAGTGACTAGGGAGTTCGACCGAGAGAGAGCCCTAGAACTGGTGTACTTAGATTTCAGTAAAGCCTTTGACACTGTTCCATACAGGCGATTTATAAACAAACTGAGCACCCTAGGAATGTTCCCTAAAGTGACTGATTGGGTTAGAAATTGGTTGAGTGGGAGGCGACAAAGGCTACGAGTAAATGGAGCACACTCTGAAGAGAAGGAGGTTACCAGTAGTGTGTACAGGCATCTGTCCTTGGTCCAATTCTTTTTAATATCTTTCTTAGTGATATTCAGAAGGACTGTCAGGTAAGATTAGTTTATTTGCGGAAGATACCAAAATCTGCAATAGGGTAGACATCCAGGAAGGAGTAGATAACATGAGGAGGGATCTAGCCAAGCTTGAAGAATGGTCAAGAATGTGGCAGCTGAGATTTAATGCTGAAAAATGCAGGGTCATGCATTTGAGCTGCAAATGTCCAAGAGAGGGTACAGTGTAGAGGGTGAAGTACTTCTATCCATGAAAGAAGAGTAGGACCTGTGTGTGATTGTTTCTGATGATCTTAAGGTGGCTAGACAGGTAGAAAAGGTGATGGCAAAAGCCAGAAGGATGCTTGGGTGCATAGGGAGAGGAATGGCAAGCAAAAAGAAAAAGGTGATAGTGCCTCTGTATAAGTCTCTGATGTGATCTCATTTGGAGTATTGTGTGCAATTCTGGAGACCGCACCTTCAAAAGGACATAAATAGAATGGAGTCAGTGCAGAGAACGGCTGCTGAAATGAGCACACACTTAAAGATCTTAATATGTATTTGTTTGAGGAAAGGCAGGATAAAGGAGATATGATAGAGAGGTTTAATACCCCCGTGGCATAAATGCACAAGAGGAGAGCCTCTTTTGATTGAAAGCAAACTCTGCTATGAGGGAACATAGGATGAGGGTGAAAGGGAATAGACTTAGGAGTAATATGCAGAAATATTTCTTTATGGAAAGAATTTTAGATGTATGGAATAGTCTCCCAATGGAGATATTAGAGACAAGGACAGTATCTGAATTCAAAAAAGAATGGGACAAACACTGAAGATCTCTAAAGGAAAAGAAGGGACTTTAATATTTGCTATGGAAAGGCAGGCTAGATAGGCTATGTGGTCTTTATCTGCTGTCATGCCTCTATGGTTCCTTAAAGTTGTGGGGCTGTTTTGCTGCCTCCAGAACTGGATATCTGGAACATATTAAAGGAATCATGAAGTCAGAAGACTACCAAGGTATTTTGTAGTGAAATGTGCTACCTAGTGTCAGCTAGGTCTGGGTCAAAGGTCATGGGTCCTTCAGCAGAACAATGACACATACATCCAAAAGTAGAAAAGAAATAGTTAAAAGGGAAAAAATAGACTGTTTTAAATTGGTCAGCAAAGAGTCCTGGTCTCAGCTCAAAAACCTTTGGAAAGAGCTGAAATCTGCCATTGGTAAAAGGAAACCTGGAAACATTCATGAGCTGGAACAAATCGTAGTTGAAGAGTGGGAGAAACTACCAGCAGACAGATGTACGAAACTTATAAATGGCTACAAGAAATGTTTGAAGGCTGTCATCACTGCCAAGGGTTGTGCAACCAAATATTAATGAAGAGTGCCCTTAATCCTATCCAGGTCACATTTTGTTTTTCTCTCTCAGAAAGTGCTACATCAGAAGTGGAGGAGTAGCCTAATGGTTAGAGCAATTGCCCAGTACCCAGAAAAGCAAGGGTTCGATTCCCGCTGGCATTCCTTGTAATGTTGGACAAGTTGCTTTAATCTCCATTGCCTGGGAAGAAAAGGCCTGGCAGTCTACTTCTGGTGATACATTGCCAAGAAAACCCAGAGGCAGCTGGGTCACCAGGAGTTGGCACTGACTTGATGGCACTAAATATATATATATACATATACATATATATATATATATATACTGTATATCCAAGTTGCAGACATTTTTTTTGTATATCTCTGAACATGCTATTAAAATGTTATGATGACATACAATTGGAATATTTCCAATTTCTTAAGATATTGTACACAACATACCTAAAATGCTAGGGTGCCAATAATGTTGACCACAACTGTTCTACCCATGCTGATTTACAATCAGTATGCTGTCACAATCTGCATATAGAAGTCCTGTTTGGCATCTGCCAATCAGTCCCCTCAATGGTTTACTCCCACTAAAGGCAATGTCCACATTGAACATGAGTCTCCTCTCCATGCACCGTCATCGCCCTCTTTGCAGTCAGTTCTCCAATATTACTGCTTCGCTTATACGGGACCACTAGAGATCCCTGAAAATCATATGGATATTCAAAATGTGCCAGTGCTGCTTAATCGATCAAACCACCTGCTCCATGAGAATAAGGCAGGATGCATGTAAACATGTCTTCTTTCTCATCATATCTATATTGCAATAAAAGATTATGATTTAATACTCCCATGGCATAAATGCAAGAAGGAGTGGCCTAGTGGTTGGGGCAAGTTACCTCAGGCCAGGAGTTCAAATCCCACTAGAGGACAGCAACCTTGGGCCAGAAGGACTGGGGTTTCTAGTCCCACAGGTGCGTGCTCCTTGTGGTCTTGGGCAAGCCACTTAACTCTTCATTGCCCATGGTCCCTGTAAGTATTAGTGTATGTGTCTCATATCCCGTCATGTTAAATGTATCCCCCAATTGTGTTGTGACCACTTTGATTGAAGGATAAGGTGGTATACAAAACTGTCTAAATAAATAAATTTGCAAATCAAGCTCTTATAGGCTCTCTGTATGGATATCTCCTCTCTGTATTGATTTTAATTCACCAGATTTTTTTCTTAAACTCATCATCAGTAAAACATATCCTTTGAAGTCTTAAGAATTGTCCTACTGGAAGATTGATCTTCAAAGGCATAGAGTGAGGGCTCTGAAATCTCAACAATATGTTTCAGAAAGAGGTTGATAGAAATATAATATGTATTGTCCATCCTCTATGGAAATTAAAACATCCAAAAATTAAGTGTTACAGAGACAATATCCATGGATTGCCATACAGAGAAGAGTATTGGAGATAGTGACCTTCAGCTGTACAGAGAAGACGAGAGCAGTAACAGAAACAGGCATCAGTACAAATTTAAAAACAAAAAACAGAAACTTGCATGGTCTGCGAATGTCTACAGAGAGAAAGCACAATTGTAGAGCACCCACATGAGCAGTGAGCCAAAGCCACTGAAAACCAGAGAGACTACACTGTCCTGGCCAACATTGGGTGTCGCATGACACCGGCTTTAGTGTGCATTGAGGAAGAGAGTGAAAATAAAGTAGAACTGTAGGGTTCTCTGTGCAAAGACGGTACTCAAGTTCAAGAAAAAAAGAATATAAAACATATTTACATGTATATTTGTTGGGGGAACACACTGCAGTGAGGATCTTCATTCTTGTTACTTCATGCAATAGTACTGATGAATGTTCAGTCTGAGCTGTGTAGATCTTACACTGAGAAGCACACTGCATTGACATCTTCATGTTATGTTGTTAAGTGCCATTGAGTCAATGTCATCTCCTGGTGACCCTCTGGATAGTTGACCTAAACTTTGTTTGGTCTTCAGCCAAGCAGCTCATTGTTGATAGAGTGATATCTGTAGTTGCTGTTATTGTATCGATCCATCTCATTGCTGGCCTTCCACTTTTATAGTGACCTTCTACTTTCCCAAGCATTATGTCTTTCTCCAATGATCTCTCTCTTCGCATGATGTGTCCAAAGTATGAAAGACATCCTCATATGCTCTGTCAAAATATGCTTGTGCAGGAGTGCACAACACCAACAATCTTATTTCAAGAAGCACGTATATTGATGATCCTTGCTCTTTCAGCAACTTCTTCTCTGCTTATGTCCCAGCTGCACATCTCCCCTCCTCGCTCAGTATGACTGTTTTTTTCCTTTTCTCACCTTTCTTTTCAATTAGGTGTTCCTTTCCTTTTAATGTGATTTTGTTATACACCGCTTTGCCATTCTGAAGGTCGGTATAGAAAATTGTAATAAACCATCAATGATCTGCAGCCTGTGTTCAGTAGCCTCCTGGGTGTCCTTAGTTCATCATCCATTGTAGTAGGGTTGTACATTAGCAGATAAAACTTCACCGCACCTACCCTCCTTTACCTGGTACGAGTAGAGTATGAGGAAGGCTTACTGCTGTGATGGAGAAACTTCAAATGCCCCTTAAGAGATGAATCAATAATAAAATGGCTAAATCCTGAAACTATAGTACAGCAATTGCACACTACCAAGGATCTAACCAGATCTATTATATCCTAAAAATACTCCAGCTGCTATCTGGATAACGACACCTGGTATCGAATTCATGCTGATGGTTGAGTCTATCTGATGATTTTCAACGGCACTATATGGACAGTCTGCCCTGGCATTATTGAATAGCGCTGGGGCAGTCTTGGAAATTATCATAGCCCCTACTACTACCACCCTGCAAAGGTAGGGGAGGGACACTGGGGCAAGAGCAGCCTACAATTGTAGAGGCTGCTCAGAGACAATTCCTTGCATTGACCCTGCCTGTTCTGCTAGGAATTTCTAAGGAAATAACAGGTTAGTAGCCCACCCGGGAAATAAAAAACAAATCTCAAGGGGTAAAGGATTTATCTTCTAGAACAGGCATGTCCAATAGGTAGATTGTGATCTACCTGTAGATCGCGGAGGGGTCAGAGGTAGAGCGCCAGCCCCACTTGGCTCCATCTCTCCAGCAGCTCGCCCCATCACTAGGAGAGAACTCGTGCCGGCAGGTTGTCTGCCGAGGGCTTGCCACCGCTGCTGATCCTTTGCCTGTCTTTTTTCCCTGCCTGCGTGAATCTTGCCTGCAGGTGTATTGGGGGCGCTTGTTGTTTTCGTGCCAATAGTTTGTGGGTACCCCAGGGAGCTGCTGCCCACGCCCCGTGATGAGACGCCACAGGCCCAGCGTCATACCTGGTCTCCTGCCTCTCAGAATCACCCATTCCTGCCCACGCCCCAACACCCCTTAGAAGTGTGTTATATACCGGGCGATATCCATTCTCCCGGGCTTTACCTGAATACACTTACCGTATTAGTTGTGTCATGTGCTGGTCGTTGGTTGCTTTATAGTTTGCTTTCATTAAACGTTTTCGGGCAGACACAACAAAGTGTCAAGAATTTGGTGATTTTGGCGGGCTTTTCCAATTTTGTTCTAACTTGCCTATGCCTTGCCTTCGAATTGGTTCAAACCATTGAGACCTTTGCTTGCCTCTGCAATTTTATTTTGCCTAGCCTTTGCATTGATTCTACACTGCAATTTTATTTTGCCTTGCCTTTGCGTCGATTCTACAGTGTGTGCAGAATTTATTAAATCACATGTGGTGGTATTTGAACTTGTTTGGCAGTATTTGATTTTATCTGGTTTGCTGGACAGGTGTTTGAGTTTTTTGATGATTGTTTGGTGGTGGTGCCAGTATGATGAATTCTTATTTTTACTTTTAGAACTGCATGTGTGGTTTGGCATCTCCAGTCCTTGTATTGCACATCATCCAGAGGTATTCAGTTCCTGTTGATCTTTAATACTTAGGGACAGTGACAGTTTTGAACCAGATTCAGCCAGTGTTTATACTAACTTAGCAGATTTGGCCTTCTTACATCCAGCCACCACAGTATAACGAAGATGAGTGTTCCAAAGAAGAGCAAAACCTACCACGTTCATGATGAATGGGAAATGGACTACTTCTTCATCATGGTGAAAGACAAGTGTTGTTGTCTAATTTGTAACGCCCCAGTATCCTTGCCCAAAAAGGGCAATAAGTTTGATGCTGATTTTCCACCCAAAAGTGAAATTCGTAAACTGAAGCTCAAATAACTTAAATCGAAATTGGCTACTCAGCAACAGTTGATGGCGAAGCCAAGGTCACATTCGGTCAATGCAACCATAGCATCCTTCAAGGTCAGCAACCTGATCGCAAAGAAATGCAAACCTTTCACTGAAGGAGAATTTGTAAAAGATTGTTTTCTTGAAGCAGCTGACAATCTTTTTTGAAGGATTTAAAAATAAAGAGATCATAACTGCTATTCAAGATGTACAATTGTCAAGAAACACCATTGTGCGGCGAATAGAAAAGATGTGTGGAGACACAACTGAACAATTGTTGGAGGATGTTTCAAATTGTGTTGCTTTCTCACTTCAACTGGATGAATCTACAGACAAAAGAGGCATATCCCAGTTACTAGTCTTTATCCGGATGGTTTTTGAAGACTTCAGTGTTAAAGAAGAACTATTTGGAATGATTTCTTTAAAAGGGAGAACTACCAGTCAGGAAATATTCAGTTCTTTCCATTCTTTTGTGACAAAGTGTAATCTTCCATTGCATAGACTTGTTTCCATCACTAGTGATGGAGCAAGAGCAATGACAGGTGAGGTTAACAGGTTCATAGCCCTCTGTAGACAGCATGACGACTTCCCAGATTTCCTTTCTTACCACTGCATCATTCACCAGCAAGTTTTGGCAAGCAAGAGACTCAATACAAAGCCTGTCATGGACATCAGTTTCAAAACTGTAAATTCAGTTCGTGGAAGATCACTTCAAAGACAGCTTTTTAAGCTTACTCTTGATGAAGGGGCAGTGGAAATCATTTTGCACACAGATGTAAGGTGGCTAAGTAGGCACAAATTTCTGCAAAGATTTTGTGATTTGCTGAATGAAATAAGAAGGGTTTTTTTCCCATTTGATCATTTCGTTAAGTATTTAGTATCATTACAAACTTCACTTAACATGTATCAAACTTCACACAACATTTGTATTTATTAACAATTATATATTCTATTTATTAATTCATATAATATTACTCTAAATACTCTTTATATCATTCCCTAACCACCCTCTCCCACCCTCTCCCGCTCATCCAACCTCAATTATTGAATTAATATCCTCTCTCCTTTCACCCAATCACCATTTATCCTTCCAGTAAAATTTTATTTAAATTTTGTATAAAATCCCTCTCCTATTTTCTCTAGCATTCCCACTCTTTCTTCCTTCCATTTTTCCAACCACTTACACACACTCTTCCATTGTTCCATAGCATTCTCACCTGTCCCCCGCCTCATCTCCATCAATCTATGCATCAAACACATCTCTCCCACCCTTCTCACAAATCCTGCCTTTTTTGGCATGGATTTCCCCTGCCAATGTTGTGCTATTTCATTTCTAGCAGCTACTATACAGTGATGTATCACTCCACTAACTCTCTTCGGAATGTCTACATCTAATTGATGTAGACAATTAGATGTAGACATTCTTGCTGGCTTTCTTTGTATTTGATATCCTGTCATGTTATATATTAACTCCAAAATCTCAATCCAATAGGCTTGTATCCACTTACATTTCCACCACATATGCAACCAATTCCCTTTCTCATTACATCCCCTCTAACACGGATTATTAATCCCCCCTCCAGCTCTTTTTTTTACATACTGGAGTCCAATACCATCTGAACAACAATTTATAAGCATTCTCTTTTACCCTTGTGGCTATGGATATACTTGCCACTGTTCGTATTTTCTTATCCCATTCCTCCTCAGACCATCTTATCTCCAAATCTTCTTCCCATTTTATCATATATCTGAATTTGTTATCCCCCCCCCATTATGCCTTTATAAATTTTGGATAAATATTACAAGGCAGCACAATTAAAAACGATTTATGAGTGGCATCGAGGAACACAGAAACATTGGGTTCAAATGGAGGACGTTTTTTTAAGGGGAGAAAGCCTAATCAAAGTAGTTTGGAGAGGTAGACTTAATTTAGAAAATAAAAATCAAAGTCCTCTAATAGTGCATAGTTTACAAGTTTGGAAACAAAATAGAAAACGAATAATACAAAATAAGAGGTACTCACAGTATATGCTTCTAGAAGTGTCTTTTGAAAGCGGACAAGGACCAGAGATGGGCATTTTGAATAGATGGGATAAGGCGGGGTTAAAATATATCTCACAAATAGTGAGTAAAGAGGGCATTTTTGAATTTGAAAATATTAAGGATCTATATAGATTAGGAGCTAGAGATTAGCATATCTACAAGTGAGTCACTTTTTGAAACAATCGAAGGTGTGGCATGATCTCTGGGAAAATAGGGGGTGGTTTGAAGCATTGTGTATAGGAAATTTGGGGCAGAAGTAAGAAGTTTTTTTGAAGGTGAGGGGAGATGACCAAGCAGAGTTGGAAGATAAGGAGTGGTTATGTGATCTGGCATTTCTCGCTGACTTTATAGGTGAACTAAGTGATATGAAACTTGAACTACAAGGTAAAAACAAATGCCTTGGCGAGATGATGAATACAGTTTTATCCTACAAATTTGAGCTAATGATGACTGACCTTGCAAACAACACATTTGATCATTTTCCTAATACGCAGGACCATCTGGGACAATATCCAAATTTAGTTTTTCAGAACGAGATGTATGTGACAGAAATCTGTTATCCAGGAATTCGAAAATAGATTCTGTGACTTCCAAAAAATTGGAACAGTTGTGGAGTACTTGTCATACCCATTCAAAGTAGATGTGTACATTAAAGAAACTGCAGCTGCTATCAGTAAAAATTACTCATTGAACAAGCCATCACTTGAAAATGAAATATTAACCCTTAAAAATGACATTTTTCTCAAGACCCGTGCTGAGCAAGAATCGTTTTGGAAGCTAGTGCCTAGAGACAAATTTCCCAACTTGAGAAGATGCAGTGAAGCTGTACACTCCTGTTTCGGTTCAACTTATTTGTGTAATCTGCGTTTTCCCATCTGATAATGTCACAGAGTACACAACATTGCAACATGACAGATGAACATCTCCAGGATTCCCTGAGACTGGCCCTCACACAATATTCACCCAACTTCAAAAAGCTGGTGGATGAAATGCAGGCTCAGACGTCTCACTAATGAGCAAGAGTGAAATATTAAAGATTGTGCAAGATCAGCCTGGATCAATACTCGACCTAAATTTAACACAAATTACTCAATAAAACTTTAAGAAAGTTATTCAGACAGTTAAAGAAAGTTATTACTCAATAAAACTTTAAGAAAAAATGTACTTTCCATTTCCCCTCGCAGTTCTTACTAGATCTTCATCTCTCTGTTTTGTTTTTGCTTAATTTGCTTAACAGCTGATCACAGGTTCATTAAAAATGGGGGGGGGGGGGGGGGGGAAAACCGCCAACTTTATTGGGTTAAAATTTAATTTGAAACTAATTTGAAACTTAGGGGCTTGTTTACAAAGCCGCAGTAGCAGCTTCCGCCCAATATCTGAGCCGCAGCCCCATTGAATTCAATGGGGCCACAGCTCTGATATCGGGCGGAAGCCGCTACCACGGCTTAATAAACAAGCCCCTTAATTTTCATGGTGGTAGATCACTGGCACTTTTGGCCGGAAAAAGTAGATCACGACCTATTCGAAGTTGGACATGCCTGTTCTAGAAGATCACAGGATTCCCGGAATCAAGTACTGTGTTTAATAGATTGGGATCGCAAAGGCTAAATCCCTAGGAAAGTAAAGGAGAAGCAATTATATTCTAAGAGAGTTCTTCCCCCACTCTCCCTCTCAATATTCAATAACGTCTGTTTTTTTTTGTTTCCATCCCCATTCTGCAGGTTCTCTCTTAAATAAATGGGGATCACATATTTCCCTTATTAAAGAGGCTTCAGAACCTTTACAGCAGTGCTTATCAAACATTTATCCCATCTGACCCCATTTTAAGAACTGAAAATTTGCGTGACTCCTGATGATGATGAAATCAAAATTGCAGGTCTCTAGCCTCCTCCTCTTCTATACTCACCTAAAGCAGAAAGCAGCGGCAGTAAGCACAGGGTCCTTTGTGTCAGTGTGCCGTGTGTGCTTACAGACCCCAGTCCTCAGCATGGGTTTCTAGTTTAACAGGAGCTTATCCAGGAAGGAGCAAGGGTCTATGAAAGTTCACTGGCTCACAGGCAACATGCTAATGATCGCCTCTACTTGGACTAGATCACAGTGAAAATCCAGAGAGAAGGTAAAATGATCATGTTTATGTGACCCCATCCACTGATCATGTGACCCTATTTGGGGTCCCGACCCCAAGACTGGGAACCTCTCCTTTACAGGATGGGCAGTAGTATGCAGTGGGAGGGGAGATATCTGAGGTAGGAATATAAACATCTATGTAAGAGGGGGGGGCGTGTCAGGGGTCATCTGTGCTTCTCTCCATCCTTCCTTGTGTGTGCCTTAGCTACAGGGACAGGGACCCAATGAGGGGAAAGAGATTGCACTGGGTTTTTGGTTTGGAGGAGGATTTTCATATCTTCACAGGTCTGAGAGAAGGAGTCAGGGAGCTGCTAGAAGAGGTGCATAAAGGAAACTAAGAAAATATAATAGTGTTCGGGGGGGGGGGGGGAGAGGGAAGGGAGAAGAAGTTCCAAGAGACCCCAGGAAGATAGAAGCATCTATCTCTGGCCTATTTCTTGATCCCCTTGGAATAATGTTTTCTCCGGAAAAAAGCAGGAAGTCAGTCCTCACATCTGCGTGCCAACAGAGCCCACACGGAAGTATCTCCCCAGCTTTCAAAGAAAGTCTTTAGGAGATACACCAAGCATGCGTGGTCCCCTTCCCGCCCAAGGGTGTCATCTTGCCTCAGTTTCCCCCAGTCTATCCAGTTTCCCCCAGAAAAAGTGTGGGTTTTTTATACTGTTTTATCTGGTATGCGTACCTGTTCCTTTCCTGCCCCCAAGCCAGCTTGCCTCGGCATCACTCCTCAGGTTCATTCCCTTGTTTTTGTTTTTTTTCTTCAAGGTTTCCCTCGACCGGCATTCGTGCCCTTTTTTGGCTACAGGCCTCAAACCCCTGCTGGGGCAGGGCCCCCTTTCTTCCCTGATGGCCTCCAGCAGCTTCAAGAAGTGAAAACAGTGCAGTAAGATGATGTCCCTCACCAATCCACATGACTGCTGCCTCCTGTGCCTTGGCCCGGAACACGATTGCCTGGACTGCAAACTTTGCAGGACCATGACCCCAAAGGCCATCAAGAGCTGTCAGCTTCAGCAGAAGAAGTTCTTTCACAAGTCTGACTCTGTGCTGAAGTCTCCAACAACACCGGGCTTCAGGTCCCCTTCCAAAACCTCGGTGCCCGATGAAGCCCGGGCTGCCTCGGAGTCCCGCAGCCATGGTTCCCCCAAAAGAAATCCCCAGAGGTGGAACACAAGAAGTCAAAGTCCTCTAAGAACACTTCAGAAAGCAGGTCTGGGAAGATGGGAAAATCCCACTCCAAGCCCCACAGTCCCCGGCGTGAGTCCAAGGGATCGGAGTGGGAGCGGCCTCACAAGCTGCCCCAAAAGGAGTTGTCGGCATTTGGCGACCAGCCTCGGACACCCGAGGCCATTCTCGTCAAGGACTCCTACTCGGTACCCACGTTGAAAGCTGTGGAGCCAACTGGTATGGAGACCAGGATGGTAGCCTTGGAGTGCAGTATCTTTACCCTCATGGCCCAGCAGCAGGTGTTCATGTCTGGTTCATCCGCCCTGATGACAGGACCCATTGACATCGAGGGCCTCCCCGGATGTTGAGCCAATCTTTGAGCGCCACCAGCCTCGAGAAAGCCATTGGTGCTGGATGAGGTCCCAGTCCTGTTCCTTGGGTCACCGGTCCTCCAGAGGTCACGGACCCTTGGGCATGGGCCTCAACCACAGTGACCATGAAGCCTTGGACTCTACCTCAGATTTAGAGTCCGGTTGGGAGACCGAGCACAAGGAGTCCCCAGACACTCGGCGACACTGAAATGTGCCCTCGGACTCATCTCCCCCGGCGTCCCAATGTTGTTCCCCACTTGAGGATGTCGCCTTCCTCGACTTTGTGCAGGACATGGCTACAGCGCTCGCCATCAAGGTGGAGGAGGATCCTTGCATGGAAGAGCTGGAGATCCTCCAGTATGAGGCCCCTCTGAAGCAGGCCCTCACAGTGCCCGTCCTGCCAATCCTCGAGCACCTCCTTCTCCACATGTGGGAGACACAGACATCTGTACCCATTGTAAGCAGGCGATTTGACTCCATGTACCAAGTCCGCCGAGGCACTGGGTTCCAGAAGACCCAACTTCCCCACAACTTGATGGTTGTTGAGTCCATCATACACAGGTTCAAGAGTCAAAAGACCCATTCTTCAGTACCACTCCCCACCCCCCTGTCAGGGAGGCCTGGACACTTGACACTCATGGCCCCTGTGAACAAAAGACCCCCCCAAGTCCCAGGCAGCAGCCCCAGCTCAGCCTGGGGAGAGCTTTTGACTCCCTGGGTGCAACCTCCTCTATCCCAGGAGGTCCCCTACAGCTCACAGGGGGGGATCTGGCCCTGTTTGCTCACAGGTGGTCCACCATCACTACCAGTACCTGGATTCTGCAAGTGATCAAGCAGGGCTACTTCCTCCACCTGCAACAGGCACCACCCTCATACTTTCCAGGAGAGCCTGTAAGACCTCTCCTCCACCAGAGCCTGCTGCTCACTGAGCTCGCAAGTCTCCTTGAGGACAGGGTGGTAGAACCAGTGCCAAAACCTCTGGGGCACCAGCTTCTACTCCAGGTATTTCCTCATCCTCAATAGAACAGGGAGCCTCAGGCCCATCCTGGATCTGTGGGATCTGAGCAGATTTGTAGTAAGAGAGAAGTTCAAAATGCTCTCCCTTGCAGCATTGATGCCATTCCTCCAGCAGGGAGACTGGCTATACTCCTTAGACCTGAAGGATGCCTACACACATCCTGATCCATCCCAGCCACAGAAAATACCTCCGTTTCATGATGGGAGGAGTGCACTACCAATACAGGGTACTTCCCTTTGGGCTGGCCTCATTGCCAAGGGTCTTCACCAAGTGCCTAGTGGTGGTTGCAGCCCACCTTCATCTCCCAGGGGCCTTTGTCTTTTCCTACCTCGATGAAGGGCTCATAAGGAGAGGCACAGTTCCAGAAGTGCACCACATCACCGGGAGCACCATCCATTGCATGCAGCACCTGGGGTTCGTCATTAACAACCCCAAGTCCCACCTCTCTCCAGCTCAATGCCTGGAGTTCATAGGGGTTCAGTTAGACACCCCCCAGGCAAAGGCCTTCCTCCCTCAGGAGAGGCCAGAACATCTCAGGGCGCTAGCTGCAGAAGTGCAGCACCACCGGTCACTACCCGCCTGTCTTCTCTTCCGCCTGCTGGCCCACATGGCTTTCACGGTTCAAGTGACCCCATATGCCCAACTGAGAATGGCCCAGTGATGCCTTCACTAGCAGTGGACGCAAGCCATGGGCAGGCTTCGGGACAGGGTGAGAGTGACCCACCAGCTGGTGAACTCTCTCAACTGGTGGCAGATTCCCTGTCACCTTGAAGGCCAGGATGCCCTTCCAGGCACTCACCCCCCAGAAGGTCCTCACCATGGACGCCTCCTTGCTGGGTTGGGGAGCGCACTGTGAGGACCTTCAGACACAAGGCAACTAGTCCCCGATGGAATCCCAGCTGCAGGTCAGCCTTCTGGAGCTCCAGGTGATATTCCTGCTCTCTGAGCTTTTTGCCACCTGCTGCAGCACCAGTCAGTGCTGGTCCACACCGACAACCAAGTCGCAATGTCCTATGTGAACAAGCAAGGGGGTATAGGGTTGTACTCCCTCTGCCAGGCGGTGGTAGCTCTCTGCTCCTATGCGACACACAATGGGATGCTTTTAAGAGTGGTCTATCTCCTAGACGAAAACAATGCCCTGGTGGACAAGTTGAGCAGAGTCCTCCAGGCGCACGCATGGCTCCTAGATCCCAAAATGGTCTCCTGACTGTTTTGATTCTGGGGTGTCCCTCTAGTGGACCTGTTTGCCAGCCTGGACAACATGCAGTTGCCCTACTTCTGCTCTCGCGAGCTGCACCCGTTCTTGATGGCAGTGACTGTGTTCCTCATTCCATGGACAGAAGGCCTCCTTTACGCCTTCCCGCTGACACCAAGACCCTCTTCAAGATCCAGCATGACACGGCATCACTGATACCGATAGCCCCCTGGTGGCCCAGGCAGCCCTGGTTCCCGCTATTTCTGTAACTGTTGGTGGCTTCGCCGATTCCTTTGGGCTGTGCTCCAGGACTACTCTCACAGGAACAGAGCTCTCTCCTGCACCCCATTCTGGGGTCCCTGTCACTCACAGCTTGACTGCTGAACAGGTAACTCTAGCTCCCTTCAACCTCCCATGGGCCGTGGAAGAGGTTCTTCTAGCCTCCCATAAGGCCTCCAGAAGAAAGGTGGAGTCATTTCTGGGTGTGGTGCACCGAGAGATGGGCGAACCCGTTCTGCTCAGTTCAGATAGTACTCCAGTACCTACTCACCTGTCACAGGTGGAACTAAAGTCCAACTCATTCAGAATGCACATGAGCGCTATTGCAGCACACTACCATTCCATGGAGGGAAAACCCATCTCAGCTCAGCCTCTTGTATCTTGGTTCTTGTGGGGCCTCATGCTGTCCAAACCCCCCGTCTGCCTGCCAGTGGTGGAGTGGAATCTCAACATTGTGCTCTCGCACCTCCCTAAGCCACCATTTGAGCCCCTGGCTACCTGCCACTTGTGGTATCTCTCCTGGAAGGTCGTCTTCCTGGTGCCACTCACATCAGCTCGCAGGGTCAACGAGCTCCAGGCTCTGATGGTAGAACCTCCCTATTTGAGGTTCTAAAAGAACAGGGTGGGGCTTCGCACACACCCCAAGTTTCTGCTGAAGGTGGTGTCCCCCTTCCATTTCAGTCAGGAGGTGGTGCTTCCCACTTTCTTTCCGAGGCCTCACGCCGGTAAAGCGGAGGCCGTCCTCCATACTCTGAATTGTAAAAGGGCCCTGTCCTTCTATCTGCAAAGGACTCGGGCCACTGCAAAGCCCCTCAGCTTTTTGTATCCTGACCCCAATTGTCTGGGGGCAAACTCTGTCCACTTGGGCGGCAGACTGTATTTCCCTCGCCTATGAGCAGGCAGGAATTTCACTACACCAGCGGGTCATGGCACACCACGTCACAGCCATGGCAACTTCCATGGCAAATCTGCATTCCGTACCTTTGACAGAAATTGGCTGGGCCACCACCTGGTCTTTGGTCCATACCTTTGCAGCTCACTACAGCTTGGAGAGGGAGTCCTGATGGGACAGTGCCTTTGGCCAGGCCGTACTTCATAATCTATTCGGGGTGTAGGCAACTCCTACCCTCCGACCTTTCTGTGTTAAGGCTATTGGAGTGCTGGTTCTCTGCCGAATATCATATCTTGTGAGAGTCTTTAGTTGGGACTCAACTGCTGCAGCTTACAGCTCACCCTATGCAGGTTGCCATGGCAATTTTTACAGGTTCTCGGTAGCCTGTAGCTCGGGAGTCCCATATGTGAGCATTGACTTCCATCTTATTCCCGGAGAAAGTGTAGTTACTCACCTATAAGTGTAGTCCCACAGATCCATGATGGGCCTGAGGCCCCCTGTTCTCTTGGGGACAAGGAAATGCCTGTAGCAATGTTCCCTTTAATTTTCTGTAGGCTGCGTGCGCATAAAATATCAGCTGTGCAGCTTTTGAAGGAAGGTTACATTTTTGTGCGCCCGATAATGACACTCGGAGTTATATACTTTAAAATTTGACTACACGTCAGAATACAGTATGTACACCACATTGATTTTGATCAAATTAAATGAAAATAGATGATTACTAAATGAAGCAGAAAATTTCTAGTAATTAGAATCACAACTTTTAAATTTTAAGACGTCTGTGTTGTTTTCTATCAGAATCAGAACCGTAATTTTTTTGCGCTTTTTTGTAAAGTATGTGCGCTCGCTCGGCGAGGTGTGTGCGTGCGCACATGCACACATGCGCACAGCTTAGAGGGAACAGTGGCCTGGAGTAGAAGCTGGTGCCCGAGAGATATTTTGGCACTGGTTCTACCACCCTGTCCTTGAGGAGACTTGCAAGTTTGGTGAGCAGCAGGCTCTGGTGGAGGAGAGGTCTTACAGGCTCTCCTGGAAAGTATGAGGGTGCCGCCTGTTGCAGGTGGAGGAAGTAGCCCTGCTTGATCACTTGCAGAATCCAGGTACTGGTGGTGATGGTGGACCACCTGTGAGCAACCAGGGCCAGACCTCCCCCCCCCCTCTCCCCCGTGAGCTGTAGAGGACCTCCTGGAGGAGAGGAGGTTGCACCCAGGAAGTCAAAAGCTCTCCCCAGCTCTCCCCTGAGCTGGGGCTGCTGCCTGGGACTTGGGGGGTCTTTTGATTACAGAGGCCATACCGGGGACAGCAGGAATCAGTCCTCACTACCCTCCCTCCTATTCTTGGAGTTGCTTCTTTACTGTATTTTACTTTATGCACTCTTAGCTATGTCACTAGACTGAGGCAAGATGACACCCTTGTGCGGGAAGTGGACCACACATATGTGGTGCATCTCCAAAAGGCTTTTTTTGAAAGCTGGGGTGATGCTTCCATGTGGGATCTGTGGGCACTGACGTTATCCATATGTGAGGACTGATTTCTATTGTCCCTGGAGACCACCTATTACAGTGAGTAACTACGTTTTCTGGAGTGTGTCTGAATTTAACCCAAACAGGGTTAGCCCAAGGGTATTTAATGCCCTAGGCAAACCTTCAGCTATGTTCCTCCCACCCTTACCCTGTAGTCCAGCATCTCCTTATTTTTCATATCCTTCCCTCAAGGTGTCCAACATCTCCACTTCCCTTACCTAAATCCACATAATCCAGCATCTCCCCTCCCCTCCCCTCCTTCCCCATAGTCCAGCATCTCCTTTTCCCCTCCCCAAGGGGCCAGCAGCATGTACAGCATCTCCCTCCTCTTCCCTTCTCTGTGCTGCTGCAGACTTGCCTCCACCGGAGCCTGAGTCACAATAAAATTTAAGGCAACGTGACACAAGGTCTTGAGTACGGCCCAGGCTCAAGCACTGCCATGTCCTACTTCCCTCTGCCACAGACTTCCTATGGGGGGGAGGGGGGAGAGACACAACAAGGCTTGAACATGGGCTTGTGCTAATGCTGCTCTCAGTGCAGTATGAGCATTTTTAAGGTGTTGCTGTCATGCTGCATGTGAGTAGCATTGCCTTTCCCCAAATTGCCATCCGCCAGTGCTAGCAATCAGCAAACTTCTTTACACTGAAAAACATGGTGAAGTTGATAGCTGGAAGAAAATGAATGGAATGAGAGCCGCAGAGGTAAGGCTTTGAAAAATGTCCTCTTCCCCCTTTCCCAGAGGGCTGAGAGTAAGCCTGCCCATCCTCACCCAGGAATCCATCAGGGTCATTTTATAAACTGGTTCCTAGTTGATGTGTGTTTTCATATGCACACTTTACACCTGCTTTATAAAGTCAAGAATGCACATGCTTGATTTTATACATTAGAGCTTAAGTGCCAAAGTACACATATATGTCAAGGCATGATCACTTGCCCTAGCTCTAGAGGTGGTGTAAATGGCCATGCCTACTTTTTGCAATTACGTGCATAAATTAAAGAATTGTATAATCTACCCTCACCACTTGGGGGTCTCTACTAAGCAAGGCTAACAGTTAACATGTACTATTTGTAACTAGATTCCATTGAATAACATGGGAACTAGTTGTAGATAGCCTTGGTTAAGGGTTAACCATTAGCCTAGCTTAGTAGACATACCCCTAGATCTTTTTTTTTTTTTTTGTAACTCTATCGTGCACTTTATGCTTTCTTTTAAAAACAATTATAGCAATTTTTAAAGATACATTATCCCAAAAAGAAGAAAAATACCTGAAAACACGAATAAGTGGCTATATCCAAAAGAAAAAAAAAGACATCAATATGCTAGCCTACAATATTTGAGGACCCAAGAAAAGCAAAAAATATAAACTAGAAAAAAATATCACCAGCAAAGATGACATTATTGCATAGCAGCTGATATGGGACACATCATTTAACCCTCAGAACATTCTCTCGTACATGGAAAAAAATCTCCCAGCTGCTTTGGTTCAAAGAAAATAAATTTCTTAGAGATCCATATACAGTACTACATTTACATGGACATTTCAATTGAAATACAACCCCCAAAGCAGTGACTCTGGTGAAACACCAGAAAGTCCCTCCTCCACTTCTGAGTCTCTTGAGAAAAATCAAGAAAAAGAGATATACTTTTTCCCATAAACTGGGTTGTCATATTCTTAAAGTATAATCGCAGGACCAATTTTGGTTAGATTCAAATGCAAAAAACACAACAGTGTTGACCTACTAGCTACCACATCGAAAGAACTTTCCAGGAAGTCAATGAAATCCAAGCTCGCCTGCTCAGCCTATTCTCCTAAGCCAGAAGATCCACCAGATTGGGAAGACACCGAAACATATCGAGTCCTAACAATAGGAGATCAAGCTTCCTGAGGCACTTTTGCTTTCTAACCAGATCCAAAAGCCATAAGTAAAGGAGATCCAGGAAAAGTTTTAAAAATATTTCTTCTGAGCTAGTTTTCCATATACTCCATCTTCCGTGTCTGGATATTGCTCTCCTTGATCTGAGCACTTCCAAGTGCTGGCAAATCTCCCACATATGACTCCAACAAGGTCACTTGGGCGGTCTGCTGAACCTGTTCCGAAGAGACAGCCTTCACAGTAGCTTTTAAGGAAGACACCTCTTAATTTAAAGTTCCTATCACTGTTAAGAGAGAGCTGTTTAGAATAGTAAGTGCATCCCATAAGCTATTCAAAGTTATCATCAGCTTACGATCTCCTGATAGAAGTCTTCCCAGCAGCAGGTTTGGTGGGTGGGGGGAGTAGCTACAAGCTCCAAACACTCCCCTGTTGCTTCTCCAAAGGGCAGCTGACGTATGGGGGAATGGCCCTCCAAACCAGCTGGTGCCATGGCTACTGTTCCAAGGCTCCAAACGCCGGTCTTCCACCCGATGATCACTTCTGGTTTGCAGCAGTAAGGCCCTAGGCTCAGGACTGAACCTCCACCCAGTCATTGCTCAGGTCTGCCAATTCAGCAGGTCCACTGAAGCTATGCCTGATGGATGGGGAATGCAAACCTTGTCAAGCGCATGCTGGGATGGTGCCAGAGTTGCCTTTGAGCCGGAGGACTGGCTCTTCTGCTTCCTCTTGCACTGCCCCATCGAAACCTCCAAGGCAGGCAGCAGCACATCACTACAAACAGGTAGGCAGAACTCCTCTCCGTGTGTCCTACTCCACTGACATCTTGGGTCCTACACTTTAATTGTAGAAAGAACTTTAGAAAGTATTTATTTTATTTATTTATTTATTTATGGGTTTTCTATACCGCACTATTTACCATCAGCGCGGTTCACAGGCAACAACAATTGTGCAATGGGGGGTACCACATTGCATTTATATTAAACAGGTTGGGTAACAAGGAGAAACAGCAAAGTATAGTCTCCTCACATCGGGTGCCAAGTTTATCATCTCTTATAAAAAATAAAAACCATTCCACTGACCTTATTGCATTTCTATTAGCAATCCACAAAGTCTAGCCTCTGGTTATTTTTTAGTAGTGGGCTAGGAACAGGAAGCATGCCATTATAGGACCATTTCTTAAACATTCCTCCCTAGACTCTTAGAGAATCAAATTATCACTGAATTTTCAATCTCCTATTTGTCCAGCTACAATTTAACACCTTCATTGCACAACTAATGCATATCACCCCAGGCAGACTGATTTAGACTTCATCACTGTACAGAATCCCTACTTCTATATTTACTAAACAAAATCAAATGCATTAGACCCTTGTGCCACCTTCAATGTAATAAATTCAACACGTCTCCTAAATCGACTCAAATATTGAGATAAAAGACACTGTCTGCTCTTGGTTCTCGTCCTAAGTGCACCTATGTAGTTAAGACAAATAATCACAGTGTCCAGAATATTCCTCAAAGAACTCTTTCACCACTTGCTACACTTATCCAATCACTAGGACTCAGCAGTTTTTGCTTTGCTGATGATATTCAAATTGTCTTTTTTACAAACTATAGTGACCCACATCTTATACCACTTAAACACCTCTCTTACATTATTTGATATACCACCTTTCATTATAACATCAAGGTGGTTTACAAAACCAGACAAAAACAAAAATAGCACAACAATATTTACCAATAGACAAAACAAAAGAACGGGCCATAAAAAATAATTAATTGATGTCCAGCTGCAGAGCTGTGAGGGTGGTAAATCTAGGTAAAGGAAGTAAAAGCTTTTTGAAACAACCAGATTTTCAGGCCTTTATTAAACCTCTTATAGGAGGATTCTATCCTAAGACCAGGAAGTTGTATATTCCACAGGAGAGGGGCAATATAATAGAAAGCAGTATTGCAAAAATGTTCAGGATGAAGATGTCTATAAGGTGGCTGCCTTGAGAAGATCTTAAGGTTCTAGATGGTTGATAAGGAATCAAACAGGAAAATAAATAAAAAGGCAAACCTGAATAAATCTTTGTGTAAGTGATAATTTTAAACTGGAGGCGACACTTTACTTTAAGAGCAACTTTGATTACCAGTTAAGGGGAAACATGATCAGTTATCTTTGCTTGATAAATCATTTTAACAGCAACATTCTGAACTTGATGAAGATATTTAATCTGCTAAAATGGAATACCTGTCAAGAAGGAATTACAGTAGTCAATTTTGTTAATAACGAGCCTAAAGAAGAGTTTTCAAAGAACTGATATCAATAAATGGTCTCAAAGCCTTAAATCTGTGAACAGCACAAAAAGAACACTTTACAGTGGAAGAGACAAAATATGAAAATGACATTTTACCATCCAAAAACACTCCAATTGATTTAACAGTGTCCTTAAAGAGTAACAGTAAACCATTAGTTTGACTTGAAGATGGCGGAGAGTTATGCATAGAATTCAAGACCAACTTTTGAGAAGATAACCACAATATGAAATTGGCTAAGTGTGCAGTGAGTGTAATAGAAAAGATAAATCCCAGGAGTCATGAGTAATAAGCTGAAAATGATCAACATAAACATAAGGACTAATACCTAATCTGTGAATAATGGTAACCAAGGGGACACCATTGCTATTAAACAGCATAGAGGCTAAAATTAAGCCCTGTGGTACAAAGAAGAGTGGATAAAGGAGTTGAATGAGACATATCAATACATACATGAAAACTACGTTCCGAAAAATAAGATCTAAACCAATTCAGAGCAGAGTTTCTAAGTACAATTTCTTGCAGGTGAGACAACAAAACAGAACGATCTATGAGATCAAAAGCTGAATTCTAATCAAGTTGAACAAGGAGAACATCTTTATGGCTATCTTGATGAGCAACGATCTCATTAACCATGGAAAGTAAAGCAGTTTCTTTCAAATAACCTGCTTGAAAACCTGATTGCTTTGGATGAAAACAATGGAATTTCTCCAAGAAGCCCGCTAATTACAAGATGACTGCCCTCTGTCTACTTGGCTATGTATGGAAGGTTTGAAATAGGTTGAAAATCAGTCATAGAAAGAGGGTCAGGATTGACCTTCTTAGGGATCAGATGAACTATAAATTGTGTCTAAACAGAAGGAATTTCACCCAAGATCAAAATGGAATTAATGAAATCAAGAATTGGAACAAAACTCAGCAGAAAAGGAAAAGTTTGCACACCACCTCCTGATTTTATTTATTTATTTAACTTTCTTCTATACCGCACTATTTAATATCAGTGCAGATAACATAAAACATATTTTGTTCAGTGTAGGTGACCTACACTGGACGCACAGTAAACAGGGGATTATGTACAGGTTTTAAACAGGGTAAACTAAACAAAAATCACTAAACAGGGTAAACTAAACAAAATCACTCTGAAATATGATATGGAACATCTCTAATATTTACATGCTGGCACTGCTATTTACATACTGGGTCTGCTACGCTCATGGTGTTGATCGGGGGAGAGTATTCCTACTTGTGGGCTGGGCTGGGTTCAGTATCTACGGGGTGGCTGCTTGGAGGGTGTCTGCCTGGTCCCACAGGTGTGGCTGACTGTGGAAGGTCATCAGGTTCAGTGTAGTACTGAAGGAACAGGTGGTGCTTCAATGCCTTCCTAAACTGGTGTCATGACGCCAGCCCTCTGCCTAGGGCTAAGAGGGTTGGAGCTGCCATTATGTTGTCTGATAAAGAGTAGTTGTGAGTCGAGTAGTAAGGCAAAAATGACAAGGAATTTATTCCCAACACAAAAGAATTCAGTGCAGAACAAAATAGGACAATCTTCAGATGTTTGCTCAGAGTTATTTACAGAAAATTAAAGTAACTGCATTTCTCACAGTCTCTGCTCCAAACATGTGCAGTGCGTTAGGTCTTAACTTTGTAGCTCGTAGCATTCTCCGATAAACCATTGGTGTTAAACCTAGTCTGTCTCTAATAGCCTTCTTAAGCTCCTCATAGTTTGTAGCAAGAGCAGCGGGCATGGCCTTATAGGCGGCTAAGGCTTCTCCCGTAAGGGACGTAGCAAGCCTTACTGCCCATTGCTCTGGCGGCCATCTCACTGTAAGGGCAACTCTTTCAAATGCTTCAATGAAGTTATCTACATTGTCATCAACTGTAAGTTGTCCAAAAGCTAAAGTCCCACAATTTTGTGGCCCTACCACACCGGTATGCTGAGGGATTGCTCCTTCCTTCGCCTTCTGGCCGGCAAGCAAAGCCTCCATCAAGTCCACAATTGGCTTCTGTTGGGCTTGCATGGCTGCAATAGCTTGTTCCTGTGTACGTTGAGCCATCTCGCATTGCTGCTCGAATTGGGAGGCCATCCAGCGGAGAACCTCCTTTGGATCCATTTCCATGGCTTTTCCTCCGTGGTTTTCTTTCTTCTTCTCTTTCTCTGCAAAGAAACAAAAACAAAAGCCCACCAAGTGCGGCACTACAACCTTTTGGTTTCTAAGGCAGACGCTGGGCAACCGCTTTCCTTCTCACTTGAATCCTAGACACCCATGCCCAAATATCCTTTACCTGAGCACGGTGTTGATTCAGGCATTGAAAAGGAATCTTTTTCTGGTCTTCGGTCACTCTGGCCGATACTGCCAGCGATACTCCACGCTGCCCTTCAGCATACAGCTCTGCAGTTTCTGGTGCTTTGGGTTGAAAAACACCTCTGGCGTATATCCTGTGATTGATACTTGTAAATCCTTATGTTCCACACAAAAATCCTAAATACTATGCCACTTGTCATGACGCCAGCCCTCCGCCTAGGGCTAAGAGGGTTGGAGCTGCCATTATGTCGTCTGATAAAGAGTAGTTGTGAGTCGAGTAGTAAGGCAAAAATGACAAGGAATTTATTCCCAACACAAAAGAATTCAGTGCAGAACAAAATAGGACAATCTTCAGGTGTTTGCTCAGAGTTATTTACAGAAAATTAAAGTAACTGCATTTCTCACAGTCTCTGCTCCAAACATGTGCAGTGCATATCCCATGTAATCAAAACAGCCAAACAAAAACAGCTTCAGCTTCCAAAGAAAAATACTTCTTTTTCTTTGCTTTCACTCAGCTCTTTTATACATGGTTTTTTTAGCGCAGGGACTCAATATCATCTGCCACACAAAATGTGCAATCCATAGGAACTTCTTCTAGGTAAATATCATTACTGTCCCATTGCATTTCTTCAAACTCAGGGCTTACTGAGTTTGACTTTAAATTGTTATAGCAGAGTTTCTGGTAACCTCCCTCTGCTAACTCTGGTATTTCCCCTGGACACAATTCTGTGCAGTAAGGTTTAGGAATACCTGGGGCTGTGGGGACTCCCCTCTGGCTCTCAGCTAGCTCTCTCCTGGCTTTAGAGCTGGGCTCCCACCTAGGCAGACTTTGAAGCCTTGCATCCAGCCCTGAGGACTGAAGGGTTCTCTGCTCTTTCTCCCTCAGCAGGTTCCTGACAACAGGCTGTACCTTCTCTCCTTCTGTTCTGCTGGCTTCAATTTCAGACCTGCAGATAGGTTCCTTACAAGGTCTCCAACTCTGGGACGTTTCTGAGCCTCTCCAACCACGTCTCCTCCAATCTAGAGTGCTTGGCCTTTTCTCAGAAGCTTTTTCTCTCTTCCTCCCTTTGGAAGCTCTGCCTCTTCCTCTGCTCTCCTCCCAAGCTTCTAGCTGGGGTTTAAATTTCTGTTCCTGAGGCTTGGCTCTGCCTTCCTGCACAAGTGTGAGTAATCAAGATCCAAGCTTGCTGCTACGTCAGAGCTTGGGTGTGTCAGCTCAGCTCCGGTCTCCCTCTGCTTGCCTCTCTCTTGCAAATACTGAGACGTGTGTGCTGGCTGACTGTCAGTATCTTTAAAGGTAAAATCCTCCTTTCTTTCTATTTCCATAGGCTCTGCATGGGCTTCTACATCACACTGGGAGAGGTCACTAATGGCCCTAATGGCAGGAGGTAGGGCGTTCCAGCTAGCGGGTACATAGAGCGCGAATGCTCTGTTCCTGGTTGCTTGCGAGCATTTTGTGAGTGCCCTTGGGAGTTTCAGGGAATTAATAGCAGCTGATCTCCTTGCTCTGTTAAGGGGGGTGGTCTGAATGAGATCTGAAAGTGAAGTGGAAGAGCATTTATTGATTGCTTTGTGGGTCAGCATCAGCACCTTGAATGAAATCCTACACTGGACTGGGAGCCAGTGCAGATTTTTCAGGATTGGGGTTATGTGTTCCCTCCTAGATGCCCCTTGCAGGATTCTTGTGGCTGTGTTCATTGCTAGTTGCAAGGGATGCAGCGTGTTTTTTGGGAGACCGTGTAGTATGGCATTCGCGTAGTCAAAGTGCGGGATTACTAGCGCTTGGTAGACTGTTCGAAAGTCTTCCAGTTCTAGCAATTGTCTCATATGGCAAAGCATCCTTATTTTGTTGTATATTGCCTTGACCATGTTGCTTATTTGGGCCTTCATATTGAGCTGTTGATTCGGATACTTCGGACACATCATGCGAAGAGAGAGATCATTAGAGAAAGACATCATGCTTGGCAAGATAGAAGGTCAACGCAAAAGAGGAAGGCCAGCAATGAGATGGATTGCTACAATAACAGCAGCTACGGGTACCAGTCTGTCAACAATGAGCCGCCTGACTGAAGACCGAACACAATTTAGGATAGCTATCCAGAGGGTCGCCATGAGTCGACTCCGACTCGACGGCACTTAACAACAACAACAACATTGAGCTGTTGATCCAGCGTAACCCCGAGGTACCGAATTGTGGGCTTGCTTAGGAGCTCCGCATCCTGTACCTTCAGTGAAGTTAGAGGAATGAAAGTGGTATTCCTTGTGATGAAGAGGACTTCAGTTTTCTTAAAATTTATTCTTAGTTTCTGCTCGTGTAGTCAATCAGTGACAGCATCGAAGCAGGCGGATAGAGGTGATAGGTCTGGTTGGTCTGTCAGGAAAGGCATGTAAAGTAGCACATCATCAGCGTATATTAAACAGTTGATGTTGAAAGAGCGGATGAGGTTACATATAGGTTGCATATACATGTTGAATAGAAGGGCCGACAGAGATGAACCCTGAAGGAAAGGTGATGAAGCGGAGGAACCGGTGGGCACTGCTGATGGATTTGTACCAGCAGTCATTTGTTGTCCCCACCTGAAATGTGATAAGGGAGAAAAATAAGAAAATATACTAAGTCCTATCAGAGGAGGAGACAACTCGGAACTAGGCTATACATGCTCAATCTCCAAAGGAACTGGAAAGAAATCTGTCTTTCAGGCATCCAAGCCTTGATGCTGAACAATCTCAGTCATAAGAAAGGAAGCAAAACAACCACTTGAGAAATTAACAGAGAACTTTAGTTTCCTTCAAAGGAGAGCATTCACTAAGGAACTGGAAGAGGGCACGTTGATCATTTCCATTAGAATGAAGCTGTTTATTAAAATAAGTGGAATAACCAAATGAACTTGTTTTAAATTCAGAATGCACTTGCCTATAACACTCCAGTTTAGAAGGTCATCTGTGCATCCTGATTTCACAGATGTGGATGTTCCTGCTATGGATGCCTGTGGGGGCGCCTACAAAGACTTCCGCAGAACTGTATTTCAGAACCCAGATGTCTATAATGGTTAGAGTAGTGGGCTAGAAACTGGGCAGCCTTCTGGATATTTTACAGCCAAAGTGAGTACTTTTCAGATGCCTGTTAATGCTGGAGCATGTCTAAATGTACATGATGTTCCTGAGATCAAGTGGGGATGTCCAGGCTTCTTGGCATGCCTGTTCAGACTTTGACGTCCTCATACTGGGGACATCCCCAGAGCTGGCTTCTAAAATGGCTCTGGAGACGTCTGTGCTTTGGACATCTCTATGTCCAGTTTCAGATGTCCAAAGCACAAATAGGGCTTCCAAAATGACCACTTTAGTGTCTGCCTTAATGTTATCAAGCCGAGACTACTGTAATTCTCTATACAATGGTCTCCCACAATCTATGACCCACAATTACTTCAAAACACTGCCGCTAGACTCATCACTGGGGCATAAACTATGACCACATCACACCAGCTTTGAAAACTCTACATTGGCATCCAGTCATCTCTAGGATTCCTTACAAGACACTCATCATAATACACAAAGTACTTCACATGGGATTGCCACTTTCTCTTCAATCTTCTCACCCCTATTATACCAATATGCCAAAAGTATTTGAATCAACTCTCCCCCCCCCCCCCCCCTCCATCTTTCAAAAATCCAACTGGAAACAATTCAGGAGACTGCCTTCAGTTATTTTGGACCTTCCCAATGGAATGGTTTACCACTAAACTCAAGGGGTGAACTAAACAGAAACAAATGTAAAGCTAAATTAAAAATGTTCCTCTTCACTTAAGTCTTTGGAGATTAAAAATAAAAATCTTATGCCAGAACATAGTACTCTATCTGCTATTAATTCACTCCTTAGGCACTACTATATACACGTTCTAGTCTCCACTTTTTAATGTATTTCAGTGTTCTCCCCAGGAGTGATTTTTACTGATCATCCAGCAAACTTAAATCGGATGAATTGACATGTCAAAATAAATGAGCAGGTATGCAAAAAAAATAGTGATTTAAGCGATTAATACTTAAAAAACGTAACCGTATATGTAAATAAAATGGACTGATATTCAATGGCATTGGCTAGCTGATCTAAAGCAGCTGACTGTCATCGCTGAAATGACGATCCGGATAGTCAATGCCAGGGGTCATATCTGCTGCCTAGTTATTGGCGAGGGCTACCTGTGGCATCCGCAAATAGTCAGCCTTACTAACTCTGCTAGTGCTGCTGAATATCCCAGCCAAGGAGATCAAAATGTTTAACAGATCTGCTAACTATGTTAATCCCTTTAAATATCAGGCCCAATATGAATGATTTAGATGAATGAATTTAAACAGTGACAAACACACACGTCGTATACAGAACTTCCTGAAAAGACTAGTTATATTGTCTGCTGTCGGACAGCTTATAGTTTGGCCCACTCAGCTACGCCTCCATGTTACCCAACTGGCAACAATTTCTGGGGAGAACACTATTTTATGTAAATCACTTCTCTGGTCCCTAATAAGCACCAGAGGTGGTATATCAAGAAACTAAACTAAATTAAACTGCACTGTCCATGCTCTGCCCATTTGCGAGCCCACAGTAGAAGTATGTACAATGCAAACTATGCACCTACTTTCACACTAGTTTGTTTTATAAAAGGTTATTTACTCAAGTACATGACTGAAATACCAGAGTTTACACATTTTGTTCCTGTGTAAATCTAGGAGGGTTCTTAGAAGTTACCCCTCCCGCAAGAGTAGTGCTTAGTCTTCCTTTACCTCAAGAAACTGCTATTCAGCAAGAAAAAAAATGTCATCCTCCATGTGATTTGTTATGGTCGGTTTTTCACAAGATCACATTTGTGGGTTACATACCTCAAGCTGTAGGAAAAGGAATTTAAATGAGGTCACTCCCTGCTAAAGTTTCCCTCATCTGCCCCCAGGGCTGTTGCAAGGAATGTGTGAGTGAGCAAGGCGTAGGGAAGTTCTCAACCAAGTCCTTGGGGCACACCCATCCAGTCAAGCTTTCAGGTTATCCACAATGTCTATACATGAGACAAATTTGCATTGCAAGGAGGCAGCACATACAAATCTCTCATGCATTGTGGATATCCTGAAAACCTGACTGGATGGGTGTGCAGAGGACTGGGTTGAGAACCACTGGTGTAGGGTTGCCAGCTGCTTCCAGATTTGCCTGGCAGGTATGATCCAGTCCTGGGCTTGCCCCATTGCATGCAGGGATTTGTAGTTCTGATTTCTCTATTCTGCTCCATAAGAGAAGAAAGACTACAATTTTCTGCATGGAGTGGAGTAGACCAAGGACTGCATCAAACCTGTCAGGTAAATCTGGAGCCAGTGGGCAACCCCAGCAGGGTGACTGCTGAAAGCACCAAGCCAGGGAAAAGGGGACGTTACCATTCTCTCTTTTCAAGATATTCAGCGAGTCTACAAACACACAAGCTCGCAACCCTTGCCTTGGACACCATATTGTTCAGAAGCTGCCCTACTCTCCTTAACCTTTTCTATTTAAAGGAAATGACCTTCAGTGTGTGTTCAACTTTCCCTATTACATATGAGTTGTAAAGTGCCTGGTGGACAGTGGTGTTTCATTAGCTCACCTCCCCCCTCCCTCCTTGTAAAACTTCAGATGAAGATAGTGACAGCAGCCACAGCAAAAGCACGGACACAGCCACTGCTCCTTCTGCTCCCCCCACTCACAGTCCTCCAGCGACACCAGCTTGAACTCCAATTTCAACTTCATTTTGATATACTGCCTATCAGGGCTTTTTGTGAGGAGGTATACGGTGGTACGGAGTACCAGCACTTTTTTTCAATGCCTGCTAAAATTGACTCCTGGTCCTCAGGTATTAATGAAAGAGCCCTGCATACTGGCACCTAAAATGCACTGCTGATTATCAAATCTATTATCTACTTAGCCCCACTTTCTCCTCCCGGGTCTTCACTATGGGGGAATGAGGTACACACATGGTGTTACAGATAGATAAATCTCCACAATGAGAGTTCTCGCTAGTGCAAAACACACCTATAAAGTAATTTTAAACTTTGGCATCGCTTTGCACAATGAACATTTTATTTGCTGGCAGCTAGCAAGACAAAAAAAATGTAATTTATAGCACTGAAAAATTGTTCAAAAATTTTTGCAGAAGGTCTGTTCATACAAACAGCAACTATAAACCACAAGGGAAACACTACATGTTGCCCCCTGCCTCTAGATACTACATGAAGCCATTGCAGATAAAAAGAGAAGTCAGTCTTAAAAAGAACTTGAGACAGAATACAACAGATTCAGATTAGTCTGTCAATTTTCCCTCCCAAGGAGTACTGTGTTGCCTAATGGTCACCACAGTGTGCTGAGAACCAGGGAAACCAAGGGTCAAATCCCACTAACAGTCCTTGTGATCTTGGCCAAGTCACTTCACCCTCCATTGCCTCTGGTGAAAACTTAAGGCCCCTTTACTAAAGTGCGTTAGATTTTTATACTAAGTGCCCGTTTAGCACTAAAACTAAGTGTGCTATGTACACAGCTTCTATGATGTTGGGGCTGTGGCCAGCATGTTCCTAACAATGTTCAGATGTGTACACTAATGCATGGCACCATTACCGTGGACGTTCTTAGTTCCACCTACTGAGGAGGCATTAGTTGCACCTGCACTAACTACATTGACAATGTGCAATATGCCCACCATGCCCATTCTCCACCCATAACCTGCTCATTCAGCAGTTTGCAGTTAGCACATGAAGCGGCGTGTGGTAACTGCCATGCCCCCCTGGTGGTAATTACCATGGGCTTGACTGTATAGTCGCCATACGTGAAAACACAGGTTAACTTTAGTAAAGTCCACTAAGCAGTGCAAACTTCTCCACTTGGCCAGTGTCCCAGCCCTATTCTGGTGGGATCCCTCTAAAGGTGAAAGAGGAATTCTGTATTCATGCAGTCCTATTGCATTAAAATTAGATGTACCTGTGATCAATTGTTAGTTCTCACATGACTTGAATCAACCAATGAATGATGGCTCTAATGTTTAAAATGGCTATATTCACTCCGTTCTAGTTTCATAATAGTGAAGACAGGAGAGCTGCCTGAGACTGTCAGAAAAGCCATTTTCACCAAATGTTAAACTTCAAAGGGACACAAGGCCATCTCCAAAGATCTTGGGATACCTGTGTCTACAGTTCACAATGTTAAGAGGTTTTCTGCTCATGGAACTGTCAAGAACCTCCCTGGACATGGTGAGAAGAGGAAAATTAATCCAAGAAGACTTCGAAGGTTAGTGCTAACTGTTGGAAAAACACCACATACAACAACCAAAGAGCTTAAGTCTGACGAGGAGCAATCTGGATGATGTTTTCAACCCACACCATGCGCCTTCACAAAACAAAGAAGGACTTCATGGGTGAAGGCCAAGGAGGACCCTACTGCTCAAAGACAGACATAAAAAGGCACATCTGATCTTTGCCCAAACCCATCTTGAGAAACCACAATTCTTCTGGGAAAATGTTCTGTGGATAGATGAAACAAACTTGAGCTCTTTGGCAATGCAGACCAGCGATACAGTTACAGGTGAAGAAATGAAGCTTATAAGGAAAAAAACACCCTTCCTACAGTTAAATATGGTGGAGGTTCCATAATGTTGTGGGGCTGTTTTGCTGCCTCAGGAACTGGAAGCCTGGAATGTATTAAAGGAATAATGAAGTCAGAGGACTACCAAGGTATTTAGGAGTAAAATGTGCTATCTAGTGTCAGAAAGCTAGGTCTGGGTTGAAGTTCATGGGTCCTCCAGCAATACAATGACCCAAAACATACATCCAAAGTACAAAAGAATGTTTAAAAAGGAACAAATGGATTGTTTTAAACTGGCCAGCAACGAGTCCTGATCTCAATCCAATCGAAAACCTTTGGAAAGAGCTGAAATCTGCCATTGGTAACAGGAATCCTGGAAACATTCATGAGCTGGAACAAATTGCAGTTGAAGAGTGGGAGAAACTACCAGCAGACAGATGAATGAAACTTAGAGATGGCTACAAGAAACGTTTGGAGGCTGTCATCACTGCCAAGGGCTGTGCAACCAAATATTAGTGAAGAGTGTCATTAATTCTGTCCAGGTCATATTTTGTTTTTTTTTCTCAGAAATTACCAAGCCTAAGTTGCACAGACATCTTTTTTTAGAACCTACTGTTAAAATATTATGATGACATACAGTTGGAATATTTCCTATTATTTCTCAAGATAATGTACACAGCATACCTAAAATACAAGGATGCAAGGATTTGTCAGTTTGTGATCATATAGGCTAGTATTTAAACTCTGTGGTCCAAAATGGTGGACTGTGACATAACACAATATAATGATAGTTCTACGCAGATAAACAATGTAAATTAAAACCCTGTGCACAGGGAGGTAGGGTGGTGACTGCTTGAGTTGGTTGTGAACCAGAACATGTGCCGCAGTCATGTGACTGAATAAACAATTTTGAGATGCTCTAATAGCAGTGGCTTAAATTCTGCCCAAACATCCCCTGCAATGGAAGAGAGGGGGTGGCCAGACAGAAAGGAGGCTGACATAGGAGCTTGAGAAAGCTACTTTTATCATTTAGCTGCGCTGAATGCATTCCATGCTTGGAGGTGTTTCTCCCAGGCCGAAGTCTCACGATACCCTGGAGGAACACCTCCGAACCTGGAACGGATGCAGCGCAGAAAACAGATTAAAGTAAATCTGCTGTGCAGGGCTGCTGCCGCCAGAGTTTAGGGGAGGTTGATGGGGGGTGGGTGTCCCCATCTCTCCAGTTTAAAATTTAAGCATCCACAACATCAACCTAAATGAACATATTGTATATGGCAACTTACACCACACCAGAGATCAATAAAAGACAAGTTAAAAAAGCAATAATATGAGGGACTCTAACTTTCAGAGAACCCAAGGTTTTTAAAATGTACTTCATGTGGGTTAGTAAACATAATAGTAAGGAACTGCAGAGCACCCATGAAGAAAAAAATATAATCCTCTTTTGCTGTGGCAATCAATGAACAAATCCAGGAGTCAATTGACAGGGTCCAAGCCAGTTTATTGTGCACAGGCCCAGTCAGTCAAAGCTTCAAAAGGAACTGAGCAAACGTTTCTACAGAGACATAACCATTTATACCTCTTTTTCAGTTTGATACATGAGAACTTTCTATTGGTTCCAACTCGATACATGCAAACTTCTCATTGGTTTTACATTCCCTGCACCTGTCCAATTAGAAATCCCTCCGGAGCCTAGCAACCAGCCCCCTCCTTTAGGATTGCTCTAACAATGGTTCAGTTCTTGACTTTGTTACTTCTCTCCTGCAAGGTTATCCCTAGCTCCAGGAATGCATGTATTGAAACATTTCTTTTCTTTCACACACAAGAGAATAATGAAAGACTTATGCATTCATAAAAACTTCTTATTAAGCAGTTTAAAACAGTTTTCTCATTTTTCACAGATTTTTTGGTTCTTTTCTAGCTATAATGGGAGTTAGGATCCAGGCCTAACTTACAGGCCTTTCATAGTAGCAGGCCATGCTAGGCCATAGCCTACCACATTCCCCCCTTTGATTATTCTCACCCGCAAGTGAGAAAGGGTGAGAATTAAATCACTCATTAGTCATTTAACACATTATACTGGTGTAATAGCATCATCGTGGTGTGGTAGGCAAAGGCCTATGATCCACGCTGCTTGAACTAAACAGACAGGCCTAAGCAGCTTGACCTGTAAGTAAAGCCTGTGGTTAGGCCCAGAGGAGTGAACCCCCCCCCCCCCATGCTGCTTCCATAGAATCGAAACCTAACTAAGCATAACCAAGCATAGCTAAGCAGAATCGAAACTTACAAAAGACAGAAAAACAAGCTATAATTGGTACTGATAAGAGTGTGAAAGCTTCTGTGAACTAATTAATTCTGCTGAGAGAAGGGTTACAGTGCCCTGCTTTCCCACATGTTCAAGTTAGCTAAGTGACCTTGGAGGAGAATTGTATCAAGAGTCTAAGAACTGTCCATTGTAATAGGGACTGTAAGGGGGGCAACCAGGTGCTGAGCCCTGACCAAGGTCCTCATTGGATGACTACGTAGTGGTACCAGGACCAATAGATGGAGCATGAAGGGTTACCGGGACCAATGAAAAGTTTGCCTATGTACAGAATGGAGAAGAAAGGTATAAAAGTTGTTGTTTTGCTAGAAACCATTGCTCAGCCATTTTGAATGTGATTCTGCTTGAGTCTTGTGCACAAATAAATGATTTGGACCTTCTGAACAGACTCCTGGTATTATTGGATTGTTTGCGCTCTGCCGCTACAGTGGGGTATAGGGTAATATTGCCACATAGCTAATACCTTCGCAGCTGCCTTCCGCTCTATAGTGTTATCAATTGCTGAAGTTATCATGCGTAAGCAAAGGGGTAGGAGACAAGGGAGCAATAAGCACATGGCTAATATGAATAATACAATAAACATAAGGGCTTTTAGACCACCAATCCATGAGAATAATGAACCAAACCACCCATCCATCTTCAAACTGTGCCAGGTCTGGACAGGCATGAATGTCTGCTCTCTCATCTGGGTGGCTAGATCTTCAACTACATGCCCATTATTATCAATCTGTAAACAACAATTACTTAAATTCAATTTTCCACATACCCCACCTTCAGCTGCTAACAAATAATCTAAAGCTAATCGATTTTGATAAATGGCTGTGCGCATTTGCGTACTTTGCTTTGCCAAAAGGGTTAGTGCTTTACTAGTTTCATTAGTTATTATTTCAACAACAGCTTGCAAACGTATTATTCGATTAATCATATAAACAGGAGTACGATATCCCCATGTCCCATCCTGCTCCCAAGTAGCAGGTCCATAGTATGAGATAATTCTCTCAGGTGGCCATTCTTCAGATGTTGCATCCCATTTGTCCCATTGGCCTATCTTCAAGGCCTCCTTTAGCTGTCGACTTCTGTACACAGGATATCCCAGTTGTTCTCCCTGTGATGTAGGCAAAAGGAAAAAGGAAGGTCGTATGGTTCCCAATACACATGCGCCTCCCCAATGGTGAGGGAGCCTAGCATATGCTCGGGTTCCGCAAATCCAGTACAGTCCAGGTGGTGCTTGCCAGGAATTATATGCTGCTAAGTTAGTCCAGATACTGGCAAGTTTGGGAAACTGAACTAGAGGATTGGAAGGTTCAGTGGCATTGACTCCTGACCACCAAGACCTCTTCTTAGTGGTACTGTTGTAGAACTTCTGATTGAGACAGACCAGCTGCCCCACTTCCATATTAAACAATGGTCCATAGCGATAAAAACATAAGTTACCCACAATGGAGTGGGCCAATACCCATTCACTTGTGGTATTGTGTATATTAGTCTAATTATATGGAACAGAATAGTTCAGTTCTTGTGCCTCCCAAGGCCATTGGTCTCCCATCGTAGTTCCTCCACAAAATAAACAGTCTGAAACACGGAGACTGGATGCAACTGCTCCCGCTAGCTCAAGAAACAAGTTCTGGGAGGCAGGAGGAATTTCAAATTCTGCTTTCATGGCCTCATAGAAGGAGTGATGTATATGATAGGGTGAGGATACATGGGTCTTGGTGTTTAATTGCAGATATAAAATAGTCCCAGGATCTATACCTCCTCCTGCTATACGCAACCCAAATTTGTATCCTTGCTTCCATTGGCTGGGGTTGACTATGAGGAGTTGCAGAGGATTACAGGCACCTTTCTGGCATTTCTTGGGCTCTGGTAATCTGATCTTTGTCAAGCTGCCTTTGCGGTAATCACCATCTCGTCCCATAGGTGCATTCTTCCATGTAGCAAAATATACGCAGTCCCATTTTGGGCAAAAGTAATCATGTTTAGATGTAGTGGTGTAAGTGGTGGCTGTAGAACTTTTTCCTGTACACCGTCCCCATCCATAGGCTCCTTCTGGACACATATATTTATCATCATGGTAGTATGCTCGCTCCCATGACCCACATCTGTGGTAAGCATTTCTGTTAATTGCATCACAAGCATCAAAGTTCAAGATAATAGGTTTTATGGGGTTTGCAAGGGGTTTTGTCGCATTTAAGATGGCTCCATCTTCATCATTCCAGCGTATCTCAAATGTATAATATGAAGGGTTTTGTCGGGGGTTATAACAAGTCTTACTTTTCCCTTTTGTGCAAATATTCAGTTCGGTGCCATTGTAAATACACCAAAACGTAGTCGGTCAAGATTCACGGAGTGAGAGATGCCAAAAATAGAAAAATCACTCCAATATCAACAAACGTGTCTTCTAACTGCGAAAAATAGTGTGGTTTTCTTTAAACAAATAAATCAGGTCTCAGCATATCAAGGCACAGGTGAATAAACAACCATTTTACAGGCCGTCTGCACCAAACATAAGCCCAGTAACATCAATGACCTGATGAGTGGCAACTGGCGTACTCCACACCTCGTATTATACGAATAGAAAATGACAGCACTTAGCTTGTAAATCAGGCAGGAGAATCACAAAAACGCCAGCTGCATCCCCGACGTTATCACATCAAGAGCTCTTCAAACGTTTCGCGGGACTGCCCGCTGCTTCAGGGGAATCTGCAGAAACACATACAAACCACACATACTAAACCAAAACCTTTAATATACAGCAACACACTGAAAAAGTACTCTATAAAAGTTAAAAGGACCACCAGTTGCCATTTACCTGCCAGCTGAACTTCAACTGCGCCGGACAAAAGAATCACTCATGCGCACTGCACCCAACCCAAGCCCTTTAAACGAGCACACTTAATGACGTCAGAGGAAATCCCCTGTGTCAATCAAACTGAGTTAAAGGGCCGAAATGTAACCCAACCCCCAACCTGACTCATACACAAACAGCCCAATCAATCTGCAGATTTAAACCATCCGGGGCTACTGTACCTAGACGAAAAATCCAACTTTGCTCACGCCGCAAAAGCGTCTGTTCCCGGCTCATCCCGTTCCGCCCACACCAAACCTTCTCCACGCAAAAACATGCAATATCATTAAAAGAATGTTGGAATTCAGAAAAATGGGCCACGAGAGGCGCTGACAAAACACTGCAGCGGAGCCTGCTTTTATGTTCCGACAACCGTTTACGGAAAGGCCGACACGTACTGCCAATGTAAAGAAGCTGACACGGGCATCGGATCGCATAAAACACAAATGCAGAATCACAGGTGGTGACATCGCGCAACTTATACCGTGTGCCCCGGTACTCAAAAACAGAAACCGTACATGAAACCTCACAGACAGCACAATGCCCACAAGGAGCATGGCCTCCCATCACCTCACTTTGTCGTGAAGGAGAATTCAATATCTCACGGATGTTACGTTGACGCTGCCACACACATCTGACAGTGTGATTTTCCAACCCAGGAACAGTGCGGACAACAGGAAGATGTTTTTTAACTATACGCTGGATACTGAAACTTAAAGGTGAGTACTTGGAAATGAAATTCACAGAGGTGCTGTCCACATCAACCGGCTTAACCTTAGGAGTTAACAAAAGAGACCGGTTGTTAAATAAAGCCCGTTTATATGCATCACCCACAATCATCTTTGTGGGTGATGCATATAAACGGGCTTTATTTAACAACCGGTCTCTTTTGTTAACTCCTAAGGTTAAGCCGGTTGATGTGGACAGCACCTCTGTGAATTTCATTTCCAAGTACTCACCTTTAAGTTTCAGTATCCAGCGTATAGTTAAAAAACATCTTCCTGTTGTCCGCACTGTTCCTGGGTTGGAAAATCACACTGTCAGATGTGTGTGGCAGCGTCAACGTAACATCCGTGAGATATTGAATTCTCCTTCACGACAAAGTGAGGTGATGGGAGGCCATGCTCCTTGTGGGCATTGTGCTGTCTGTGAGGTTTCATGTACGGTTTCTGTTTTTGAGTACCGGGGCACACGGTATAAGTTGCGCGATGTCACCACCTGTGATTCTGCATTTGTGATTTATGCGATCCGATGCCCGTGTCAGCTTCTTTACATTGGCAGTACGTGTCGGCCTTTCCGTAAACGGTTGTCGGAACATAAAAGCAGGCTCCGCTGCAGTGTTTTGTCAGCGCCTCTCGTGACCCATTTTTCTGAATTCCAACATTCTTTTAATGATATTGCATGTTTTTGCGTGGAGAAGGTTTGGTGTGGGCGGAACGGGATGAGCCGGGAACAGACGCTTTTGCGGCGTGAGCAAAGTTGGATTTTTCATCTAGGTACAGTAGCCCCGGATGGTTTAAATCTGCAGATTGATTGGGCTGTTTGTGTATGAGTCAGTTTGTGTGTTTGGTTACATTTCGGCCCTTTAACTCAGTTTGATTGACACAGGGGATTTCCTCTGACGTCATTAAGTGTGCTCGTTTAAAGGGCTTGGGTTGGGTGCAGTGCGAATGAGTGATTCTTTTGTCCGGCGCAGTTGAAGTTCAGCTGGCAGGTAAATGGCAACTGGTGGTCCTTTTAACTTTTATAGAGTACTTTTTCAGTGTGTTGCTGTATATTAAAGGTTTTGGTTTAGTATGTGTGGTTTGTATGTGTTTCTGCAGATTCCCCTGAAGCAGCGGGCAGTCCCGCGAAACGTTTGAAGAGCTCTTGATGTGATAACGTCGGGGATGCAGCTGGCGTTTTTGTGATTCTCCTGCCTGATTTACAAGCTAAGTGCTGTCATTTTCTATTCGTATAATACGAGGTGTGGAGTACGCCAGTTGCCACTCATCAGGTCATTGATGTTACTGGGCTTATGTTTGGTGCAGACGGCCTGTAAAATGGTTGTTTATTCACCTGTGCCTTGATATGCTGAGACCTGATTTATTTGTTTAAAGAAAACTACACTATTTTTCGCAGTTAGAAGACACGTTTGTTGATATTGGAGTGATTATTGTAAATACACCGGCTGACTGTTCTAGTGCAAGTATAGTAGGAGTGATAGAGCAAAGTCTGAGTAATCTTTTGTCCTGTTCGGGTGGTGGTTATGCAGGCTGCACAAGGAGGTAGGGCAAAAGTCTTTTCCAGGATTCCCAGGATCACCACTCCCACAAGGCAATAGTAAAAGAACATTGTGATTACAGTCTTTGGAGGTTAACTGGAAGGTTGGGTATGATGAACCTGTTGAGTTTTCTTCTGTTTCTGCTGTGATGGTCACTCTTGCGTGATGAAGGTAGATTCTGAAGATTCTCTATAATGCTGGCTGTCTCCTCAATGTGAGTCGCAATGGAGTCTCGGGATCATTCACTGACGTCCATTGGCCAGGATCAGGAGTAGCTGCTGGCTTCACTCGACTGTGGTGGATCCAGGGTTCAAATTCTGCAACTTTCACTGCAGTGGGGGTTAACAGGATGACGACATATGGTCCCTTCCAATGCGGCGCCAGCGGGGTCTTTCTCCACTCTTTCACCCACACAGACGTTCCTGGCTTGAAGGGATGCAGAGGCTCGGTCAGGTTGATAGGTAGTCGATCTTGCACCCACGTTTGGAGATTCTGCAAGACAGAACCTAAAGCTAATAGTTCTTGTCTAGTTATTTCAGATCCTATCTGTCTCATGTCTCCCTTTATTCCCTGCACTATGGGTGGAGGTCGCCTATACAAAATCTCAAAAGGGGAGACTCCTAGGGATCTGGTGGGAGCTGAACGTATCCTAAGAAGGGCTATAGGGAGAACTTGGAGCCACTTCAGGTGTGTTTCTTGGCAAAGTTTGGATAACTGAGTTTTCAAGGTTCTATTCATACGTTCCACTTTTCCTGAGCTCTGGGGTCTGTAAGCAGTGTGTAACTTCCATTGTATTTGCAGAGCTCGAGCTAACTGTTGGGTCACTTGGGATACAAATGATGGACCATTATCTGACCCTATAGTTGATGGTATTCCGAATTGGGGAATGATCTCATGAAGCAATACCCTAGTGACTTCTTGGGCTTTCTCAGTTCGGGTGGGGTAGGCTTCCACCCATCCCGAAAATGTACAAACTAACACTAACATATAGTGCAGCGATGGCGAACCTATGGCACGCGTGCCAGCTGTGGCACGCGAAGGCCTTGCAGCTGGCACGCGGGAAGGTCGCAAATTGAGATATGCCGGCTCATGGCAATTAAAAAAAAAAAAAAAAAAGCTGGCCGCGGCGGCATGGAGTGTCCCGCGGGGCTCCCTCTGCCCGGCGGGACTCTCCCGGCGCGACTCAGCCCCTCTCTGCAGGCTTGCAGATACGCGAAGGGAGAGAGAGTCTCCCTCGCGTCTCTGTTAAGCCCGCAGGGGCAGATGGGAAATTTCCCATCAGCCCCTGCGGGCTTAACAGAGACGCGAGGGAGACTCTCTCCCTTCGCGTATCCCTCCCTCGCGTATCTGCAAGCCGGCAGAGAGGGGCTGAGTCGCGCCGGGAGAGTCCCGCCGGGCAGAGGGAGCCCCGCGGGACACTCCATGCCGCCGCCGCGGCAGCAGCCAGTTTTTTTTTTTAAATTGCCATGAGCCGAGGGGGGGCGGGTAGGACTGGCAAAGGGCTAGGGAGGGAGGGGGGTTAAGACTGGCAATGGGCTAGGGAGGGAGGGGGGTTAAGACTGGCAATGGGCTAGGGAGGGAGGGAGGGAGGGGGGTTAAGACTGGCAATGTGCTAGGGAGGGAGGGAGGGGGTTAAGACTGGCAATGGGCTAGGGAGGGAGGGGGTTAAGACTGGCAATGGGCTAGGGAGGGAGGGAGGGGGGTTAAGACTGGCAATGGGCTAGGGAGGGAGGGAGGGGGTTAAGACTGGCAATGGGCTAGGGAGGGAGGGAGGGGGTTAAGACTGGCAATGGGCTAGGGAGGGAGGGAGGGGGGTTAAGACTGGCAATGGGCTAGGGAGGGAGGGAGGGGGGTTAAGACTGGCAATGGGCTAGGGAGGGAGGGAGGGGGTTAAGACTGGCAATGGGCTAGGGAGGGAGGGAGGGGGGTTAAGACTGGGAATGGGCTAGGGAGGGAGGGAGGGGGGTTAAGACTGGCAATGGGCTAGGGAGGGAGGGAGGGGGGTTAAGACTGGCAAAGGGCTAGGGAGGGAGTGAGGGAGGTTAAGACTGGCAATGGGCTAGGGAGGGAGGGAGGTTAAGACTGGCAATGGGCTAGGGAGGGAGGGAGGGAGGTTAAGACTGGCAATGGGCTAGGGAGGGAGGGAGGGAGGTTAAGACTGGCAATGGGCTAGGGAGGGAGGGAGAGGGGTTGAGACTGGCAATGGGCTAGGGAGGGGGGGGGGGTTAAGACTGGCAGTGGGCTGGGGGGGTTAAGACTGGCAGTGGGCTGGGGAGGGGGGTTAAGACGCTGTGGGCTATGGGGGGGTTAAAACTAGCAATGGGCTGTGGGCTGATGAGGGCTGGCAATGGGCTATGGGGGGGTTAAGACTGATAGTGGGCTGATGGGGGGGGTAGGACTGATAATGGGTTATGGGGGGGCTAGAACAGGAAATGGGCTGATGGGGAGGGGTTAGGACTTGAGGTGGGCTGATGTGGTTAGGACTGGTAATGGGCTGTGGGCTGATGGGGGGGGGGGGTTTGGGACTGGCAATGGGCTATGGGGGGCTGACTGGAAATGGGCTGATGGGGGGTTAGGACTGGTAATGGGTTATAGGGGGGCTTAAACTGAAAATGGGGTGATGGGGGTTAGGACTGGAAGTTGATTGACGGGGGGCTAGGACTGGTAATGGGTTGGGGTGTTGCTAGGACTGGAAATGGGCTGAGTGGAAGGGGAGGCTTGAACTGCAAATAGCTGATGGGGAGGGGGCTTGGAATGGAAATGGGCTGTGAGGGAAGGGAGCTAGGACTGAAAATGGGCTGATGGAACAGCTAGGATAGGACTGGAAATGGACTGTTGGGGGGAGCTAAGATTGGAAATGGGCTGTGGTGGGGGCTTGAATTGAAATGGACTCATGGAGGGGCTAGAACTGGAAGTGGGCTCATGGGGGGGCTTGGACTGGAATTGGGCTGAGTGCAGGGGAGCTATGATTTGACATGGGCTGATGGTGGGGCTAGGAAATGACTAGAAATGGGCTGATGGGGGGCTAGGATTGAAAATGAGTTGATGAAGGGACTTGGACTGGAAATGGATGGGGGAGCTAGGACTGGAAATGGGCTGATGGGGGGCTAGGACTGGAAATGGGCTGATGCAGGGACTAGAAGGGGATGGATGCTGGGTGAGACTGGAACTAGAAGGGAGCTGATGTTGGGGGAGGATTAGAATGGGATGGGGCTGGGAGAGTAAAATGGAGAGGGGAAAAATATTTTGTGTAGGAGGGATGAAAAATCTACAATTGGCCAGGTATTGGGAGAGTAATTGGGGATTGAGGATGGAGGGGTAAAATTTGTGTGGATGAAATAGGAATGAGGAAAGAGCAAAAGGAGAAAGATTAGTATGTTAAAGCAGATGTAGAGAGAGAGAGAATGGAAAAAAAACTAGAAGAGAGAAGAAAGGACAAATGGACAGCAGACGATGGAGAGTTAGCAGAAAACATGAAGAAACCAGAAGAAAGTGGCTGGACCAATTGCAACTGAAAAACAAATGCACAAAAGGTAGAAAGATGTTTCTTTATTTTGAATTTATTAACTGGAATATGTCAGCTCTGGGAAATGTGCATCATTAACATCTGCGCTTTGTTTGGTACAAGAGGAAATTCCTATTTGACGTTGCCACTTGTTCTCTTTCCCCAGTATTCTCTGAAATGTATTGGTTTAATATTTGCAGTGTTGCCTTTTGATAGGTAGGGTATGGTGCTTTGTGAGTCCTGGTAATGCTGTCAGGATACGGCGGGTTTGCTATGGGTTCTAAATGGGCAGCTTTTGTAGTAGTTCCTAATGTGCCTGGCGGTTGGCACTGGATTATAGTAATGTAGAAATCTTTTAGTCTTTCTTTATCCATACACTCATTAAGAGACATGTTTACTAAAAGTTAGTGTATGGTAACATTATGCAAATATTTATGCAAATAAGACCACTTATGCAAATGACGTGCTGGCACTTTGAGGAAATTCTTTGGTTTTGTGCAGCAGTTTGGGCACTCGGGCTCAAAAAGGTTAGCCATCACTGATATAGTGATATCCATTTGCACGGGGCATTTCAGCAAGGTCTACCTGTATATCACTCATTGGGGTCACCCCTACTGACTGAACTCATGGGGGTGGAACAGGACCTTGCTTGGCATTATTTTTGGCACATATCAAACATTGCTGTGCCACCGAGGCGGTCAGGGATCCTAGCAGTGAAATACAGAAATGGGGTCTCAGGGCTTTTTCCATAGCTGTTTTCCCATAGTGTGTGGCTTGGTGAAAAGCTTGAACAAAGGCTGGCCCTAATGCTTCAGGGATGACTGTAGGACCTGGAGGTGGACTACCTTCTGGGGGTGGCAACACTATCCAACCTTGTTCTGTCAAGACTCCTCCATCCTTTTCACAATAATAGTCTAACTCTCTTGAAGTGTATCGGGGTGCCCAGGAACTGAGGGGCACAGGGAATAGGGTTGCTTGCATTACAGTATCTTGGGTCCTAACTTGTCCTGTTGTGACTGCCTTCCGGGCTGTGGCATCTGCAAATCTATTCCCTCGGGTGACTTCTACTGCTCCTGTCTGATGATTTCAGCAGTGCATGACTGCTACTTGTTTGGGGGCCCACACAGCATCTAATAACATCAATATCTCGGGCCCATACCTAATGGCCTTACCCCCTGAGGTGATCAACCCTCGCTCTTTATACAAGGCTCCATGTGCATGCAAAGTGGTGAAAGCATATTTGGAATCTGTGTACACATTTATGCGGAGTCCTTCTCCTAATGTCAAGGCTCTGGTGAGGGCTATCAATTCAGCTTTCTGTGCAGAAGTTCCTGGGGTCAGGGCTGAGGACTCAACTACCAGATCAAGGGTCACCACTGCATATCCAGCACAACGATGTCCATTGATGACCAAACTGCTTCCATCCACAAAGAAAGTCCATTCAGGGTCCTCTAGAGGGACATCGGTCAAATCAGGGCGACTTGAAAATACAGTGTCCATGGTTTCTAAGCAATTATGATCAGGAGGCCCAGGACCAATTGGAAACAGCGTAGCAGGGTTCAGAGCTTGACTGACTTTCAACTGTATCCGGGGGTTTTCGCACAGCATGCTCTGATATTTCAACATTTGTGCATTGGTTAGCCAGAAGTTTCCTTTGTGTTCCATGAGAGTCAGAACAGAGTGTGGCACAGTGACTTGAAGAGTTTGTCCCAGTGTGAGTTAATCTGCTTCGCCCACTAGGAGGGCTGTTGATGCAACAGCTCTCAAACAAGGGGGCCATCCTTTTGCAACTACATCCAATTGTTTTGACAGATAGGCTACTGGTCGCTGCCAAGATCCAAGAGATTGAGTCAATACTCCCAATGCATTTCCTTGTGACTCATGGACAAAAAGATGGAAAGGCTTCTGAACATCTGGAAGACCTAAAGCTGGGGATGACATCAGGGCATTTTTCAAAGTCTGAAATGCTGCATCTTGTTCAGGTCCCCATTCTAGTGGAGATTTTTCCATTCCTTTGGTGACTTGGTACAGTGGTTTTGCAATCAGCGCGAAGTTGGGGATCCATATGCGACAGTATCCCGCGGCCCCCAGGAAGGCTCTTACTTGCCTCCTAGTGGTTGGATTAGGGATACTGCATACAGCTTCTTTACGTTCTGGTCCTAAACGTCGGATCCCACTGGACAACTGGAATCCTAGATACTTGACTTCAGTTTGGCATAGTTGTGCTTTGGCTTTTGAGACTTTGTATCCGGCATCTTTGAGAAGGTACAAAAGTTCACTAGTAGCTTGCAGGCATTCACTTTCTGAGTTGGTGGCTATGAGCAAGTCATCTACATACTGAAGAAAAATCCTTTTTCCTGGGTCCACTGGGTAACTTGAGAGATCCTGATTCAGAGCAGCACTGAAGAGAGTAGGTGAATTCTTAAATCCTTGGGGTAATCTAGTCCAGGTGAGTTGACCCCGCCTTCCTGTTGTGGGGTCTTGCCATTCAAAAGCAAATAAAAGTTGACTGGTAGGTGCTAAGCGCACACAGAAAAAGGCATCTTTCAGGTCCAGGACAGTGAAGTGAGTAGCCTCAGCGGGGATCAGTCCCAAGAGAGTGTAAGGATTTGGTACTACTGAGTGTATAGTTTCAACTGCATCATTTACTCGCCTTAGATCTTGTACTGGGCGGTAGTCCCCTATCCCAGGCTTCTTTACTGGGAGAAGGGGGGTGTTCCAAGGTGACTGGCATTCCTTGAGAAGTCCATACTTCAGCAGTTTCATCAAATGGCAGTGGATTCCTTCAATGGCTGGTCGAGGGAGAGGATACTGCTTCACATGCACTGGTTCCACTCCTGGCTTGAGGGTGACAATGACAGGGGCTATGTTCTTTGCTAGGCCAGGTGGATTATCTTCTGCCCAAACTTCAGGTGGGGCTATAAGGTTGGTAGGTATACAGGGACTGGTGGACTTTATTGCAGGTGCACTATAGAACCGCCACTCCTTTTCTCGGGGAACAGTCAGCACCATTAATCCAGCAGGCTTTGGGTTCACAGTCATTTTCATTTCTCCCCCTTCAGCAAAAGATATTTGTGCCTGGAGCTTGGCAAGCATGTCTCGGCCCAGTAGTGGAATAGGGCATTCAGGCATATACAAGAACTGGTGCGTTATTTTCTGTCCCCCTAGTTCACACATGTGGTTCTGTAGGAATGACCTTGTGGCTTTATTTCCAGTGGCTCCAACAATAGTGACAGATCGTGAGGACAGTGGAGCTACTGGCTTGGCTACTACTGAATGTTCTGCTCCTGTATCTACCATGAATTCCATATATTGGTCCCCTACCTTTAAATTGACCATAGGCTCCTGGGGACCCAGGGTGAACTTGGAGCCCGGTCTGGCCTAGTCTTCATCTATGTCATCCAGGTCATAGCCCGTTGCTACTGCCACTCCCTCAAAGGCTTCTTCCCTCTCTTGTTGGAACTGCGTTCGATTCATTCCTCCTCTCCTTCAAAATCTTCCTCCTGGCCTCCAGGGACTCCCTCCTCCCCTCGCAGGGGCGGAGTCCAAATGCGGGCATTCATTTCTCCAATGTCCTTCTTCCTTGCAGTAGGCACACTGATTTGCACCCAGTTGAGGCCTTTCGCTTCCGCGGCCTCTTCCACGTCCTCTAGTCCTTTGATTAGGAAAACCTCCTCCATGTCGTTCGGTTATAGCAGCAGCAAGAAGATCTGCCTTCTTCTTCATCTTTCGTTCACTTTCTCTGTCTCGTTCATTTTCACGATTCACAAATACTTTCTGAGCGACTTCCATTAACTGTGCTGTATTCATGCCCGCAAATCCATCCAATTTCTGCAATTTTCGTTTTATGTCTCTCTGGGACTGACTAACAAAGGCCGCATTTACCATGCGTAAATTTTCCTGAGCGGCGGGATCATATGGGGTATACAATCTATAAGCTTCAGACAACCCACTAGCACTCCTTGTGGCCTTGGGCAAGTCACTTAACCCTCCATTGACTCAGAAGAAAGGCCTGGCAATCTACTTCCAGTCACACTGCCAAGAAAACCCAGGAGCTTCTGGATCACCAGGAGTCAGCAATGACTCAAAGGCGCACACAACACAATGTATTTACAGCTTTCCATCTTTCCCCCACCTGAGTCCAACATCTCTCTCTCTCTTCCCTTCCCCTTCATCCATGTCCAACATCACCCCTTTCTTTCTCCCTCAAAGCGAGGCATCTCTCTCTCTCCTTTGCCACTGTCAGCATCTCCACATCATTTCCCACCATCCAGCTTCTATCCTTCTATTCCCTTCCCCCGTCTCTCATCCCTTTCTGTCCCCTCCCCAGCTTCTCCACCTGGTCCTCTCCACTCAGTTTATTCCCCTTCCATGTCCAGCATCTATCCCTTCTCTCCCATGTCCAGTATCTCTCCCCCAGGGGCTGCTCAAGGCAATCTGCTGCCTGAGGCGAAGGATGAGATGGCGCCCCCCCCCCCCCCCCCCCGTAGAGAGGGTGGGGCTTTTTCAAAACTCCAATCAGGGACTGAACCAAACCAAAAAGCTGATTAGATTATATGGAGGAAATGCAAGATGTTTGCACACCAACGAACTAGAGAACCACAGCACAGTTTATAAAACTAAATTATAACTCATTTTTATTTTGTTGTTATAAACTGCGTTATGGTTATTGCTTTTTCTTTTTCAACATATATTTTGCATCCACAGAACCCCCTTCAACAGTGGGTGCAGAGCAGAACCAGGACATTCACTCACAGAACTCAATATCTTAAAAAAAATCTAATTCTGATCATCACACTAACAAACATTCTCCAGTACCAGGCATATTGTGAACTAACACAAACCCCTACAACAAAGTCACTGAGTATCTATAGAGCAAATCTACCATACCATATCAGCACCAACTTCCAAAACTCACATAAGGAGCCCATCCAAAAAAAGTGTCACTGTAAATACTACAGTGGGTCCTGGAACATCTATACACCTATTTGAAAAGCTGAACAAGTCAAATTACTACAGTACAGATCTTTATGTACAAACTCCATGTTAACAGAACACCTGGCCTCAGTCACACACCCAGAACACAGACCCTCACCAAGTACAGAATAAGTGACTTACAATCTAAAGTAAAAATAAAAATATGTAGACACAATTTAAACTGAAACCCCAAAAAGCCAGAGTCCACATGCAGTGCAACGTCAAATAAATAAGAGATGCAGTTCCCCAATACTGTGTAAACTATAAAGATAGCACAAAATCCAATCACTAAAATTAAATAAAATTATTTTTTCTACCTTTGTTGTCTGACCGTTTTATTCTCTGATCATGCTGGTCCCAATCTGAGACTTCTGCTTTCCTGTCTTCTCTTAGCTCTCTTTCTGTACTCTATGGTCCATCTGCCAAGTCTTGTCTCTTTTGTTTTCTTCACTTCTTTCTATCAGTCTATTTCCAGTCCCAGTAACCCTTCCCAGTATCAGCCCCTTTCCAGTCCTCCCTCCCAGTACCTTCCAATGTCTACTTGCATTCCCATGACTACCACTGGTGTCCATTCCCTTCCAGTCCCCCTCCTCCCCCACTGTCCAGCCCCTTCTAGTCCAAATACCATGGTAACCCCTCTCAGCATCCGCTCCCTTCAAGTCCCATTCTCCCATCCCCTTGCATCAGCCCATTTGTAGCCCTAGCCCCTAGTTTTATTCCAGGGCTAGCAGCTTTATTCTATCCTCCCCACCATCAGCCCATTCCCAGTCGAAGCCCCCCAATCAGCTCACTTCCAGTGCTAGTCCCCCCTTAACCCCATTGCCAGTGCTAACCTCCCCTAATCAGCCCATTACCAGTCCTACCCCCCATCAGCCCATTACCAATCCCAGCCTCCACTAATCAGCCCATTTCCAGTGCTAGCCCCCCCATCAGCTCATTTCCAATGCTAGCCCCCCTTCAGTCCATTGCCAGTCCTAGCCTCCACTAATCAGCCCATTTCCAGTCCTAGCCCCCCCCAATCAACTCATTTCCAGTGCTAGCCCACATCAGTCCATTACCAGTCCTACCCCCCATCAGCCCATTACCAGTCCTAGCGCCCCCCCCCCCCCCGCCGATCAGTCCATTTTCAGTGCTAGTCTCCCCTCAGCCCATTACCAGTGCTAGCCCCCTAATCAGCCCATTACCAGTCCCAGCCCCCCTCGATCAGTCCATTCCCAGTCCTAGCCTTACCTAATCAACCCCCTTACCAGTCCTAGCCCCCTGATCTGCCCATTACCAGTGCTAGCCCCCCCATCAGCCCATTATAATCATAACCTGCACTGTCTCTCCCCTTTGTCCATCCAGGAGCAGAGGAGTAGCCTAATGGTTAAGAACACTGGCTTGGGAACCCAGAGACCAGGATTTGATTCCCACTAGCACTCCTTGTGGCCTTGGGCAAGTCGCATAACCCTCCATTGCCTCAGAAAAATCCAAGTTATCAATGACCCTGTTTAATGTACATTATCAAGTTTAAGTTTCAATGTAAACCACTTTGAAATGATAAAGCAGTATATAAAACCTGTTAAATAAATAAATACATTTATCCCCTGTCTGTCCAGTATGTTCCCCTGTCTCTCCCCTTTGTCCAGCATTTGCCCCGTCTCCCCCCTTTGTTCAATATTTATCCCCTGTCTGTCCAGTATGTCCTCCTGTCTCTCCCCTTTGTCCAGCACTTGTCCCCTTGTCTCCCTCTTTGTCCAGTATGTCCCCATCTTCCCCTTTGTCCAGAATTTTCCCCCTGCCTCCTCCTTTGTCCAATATTTCTCCACTGTCTCCCCCCTTTGTCCAGCACTTGTCCCCCTGTCTCCCCCTTTGTCCCCCCTGTCTCTCACCTTTGTCTCTCCTTGTCCTCCTCCTGTCCCCACTCGGGAAATCAGAGGCAGGCCAGAGGCTGCAAAATATAAAATTAAAACAGATCCGGAGTGCCAGCGTCGGAGTGCCGCCTGAGGCGATCGCCTCAGGTGGCCTAATGGAAGAACCGCCCCTGCTGTCCCCTTTCCTTCCCCCCTCCATGTACAAGACTCTCCCTCTTCACTTTCTATGTTCAGTATCTCCCTTGATTTTCCATCCCACCCCTTAACCATGTCAATCATCCCTCTTCCCCTCTCCATGCCCATGCTTCCTCATTTTCCTTCCCCTGTGTCCATATCTTCAAGATGCCCCTCGCTTCTAGTCTTGTTTGTAGGTGTTTTCTGAGGTCCTGCTCCTGGTTCTTCAACTGTGAACACAGAACAGAAATATTTGTTAAGCAATTCTGCTTTATCCTCATCAGCTTCTACATATTCCTCCCCTTCACCCTTGAGTCTAACAATACCACTTTTGCCCTTCCTCTTCTCACTAACATATCTGAAAAATGTCTTATCCCCCCATTTTATTGCATTGGCTATTTCCTCCTCTTTTTGAATCTTTGCTTTCCTGACTACTTTGCTAGCTTTCAGGGCCGGCCCGTCCATTGAGCAAGAATGTTTTTTGCACAGGGCCCCGCGTTTTAGGGGGCCCCCCGCAAAGAATATTCTGCTTTAAAAATAAATTTAATTTAAAAAAAAAGCTGGCTGCTGCCACTGCAGCTACCGCTGCCGCCACAGCAGCAGCAGAATCGACTGTCCCGCGGGGCCCCCCCCCCCCTGCCTGTCTGAGCCCTCCCCGCCCGGCTGAGCCTCTCTGCGATGGCTTTCAGATCCGCGAAGGGAGAGTGTCTCCTCGCAGCTCTGTTAAGCCTGCAGGGGCTGATGGGAAATTTCCCATCAGCCCCTGCGGACTTAACAGAGCTGCGAGGGAGACAGTGAGACACTCTCCCTTCGTACAGCTGCATCAGATTGCTGTAATACTTATATGGGAATGCTATCAATGCCTGGTGCTTTGTTCTTTGATAAGGCTTTCAATGCTGCTTTAACTTCTTCTTTCATCACCAATGGTTCCCGATCATAAGGTACAGGTTGAAACGGCTGTTGGTCCACTTGATCTTTATCATATAAAAACTCTGTATATTCCTTCCACCTCTTCTTGATCTTCTCAGCATCATTCAACATAGAACCTTGAGCATCTTGTAACATTCCAATTCAAGGCTGGAACTTTTTCTTTAACTCTCGTAGCTTTAGGAAAGCCGATCTTGTTCTTCCTCTAATAGTTTCTGCTTCTATTTCCTTGCATGCGTCGTTGTAGTACTTTTCCTTGTCCTGTCTTGCTGCACGTTGGAAATCTCTGAGTTCTGTTATTGTCTTTCTTTCTCCTCTGGCTTTAGCTTCTCTGCGTTTCTGGGCAATTTTCAGAGTTTCTTCCGTCATCCATTTTGGCCGTTTTTGCTTTTTCACCTTTTGTAGAGACTTCTTGCTTTCTTCCAACACAACCTTCTTGATGTCATTTCATAATTCTTCTGGAGCTCTGTCATTTTGTATCTAAAGCAGCAAATTGATTTTGCAGGCAGTCTTTAAATTCCAGTGGTACATTCTCAAGGTCATATTTTGCTACATTCATGAGTGGTTTGCTCTTTTTCAACTTTAGCTTGAGTTTGCATACTAGTAGTTAATGATCTGTACCACAGTCAGCTCCAGGTTTTGTCTTTGTTGATGTTATAGAACTTTTCCATCGTTGACTTCCACAGATGTAGTCAATTTGATTTTTATACAATCCATTGGGTGAAGTCCATGTGTACAGTCAGTGCTTGTGTTGATGGAAGAAGGTGTTTGAGATGAATAGATCGTTGGTCTTGCAGAATTCTATCAGTCTTTCTCCAGCTTCTGTTGCCAAATCCATATTTTCCAACTACTTTGCCTTCTTCTTTGTTGCCAACTTTTGCGTTCCAGTCACCCATGACTATCAGGATATCCTGTTTGCATGTTCTGTCAATTTCAGCTTGTACTTGTTCATAGAACTCTTCAATTTCATTCTCTTCTGCAGCTGTTGTTGGGGCATATACTTGAATTATAGTTGTGTTGATAGGCATTCCTCGTAGACGAATAGAGATTAAGCGTTTGCTGACTGCATTGTATTTCATTACAGTTCTTACAAGTTTCTTCTTTATTATAAATGCAACACCATTTCTTCTTTGTCTTTCTTTTCCAGCATAGTAGACCATGTGATCATCTGATACAAAGTGCCCGATGCCAGTCCATTTCAGTTCGCTGACACCCAACATTTCAAGTTGTACACATTGTCATGCCCTAGCCCTCCGCCTCAGGCTAAGAGGGTTAGGGTTGCCATTATGTTCTCCTTATAGAAGGTGGTATAAACTATTTTTGCTCCAGCTAAGCCTGCTGGGAGTGGTAGTTCTTTTGCCTTCTAAGAAGAAATAGTCGTGAAACCAGTGGTAAAGGCAAAGATGACAAAAATGTATTCCCCAAACAAAAGGTTCTATGCAGGTTGCATCAGGATAATTCTTCAGTTGTTCGCTCAAGGTTATTTTGCACAAGTATGCTGGCTGAGCTTCACACTCTTTACTCAAAAGTGCAACTGCTTAACAGATAAAGAAAAACATAGCAGCTTCCTTTCAGCAAAGAAAAATATTCTCTTTTCCTTTGCCTTCCCTCAGCTCTCCAATATACACTAGCAAAGGGATTCAATGTCATCAGCTAAGCACAACGTACAGTCCATAGGTACTTCAGATGATAATGAATCATTCTCATTATAATCCACTTGCATTTCCTCCAACTCCTGAACTGCAGTGTTTTGCTTTAAGCTACTATCATACATCTTAGGGTAACTCCCCCCTAAGGGGTTCTGTGTCTCCTTTGAGCACAGCTCTATGTGATAGGGATTACAGGTACCTGAGGTTGTAGAGACTCCTCTCTGGCTCTGTTCAGCAATCTCTCTCCAGCTATGGGGAAGCAGTCTCTGGTTCCCTTGTTGGAGTTCCTCCCTGGAGCTCTTCCCCGGTTCCCTGTTCCAGGCTAGGCTTTGTAGACTCTTGGACTGAGTCCTGGGCTCCCACCTCTGAACTCTCTGAACCTTTCTATCCGGCACTGGGGTTTGAAGGTTTCTCATCTCCCCTTCTGCTCTGATTGTTTCACCTCCACTTCTCCAGCTGTGTCTCCTCCTGTGTTCCCTCTCGAGTGTTGTCGTCGTTGTTCTCCTGTCTCTTGTTCATCTCGTTCCTCCTCTGCTGCCTGACTCTCTCTCTTGCCAGGGTTTATATTCCTGCTCTCTGAGCCGTATCTCTGCCTCTCTGGACAGGTGTCTGTAATTAGGTTCCAAGCTTGCTACTACGTCAGCAGAGCTTGGGTGTGGCAGCCTAGCTTCAGTTTCTCTATGCTTGCTTTCTTTTGGCAATCGCTGAAACGTGTGTACTGCAGGGATGTCACTTTTCTTAAAGGTAAAATCATTCTTTTCTTCTACTTCCATATGCTCACTAGAGGCTTCCTCATCACAACGTTCCATTTCATTCTTGACCACCTCCAACTTCCCTTGGTTCATGCTTTGTACGTTCCATGTTCCAATGCGTAAGACATCTTTACAGCTTCTGACTCTCATTTCATGCGCAGCTACATCAGCAGTCAGACATCCCGAGGGCTTTGATCCAACCACATCATAAATGCTGGCTTTACTCTGAGAAGTCTTCAGCTCTTCCCCAGTAGCTAGTTGAGTGCCTTCCCACCTGGGGGTCTCATCTTCCAGCACTATAGCACAATTTGTTTTGTTGTAACTATCCATTGGGTTTTCATGGCAAGATACAGAAGTAGATTGCCGAGCCTTTCTTCCGCGCAGTTTAAGTTTGGTGTTGTTGCCGTTGTCACAGAAATGTGATCCTCCGCCGTCAACACTATCCCATTCTGCTGCTGCCCAGATGGGTGGTTTGTCTTGGTCTGGCACCTGAGAGAAATACCACCTGTCAAGTGGTTACTTATTTGCTTATTTGCTACTTACACATTATTTGCAGCAGTGAGATAGCAAGGCAACCTATGAGAAGGAGTATAATGGTTTGGAAGCATTGTGGTTGGGGTACTGGAAGAGTAGGGGTTTAATCCGGTTGCTTTATAGGACCTCAAAGGGAGTATGCACCCAGAGGTTCCCATTTCAGAAGACCTGGGAATGGGACTTGGGGAGGGAACTAGAGGAGAAAGAATGGACACAAGTGCGTGAAAATCAAGCCTGCCATGCTCTCTCTATTTCTGTTAGAGAGACTTCCTACAAGCTCCTCTATAGATGGTATTACACCTCATATAGATTGCATAACATGTACCCTATTCCTTCGGATAAGTCCTGGAGGAATTGCGGTATGAAGGGCACTTTTGTATACATGTCGTGGAAATGCCCGGTGATCGCCCAGTACGGGGGGGGGGGGGGGGGGATTTGCAAGCAAGCTGACACTATCTTTCACTTGGACATTGGTTTAGATCAGGGCCTGTGCCTATTGGGGATATGGTCGGAGACAGTGGACTCCAGGTGGGCCAGACCGGTCCGGACCTGTATTCAAGCGGAATGTGGTGAGATCACCTGGGCTTGGAAGCAGCCTCTAGCACCTGGACTGGAACAGTGGCGCACACGGTTGAGCCGCTTGGTGTTAATGGAGCGGCTTATGGCCCTATGGCATCAGAAAGGGAAATGGTTTCACAACAAATGGCAACCTTTGCTGGACATTTTAGCTGTCTGAGATACCTTCTCAGGGAGGGGGGAGGAAGGAAGGGGGATGGGAAAGGGAGGGGGATTTGTTAGTGCTTTCATATAAAAAGGCCTTGGTTGTTATTAAGTGCCTATAGTTCTTCTGGTTACGTATCTGACTAAAGGTTCATTAAATATTTAATTTAAAAAAAAAGGAATAGTCCCAAGAACTCCAGTAGAGGCTTTGAAGGAGGAAGTGATTAATAGGTTTCCTCACCTTTGGGAGGAATAATGAAAAGATGAAAGTTTGAAAGAATATTGGGATAATCTCCATGAAAAGAAAAATACAGATTGGAATGGTCATTATCCTGCCTCTAGGAATGAATTATTGCATCATATCAAACAGACGCAACACAGGTTGGGGAAGCATCACCAACTGGTGGTCCCTAAACCTATTCCAAGAGGCCTTCTTAACATTAGCTCATGTGTACCCTTTTGCCAGTCACCTCGGCGAACATAGTACCATGGCCCAGAAGCTTTATTGGCCTCACATATATCAAACAGTAAGGGATTTTTGTAGGTCTTGCCCAAGTTGTCAGACTTCTTCAGCATCTCCAACCTAAGAGTTCCTTAGTCCCTTACCTGGCGTAGGCCAGCTCCTGAACAGAATATCAGTAGATGTGGTGGGGCCTTTAGATCATAGTGCTACGGGGTACCAATGCATTCTGGTAGCATTAGACTCAGGGGCGGCTCAAGGCAATGTGCTGCCTGAGGCGAAGGATGAGATGACCCCTCCCCCCCTGTAGAGAGGGCGGGGCTTTTTCAAAACTCCAATCAGGGTCTGAACCAAACCAAAAAGCTGATTAGATTATATGGAAGAAATGCAAGATGTTTTTACACCAAGGAACTAAAAGAGAGCGAGAACCACAGCACAGTTTATAAAACTAAATTATAACTCATTTTTATTTTGTTGTTATAAAGTGTGTTATGGTTCTTGCTTTTTTTTTTTCAACATATATTTTGCATCCACAGAATCCCCTTCAACAGTGGGTGCAGAGCAGAGCCAAGACATTCACCCACAGAACTCCTACAAGCGATCAGGCTGATTTGTCCGATGTCGGTGGCACTGCAGCTCTGTTTTTATTTTAGATTTTGCAGCCTCTGGCCTACCTATGCCTTCTCACGCAGGAAATCAGAGGCAGGCCAGAGGCTGCAAAATCTAAAATTAAAACAGATATGGAGTGCTGGCATCGGAGTGCCGCCCCCAATGGAGTGCTGCCTGAGGCGATTGCCTCAGGTGGCCTAATGGAAGAACCGCCTCTGATTAGACTACATCACTCGGTTTCCCTGGGTGGTTCCCCTGCAAAAGAATTTTATGCAAAATGGGGTTTCCTCAAGAAAGACAGATCAGGGGACTAATTTTATGCTCAAACTGTTAGAGGAAGCATGGAAATTATTTGGGATTAGGCATCTAAAAACCGCCACATACCACTCCCAAACCAATGGCTTAGTCGAGCATTTGAATTAAATGTTTAAGGGTATGCTCCAAATATGTATTGTGGAAAATGTATCCACTTGGGATCAGTTAATACCATTTGTAGTCTTTGCAGCTCGAGAAGTAAACTTGGTTTCACTGGACGTTTTCTCTTTTGAGCTAATGTACAGCCGACAGTCCCATGGCTTGTTGGACATGGTTAGGGAAGCCTGGAACTGATTGGGAACCAGTAGGCATGATAGAGTATGTGAATGGTCTTAAAGGGCACATTTGATCTCAAGATTACTCAAAGAAAACCTGAAAATGCCCAAAGAGTATTATAATAAAAGGGCCAGAAAGAGAGAGAGTTTCAGCTTGGGGACTAAGTGCTTGTCCTACTACCCACCACTGCGAATACGTTAACAGTGCAGTGGAAAGGTACATTTGAATTCAAGAGTTGGGCAGGAAATTGAGGTGCCACAGGGAAAGCACAAATCACAAATGTTCCATGTCAATACCTTAAAAACCCAGATTATCCCCAAGGGGTTAGTTGCAGAAATCTCTGAAGGGGAAGAAGACATGGGGCTGGAGTTGCAAACCCAGGGCTCTGTAGACCAAGTTACAATAGGGGATTCTCTAGGCAATAAACAGAGGCACCAAATGGGAGGGTTTCTGAAGAAAAGTTTTTATGTCTTTTCCCCCTAGCCCTGGCAGGTTGAGCACAGGTCAACACTGAAATATTACAGTCCCAAAAATAGTAGCAAGGCAATGGCCATATCCCTTGCCAGAGGCAAAAAAAAGGCCAATATCAAGAGAAGTACAAGATGCTTAACCTAGGAAATGAAGAATCTGATGGTGAGTGGGCAAAGCCCCATCGTACTCATGCCAAATCCTGATGGGTCTACCTGGGTTTTATATTGATTTTTCTTCAGATCAATGTCATATCCCATTTTGACGCATACTGGATGCTCTGAATTGAGGATATTATTGAACAGTTGGGGAGTGTTCAATATATATCCACATTAGATCTAATCAAGAGATATAGGCAGAACCCTTTGGAGGCCACATCCTAAGAAAAACACTGTTCTTAATCCCGCAAAGGCTCCCATGTTCTAAAGGGTCATCAACAAGCTTCTAAGATCCCCATCAGACCTATGCAAGTGCATACTTAGATGATGTGATTTTATTTTACAAATATTGAGGCAGCCACCTGAAATATTTAAGAGTTGTTTGTACTTACCTACGACATGCAAGGCTTATCGCCAACCCAAAGAAATGTGCTTTGGCGCAATGAGTACTGCGACGCTCCTGCCTGGGCCCTGGAGCTTACAGGCAGGAGTGGCCTTATTTAATGTCCCTTATGGATAAAGGTGGTACTGAACCCTCTGAATGCTGGGATTCGTAGTACACTTGTTTTTTTCCTTTAGGGATGAAAGTTGTAGTTGTGACTCGAGTGATAAGGCTTACAAGAAATGTATTTGTTGTGGGGATATTTTCAACGCATTACAATTCAAAGGTGCATAACGTAAAGGTGCAACTTTCAACATAAAGGTGAAATCAGGAGGTCAGGAAAACAACTGAAATTAAATAGCTTTAACTCAGCTTTACACAGTCATGGTAGCTTCTACTCAGCTTTGCCTCGTGTGGTTGCTTGGGATTATTGCAGCCTCACAGTAACAGCTGTTCTCCTCACAGTGTGGCTTTACAGAAACAGGTGAAAACAATTTGAACTTTCACGACTAGGCAACAGGTATAGTAAACGCTTTGTATTCTTCTCATACAAACTCCAGATGCTTCTTTACACTGTTACTCTCTAAAACATAAAGAGCAATCCATTGCACAAGGATCATAACTCAAGGTAGGCACATCATTATCTATCTGCATACATTCATCTGGGCTAAGGCAATTGTTCTCTTCATCAGGTTTCTTATGTTTCCCTGACTTTAGCTCCAGAAATTGCTGAAACTCTTTTAGAAGCAATTTAGCCTGTAGCTGCTCTTTAGCTGCTTGATAGTCTCCGGTAAGGGTCACACCCTTCCCCCACTCACTATCTGCTCCTGTTGCAGAGTTTGGCTTAGGGAGGTCAGCACAATAAAAGGGTTTTCTCCAGCAAGGCATTAAAATTAGGAAATTCAGCTTTACCTTTATCAGAGACGTTGGCATAAGAACAGGCACCTTTCTTCCAGGACTCTCTCCTCTCTAGAAACTCAGGAGCCTTATGGCTAGTTCTTCTGCTAGGGGAATTTCTCTCAGAAAAACTTCTTTCCTGTTTTGGTTCCTGGCTTTTATAGCACTGCTCGCCACCAGACAAAATACCTTTTCTCCAAGAGCTGGGTTTGCTAGCTTTCCCACATTTAGGCTCTACCGTGTAGTAAGGATCTCCTTGAGAGTATATTGGGCTCCAAGGCTTACTGTTCCAGGGTTCTGCCTTCTCCCAGGGTTCTAGCATTTTTCCCCTTTGATTCCAAGTTCCTCCTGAAGACCAACGTGCACTGGAAGCTGTTTCTCGTCTGCTTCGTTTCTTGCTGCTCTCCTTGTCAGCCTTGCTGCCTGCCTTGCCAGCCTTGCTGCCTCCTTTGTCAGCCTTGCTGCCTCCTCTGTCAATCCTGTCTGAGGATTTAAAAAGGGCTTCATTTCCCGGCACTCCCTGTCGTTCCCCTGGGTATGCCCAATCAGTGCTGAAGCCTAACTCCTCCCCTGGGCTGGGGCTTGTCTTCAGCTCAGCCGATAACTGTGTTTTTTCCAAGTCAGTTTTGGAAATCCTGTGTGTGTCATCCCTTCTATCAGGATTTTCCCCTATCTCCATTTCCTCTGGAGGGGAGTCTTCACCACAGTACACTAGAACACATGTTGTTGGGAATGGGATAGTAAAACCTTTGGTATCTAAGGTTGAGGCCATTAAAAACTGTAAGACTTTCCAAAGAAACAGGCTTGAGCATTTCTTGGCCTTATAGGATATTACAGAAAATGTATCAGTTTGATGAGTTAGCAACTTCCTTGAGTGATTTGCTAAAGAATTTGCAGCCTAACAAGGCTCACTGGGGAACTCCTGTGAATAAATATTGCAAAACCTCAAGCAGACCCTTCCAAAATAGATTCATCCTACGAACAGATGCATCTTGAGTGGGGCTCTGGGCCATGTTGAGTCAGAGGGGGGAAGAGGAGCACCCCGTAGTATACCTTAGCTGCAAGCTCACTGATGCAGAGAAAAAATGTTCTACAACAGAAAGAGTGCATGGAGGTGAAATGGGTCATTGAATTGTTGACTACTTGTTAGGAAGACCCTTCGCCCTTGTAACGGATCATACTCCTTTAACACTAGAAGCCCCAAAGTGCGTCAATTGACGCAAATGCATCTTCGAAGTTGTATACCAGCACCACTGCTAGAACTATGTCAGTCATGTTCCATGACTTTGTTAGCAAGGTCAAGATGTTCAAATATGTGCATCAAAAATTAATGACAGATGCACCACCTAGTGGGAAAATGAATTTATACCTAGAAGCCCCAAAGTACGTCAATTGACGCACTCAATTGTCTTGGATGCATCAATTGACGTACTTTGGGGCTTCTAGGTATAAATTCATGTTCCCACTAGGTGGCGCATCTCAATCACTGTTTACAGTTTTACTCCGATATTACAAACAATAAACACACGATGATGTCATGTAATGACATCACATACTGCACATATTTAACAAATAAGTAACTTCACATTAATTCACACCTGCATTTCATGCTAAACGCAGTCGTCGTGATAATGCGTCAATTGACGCACTTCGGGGTTTCTAGGTAAAATTCCTTTTGGGGCTTCTAGTGTTAAAGTAGCTAGGGCTAATGGAAGATTCTAACTCCCAACTGATACATTGGTATCTTAGCCTTCAAATTTATGATTTTCATGTCATCCATAGAAAGGGAAAGGACTGCGTCAATGCAGACTTCCTCTCCTGATAAGTAGATGAAGGTGCAGAATAAGGAAGTACTACAGTCTCTGAAAAAAGGGGGGAGGTATGCGATAGGGTATATATATCCCATCACTGAGGCCTCAGGGGAAGAAAGGGAATTTGATAGAGCAATCCCAGAATCCAGGCTAATTGATCTCTGGTACAGTGATGATATTAGCATCCCTTCTGTGCTTGCGCCCTGTGCGGCCGCACCGCTCGCACAACCCTTGGTACGGCCCAGCACAAAGGGAAAGGGAGGGGGTAAAGCTGGGCCGTACCAAGGGCTGTGCGAGCGGTGCGGCCGCACAGTGCGCAAGCACAGAAGGGATGCTAATATCATCACTGGGATTTAAGGAAGCCCAATAAGAGTGAGTTCCTGCATAAAGCTGGGGAGGCAAAGGGGGCTTCAAGTACATTAATTGCACAGGGTGCATTTGAAGCTTGGTACGGTCCTGGGTTGGACCCTCTCAGGCAAACCAGGGAGGTAAGGCCAGAAGAGGCAGGGTTAGTCAAAGTATAAAACCTGGGAACAAACCCCAAAGCTCAATCTCATAGAGAGACTCCACCAGCGAGAAGCTGCCAGAACCTTTGCTTGCCTGAACTCTGCAGGAAAAGGTAAACCTCTGTTTGTACTTTCTCAGGGATTCATATAGAACTATCTTCTATCTTAGGAAAATGCAGACAGAACACTGTATTTCTGGAAGAAGTCTTGGAGGAAAACTTTATGCTGGAAAGTAACTGTAGTGACTGGCTGCTTGCATTTTACAAAACTACCTGACAGTAGGTAGTGGCGGCACCAGCTCAGAGGCTATTCAGAAAATTTCTAAAACCTGTGGAAAGACATGAAGGAGATCTCAGGAGAGTGAACTGGAAGCCCAAAAGTGAACTGTTTTGTTGAAAGGAGTTTTTGTTTGTTACCTCGCTGAAGAAAACTGAGGAAAGTTGCTACATAGGAAAACTCTAAAATGTTTCCCCCCTTTGGAGCTGTAGAAAAAACAGAAATGGGGCATTTTGCTGGATTTTTTTCTGATATAGCTGAGGCTCAGCTGAGTTACAGGACCTTCTTTTTATGGTTGAGTTCTAGACCTATGGTTCTCAAAGCTGTCCTGGGGGACATAAGAACATAAGATATGCCATACTGGGTCAGACCAAGGTCCATCAAGCCCAGTATTCTGTTTCCAACAGTGGCCAATCTAGGTCATATGTACCTAGCAGTTTCCCCAAGGGACACAGGTTCCACAATGCTTGTATTCCAGTCGGAATTTCAGGATATCCACAATATGCAAATCTCTCTCATGCATATTCATTCTGCATATCCTGAAAACCCAACTGGCTGGTAATCCTCCAGGACAGTTTTGAGAACCACTGCTCTAGACACCTGTAGGGGGAAGGGACACCTTAGTTCCAGGTATGAGCAACGCAGGGAAAAAGTCATTACTCTGCCCTCCTGATCCATCCCATGACAGCAACAATATTTCTTCCAAGTAGACAAGTTAGAGAAATACAGACAGTGATGAATTTTCCCTATATTGTGCAAAGTATAAAGATAATGAATGTAGAGCCCGATTTTCATTTTGGCAAACTATGTGTTGTGTCAGCACAAAGCCTGCCCGCCGACCCCCTTAATCCAGATTTTCATTTCCATGGCGAGGGAAATAAAAATCCGGATCCTGCCGCACAGGCCAGAAGCCGCCAAGGCTAAGCAGCTGAAGTGATTTTCGATGTCGCCCCTTTAGCCCCAGCGCCTTAAAGATAGGCAAGGGTTTTTCTCACCTATTTTTATGGCGCAGAGCACTAAGCGGGCAGCATCGAAAATCGCTGCTAGCCGCTTAGTGCCATTCCCCTCCTCCGCTCCGCCCCGGAATGTCCCAACCACGCCTCAATGCTAAGCGGATAGCATCTGGATGCGTTAGGGACTTAACCGGGATTTTCCAAAGGCACTACCCATGTTGGTGCCTTTGGAAAATCCCAGTTAAGGCATTTACATGGGTAACATAGGCTGTTACCCATGTAAATGCCTTTGGAAATTGGGCCTGTACAGTCTAAAAAGAGACATATTCAAATCACTATATGGGAAATAAAAATGTCTTCTCTCCCCTTTATCCCTGTTGCTGGAATCAGGGACAGGAGGCTGCCAAACAGGTGGGAGTTAGGGCCACAACTCTAAAATTGGAGACAATCCCTGAAAATCGGCGACCTCTGGTAACCTTACTGGGGGAAGGAGTGCCAGATGAGTGGCCCATTAGACGGAGGCTGGATGTGCGACAGGCTGATATTCAAACACTGTAGTGGTCGGCTATGGTGCTTAAATCTTGGTGGGATGCCCAGCAGCACTATCCAGGTAAGGGCTGCCAGTGAATAACCAGATAACATCTTAAGCCTGCTTTTCATATACCTAAAGTATCCGGATAAGTCTTAAAGTCCTAAGTTACCTGGATCACCACGATTCCGATAAATTGACACTTATCCAGATTGCACTGACACTGCCCATGCACAGTCCCCACACAAAGGGGATAGTGCTGGGGTGTCCTGTGGAGATACGTATTCATGGCATTACGCAGATACTGCTGCTGAAGATCAAGGTCAGAAACACGTGGCTTCCTATTGGCCAACCCACTAAGGGCTCGGAATATCGGCCCCAGATGATCCATATATAGCAAGAAGAGCATTCCTACTTGTAGCAAAGCTTAAATTAGTTTTAAACCTCAAAAAAGAGGGCACAGAGCAGGGATAACCTGCACGGAGCAGCAGTTATAACCAACGTAAAAGCAAAGAGAGTAGCCAACATGGAGCAGCAGTTACAGCCCAACGTAAAAGCGCAAACAGGGGTAACCTGCACACAGCAGCAGTTACAACCAAATTAAAACGCAGAGTGGGAATAATCTTCACAAAGCAACAGTTACAATCAAAGTTAAAGCACAGAGAAGGGGTACCCTGCGCAGTATGGCAGTTAGAACCAGAGTAGAAGTAACCTTTACAGAACGGCAGTTAGAATCAAAGTAAAGGCACCGAAAAAAATTAACCTTCACAGAAAGCAAGGTGATCTCCAGGAACAGCATGAATCAGTCTTCACATATGGGTGATGTCAGCATCATTGGAGCCCCGCATGGAAGCACTCCCCAGCATCCAATAGAAATGCTTTTGGGAGCATCCCTCCATGCATGTGTGCCTGCCTTCCCGCCTTCCCAACAGTTCTTCTCAGTCAGGTATATAGCATAAGAAAAACCCTGTAGAAAAAACAGAAAGGAAAATTGCAAAAAGTTAGTCCCATGTACAACTCCAAGGGGAGGTGGCAGGTTGTGAAAATGGATTCCTGCTGTTTCTGGACATCATCAGTTACAGGTGAGTAAATACGCTATCTCCAGGAACAAGCAGGAATGCAGTCTTCACATATGGGACTCACTAGCCCACGACTATCCAGAAGGAGGGAGGAGACCGGAATTACAAGCAAGGTAAAGCAGGGATCCATCAGACTCAGTCCCTTGGGCACACTCCTCCTGGAATAGTCAGTGACTGTGAGAGGATAACATTGAGGACCCATGCTATGGCAAGAGGTGGATTGGGGGCTTTGTTGAAAGGAGTCCCAGCGTGAACCGCACTACAAGTGGATGGGAAGAAATTGGGTGATCCGTAATCAGGTGAGAGTCCAAGATCGCATTCAAGTGGACTCAGACAGAATTAGTATTCAGTCCAGATGTGGACAGATGAAGAAGGTACTGCAGTAAGTACTTTATGGAACAAGTAAATGGATTGAGAGTCCTCTGGAAACACCAGAGGGAAAATCTGCGTCATTTAAAGGCATATGTATATCTAGTAGAATCCTTTCGAGAAGCCAGTTAGACTTGAGTCATGTCTTCTGGAAGCCTGAGGTCAGAGAGGACAAAGTGTTCAGCAGCCACATTGTCAAACACAAGGCTCTGAGGTTGGGATGAAGTAGCGTACCATGGTCCTGCAAGAGCAGGTTGGGTGTGCATTCCAGTCGGAGAGGTAGTCCCTGTTTCAGACAAAGAAGCAGGGGTAACATGGTTGACTAGGCCAGAATGGGGCCTTGGGCAAGCCATTTAACCTTCCATTGCCTCAGGCACACTTAGATTGTGAGTCCTTCAGGGACAAGGGAATAAAAAGTACCTGTTACTATACATGTAAACCGCTCTGATGCGCAAGTAAAGGGCGGTATATTAAGTGCCTAAACCATAACCATAACCCCCTGTCTTCTTTGGAATGAGGAAGTAATGGGAATAGAACCCTAGGCCTTGCTGAGGGAGTGGGACTTCCACAATGGCCCCTTGAGTTGTAAGATTTATGATCTCCTTTTGTAGCAGAGTGGAGTGTTAGAGATCCATGGGGTACTTGCCCACAAAGAAAGTGGGAGGCAGAGTCCTGAAATTTAGTTGATAACCCCCACTGACCAGCTGCAAAGTCCAGGGTTCTGAAGTCATGATGGACCATCTGTGGGCAAAGTGTGTCAGTCTTCCTGGAATGTGGGAGGGGAGGGGATCTCTGAGAGATAGACTGGCTATGCCTTCCAGGAAGCAATTAAAGCTAGCCTGAGGTTGAGGCTATGGAGCTGGCTGGGCCCTAGGAGTCTTAGGCTTTCTGGGTTGACGAATGCCCTGTTGCTTTTGATGGGGCTGCTGAGCTTGACAGGAAGAATATGAGGGGTAAGAAGAATAATACCGTCTCTTTTTGGGATAGAAGGGCTTCTTGCCAGAAGCCTTTGCAGGTCAGCTGTCTTCCTGGGCAAGCGCTTCATGTGAGATTGTCAGTTTCTATTTCACCTACTTTTTCATGCCAGCCCTTTCCAAAGAGATTCTTTCCATTACAAGGGATGTTGGCCAGTTTGTCCTGCACCCATTGTTCAGAGGCTTGCAGCCATGCTGTTTTCCTTGCTCCAATGCAGGCTGCCACTGTTCCGCTTATAACCTCATAAGCATCGAAGGCTGCTCTAGTGAGAAACTTAGAGGTGTTTTGAGCATGAGCTACAAGCACCTCATTAGGGGCCTGCTTATCTGCTGGCAGAAGAGAGCTGAATTCAGATAAGTTCCTCACAATATCTCTTAAAAACATGCTCATGTAGAGCATGTAAGAGTTGATCCTGGACCCCAACATGACAGACTGAAAATCTTTCCTGCCAAAAGCATCGAGGGTTCTGGCCTCCCTACCCGGAGGAACTGATGAATGGTTCTTGGAGCTTTTAATTCTCCTCATGGCTAATTGTGGTTTTTGGAAGCCTGGGCGAGGAGAAATCCGATACAACATATCTAACCTCTTGCTGATGGCAGGAGTTGAGAGTGATGCTTCCTATATACAAAAAATTAAGTAATGTAAGGGGGTTATGGATGGGAAGGGTAGCCGCCTCCTTTGGGGTTGAAGGATATTGTAGGATAGCCATCTCCTCTACTCTCGGTTCCACCTCTGTAGTCACCAAGACCAAGAGTGCTGCCACCATGTCCTTGATAAATTCATGAAAGGACATGTCCTTGGAGGAAGACCGATGACGCGAGTTGGAGATGGATCCAATGGAATGTCTCGAAGGGGCTTTGACTTGATTGAATCCAGTTCAGAATTGGACGAAGCCAAACTCGATTCCGGAAGAAAATCAAAGTAATAACTGTTGGTTCTTTGGTACCGATGATGCTCTGATACCAATGTCAAAGCCTGATGCACCTGGTATGCAGTATCAGAACCGGAGTGTCCGGTACACAATGCCCGAGACTGAACCAGAGTCAATCTGGGTTCCAAGACTGCTGGAACCGATACCCCAAGCAACCATGCAGAAGCACTGGGTACTTCAACCTCAAGGGATTGTACCAGAGCGGTGGTATTGGAGGTAGACCCTAGGGCATCAAAGGCCCTGGCACAACAGCTGCTAGGATCATGGCCAGACTCCGTTCGATGGCTTGGGCATGCTCATCGAGTGAGACTGGAGAGGACTAAGTGGCTTCTGGTATGGAGGCCTGAGCTACTGTCCCAGAGCAAGGTATCGGGGGCTCCACCGAGGACAAGGTTCTGGTGGCCTCTCCAAGCCCCCTCTGAGGCTTTGGAGGAGGTATCCTCCTGCCGGGGCTGTTTGACTCATCAGCCTACCTCTGGATCCATGGAAGGTGAGTGTCTGTGCCGATGCCTAGTATCGGAGTCTGCTGCTGACAGTGAGGATCGGGACACCTTCAATGCCAATGCCGAGGTCTTTGAAACCTTATCTGCCGGTGACACTGATCGATGCTTCTTGCCATGTTTGGACTTAGAAGTGTGGGAAGCATGAAACAACCTTGATGGCATGGAGGCCCCTGAGGAGTGTGCCGAAACAGCTGAGTCTGACCAAAACAGCTTAACCCATTGCTATTCTCGGTTCTTAAGCTCCCGTGCCTTCATATGTTTACAGTAGGCACACGAAGAAGCATGATCAGGGCCTAAACACTTCAGACACCAGTCATGCTGGTCAGTTGCTGAGATGGTACTGCAGCACTTAGTACATTTTTTTGAAAACACTGTGTGGTTTTTCCATCGCTGAAAAAATGGAGGCAATATCAAATTGGGCAATGGTGGCCCAAACGAACGAAAAACATGAAGGAAAAAATATGTTTGAAAAACAAAAATTTAAAAGAAACAAGGGTACTGGAACAATGCTGTACTGCTTCGGATGTAAGGGAAGGCAAACAGAGAATACAGAGGGGGCACCAAAAAAGTTAAAGAAGTCTCTTCATGGCGGGATTAGGACAAGGACTTGATGACTCCACGGAAAAAAGATGACTAAGGAGAACTGTTGGGAAGGCGGGAAGGCAGGCTTGCATGTGTGGAGGGATGCTCCTAAAAGCATTCCTATTGGATGTTGGGTGTGTTCCCGTGCGGAATTCCATCGATGCCGATGTCACCCATATGTGAAGACTGCATTCCTGCTTGTTCCTGGAAATTGGCAGTTAGAACTAAAGTAAAAGCACCGAGAAGAAGTAACCTTCACAGAGTGGCAGTAACAACCTGAATAAAAGCACAGAGCTGGGTAACCTGCAATGAGCAGCAGTTACAACCCAAAGTAAAAGCGCAGAGCAGAGGTAACTTACACAGAGTGGCAGCTATGTCCCACAGTAACAGCACAGAGTAGATGTAATCTGCACAAAGCTGCAGTTACAACCCAAAGTAAAAGTACTGAGCGGGGCTGATACTGCATGAAGATGCAGGTACTGTGCAATCAAAGTAAAAGCATAGAGCGAGAGGAACCTTCACAGAGTGCAGGCTGTTTTTGGATCCATATGCTCCTCTCTCTTGTTCACTATGATACTCTAGTCCCTGGTTTTGTGATTATAAACTCAGATGAGCAGGGACACTGTCTCACATATATGTATAGTGCCGTGTATGCCTTGTAGCACTATACAAGTAGGTAATAGCAATTACAACCCAGAGCGGGGTAAATTGCACCAAGAAGCAGTTACAACCATAGTAAAAGCACAGAATGGGAGTAACTGTCACAGAGTGGCAGTTACATTAAGATTACCAGGTGTCCCCAGTTTTACAACCGTGTCCCCGATTCCTACCTGTTTGGCAGCCTCCTGTCCTGGATTCCAGCAATGGGGGAATAAAGGAGTAGAAAAACATTATTTTCAATTTAGTGATCTGAATATGAATTTAGACTCATTATCTTTATGTTTTGCACAGTACAGAGAAAATGCATCACTGTTTCTATTTCTCTGTCGATGTGTCTGCTTGGAAATATTATTGCTTATATTAATATTAATAGGAGTGGAGGAGTGGCCTAGTGGTTGGGGCAAGGTACTTCAGGCCAGAAGGTCGGGGGTTCAAATCCCACTAGAGGACTTCAACCTTGGGCCGGAAGGACTGGGGTTTCTAGTCCCACAGGTACTCCTTGTGGTCTTGGGCAAGCCACTTAACCCTCCATAGCCCATGTTCCCTGTAAAATAGTTATCTCCAAGTTATAATGCCCTGTTCAATCTAATTTCAGTTTGTTCAATGTAAACCGCACTGAAGCAGAATAGCACGGTATATAAGAAAATGTAAATAAAATAAATTGCTGTCATAAGATAGATGGGGGCAGTTTTATGACTCCTCTTCTCTCCACAATGCCTTGTTGCTGAAATCTGGAACTAAGGTGTCCCTTCCTCCCCCTCCTCACCCAACCATTTTGGATAAGTGTCCTGGATTTGCCTGCAAAAAAATCTGGTAACCATAAGTTACATCCAAAATAAAAGCCCAGAGCTGGGTAACCTGCACCGAGCGGCAGTTACAACCCAGTGTAAAAATACCTTACTGGGCAGACTGGATGAGCTTCCTGGACTTTATCTGCATCATTTACTATACTCCAGGAGAGACCATGTGACACCACTCCTGAAGCAGTTACACTGGCTCCCCATTCAAGCCAGGATTTGTTTTAAGACCTTGCTGATGACTTTCATAGCTGGCAATGAGCTCTCCTCCTCCTCTCTATCTGACCTCATCCAACCACTTGCACCTAACAGACCAAGAAGATCTGCAGAGTCCAACATGCTAGTAATTCCAAAAGAAGCAACTAAATGCACCAAAACAACAGCTAACAGAGCCTTCCAACTCTGTGCCCCAAGTCTATGGAATACCTTACCAGCACATATCAGAGCAATCCCCAACTTGAGCCAATTTAGAAAGGCCCTTAAACATTTCCTCTTCACCAAATATCTCACTGACATCTCCGATCCTCAGTCCCACTCGAATAACGAGCACCTCAACAATAATAGTAGTCAACTAGGCAAGCCCTCGCAACAAGCGTCCCCTACAATGTAAACACCAAACATTATCCTTTCTCAGTACACCTCATATGTATATAGTGTACCCTTTTTCCAAGTTGCATTTCCTGTTTAATGTAATGACCAGACATATTTAAGTTGTCGGATGTTTCTGTTCCATGTGAACCGCGCTGATTGCAAATAGTGCGGTATATAAGAAATATAAATAAATAAATAAATATATTACACCGAGCAGTGGTGCCTTATGGTTCTCAGAGGGAATCTCATTTACCTCCAAGTACTGCTCTAGCCTCTCTACATAAATGGGCCCGTCTTTCAGGGCACTATCAAAGGCCTCCATTTTTCCAAGAAATCCAGCCATCTTTCCTGGAATCCTCTGCACTTATATTAATAAGAGTTCTTTAACCTGTCCTGGTTGTGGGGTAGACTCGTGAAGATTTATGCTTTCTTCTAATCGTCAGCCTCTCTTAGATCCTCACCGTCATCACCAAGTGTGGTGCTTGAAGATTAAGAAGACAGAAACCTCAGCACTGGGCAAAAACCACCTAAGCTGTATTGCAGCAGAAAAAGTAGCAACAACTAAATCAAAGTAAAATGGATTATGAGAACTGAATAGCAGATTCAACAAAATATCCCACTTATGGAACTTTGATAACAAATTGGAATGTGCAGATTCAACAGAAGACAGCCATATTTAAATGTTGTAAGTCACAAGGAGCTGAGGGGGTGGTGAGCTGGAGCAAACAGTAAAATGCTGGATTGCTGACATAACACAATACTATGAATGTAGCAGCAGATAAGCATGCAATAAATAAAACCAGGAGTCTTTTCAAGGATCCAAGCCAGTTTAATGTGCACAGGCTCGAGCAATAAGCAATTTCAAAATGGCTGAGCAATGGTTTCTAGCAAAACAACAACTTTTATACCGTTCTTCTCCATTCTAGACATAGGCAAACTTTTCATTGGTCCCAGTAACCCCTCTCACCCATCTATTGGTCCTGGTACCACTACGTAGCTATCCAATGAGGACCTTGATCTGGGCTCAGCACCTGGTTGCCCCCCTTTCAGTCCTTATTACAATGGACAGTTCTTAGACTTTCGATACTTCTCTCCTCCAAGGTCACTGGCTTGCTGGAATATGAGTGAGAGCGGGGCACTGTGACCTTGCTTTCTGCAGAGTTAATTAATTCCATAGAAGCTGTGCTCTCTTATCAGTACCAATTAGAGCTGTTTTCTGTCTTTTCTAAGTTTCGTTTCTGCTTAGCTATGTTCAGTTAAGCTGAGTTAAGTTTCAATTCTATGGTGTCATCATTCAGGGGGGGTTTTCATTCCTCTGGGCCTAACTACAGGCTTCAGTTACAGGTCAAGCTGCTTAGGCCTGTCTGTTTAGTTCAATTAGCATGGATCATAGGCCTTCGCCTACCACATTCCCCCCTTTGATTATTCTCACCCGCAAGTGAGAAAGGGTGAGAATCAAATCACATAATACTAGGTAAAGGTATCACTCTGTGGTATAGGGTAGTAAGTTCACATAGCTAGTATCTTTGTAGCTGCCTTATGCTCTACAGTGTTATTAATAACTGAAGTTATCATTCGCAAGCAAAGTGGCAAGAAACAAGGGAGCAACAAGCAGATAGTCAAAGTCCATAGTTTGGCAAGAGTGGGAAAAAGAACTAAAGGATTAGAAGGTTCAGGAGCATTTATGCCGGACCACCAAGATGTCTTCTTTGTTGTGCTGTTGTAAAACTTCTGATTTAGACAGTCCAGCTGTCCGATCTTCATAGCAAATTGTGGTCCGGTCCGAACAAAACACAAACTGTCAACAATGGGGTGGGCCAATACCCACTCACTAGTAGTATTATGTAAATCAGTCTGATTGTATAGGATAGAATAGTTCAGTTCTTGGGCCTTCCAAGGCCATTAGTCTCCCATTGTTGTTCCTCCATAAGACAAGCAATCTGAAACATGAAGACCGAATGCCACTGCTCCTGCTAATTCAAGAAATAAGTTCTGGTGGCAGGAGGAACTTCAAAGTCTGATTTCATGGCTTCATAGAAAGAGTGATCTTTTGTCCTGTTCTGGTGGTGGTTATGCAAGCTGCACAAGGGGGTAGGGCAAAAGTCATTTCAAAGCGCCCCAAAACTGTTGCCAGAATAAAGCAATAATAATAATTCATAATGGGCATAGTCTCTGGAAAATTGGAGGAACTGTCGGATTTCACAAAGGTAGAGTTGATTGTAGATCCTCAAGCTTCTGCCGTACGTAGACCTACCAGCTTTTTGGCAGGAGTAGGGCTGTAGATTCCAAAGTATCACTGTCTTCTGGGATGTCTCAGGTTCTTAAAATATCATAGCATAGTCTCTTAGGCTATTATTGCTTCTTTAGAGCAGTTCACTCTTTAGAAGATCAAAACAGTCTTTTCAGAGTATTTAAACACAGTCTCTTAGAAGATTCAATTTCTTAACACAACACAGTCTCTTTCTGATGATTGCAGTTTTCTCCAGATGCGAGGCTTACCTTCAGATAAACAAACAGTCTTGAAATAGTGCAGTGTCTGAGGGACCAATAAGTCTTAGGTCCGTGGCTGTTGTCGTAGGGTGAGGTGCAATGGTGTCTCAGGATGCTGTACAGTAGTCCAGTGATCAGGTTCAAGAGCAGCTGCTGGTTTCACTTGATTATGATGGATCCAAGGTTCAAATTCTGCGACTTTTACTGCAGTTGGAGTTGTTGACAAGATGACAACATAGGGTCCCCTCCAATGCAGGGCTAACGGTATCTTTCTCCACTCTTTGATCCACACCGAGACTCCAGGCTTGAAAGGATGCAGGGGTGCAGGCAAATTGATGAGTAATCGATTTTGTACCCAGGTATGGAGACTCTGCAAAACAGAACTTAAAACCAATAGTTCATGTCTAATAATTTCAGATCCTATCTGTCTCATATCTCCTTTTATTTCCTATACAATAGGCAGGGGTTGCCCATACAGAATCTCAAAAAGGGGAAACTCCTAAAGACTTAGCAGGGGCTAAGTATATCCTAAGAAGGGCTATAGGAAGGACCTGGGGCCACTTCAGGTAAACCTCTTGGCAAAGTTTGGACAACTGAGATTTCAGGGTTCTATTCATACATTCTACTTTTCCTAAATTCTGAGATCTATAGGCAGTATGTATCTGTTAATATCAATATCTTGGGGCTATACTTAATGGACTTGCTTCCCAAGGCTATCCACCCTCATTATTTGTACAGGGTCCCATGTGCATGCAAGGTTGTAAGGGCATACTTGAAATCTGGGTACACATTTAGACAGGGCTCTTTTCCTATTGTTAGTGCTCTAGTGAGGGCTATCAGTTCAGCTTTCTGTGGTAAAGTTTCTGGGGCCAGGGCTGAGGACTCAACTACCAAATCAGGGGTCACCACTGCATATCTAGCACAACAATGTCTATTGATGATGAAACTGCCTTCAGCCACAAAGAAAGTCTGTTCAGGGTTCTCCAGAGGGACATCAGTCAAATCCAGGCGGCTTGAGAATACAGTGTCCATAATTTCTAAACAGTCATGATCAGGGGATCAAGACTAACTGATAACAACATAGCAGGATTGAAAGCTTGACTGACCCTTCAGTTGTATCTGGGGTTTTCACACAACATACTCTAATACTTCAACATTCATAGATTTGTTAGCTAGTAATTTCCTTTGTATTTCATATTGGTTAGAACAGAGTGTGGTACAGTAACTTGAAGATTCTGTCTCAAAGGGATTTTTTTTTTTAGTTTTTGCTTACTAGGAAGGCTGTAGCTGTAACAGCTTCTCAAATAAGGTCCAAGAGATTGAGTCAACACTCCTAGAACATTTCCTTGTGACTCATGAACATAGAGACTGAAAGGTTTTCTGGACATCTGGTAGACCCAGAATTGGTGACAACATCAGAGTGGTTTTTTTTTTTCAAAGATCAAAAGGCTGCATCCTGTTCAAGTCCCCATTCCAATGCAGACTTTTCCATTCCTTTGATAGCTTGATACAACGGTTTTGCTAGCAGCGCAAAATTGGGGATCCATATACAACATACTCTGTGGCACCCAAGAAGGCTCTCACTTGCCTCCTGGTGGTTGGAGTAGGAATACTGCATACAGCTGCTTTGCGTTCTGGTAAGGGTCCCAGGCGTCGAATTCCGCTGGACAACTGGAATCCTAGGTATTTAACTTGTTGGACATAATTGCACCTTGGCTCTTGAGACTTTGTATCCAGCCTCATTAAGAGGGTGCAAAAGTTCACTGATGGCTTGTAGACATTCACTTTCTGAGTTGGTGGTTATGAGCAAGTTGTCCACATATTGAAGTAGATTTTTTTTTTTTTCCTGCAGTTTCTGGACAACTTGTCAAATCCTTGCTGAGTGAGGCGAGTTCTTGAATCCTTGAGGTAATCTTGTCCAGATGAGTTGGCCCCCCCTCCTTGTAGTGGGGTCTTGGGCTAAGCGTATGCAGAAAAAAAACATCTTTTTAAGTCCAGAATGATGAAATGTAGAGCTTCAGCAGAGATCAGTTCCAAGAGAATATAAGGATTTTGGTACCACTGGTTGTATAGTTTCAGCTGCATCATTCATTCTTCTTAGATTCTGCACTGAGCGGTAGCCACCTGTCCCAGGCTTCTTGACTGGCTTGAGGGTGACAATGACAGGGGCTATGTTCTTTGCTAGGCCAGGTGGATTATCTTCTGCCCATACTCCAGGTGGGGCTATAAGGTTGGTAGGTATACAGGAACTAGCTGGCTTGATTGGAGATGCACTATAGAACTGCTACTCTTTTTCTCGGGGAACAGTCAGCACCATCAATCCAGCAGGCTCTGGGTTCACAGTCATTTGCATTTCTCTCTTCAGCAAAGGATATCTGTGTCTGAAGCTTTGCAAGCAGATCTCGGCTCCAAAAATGGAATAGGGCATTTAGGCATATACAGGAACTGGTGCATTATTTTCTGTCCCCCTAGTTCACACATGCGGTTCTGCAGGAAAGGCTTTGTGGACTTAGCCCCAGTAGCTCCGATAATGGTGATGCATCTGGCCTAGTCCTTTATCCATGCTGTAGCCCTCTTTAGCTGCCACTTACTCTATAGCTACTTCCTTCTCCTACTAGAACATTGTGCTTGGTTTATTGTTTTAGGACTCTGCAATCAAGTACTCCCTCCTCCCCTCCTGGGGTGGAGTCAAGATACGGGCATTCACTTCTCTAATGTCCTTCTTTTTCTGCAATGGGTGCACTGATTCGCACCCAGTGGAGGCCTGCTACTTCTGCGGCCTCTTACACGTTCTCTGGTCCTTTGATTAGGAGAATCTCCTCCACGTCGTTCAATGAAAGCAGCACCAAGTTGATCTGCTTTCTTTTTTTATTTTACATTCACTTTCTCTGCCACATTCAGTCTTACATTTCACATACTTTCAAAATCAACTTCCATTAACTGTGCTGTATTATGCCCGCAAATCCATCCATTGTCTGTAATTTTTTGTTTTATATCTCTCTGGGACTGACTGACTGACAAAAACACAACTTCTCCTGGGCTACTGGTCTGCATTATACTGTTCATTAGTTCAATCAAATCCTAAGGCTTCTCAGTGTATAATGCAGTTTTTTCAGTTCTAAACAAGTCTGGTCAGCTGACTTTCACTTCTGGTCCAGAGGGGGTGCACATCCCCCTGCTGCGGAGGTGGCTGGCAAACTAGGGAATCTACAGGGAGGAGTCCCCCCCCTCTCCTGGGTTCTGTTTCTCCTAGCAACGCTCTATCCAGGAGGTTGATTTTTTTTTTTAAATGTTCTACTTCTCTGCTGTGGGCACATTAGTTCACGCCTACCGGGGGGTGACATCATCGGTGGACTGGGCTCCATCCCCCCCTTAAGCACCCTGAACGGAGCTACTTACAGAGAGAGAGAGTGACGAGACAGGATATCTAGAGATTCTGGGGCAAAATATGGTGAACTAAGGAAATATGGGCAACTAGCAGAAGCCACTCCCTTTCACATAGCATTCCTGATTGGGACAGAGACATTTCATAGTCTTCAGTAAATCCCTTACTGAAATTCTTGATCATACTTGAAAAGACACTTATTAAAAAACCTTATTACCGTAAACATAAGCTTAAATTGAGCACAGACATACAATTTAGATACAGTTCTTAAAATATCTTATAGAGAGAACTATAGCTATCTGTTACGTATGACTAGAATACAAATACTTAGCAACTATCTGCCAGCCGTAATCAGCATGTCTCTGCAAAAGAAATTATTATTTTTTTTAGTTCAGAAAGCAAATATTCAAAAGACATTCCGGATACTTTTCCATAGCTGTGGTGGATATCTAAAATGCATATACACCCTCTTTTTTTTTTTTTTTTTTTAACAATAAATATGTCTTCTATCAGGTGCTTGCCACAGTAAATCAGGTAATAACGTCTTGGAATTTTAAAACAAATGAATTTATCTTGAATTGTAAAGGTCGTCATTAGTCACTAGTACAGATTTCAAAGATAAAATCCTAACACAATTTTCTTATTCACTCAGAATTTAAACCATTCATTCCCAGGTTGCAATCTGCCGTTAGTTTTTGAAACAACAGATATACTTCCTTTATTTTACACAAGCAAGAGACTGCTCAATCGGGAACGGCTGTCTCATTCCCTAGTAAGCTGTGTGAGCCACACCCCTCCGCTCACTGGAAACAAAATGATCACAGTTTCACAGACACACAGAGACATGCTAGCAAGAATCATTTAAATCAGTGTCAAGTCGTGATCTAATAATTACTTTGTAGGTTTATAAGTCAAAGGAAATAAACCCAAAAACAGTTTGCTTAGTTTATCATTTCTGAAAGGTAACAATAAAAATACAGACAAAGCAGAGAATATAACTAAAAACAGTTTACGGAGCTCCGATGAGGTTAATTCGACCTTCAAAACTAAAATTCTGACTAAATATTCCTATCGAATGGTATATAATACCTGACCATAGTAGAAGGAACATTACTATTAAAAACATATTGAATAATACAGGTACAATTGTCCTGAAATAAGCACAAACTAACAGCATTGAGATTTAAGCCTGCACAGGGTTAGAAAGACACTGTACATTCTTTCCTTCAGACACGCCCCCTGTCAGTTTTTCACTGTGCAGTGAACTGGGTGAGACCAGCTTTTTGATTTCTAAAGTGACTCTAGGTGTTTTGGGTCTTCGTTCTGCTTGATTAATACAATTTCTTAATCAGTGAACTGTCACAAATTACTCAACAGAATAATCTCACATTTATAACAGAAGGGAAACTCGTGGTTTCAACAGAGAACAAAAAAAACAGATACACAGTAGGGCAGACAATACACATCAAACGCTTCACAATCATGCTAGCAACATATCCCAAAAAAAAACAATCCTGTCTGTTCTGACTAGGCTGAATCATGATTCTCTATAACAGCTGTACCTCGCGAATACTCATGCAAGGATTTTCAAACAAATTTTTCCCCACGCATACTCATGTAGGGACCTCGCGAATACGCATACGAGGTTGACTTAAGTCTTACCAAACAAGAAGGACGATGGCTTCGCCTTGCGCATACTCATGCAAGGGTAATAGGACCGTCCTTGAGAGGTGATCAAGCTCTCTTACCAATTTCCAATTTTCTCGAGATTACAAATTCCAAGTTCCAAATTCTTACCAAAGTTTCACAAGTTTCAAACTGCAGTTCTAACTCATCTGTCTAGACAGGTTTTCAAAACTATACTTACCGGATCCGGTCCCCGATACTTCACTAGCTTCTGAGTTGGATCCTGGACTCCCCCGGGTCGGAGGTGTTGGCCAGCTGGACCCAGTGCCTGCCGAGGCCAGGCAGAACCCCCTCCGATACAAGAGGATCGGTGGGCCCAGGGAAATTCCCCTGTGTCAGATTGGCATGGTTCCAACTGGACCAAACCTCAAGGCGAATTACGTGGATTTATTCACTTGAACACCATCTACCACTCGCACTTCCAGGCCAACGCACCAAGAATGTAGCAGCAGATAAGCATGCAATAAATAAAACCAGGAGTCTTTTCAAGGATCCAAGCCAGTTTAATGTGCACAGGCTCGAGCAATAAGCAATTTCAAAATGGCTGAGCAATGGTTTCTAGCAAAACAACAACTTTTATACCGTTCTTCTCCATTCTAGACATAGGCAAACTTTTCATTGGTCCCAGTAACCCCTCTCACCCATCTATTGGTCCTGGTACCACTACGTAGCTATCCAATGAGGACCTTGATCTGGGCTCAGCACCTGGTTGCCCCCCTTTCAGTCCTTATTACAATGGACAGTTCTTAGACTTTCGATACTTCTCTCCTCCAAGGTCACTGGCTTGCTGGAATATGAGTGAGAGCGGGGCACTGTGACCTTGCTTTCTGCAGAGTTAATTAATTCCATAGAAGCTGTGCTCTCTTATCAGTACCAATTAGAGCTGTTTTCTGTCTTTTCTAAGTTTCGTTTCTGCTTAGCTATGTTCAGTTAAGCTGAGTTAAGTTTCAATTCTATGGTGTCATCATTCAGGGGGGTTTTCATTCCTCTGGGCCTAACTACAGGCTTCAGTTACAGGTCAAGCTGCTTAGGCCTGTCTGTTTAGTTCAATTAGCATGGATCATAGGCCTTCGCCTACCACAACACAATACTATTTTTCTGGCCAGAATAAAAAAGATGTTTGTGTATGAACAGCATTCCAGCACATGCCCATAATGTATGCGCATTATACAGAAAACAGAACTACAATTTTCTCAGTGCCAACAATAATGTGCAGAATAGCACATCGTGATTTATTTTTGTGGAAGAGCTAGCCACTGCTAGCCCAGACCCAATTGCACATGCTTCTGCTGTTAGTGCAAATATTTGCAACAACTTATTTGTATACTATGCGGTTACTGCATTGTGAAGCAAAATTTGTTTCTTTATGCTTGTGTTAATAAACCAGAAGGCTCTAACACAAGATGTCTCCAATCGTTCCTACGTTGGCTCTTTAGCCAGTGCCACACAGTAAGCAGAGGATTTCTGATGGTCACTAAATGTACACTGTCGTCCAATCTCTGATCTTAGTTATTGGAAAAGAAAATTATATTTCAGGTGTGGTAGGCTATAGCCTCAACCTAGGCCTGGATTTCAACCCCCACCTGGGATTAGTGCTGAAAAGAACCAGAGTTTAAGAATCTGCTTTTGAAAGTCCCCTTTCTCCCCCTATGAAGTTTGTACAAGTTCATTATGTTTGAATTGTCCTTGAATTCTCTGAGCTACAAATGTCCTTGAAGTAGAAATGTAACCATGTCTAAGACTATGCCTTTGTTAGAATGAGGTAGGCTATGGCCTAGCATAGCCTGCTACTATGAAAGGCCTGTAAGTTAGGCCTGGATCCTAATTTCCATTATAGCTAGAAAAGAACCATAAATCTGTGAAAACTGAGAAAGATGTTTTAAAATGCTTAATAAGAAGTTTTTATGAATGCATAAGTCTTCTATTATTCTCTTGTATGTGAAAGAACATAAAAGTAACAGTATATGTATCCCTGGAGCCGAAGTTAACCTTGCAGTAGAAAAGTTACCAAGTTAAGACTATACCATTGTTCAAGCAATCCTAAGGGAGGGGGTCGGTTGTTAGGTTCCGGAGGGATTTCTAATTGGATAAACGAAGGGAATGTATAACCAATGAGAAGTTTGTATGTATCGAGCTAGAACCAATAGAACGTTTTCATGTATCAAACTAAAAAAGCGGTATAAAAAGTTATGTCTCTGTATAAACCTTTGCTCAGTACCTTTTGCTGCTTTGACTGACTGGGCCTTGTGCACAATAAAAAACTGACTTGGACCCTGTCAATCGACTCCTGGACTTATTCATTGACTGCACTTTGCTACAGCATATTCTTGGTGCGTTGGCCAGGAAGTGCGAGTGGTAAATAGTATTCAAGTGAATAATCCACGTAATTCGCCTTGAGGTTTGGCCCGGTTGGAACCGTGTCTGTCCGACCGCGGGGGAGACCTCAGGCGCCACCGGCCCCTTTGAGTCGGAGAGGGTTCCGCCTGCCTCGGCGGACCATCGGGTCCAGCTGGCCAACACCTCCGACCCGGGGGAGTCCAGGTTCCAACTCAGAAGCTGGTGAGGTATCGGGGACCGGATCCGGTGAGTAGACATTTTTGTGATTAAATAGTCAGAAAGAAAAGCATGGGACAGCGTCTTGCGAGTGCAAGACCAATTTGGTAAATTTGGTATAGACTAACTGGGAAATCTGGGAAATCTCGCATGAGTGTGCGCGAGACGAAGGAGCCTGATCACCTCCTATAAGGGCGGTCCTAGTAAGCTCCGCGTAGGGAAAGCGGAAGCTGAAACTATCGACCCTTTTTGTTTGTTTGGAATAGTCAGTTAGTCAGAAAACCTGGGCATTTGAAATATTGAAATATGATATCTTGTTGCTTGTGAGCGTGTGAGTGAGAGGTCTTGAAATACAGACCAAGCGAAAATTGACTCCTAAGTAGCGCAGTTCCTGGCCGGGCGACCGCACCCAGGTCACGAACAGGAGGAAGCGAGTGGTGTTTGTCCCCCCAGTGTTCTGTGGGCTGTACGGACCCCTTACCTACAGCCATACTACCTATCCTTATTGTATGTTGTCTTGTACGTCATTACGTGTACGTAGGGACGTAGGGTACGTAACGTACGCAGGTACATTGAGTACGTAGGCAGTAGCGTAGGCAGGTATGTTTACATTATGGGAGGGACGGAGTCCACGCAAACTCCGTTGGCATGTATAATCAAGAATTTCTGTAAAGGAATTTTGGGTGATTATGGTATAAAAATGACTTCATCCAGATTAAAAATGTTATGTGAAAGGGAGTGGCCCGTATTAGCTGCTTCATGGCCCCGAGAAGGCACCTTTGATTTTGAGACAGTTTTACGAATTCATTAGCTTATACTGAGAGTGTATCCCGACCAGTTCCCCTATATAGATTCCTGGTTGAGTGTATGCGAACAGCAGCCCTCATGGATGAAGCGCTGTTATGAGGAGCACTGTAAAATATTTGTAGCTACTACTAGGGGAGCCACAAAAGCTAAGGAAGAGAAGCCGCCAGTATATTCTGACCCAGAGTCCTCAGATATTCTGGATAATTTACCCCGGCACCCACAGAAATTAGTCCCCACGGCCCCACAACTTGAAGTAGAGCCCGATGAGGAGCCCCAGAAAATACCGAAGCTACAGCCTAAGAAGCGCCCTACCCTGAGTGAAAGTTTCGGGTCAGGCCCAAGTACAGCGGGGGGACTCGAGTCCTCTGACGAGATAGAAAGCGGAGGCTCTCCTGCTAGTTCCTAAAAAAAAAAAGCTGGCTGCTGCCACTGCAGCTACCGCTGCCGCCACAGCAGCAGCAGAATCGACTGTCCCGCGGGCCCCCCCCCCCCCGCCCGGCTGAGACCCCCCCACCCAGCTGATCCTCCCCCCCCCCCCCCGCCCGGCTGAGCCTCTCCGTGACGGCTTTCAGGTCCACGAGGATCCATTGAGGATGGAGGGGTAAAATTTGAGTGGATGAAATAGGAATGAGGAAAGAGCAAAAGGAGAAAGATTAGTATGTTAAAGCAGATGTAGAGAGAGAATAGAAAAAAACTAGAAGAGAGAAGAAAGGACAAATGGACAGCAGACGATGGAGAGTTAGCAGAAGACACGAAGAAACCAGAAGAAAGTGGCTGGAGCAATTGCAACTGAAAAAAAATGCACAAATGGTAGAAAAATATCTCTTTATTTTGAATTTATTAACTGGAATATGTCAGCTCTGGGAAATGTGCATCATTAACGTCTGCGCTTTGTTTAGTACAAGAGGAAATTAATTTATAGTTTTATTTCTACAGTGTTGTTGTACATTCCAAGTTTGGCTTTTGGGGTTCCCAGTTTAATTATTGCCTTCCTGTTTCTAAATTGTGATTCCTTGTTTGGTGATGGTCTATGTTCTGCATGTGTAACTGAGCTGAGGTATTCTGTTTATGTAATTCCTATTTGACATTGCCACTTGTTCTCTTTCCCCAGTAGGTCATGTATTGTTGTTCTCTAAAATGTATTTGTTTAATATTTGCAGTGTTGCCTTTTGATAGGTAGGGTCTGGTGCTTTGTGAGTCCTGGTAGTGCTGTTACGATACGGCGGGTTTGCTATGGGTTCTGTGATGAAGCAGAGACCAGTGAACATATGGAGATAGGAAAAATCACTGATCCCTTTAAAGAAAGTGACAGACCTAAAGTGCAGTTACTGCAAAGCGCAGCCAGAGGGAGCAAGCACGAAGAATCAGAGGGTAGGCTGACACACCCAAGCTTGGATGATGCAATAACTAACTCAAGGGATAATCAGACACACCTGGTCAGGGTGAGAGAAACCCTAACTGAGAAGCAGCTTTATAAGCATGGCTTAGACAGGCCAGAAGGAGCAGCGGCAGCGGCAGCAGCAGCAGACGCAGAAGAGAGAGGAAGGAGACGGCTCCGAGGAGAGAAGGAGAGGCAGTTGGATTTGCGGTTCTTACAGAGAAGGAACAAGTTCCAAGAGAAACAGTTCCACGCTGGAAAGCTCCAGGGAGAAGTCTTCAAGGAAGACAGAGAAAGGAGGGGGACCTGGAAAGTGCCTGGTAAAGAAAGTACCAGAGAAGCACAGCTCAGAGAGCAGAGGTACCTGCATACTTCCTTTCCTGACTGTGAGCTACAAGGAGTTCAGAGGTGGGTGCACAAGACTCAGCCCAGGAGTCTGAGAAACACAACACTGAACCAGGAACTGTGGCCAAGCCCTAGAAAGGCATGGAAGCCAGAGAGCCGTAGGTGCTGTAAACACAGCTGAAGAGAGGTTTGGGAACCTGTACAAAAAGTGCTAACTAAAAGTCCTGTTACCTGTTTTCCAGACCAGGTAGAGCAAGGCTGGAGAGTTTTAGAGAGAAACTCTGAAGTGAAGCCAGAATTACATGAGGAAAGCTCAGGGCCAGCAGATATATCGTCAGAACAGGAGGAGATGCAAATAGACCCTGCTGAACTCGATTCATTGCTACCTGACTGTCTCATGGATTGTACACTTTGTCTAGCCGGGAGTTTGGAATCCTTGGCAGAAGTATAGCTAGCAGGGTATACGTTAAAATACAGTTTTGATAAGCTAAAAGAAGAAGCTTGCTTTTGTTTCCATGAACTGGTTTGTTCTAACACCTGCATAGCTAATAAGACTGTGAAGCACGTCTAACTTTTGAATTCTGTAAATACCTTTTTGAAAAATCCTGAATGAGGTGAGAATCCTGTTTTTCTTCATTGAACCTTTGTTTGTGCATTATGGGAATAAACCTTACCCTTTACCTTACACATGGCTTTCACAACTAAATTATTTCAAGAAAGGGACTACTAGTACCAGCATGCGTCTGGGCTAAGAAACGTTTCTCCCTTTGATGAAAACAATAATGTCCACCCTGACCCTTTAAGCACGTGGCTCGGGGGCTGGGGTTGCGACAGTTCTAAATGGGCAGTGTTTGTAGTAGTTCCTAATGTGCCTGGCGGTTGGCACTGGATTATAGTAATGTAGAAATCTTTTAGTCTTTCTTTATCCATACATTCATTAAGAGACGTGTTTACTAAACGTTAGTGTATGGCAGAGCTACTCAATTCTAGTCCTGGTGGCCCGCAACCCTGCAGGTTTTTGGGATATCCCTAATGATATGCATGAGATATATATGCATTAGAGATAGCCTGCCAACCTGACTGGTTTTTGGCCCTCCAGGGCTGGATTTGGAGACCCCTGCCTTACACCTCTGTCATTTAAGATTGTAAGTGGACAAGGTGCAGATGTCCAAGACATCAAAAAGGTTAGAATTTGTCACATTCCTCCTTGCTTCTCACCACCACCAAAATATTGTCTATTAGACAACTTTTTGGTGGTGTTGAGAATCTAGGAGGAATGTGACACATTCTATCTACCCTTTTGATGTCTAGAACATCTGTACCTTGCCCACTCACAATCTTAAATGACAGAGATGTAAGGCAGGAGTCTCCAAATCCAGCCCTGGAGGGCCACAAACCAGTCAGGTTGGCAGGCTATCTCTAATGCATATATATCTCATGCATATCATTAGGGATATCCCAAAAACCTGCAGGGTTGCGGGCCACCAGGACTGGAATTGAGTAGCTCTGGTGTATGGTAACATTATGCAAATAGGCCAATACCTCAGGGAGTTGTTAGTGGGATGGGAACAGCTGGGGGATGTAGAAAAACAGTGGGCAAAACTTAAAGGGGATATTTTAAGGGCAACCAACCTTTTTGTTAAAATGGTAAATAAAGGTAAAAGGAAAAGAAGACCGCTATGGTTTTAGAAAGAAGTAGCTGAAAAAGTGAAGAAAAAGAGGGAGGCCTTCATGAAATACAAGAGATCACAGAGAGAGGAAGACAGGCATCTGTATTTGGAAAAACTTAGAGAAGCTAGCAAAGTAGTCAAGAAGGCAAAGATTCAAAAGGAGGAGGAAATAGCCAATGCAATAAAATGGGGGGATAAGACATTTTTCAGATATATTAGTGAGAAGAGGAAGGGCAAAAGTGGTATTGTCAGACTCAAGGGTGCAGGGGAGGAATATGTAGAAGCTGATAAGGATAAAGCGGAATTGCTTAACAAATATTTTTGTTCTGTGTTCACAGATGAAGAACTAGGAGCAGGACCTCAGAAAACACCCACAAATAGGAACAGAAGCAAGGGACATCTTGAACAACTTTCAGAAGACTGTGTTCGTGAGAAACTAGCTCAACTTAAAGTAGACAAAGCGATGGGACCAGATGGGATACACCCTAGAATACTGAGGGAACTTGGAGACGTTCTAGCAGCTCCACTGACTGACCTTTTCAATGCCTCATTGGAGTCGGGAGTGGTGCCAAAGGACTGGAGAGAGGCTCATGTGGTGCCTTTACACAAAAGCGGAAGTAAGGATGTGGTTGAAAACTACAGGCCGGTTAGTTTAACTTCGGTGGTGAGTAAATTATTGGAAACGCTGCTGAAAGAGAAAATAGTGAGATTTCTGGAGTCCAGCGGATTACAGGATCCGAAGCAGCATGAATTCACCAGAGGCAGGTCTTGTCAGACAAATCTGATTGATTTCTTTGACTGGGTAACCAGGGAGTTGGACCGAGGGAGAGCCCTAGATGTGGTGTATTTAGATTTCAGTAAAGCCTTTGACACTGTTCCTCACAGGCGACTTATAAACAAACTGAGCACCCTAGGGATGGACCCTAAAGTTACTGCTTGGGTTAGAAATTGGTTGGGTGGGAGGTGACAAAGAGTACAAGTAAATGGAGCTCACTCTGTGGAGAAGGATGTTACCAGTGGTGTGCCCCAGGGATCTGTCCTTGGTCCGATTCTTTTTAATATCTTTGTTAGTGATATAGCGGAAGGGCTGTCGGGTAAGGTTTGCCTCTTTGCAGATGATACCAAAATCTGCAATAGAGTAGACACCCAGGAAGGTGTAAATAACATGAGGAGGGATCTAGCTAAGCATGAAGAATGGTCTAGAATTTGGCAGCTGGGATTTAATGTTAAAAAATGTAAGGTCGGAGAACGTCCGGTGACGTCACGGAGCTAATGGCAGCTTAAAAGCCTAGATCCGTCCGATTCCCGAGAGTGGCGATTTATTGAAGGGACCCCGAGTGAAATAGTGGAAGGGAGGCGAGCATCCAGCATCGGGATGGCAGCGAGGAAGAAATTAGCTGGCTTCCAAGCTCCTTATGTACGCCGGGAGCTGATGGCGGCGGCGGCGGCGGAGTCAGCCTGCTCGGAGGAGGGAGCTAATGGAGGGAACTCAGAGGAGGACGGTGGCACGGACACAGAGGGGTTGGAGGACGTACCCCTGAGAAAATGGTTGCAGGAGTTTAAGGCTGAAATGAAGGGGGAAATTAAAGCTATGCGGAAGTAGGTGAAAGAAACCCTGCAGGCGATTCAGCAGGAGGTGAGCAGCCAGGGATGCCGAGTGGAGGAACTGGAGAGCCACGTGGAGGAATGTGAGGGGGAGGTGAGAGGCATGGCGTCCCTGCAAGAAAGGCTTCAGGCTCAGCAGGAAGAATTGCAGGAGAAAATTGAGGAGACTGAAGACCGAGCCCGGAGAAACAACATGCGTATAAGGGGGGTGCCAGAGGAAGCGGCATCCAGAGACTGTGTTTTGGTGGTGCAGAAGTTGTGCAGACATATTTTACAGATGGGGGAAGTGTCTGGCATGAATGCTGAACAAATTGGAGTGGAGAGAGCTCATAGAAGCTTAGGCCCCTGGCGGGAGAAGCAGGCACGGGACATTATTGCCTGTCTGAGCAGTTTTCCTCTGAAAGAACAAATCTTGAGTGTGGCACGGAGGTTTGGGAGGATTGCGTGGGAAGGCAGCGAAATATAAGTGTTCAATGACTTGTCTAAGGGGACTCTTGAGAGGAGGAGAGCGATGAAAGAAGTTACAGCGTATCTGCGGGGGAAAAACCTCCGATATAGATGGATGTTCCCGTTTGGTGTCTTGCTGTCAGTGAATGGAGTGAATCGAAAGGTGAAATCGGTGGAAGAGGCATGGGCCACGCTGCGAGAACTAGGGTGTGAGGGCCTACCCAAGGTGATGGAGACAGAGTGGCTGCGAACATCCCAAGCTGGGATAGGCAAACAACAACAACAAGCCAGTACCCAGTGGCAGAGAGTGGGAGAACATGGTAAACGCTTGAAGCGGTTGTCACAGGAGAGTAAGAAAGCTGTTCCGGAGAAAGATACCTGAGCTTGGAGATTGGAATGGAGAAGTCTGGTTGCAAGTATCGAGCCTGAGGTGGGGGGGGGGGGGGCGATAGAGCTCCTTTCTCATGGAATTTGGACCCTGGACTTATAGAGCTATGGGGGGTGTGGGGTGGGTGGAAGGGATTGAGGGGTGTTGAGTTGTGTAATGTGGGGTTAGAAAGGAAAAGGGGGTAATTTGGTGTATGGAGGGAGGGAGGAGGAGAGGGAAGGGGAATGGGGGATGTTGTTTGTTTAGATAAGGGTTATTGGGTGGGGTATGTTGGGCCGGGATAGGACAAGGTGGCCGGAAGGGTAGGTAGAGGTTTAAGGATGGGGAGGGGGGTGGGAGACGGGGGTATATGGGGGTGGTGGGAGAGGGGGGGACAAGAACACATCGCGGGTAGAGGAGGGAGGGGGGGAAGTTCAAAAGAGATGGTGCGTATAGGAACCATTAATGTTAAGGGGTTGAATTCGCCTGCTAAGCGGAGTCTGTTTTTTCGGGAGGTGGTGAAAAATCAGTGGGATGTGGTATTGCTTCAAGAGACTCACTTGAGGGCTGGGGAGGTGGGGAGGATGCGGCATAGGCAGTACCCTGATCAGTATTTCTCTTGCAACAAGGAGGGGGGAAGGAAAGGAGGAGAGGAGGAGTGGCCATTTTGGTGCGGGGGGGGGGGGGGGGTGGGGGGTACAGGTGGAAGGGGCGTTTAAGGATCAAGAGGGGAGGGTTGTTAGGATTAGGGGGAAATTGGGGAGGGAGGATATTGTGGTGGTAGCGGTGTATGGACCTAATGGGCAACAAAGGGGATTTTGGCAAGAGGTAGGGAACTTAATAGAGGGGGCAGGGGGTGGGAGGGTGTTGGTGGGAGGGGATTTTAATGTGGTGTTGGACCCGGGGGTAGATCGGAAACCGAGGGGGGGATGGGGGAGAAGGAATAGGAAAGAATTACGGAGGTTGATGGGGCAATATAATCTGGTGGACATGTGGAGGGCCCTGAACCCGGAGGGAGAAGCGTATACATTTTATTCGGCCCCACACAATAGTTGGAGTTGGATTAGATATGTTGTTGCTGGATAGGACTTGGATGATCGAGGTGCAGGATGTGGGGGTATTCTGCGGTGGGTTGGTCTGACCATGGTGCGGTGGAGGTGAATATTAAATGCCTGAGGAAGGGAGGAGGGGTGTTCTGGAGATTGAATGATAGTTTATTAAGGGATGGGAAGGTGGTGAAAGATGTTTGAGAGGTTATCAAGGAGTATTTGTTTTTTAATGATATTGGGGAAGTGGCAGATGTTATGGTGTGGGAGGGGCTGAAAGAGGTGGTGAGGGGGAGGTTTATAATGTGGGGGGCGAGGAAAAAGCGGGAGCGGGAGAGGCGGGAGGATGAACTGAGGAAGGAATTAAAGGAAGTGGAGGAGAGGTACCGGGGCTCAGGGGCAAGGGAGGATAGAGGGGAGATGGAGAGGGTGAGGGGGGAGCTGCGGGCTTTACAAATAGATAAGGTGGCTTTTCTCTTGCAGAGAGTTAGGCAGACGCATTATGAATTTGGTGATAAGGCGGGGCGGTTGTTGGCACGGAGACTGCGGCAGCAAAAAGGGATAGCAACAATTTATCAAATAGAATGGCAAGATGGGAAGATGTGTAGGGGGGAAGAAGAAATTCAGGAGCGGTTTGGAGAATATTATCAAGAGTTATACCGGGAGATGGAGGGGGTGGGGGAGGGAGAGATAGAGGCGTACTTAGCGGGGGTTCAGCTACCAGTCTTCTCGGACGAGGTCATAGAGGCAATGGAGGCTGAGATCATGGGGGAAGAAATTGAGAGGGCAATGAAGGGAATGGAAGGGGGGAAATCTCCGGGATTAGATGGGTTAACTGGGAATTTTTATAAGGTTTTCTGGGGGGAGATAGGGGGTATTCTAGGAAGGGTATTTAAGGGGGTGTTAGTGGAGGGGGGGGGGGGGGTTATCAAAGGAAATGCTGACGGCGGGGATTACCGTATTGTTAAAACCGGGGAAAGACCCGGTGAGATGTAGTTCCTATCGGCCTATCTCTCTGCTGAATAGATTTCTCTTTCCCTCTTTCCAGTTTAACCCATAGTGCCTCCTCTCTCCCTTTTAAGCTCTGTAATTCCAAGGCTTTAATATTATGTTAGCGTAAAATCTTTGAACACAACTTATTAGCATGTTATGTAGTTGCTGCCTTGGGGAGCACATGTGCAAACAGATGTGTACAGACAGACCAGCTGGAGCCTCCCCAATAGGCTCTATCACTTATGTGAAATGTGCCTTAAAAAGAGCGAGGCAGGGGTAGACAAGAACATTCACAAAGTGCTGATATATTCAGCCTAAACAGATGGTATCTGCACTCCTTTCATTTAGCGCTGCTACCTGTCTGTCTAGTGGTGCTGACAGTACAGATTAAATTAAATGCTGCCTCTTTAAGTTAATCCAGTTACTGCGCCAGCTGAAAATTCAGATAAAACCAGGACTGGATTTTTCTTTCATTTGGGTGAGTGGAGAGTGACACTGTACAGAGAGAATCCACAGAGCACAGGACCCTGGAGTTGAAGAATCTGTCCCACATGAATACTAAAGATAAGAAGTCTCACATGCCACTTAATGGTCCTCTGGATACAATCTCTAAAGAAAGTACCAGGAAGGCCTTACACAAGACTGAGGTTAGTGAATCACATCTGGAGGAGGTCCAGCAGTGCAGGAAGATGATAACTGCTGGGAGAGGTTGGTGCTTGCAGCTCTATTAGGAGGTGAGCAGGAGACTGAAGACAATATGGCTATTGAAGGATGAGAGCTGAAGAGGTGGAGTTGGAGAAGTGACTCGGGGAGGGGGGTAGGTGAAATGCAGGAGAGAGTGTGGTGAGAGAAACAAACTGGGCAAAGGATTATGGAGGGACACAAGGGTGTGGGGAGATGAGCTGTGACAGACGGTGTTGGAAGAAAAATAACCTGTGAGAGTGGAAGAATAGCCTAACGGGTAAAGCAGCAGGCTGAGAACCAAGGCAGCAAGAGTTCAAATCTCACTGCTGTTCCTTGTGATCTTGGCAGGGTCAAGCCAACCACCAGGCAAACTAGGCAGTTGCCTCGAAAAGCAGCTTCTTTGGGGGGTAGCAAAGAGCTGGGCATTCAAAGCTAAACAATAGATTCTGACAGCCAGGCAGGGCTTAAGGTTTGCCTAGGGTGTTGCTAACACTTTGAACTAACTCTGGGGTTGGCCCTTTTCCTGATGCTTAAATCATCTTCTCCTTAGATGATCAGGCAGCAGGGAAAGCCCTTGATGCCATCAAAATACTGGCAGAAGCCAGTGCCCCGACAAAAAGTAATTATCTGGTGATCTACTGGCCCCCGAACCCCCTATCCCAAAACCCAAGTAAAAAAAAATTACCCCCAAGTAAAATAAAATCATCCCTAAACAAAAATAAATAAAGTAAAATTTACCTGGTGGTCTAGCGGCCCCTAAATCCAAGTCCCCCCCCCCCCCATACCAAATAGGTGGAAGCACTGCCTACACGCTCCCGCTCTGGTCTGCCATCTTGTAAAATGGTGTGCCTGGCCCCATGCGGTGCATCCACAGCCATATGCAGAAAAGAGACAAATACGTGTATAAGCAGCAAGGAAAAAGTAGTGCACAATTAACGCCAGGAGTATTTCAATTTTATAGGCCAATGAGTTGGTTGTAATAAAATGGCATACTAATATTGTCTGTGCTCGATGCAGAGAAACGCACAGAAGATTTTGTAACCAGCCTTAGCACCGTTATCTCTATGCCTGGTCTTGAGCTGGCTTAAATGTTTTACTCACACCACAACAGTATTTTGACACTTCTCCTCAGATGATCCAGGCATCGGGGAAAGCCCTTGATGCCATCAAAATACTGTTGGGGGCCAGTGCCCCCAACAGAAAGCAAATCTTAATATACCTTATTTGGCAGTTGGACCCCTCCTGGTGCACCCTAGGATGCCCTGCACGGGGCCAGATGCCACCATTTTTCAAGATGGCAGCTCAGGAGCATGTGGGCAGTGCTCCCCCACCTTTGTGAAGCTACTGGGGGAGAGGGGATGGGGTCGCTAGGCCACCGGGCTTATTTTTAGATGGGTGGATTTGGGGCCACCAGGGATTTATTTTGAGGGCATTGGGGGTTTTCCCTGGTGCCTGGATCATCTGAGGGGAAGTTTGAAGTAAAACATTTAAGCCATCTCAAGACCAGGCATAGAGATATTGGCGCTAAGTCTGGTTACAAAATCCTCTGTTTCTCTACATTTGGTGCAGACAATATTTAGCATGCCATTTTATTACAGCCAGCTCATTTGCCTATAATTTAAATACTCTTGGCATTAGTTGTGCACAAGTTTTTCCTTTGCTGTTTACGTGTGTGTCCGTCTCTTTTCTGCATTTGGCTGTGGCGGTAATTATGCCTAAAAGTGGCGTTATCTGTGCTTAAAGGCTGTGCTAGTTTTCGCCTCCCGCTGTCTCTCAGTGAGCATCATACTGCTGGCTTTAGTTTAGTGTCCTGACCAGAGGAAGAAAGTTTGAACCTTCATAATTTAGTCAAAAAAAAGTGTTAGTCTAATAGAAAGGTACCACCGATTTGCTTGTTTTATTTATCAAACGATGGTCATCATCACGCTAGTCTTGTCCTGCCTTTGGCAGCCTGAGAAGTGGATCAGCACCTCATCTCCTGCTGCGGGGCAGAAGTCTCGCGATAACACTTCTGTAAGACTTCAGTCCGGCAGCATGAGGAGAGGCACTGATGTACTTCACTGGCTGCCAGGGGCCAGGACAGGACTAATGTGATGATTGTTAAAAGCTGGAGAGGAAGCTTGGCAACTTTCTACAAAGTTAGTTACGTTTGCCGCACTCCTTCTACCCTAAGTTTTGAGGAGCTGAAGGCTGGGATGTTGGGATGGAGAGGGCCCTCTCTCCACTTCCATAATGGGGGGCCCTCTTTTGAAGTTATGCTACTGGTTATATTGTATTACTTTGATAAACATAATATGCAGAATTTATTGGATACAGCATTCTTAAGAATTGTGTTGGTGTCCCTGTGATCTTTATAACCCTGCACTAATTCAATGATCCATTCATCCAAACATCTCATATCCTGCCTTCTCACCCTCTTCCTTCAAAAAAAATATATAAAGGCAGTAATATTTTATTAACTGTGATAAGCTCAATAAGTAGCCAGGCTAACACACATTACTGTATCCTTGCTGGTCCCTCCACTTCTGTGCCCATGTAAAAGGAAGTTTGCATCGGAGGGGCTGGAAGCAGGAACAGCATGCAGCGTCAGATGTTTTGGTAAGCACTGGAGTGCTTTTTTAAAGACACTGCCGCCATGACAAGTCCCGGAGAGGGGCGGCAATGGGGGTGGAGGTGGGAACAGGGAGACATCAGGGATGAGGTTTGCCTAAGATGCCTTATACATCCTTGCACCAACCCTGCCTAAGTTACGCAGATACTTAGCAGTGATTTTCAGCACCGCTGTCCGGATATCTGGATAAATACTGACCCCTCTCCAGCTCCAAACATGGACTGCCCTGGAACTGCCTGAATAGTGCTGGTCCTGTTAACTAGATAAATCCTTTTGAATATTGGGCCCTTTGTACCCAGCCATACAAAGCCCTCTACAGCAAAGCACCACAATGAAACATTACATTATTATAAAAACAAAAAAATGCAGAGTTACATCTGTCTTCTACCCCGTTACTCCCTTCATGGAGATATCAACCCTGTGGACATAAAAAAGCCTTCAGTCGTTTTCTAAAATTCAAGATTTTTGTTAGAGAATGAAGCTTTAAGGGGAGCTTATTCCAGAAAGCTGAGGCAGGCACAGAGAAAACCCATTTTTGCGTATTAGCCTCACAATTGGAACGTTCAGCAATGACGATCCTTTCCCTGGAACATACCAACTCAGCCTCTCCCTTAAGAAGGCAGGTTTTGAATTATGAGGAGCTCTGCATGTCAAACGTAAGTACTATTTTAAACTGTTCCTGCTCTTGTGTAGGTGGCCATGCAGCACTATCAGAGAGGGGTGAGCGCTCTCCCATCTACTGGTCCCTGTCAGAAACCTAGCAACTATATTTCGGAGTATTTGCAACCTTCTCAAGGTTGAAGCTGCAAGGCCAACATAAACGTATGCTACAATAATCAAGAATAGTCAGGACCAATGTCTGCACCAGCAAACGAAGCATTTGCTCTTCCAAATATGATTTAAGTTGTCTGAATAGCTGCAGCTTTTAGTAGGAATTTGTCTGAAAAGTCCCCATCTTTTCCAAACATATCCTCAGATTTTATATAAACTCATTGATGGGGATTAACATGTTATCACTCATGTAAAAGTGACCAGTCTAAGTTCCCAGAATTCTAACGTTTGGTTTTCTGCAAGTTAAGAAGCAAGCTGCTTTTTTCTTTTACCGGGCTGCTCCATTTGACAAACACTCATTCAACCCAGTTAGCACTGCTGAATATCCACGGTTTGTGCCACTAAACACTCCAATACTAAGTGGCTAGCAATGTGGCATTTTGGGGGTGGCACCACAGGTTACTGGGCAGTGCCGATATTCAGCCGCTGCCCGGTTAACCCTAACTGACTAAAATTAGGACAACTGAATGGCTGTCCTAACTTTGGCTAGTTTTGCAATCCAGCCAGTGGCTGAATATTGCCGTTGACTGTACTGCAAAATTGCAATCTGGGTAACCCAGATATTCAGGGCCAGGGCGATATCCAGGCACGGTACTGAATATCTGGGGTGACGGCCAGCCGCTTTAAGTGCACTGGTAGCTGCTGCTGAAAATCAATCCTCCCCTCCCCAAGTTTGCATCTAAGGCAATGGAAGGTTGTGTCTTGCTCAAGATCACAAGGAGCATCAGTGGGATTTGAACCCTGGCTTCCCTTGTTCTCAGCCACATAATGCTGCCACTACCCAGGCCACAGAAGAGCCCGCACCTTCTTACCTTAGAGCCAGGTGCATGTGTTGATTCAGAGGGGCACCACTGCGGCACTATGGCCTTCCTCTGTTCCTCTTCTAGTTCTCCGGTCTTTATGATCTCTGACAACTTCCCCTCCCACCCCCCACATCTGCCATCTTGTCCTGCTTAGGGACACCAAACTCTTCAATCCAGCCGTCTGAGCGGCATCAAAAGCTCTTTATCATTTGCATATATGAAAGGGGTTATTTTCCAAGAATGAATAATTAAGCGGTTTGATGTTAAACAGATTTAGAAAAATAGCAGAATTAGAAAAGGTACAGAGAAGAGCCACAAAAATGGTAAAGGGGATAGAAGGATATCCCTATGAGGAGAGGCTTAAACGATTAGGGCTTTTCAACTTGGAAAAGAGACGACTGAGGGGAGATATGGTAGAGGTCTATATCGTAATGAATTGAATGGAACGGGTAAACATAGATCAGTTAGTTACACCATCAAAAAGGAGAAAGACTAGGGGACACGTAATGAAACTACAATGTAACCCATTTATAACTAAGAGAAATATTTTTTCCCTCAAGGTGTAATCAAACTCTGGAATTCGTTACCGGAGGATGTAGTAAAAGCTGTTAGTATAGCTGGGTTTAAAAAGGATTTGGACAAGTTCCTGGAGGAAAAGTCCATAAACCATTATTAAAGAGGACCCAGAAAATCCACTGCTTGCCCCAGGACAAGCATTGTGGAACCTGTGTGCCTTTTTACTTGTGACCTGGATTGGCCACTGTTGGAAACAGGATACTGGGCTTTATGGACCTTGGTCTGACCCAGTACAACATTTCTTGTTTGTATGTTAAAGGGGACAATGTGAATCCCTGGAGAGATCCCCAGTCTAAGAGGCACTGAAGACTAACCTTCCCTAAGTTTCACACAAAAAGTTCTTTCTTTAAGGAATGAATTGATCCAGCATAGAAAATTCCCAAACAATCCCACCAAAGGATACCTTATGACCAACTCCCACCAAGTCCAAAGTCGAGCTTAAATCTAAGGAAATCAGGAGAGACTATTTTGTCCAAGTGGAAAGATCCATGATCCATCATGGCACATACAGATTCCATTGGGCATCCCTCCTGGAATCCTGCCCATGCCCCAAACACTTCAATTTCCTCAAGAAAATAATCTACCTGTGTAGCAGCAAAGTGCATGCAATATATAATACCAGGAGTCAGTTGCAGGGTCCAAACCAATTTATTGTGCACAGGCTCAGACAGGAGCATGTCCAAAAGGGACTGAGCAACGAAGTACAGGAGCAAATTCCTTATATACAATTTTACAATTTGATAGAGGCAAACTTTCTATTGGTCCCAACGCCCCTCACACCTATCCAATCAGTGACCCTCTCTGGGCCCCATTCCCTGTTCCCCCTTCTCAAACTGTTCTAACAAAGGCATAGTCTTAGACACGATTACATCTCTACTTCAAGGACATTTCTAGCTCAGAGAATGCAAGGACAATTCAAGCATAATGAACTTGTACAAACTTCATAGGGGGAGAAAGGGGACTTTCGAAAGCAGTTTAAAGCAGATTCTTAAACTCTGGTTCTTTTCAGCACTAATCCCAGGTGGGGGTTGAAATCCAGGCCTAGGTTGAGGCTATAGCCTACCACATTCCCCCCTTTGATTATCCTCACCCCTTCTAAAAAGGGGGTGAGGAAAGAATCACATATCATATTCTCCTCAAACTGATGCTTCCTCCTGAGGCAAGGCCTGATACTTCCACATAGCTAGTACCCTGGCCGCTGTTTTTTGTTCAACTGTACTGTCAATGATTGAGGTGACCATACGCAGGCAAAGGGGTAGGAAACATGGAAGGAGTAGACACATAGCTATCATTAGTAAAACAGCGAACACAATAGTCTTCAAACCTCCTAGTCCTGAAAACATAGTTCCGAACCACCCATCGAGTTCTAATCCATGCTAGGTCTGAACTGGTACATGTGCTAACCTCCGCATATGGTCGGCTATTTCTTCAATGACTTGACCCTGATCATCAATCTGCAGACAGCAGTTTGTCAGATTGAACTTTCCACATACCCCTCCCTCAGAGGCTAACAAGTAATCAAGGGCCAACCGGTTTTGGTAAATAGCAGTGCGTATCTGAGTACTTTGTTTTGCTAAGAGGGTTAGTGCTCTACTAGTTTCATTAGTTATAATTTCTACAACAGCTTGCAAGCGGATAATACGATTCAACATATAAACAGGAGTGCGGTATCCCCAGGACCCATCATTTGCCCATGTGGCTGGTCCATAACATGTGATACAAGGAGATATATCAGTGGTCATTCTAAGGGGCCCCAGGGCTACCGCAAGTACAACATAGATATATATATATGTCATAACTACAATATCACAATAAGCTCGTATAGAGGTTGCAAATTCTTCACTTAAGTTCTCTTTTTCCACAGCTTCCACTGTACGTAGACCTGTCAGCTTCCAGTGGGTGACAGGAGTAGGGCTGTAGATTCCTCAAGCTTCTGCCGTACGTGGACCTGCCAGCTTCCGGTAGGTGGCAGGAGTAGGGCTGTAGATTCTCACAGCAGCGGTTTTCATCGCAGGGTGAGTCGCAATGGTGATCCTGGGTGGTTTGTTGAAGTCCAGAGACGGGATTCTATAGTTGCTGCTGCCTTCACTCGACTGTGGTGGATCCAAGGTTCAAGTTCTGCAACTGTAACTGCTGTAGGGGTTGACAGTATGACGACGTAGGGTCCTCTCCAGTGAGGTGCTAACGGTTCCTTCCTCCACTCCTTGATCCACACCAAGGTTCCAGGCTTGGAGGGATGTGGTGGCTCAGTCAGATTAATGGGCAGTTGGTCTTGTATACAAGCATGGAGACTCTGCAAGACAGGACCTAACGCCAACAGCTCTTGTCTAGTGATTTCGGATCCAATCTGATTCATATCCCCCTTTATCCCTTGGACAATGGGCGGAGGTCGCCCATACAGAATCTCGAATGGGGAAACTCCTAATGACTTGGTGGGGGCCGAACGTATCCTGAGGAGGGCTATAGGAAGAACCTGGGGCCACTTCAGGTGAGCTTCCTGGCAGAGTTTAGACAACTGGGACGTCAGGGTGCGGTTCATACGCTCTACCTTTCCTGAACTTTGGGGTCTGTAAGCTGAATGTAATTTCCATTGCACTTGTAGAGCTTGGGCCAACTGCTGAGTCACTTGAGATACAAATGAGGGACCATTATCCGTTCCCATGACTAGTGGTATACCAAACCTGGGAATAATTTCATGTAGTAGAACTTTGGTGACTTCCCTGGCTTTCTCAGTCCTGGTGGGGAATGCTTCCACCCACCCGGAAAATGTACAAACCAGGACCAACAATAGGTAACGATATCCGTTTGCACGTGGCATTTCAGTGAAGTCCATCTGGATATTTCCCATGGGGGTAACTCCTACTGACTGGACTCTCGAGGGTAGGGTAGGACCCTGCCGGGCATTGTTCTTTACACAAGTTAAGCATCTACGGGCTACCGATGCTGACAGGGGTCCTAGTAATGGGATACAGAAATGAGGTCTAAGAGTTCTTTCCATTGCAGTTTTCCCATAATGTGTGGCTTGGTGGAAAGCATGGACAAAGGCTGGACCTAATGATTCAGGGATTACAGTTGGACCCGGAGGCTGACCACCTACCGGCGGTGGTAGCACTATCCATCCGGTCTCCTTTAACACTCCCCCTTCTTCCTGACAGAAATAGTCTAACTCTCTGGAGGTATATCAGGGAGTGCATGCACTGAGTGGTACCGGGAATAATGCTGCCTGGACTAGGGTATTGGGGCAGGAGCTTGTCCAGTTATGGCCACTTCTCGAGCAGAAGCGTCAGCGAACCTATTTCCTCGTGAAACCTCTCCTTTTCCTGCCTGATGACCTCGGCAGTGCATTACTGCTACTTGTTTGGGGGCCCATACGGCATCTAGTAGGGTCAATATCTCGGGACCATGTTTGATAGACTTGCCTCCTGAGGTTATTAACTCACGTTCCTTGTACAGGGCTCCATGGGCGTTTAATGTTGTGAAGGCATACTTGGAGTCTGTGTACACATTCAAGCGGAGCCCTGTCTCTATTATCAGTGCCATAGTGAGGGCTATCAGTTCAGCCTTCTGCGCTGAGGTTCCCGGGGCCAGAGCTGAAGATTCAACTACCGTGAATCTACTGCATAGCCAGCACAACGTTGTCCGTCGACAACGAGATTACTTCCATCCACAAAGAAAGTCTATTCAGGGTTATTCAGTGGAAGATCAGTTAAATCAGGGTGACTGGAGAACACAGTGTCCATAATTTCCAGGCAATTATGATGAGGGGGGCCTGGGTCGACCGGCAACAACGTGGCAGGATTCAAAGCCTGACTGACGATCAACTGTAGCCGGGGGTTTTCACATAACATGCTTTGGTATTTTAACATTCGTGAATTGGTGAACCAGTAATTCCCTTTGTGTTCCATGAGGGTCAGAACGGAATGCGGTACCGTAACTTGGAGATTCTGACCCAAAGTGAGCTTGTCGGCTTCGCCTACCAGGAGGGCTGTAGTTGCAACGGCTCTCAAGCACTGAAGAGGGTAGGCGAGTTCTTGAATCCTTGGGGTAGTCGAATCCAGGTGAGTTGACCTCGCCTTCCTGTGGTAGGATCTTCCCACTCAAAGGCAAGCAGAAGTTGGCTGGCTGGTGCTAGGCGTACACAGAAGAAAGCATCCTTAAGATCCAGAACGGTGAAGTGAGTAGCCTCAGCGGGGATCAGTCCCAGGAGAGTGTAGGGGTTTGGTACCACCGGATGTATGGTTACAACTGCATCATTCACTCATCTCAGATCCTGCACTGGGCGGTAATCACCTGTCCCAGGCTTCTTGACTGGGAGGAGGGGGGTATTCCAGGGTGATTGACACTTCCTTAGAAGTCCATACTTCAATAACTTCATTAGGCGACGATGAATGCCTTCAATCGCTGGTCGCGGAAGAGGGTATTGTCTCACATGCACTGGTTCTGCTCCTGGTTTGAGGATGACAAGAACAGGGGCTACATTTTTTGCTAGGCCCGGAGGATTATCCTCCGCCCATACCTCGGGCGGAGCCAGAATATTGGTGGGTATACGGGGACTGGCTGCCTTGGGCGAAAGTGTACTAAAGAACCGCCATTCTTCTTCACGGGGGACAGTCAACACTATTAGACCAGCAGATTTCAAGTTCAGAGTCATTTCAATTTTTCCCCCTTCGGCAAAGGATATCTGCGCCTGGAGCTTAGCAAGCATATCTCGGCCCAAGAGGGGGATCGGGCATTCAGGCATGTACAGGAACTGGTGTGTTATCTTCCGTCCCCCTAATTCACAGGTGCGGTTCTGCAAGAAAGGTTTAGTGGCCCGAGTACCGGTGGCTCCGACAATGGTAATAGATCGGGAAGACAGAGGGGCCGCCGGTTTTGCCACCACCGAGTGTTCGGCCCCCGAATCCACCATGAAGTCCATATATTGACCCCAATTTTCAGACTGACCATAGGCTCCTGGGGGCCTAGAGGAAACTTGGAGCCCGGTCTGGCCTAGTACTCATCCGAATTGTAGCCCCCTTTGGTTGCTACTCCCTCTATAGCTTCTTCTTCTCGTTGGAACTGTGCACGATGCATTTCTCCATGACTCTGGAATCGTCCCCCTGCTTCTCCCAGTGCTCCCACCTCCCCTCTGGGAGGTGGGGTCGAGGTGCGGCATTCGTTTCTCCAATGTCCTTCTTCCTTGCAGTAGGCACACTGATTCATGCCTACCGGGGGCCGGCCATTCCCTCGGCCCCTTCCACGTCCTCGGGTCCTTCTATTAGGAAAACCTCCTCCTCGTCGTTCAACTAAAGCTGCAGCAAGGAAATCAGCTTTCTTCTTCATCTTACGTTCACTCTCCTTCTGACACTCTTGGTCACGATTCACAAACACTTTCTGTGCAACTTCCATTAACTGGGCCGCATTCATGCCCGCAAATCCTTCAAGCTTCTGCAGTTTCCGTTTGATGTCTCCCTGGCCCACAAAGGCCGCATTCACCATGCGCAAATTTTCCGGGGCTGCTGGATCATATGGGGTGTATAGTCTATAGGCTTCAGATAATCGTTCATAGAAGGCCGCTGGGCTCTCATCCGGATGCTGGATGACTTCTGATACGTTTCCAATATTCATGGCTTTTTGGCCTCCTTTCTTCAGGCCTTGCAGGAGGGCTTGGCAGAACCGATTGAGGGCCGCCACCCCATCTACACTGTTTGGATCCCACTTGGGATCATCATTTGGAAAATCCACGGCGGCTGCTTGCCGGGGGATCTAGGCCTGCTTCTCCTACGGGATTTTCTTCTAACCATCGGGTGGACGCTTGCACAATTCGCGCTCGCTCTTCGGTACTGAAGAGAGTGGACAGGAGCTGTCGACAATCAGACCAAGAGAGGGTATTATGCAGACCAGGTAGGCTGATGGGTCTGCATAATACTAGACATTAATTCAATCAAATCCTGGGGCTTCTCAGCATAGGAGGCATAATGCGTCTTCCAGTTCAGTAAATCAGTGGTGGAAAAGGGCACCTAAACGAGACTAGTTGGTCCCACCACAACCTGGCCCTGGTCATCAAGAGTAGGTAGACCTTGGACCTGGTGCAACGGCATAACGTGACCATCCCTTTGGCTCGCAGTTATACTTCTGAAAGCATAAGGTAGTCGGGACTGTCGGGGTTCTGTTCCATGATATTGGGTGACGGCAGTGAGTGACCCTGAACTGGCAAATGAATCCCTGCTTGTAGTGTCATTGGTGGACTGTGGCCCCCCCGAAGCACTCCGAACGGAGCTGGGGCTTCCGGTCGGGAGGGAGTGCGCGTCTTCCAGCTGTGGAGGCAGTTGGGGGACTACTTGTGGTAAAACTGCAGGGATGGGTCCCTCCGGGACAGGCTCTGCCTGGGATGGTGGCGGAGCCGAGGGGACTGGCCTATAGAGGAACTGGGGTGGATGGGACGGAATGTCTGGAGATTCTGGGGTAGAATAGACAGGCAGTTTCTTTTCCCCAGGCTTCCGGGCCCCCCGTGTGGTTGCTACAAATATCCTACACTGTTCCTCATAGCAACGCTTCATCCAGGAGGGCTCTTTTTCACAAATACTTAACCAGGAATCTATATAGGGGAACTGGTCAGGGTGTTCTTTTCGTACAATCTGGTGAACTAAGGATATGATACTAACATCAAAGGTACCCCCAGGGGGCCACGAGGTGACCAGTACTAGCCACTCCCTATCCCAGAGCATTTCTAATCGGGATGGAGACATTTTTATTCCATAGTCTCTGGCAAATCCCTTGCTAAAATTCTTGACCATACATTTCAACGGAGTTTGCGTGGACTCCGACCCTCCCATAATGACGTACACAACAACAGACAGTAGGGGCGGGTAGTCGGGCTGCAGGTAAGGAGTCCGTACAGCCCGAGAAACAAACAGGGAAGACATACACCAAATGCTTCCTCTTTTCCGCGACCTGGGCGCGGTCACCCGGCCAGGAACTGCGCTAGTCAGGAGTCCGCACTCGCTTGGTCTGTGTTTCAAGACCTCTCATTCACACACACATAAACAGACATGCCGGCAAAATCCAAAATTCCCAGCGTGACAGAACTATGTGGCAGTGTTCCTCTGGGTGCACTCAATAAAGATAGGGGGGACCATTCCCGTTCACATAAAACTTCCCATCGACTTGGGGGTCATTACAATTACATAATCACCAGAGAAACCCCTCTTAAAGTTCTTAAGGAGACACTGCAGAAGGCTCAGTATAGATACACCCACTCCCATCCCATGCTGTTCAAAAATGCTGTTCAAAACCTTTGTCTCTCTCTCACTCATTCAGGTATCTCTCTCTCAAATCCCACAGAAATCACTCTCTCACTCTCCAGCAACTGTAAAATAAACACTTTCCTTCTCCCTTGGTCCGTACTCGGACCTCTAAGCCGTTCAGGTTTCCCCCATAAATCAGAGAATAAATAAATAAATAAATAAAAATAATAATAATATAACAGGAACAGTTGGCGTAGAAATACAGGCAGGGCTGAGATATGTGGTGATGAGAGCTGCCATGAGAAAATGGAAACAGAAAAAAAATGCTGTTTGTACCTTTAAAACGAGTGACAAGCCAGGTTTGCACAGAGTTAGAAAAGCAAGCATGAGAAAAAAAACAGCTCTCTGCTGAAGCTAAGCCATGCCCAAGCTCTGACGTAGAGCCAGGCTTGGAGGCTGATTACGGGCACATGTGCAAACAGAAGGGTGTGGCAGTCAGGAAAAGCGTTTTTAAACCTGACTCAGAACAGAGAGAGGAGAATCACTTGAAGGGAGAGAATTACCTGAAGGGAGAGAAGTCCCTGAGGAGAGAGACGCACTTGAAGGGAGAGGATTACCTGAGGAGGAAGAAACTCCTGAGCAGAGGAGAAATCCTGAAGGAAGGAGAGTCCCTGAGTGAGAGGAGATCTCTGACGGAGTGGACTTCCCAGGAGGAAGAGAGACCTCAGAGAAAGGGGAGAGCTCAGAGAAGAAGGAAAGGAGAAGGACAAGGGAAGTCTGTCTTCCAGCTGCTGGATGGTACCGGTGAAAAGGGAAGCACACTGTCTATAGTGACACATTGCTTATTGAAACAACATGATTTTGACCAACTACGATGTTTCTGTGTGGACATGGTATTAGCTGGCAACAATGGTAAAACCACATAGAAGAAGGGAGACTCTCCCCTTGCATTAAATACACGCTGTAATAGTGGCCCCAGAGTTCCCGATAGTCTTATAAAAGAACCCAATGAAGCCGTCAAGTCCCAGAGCCTTGTGCAAGGCCAACCCCTGGGTCACCGACATCACTTTGTCCACGAGACCCCCCCCCCCTCTAGCCAATCCCGAGCCTGCTCTTCTAACTGTGTGCATCCCTCCTCTCCAGTATTCAGATAGTCAGCTATGCGGCTCTTCTCTCTTGGGGGATCAGTGGTATATAAGGCCTGATAGTAGGTCTTGAATTGTGCTCTGATATCCTGTCTCTTGTAACAAAGCTGGTCCTTAGGCCCCTTAATTTTGCTAATGGCCCGTCTCCGCGCTCGAGCAGATAATTTCCTAGCCAGAATAGTCCCTTATTTATTATCAAATTCATAATAAATCTGATGAAATTGCTGTAATTGATACAAGATCCGCTCCAACTGTAGCTCATTCAGTCACTTCCTCATCTCCTCTAATTGCGCTCACACTTTCGCACTCCCCCTCAGTTTATGGGCCCTTTCCAGGTCCTCTGAGTGATCGATGAGTCTACTCCTCCTGTTGACGCTTGTGCTGGGCCCCCACTTGAATTAAGTGGCCACGAAGAACCAACTTCAGCCCATCCAAGAGCATCCCCTCGTCACCTCCCCCGTATCATTTATAATTAAATAGTCCTCTTATTACCCACTCAAGATGCTGGAGCAACTCTTCCCCCTGGAGTAAGTATTCATTAAGCTTCCAAAAGGTTCATAGAAATGGCTCCAACCCAGCCCCAAGCCAACTCTCCAGATGAGCATGGTCTGACCAGATAATGGGATCAATTGTAGCTATATCCTGGCCATCTACCCCAAACAGATAGATAGGCAATGCGACTATAGGTTGCATGGACTGGGGAATAAAAGGTATATAGTACCGGACTGAGGGGTTGGCAGCCTTCCACAGATTCGTCAACCTGAACTCCCAAAGCCACTCCTGCAGTGCATGCAATCCTGGGTCCCCTCCATCACTCATCCTGTAACTCCCGTCCAGAGCTATGTTGCAGTATCCCCATGAATCATCCCCTCCATCCACCTGCGAAGGTTGGCCCAAAAGGCCCCCTACTTGGAATTGGGCCCGTAGATGGTTGCAAAAGTGACCATCTCCCCATATATTTCATCCCACACCACCAGTGCTCGCCCATCCATTTTACGGTACACCCCTCCCATGTTAAAAGGCACACCCCCTTTAACCATAATTGCCACACCCGTTTTCCAACGATCACCTCCCTCCGCCATAAAAAAGGTCTGAAATGCCTGAGGGCCAAATAAACATTCATCTCGCCTTCAAGTGCGGGAACACCACCTGCCAGTTTCACTGCCTGATCTCCTGCAGCAGCATTTTCCGCTTTTGTGGGGCGTTTAAGCCCGGCACATTCAGGGTTCCAATGTGTACTTTACAAGCCATTTACCAGTGCCTCCTCCCATCCTTGCACCTGCTGAAGTAAAGGTGCCTCCCCCCATCCTCCAGTCCCCCCCTCATCACACAGAGCCTCTCTTGGTTCCTGAAATGAAGGAAGTCACTGCCCGTGGGCTAGTGCAAAATAAACTTACTCCCTACCATCCCCAACAGGTAATCAGCATACATCCTCCTCCCGATCCTGTGTATATACACTTCCTCAGCCCACATATCCCCTACTATGACACATCCCAAGTCCCCCTTCCCGTCCCTCTGCCTTCCTCCCTCTACCATATTCACTCCCCATTCACTCAACCCCCAAAAACCTCTACAGGAATGATGCCGTACTCAATTACAACCAATACCATCATAGAAATGTGAGGCCCAAACTAGTCTCCAGCAATATAGGTCTGCATAGTCCAGCACTGCCTCATGTGCCCAGCCCACGATCTTCACTTCCTGGGGCTATGCTCTTGCTGGACCCACCCAATCTGCGTCGCAGATGCTGCCCCTTTGCTGGGACCCTCTCCCAATGGGATGGGGGCTGAGTAGGAGCAGAGCCAGTCTTAGCCTAGGGAAGTTCTGGAGATTTGGAGCCCCCTCCTAACACAAGGTTGCCCACTCCTCCTCCTCTGTGTGGACACGAAAGCCCCTGCCATTAATATCAAAAAGGAGGGTGAAGGAGAACAACCAGCGGTATTTATAGTTGGTGACCCGCAGGTAATGTGTCATTGGTCGCATCTCCTGACGATGCTGAAGGCTCCCAGCCGAAAGATCCTGGAAAATCTCTATGTCTACTCCATCCCAGGAGAATTTCTCCAGCTTTGCCGCAGCGTGCATCATTCAATCTTTACGGGCATAAGAGGCCAGACGGGCCACGATGTCCCTTGATCTCCCCGCTATCGGGGGGCCCAGTGCTCTATGGGCCCGCTCAACCAGGATCACCTCCAGTTCCTCCTGATCTGGTTGGCCTTGCAGCACTTGCTGACATACCTTCTGGACCACCGAGGTAGCATCCACATAATGTTCTTTTTCAGGAACCCCCCCCGGACCCGCAAATTACAATGTGGGTGCGATTTTCCAGATCATCGATCATGTCTTTCAACAGTTCCTGTTCTGTGCGCAAGTGCTGTATCTGTACTTCTGCGGCACTGACTTTCTTCGCCTGCTGCTCAGCCTGCCCATCTAGACCGTCGACCCGGTACTCTAGATTTCTCAGGTCTCCGCGGATTTCATTGAGGGTATCTCTAATATCTCCCCTTGGAGAGACCATCTCCTTCTTCAGGGTACACATCCATCCCCGTATGTCTCCCCGGGTGCAACTGTCCTCTGCGTGCTCCAATTCCTCATCAGACAGTCAGCCACTTCCCACTGTTCACTACTCGCTTTTACTGCATAATGGGACTTGTATTTTTCCAATGTTTTACGTAGCAACATGCTGGATAATTAGCTGAATCTTGGGGGGAGGGTGGAGGTTTTGCCATCTTTCAAGGGTATAGTGTTCACTTTCCTCAACTTTTTGTTCGCACCCTGATGGGAGCTCAAAGTTTAAGCCGCCATCAGCCCGGTGACATCACTTTCTCTCGGGACTATTCCTTTTAATTTCTCTGACCAGTGGACAGCCCTACTTTTCTTCCCTTTTCCCAGAGGACTTCTCTAGAAAAAGGGAAACTCTAAATTTGTTGTTTCCAGGGTTTCTGCATAATCCTTAATTCCAGTAGCTACCCATGTTTCACTTAAAACCTGGCCTTTTTTCCCTTCTAGGAATCAGGGGAAGGGCATCCTGTCCACAAGAGCTAGCTTAATAGGAATTCTGTCCTTTATAAGCTTTCCTTATCTTGTATCTGGGGTATTCTCTCACTTCCCCATGCACACACTTCCCTCGGACCTTCCCACAAAACCTTCCAGATCAGAGAGGGATTCCTAGGTTTTGAGCTAAAACTCATGATAACAATTACTGGTTACTCCCCATATCAATTAGGCCTTCTATGGTTGTCCCTAGTCTTTATACAGATCTCTTTTCTACTTGTTCCCTCGCTCCCATGTACTCACTGTACCCCTCCTCGGAGAACAAACAATCCATGTGGAACAATCCTTTTTAAAATATCCCTCCTCTCCTCAAGTTTGGTCTCCTGCATAGAAAGGTGTGGGGACCCACTACTCAACTGCTTCTCCCCCAGGAGGTGCTCTTAGGGCTTAGCACCACGCTAGGAGCTGAAACCTAAGTTCTAATTTCACGTCCTCTCTTGCTTTCTGGGTTTGAACTTTTGGTCCCCCCTCCTCCAAGGTTCCTCCTCACCATTCTTCCACCCCTAAAACCCTTTCAGTAACTTTGCCTGCAGGAATGTGGGACCTGACGAATAACCCAGGAACTAACACTAAGGGGCATGTTTACTAACAGGCCGGTAAAGTGCGGGTCGCGGTAGAGTGAGTGTGCCGTATAAGGAGTGGGCGTTCCGTCCTGAAGAAGAAAAGCCGTGATTGACAGATGCGCTAAGGTGCGCGGCGCCCGTGTGCGCTCCGCACCTTACCGCAAATGAGAGCCGAACGGGAGGCATATGTGTCGCGCTGATCAAACAGAAGGACAGAGCCACAGCACAATGGTTGAAGCACTGACCAATGGTGCAGGGAGCAGGGGTTCGAAACCACACAATGCGCAATGGCTTGCTGAGGTGTTAGTTTATGAGGCAGAGGAATACTGGGCCAAATAAAGCAGCCCGCTGAGTTTTGTTTTGGCTCACATCAAAACTGGACGGGATAAGGAGGCGCGCTGATGTTTTTATGCGACATTTGAATACTGGGCGGCATAAAGCGTCGCGCTGATGTTATCTGGCGGCATATTACTACTGGGCGGCATAAGGCGGTGCGCCGGTTACGGCGGCAATCGCATAATGGAAGGTATAAGTGGGGCGCTGATGTGCAAACAGAAACACAGAGCCACAGCACAATGGTTAAGGCAGTTACCAATGGTGCAGGGATCAGGGTCCGATCCCCCACAGTGCACAATGTAGACAGCTGCCTGAGGTATGTTTATTATAGGAGGCATAGAAATAATGGACATCATAACGCGGCACGCAGTTGTTTGTGACGCAAGGTAATACTGGCTTGCATAAGTGGCGCATGGATGTTAAATTAGAAGAGCAGAGCCACAGCACAATGGTTATAGCTCCCACCAATGCTGCAGGGATCAGGGGTTCAATCCCCACAGTGACTAATGCAGACTGCTGTTTGCTGTGTAATGTTAGGAGGCTGATATATAATGGGTGGCATAAGGCAGTGGTATGCTGGGCAGAGAGCGTTGCGCTACTGTTTTCTGAGTCATGTCAATACTGAAAGGCATAAGCGACGTGCTGATGTGCAAATCAGAGAGCAAAGCTGCAGCACAATGGTTACCACACCAACCAATGCTGCAGGGATCAGGGGTACGATACCCAACAGTGCAAAATGAAGATAGCTGGCTGAGGCAGTAGCTGTTAGGGGTAATATTGTTTTAGGAGTACCTTATTGTATATTTGTAGAATCATAACTGATAGCAAATACACTCTCAAAGCAGTGTAACAGAACGTAGCCCATAGGTTAATGCAGAGGGCACATGTGAAAATGCAATGTCCGCCATGGCACCCTACAATGTTGGTGAAAGTGTAGCCAAGTGTGCTATATGAGGCAGGGTAAGGTGAGAGCACTGTCCCAGATGGCAGCAGTGTGCATTGTAACGTATGGGAAATGTAAGTCGGTGTGTTGACCAAGGTCTGCCATACCTGATTTGGCAGGGAGGGGCTGCAGACAGGGGCAGGCGACTGATATGAACAGGGGATTAGAGTGTATCTTATCTTGTAAACTGCCCTATTCCCGTTGGAGTACTACAGCTCCATTAAACTCATGCTCTGGGGAAGAAGCCAATACTCCTCTGTTGTGAATGCTGACAACTTGTGCAGATAGTGAATGATGGAGGGGTGTTCATGGTTTGAATGTTCCAGTGAATAAGGTTGGCAGAGGTATGTCAACTGTCTGTGTGCAACTGTACAGCAATCTGTGATGCTGTCTCAAAAGAACTACCCCCTTGTGCCAGATATTAATGCACCTTTTATGGTGTTTCAGAAGGCACACACGTTGCTAGGAAATGAAAACCTCATTCTCCACAAAGGCCATGTGGAAAGGCTGTCAACTCCCAAGACACTATTGTATGTAACCCATAAGCTGTGTCAATCAAAGGCATGGCAAAAGATGCCCCAAGGATGTAGAGATGAACCCAGAAACGTAACCCACTAGCACTAACATCCCTCAGTTGGAATGGCAAAGGAGGTATGTGGCAAACCCACACGTAACACAAGCACTGCACAGAGCTAAAACACAAAAACAATACAAAATTAAAAGAGGGATGAAGATCAGTTGCTGAACTGCAGAAATCATCCCCATCCCATGTGGCACCCATTAAAATGGACAAACATATTCTGGCTAAGTACAGTCATGCACAGAGTGATGTTAATGTACCGTGCTATAATGACTGTGTGTGAAAGAGGATGGTAAGATGTGGCCAGCAGAGGAGGCTCAAATGGCAGAATAGGTGACATATCAGGATGACTGTGGAGTAAAAGTGCTATGCAGAGCACACACAGGAGAGGCAATCAGGGACAGCTGCAATGCTGGAATGTGTAGGAGGCCAGGATGTGGGTTATCAGCATGCACATCAGGGTAGGATGGCACACAGTTGCCATTACAGAACATTGTATGGAAGGATGGGTAACAACCCAGTTGAGGGTACAATATGCTCACAGCACACATCAGTACATATATGACCCTCAAACAAATGTTAAACACCTTTTATGGAAAAGCATACAAATATAAGACACCACAGAGGAAGCACACTAATGACCACTACCACAAATCACAATGGCTAAACCGGCATGCCACACCAACAATGTGAGCTCCTTAGCAAAGACTGCAGAAAGAAAGAGTGCAGTCCATTAAACAAACCGCCTGCTGACTGTCAGGACAAGCAAACACCAAAAAGTAAGCATGATGAAATGCACATGCAGAGCTGCTAATTACTCATACAATTGCAGTCTGTATTTGTGATGTGGTGCACATGTGCACACACAATGAAATGTTCTGCAGTGGATACAGCATGCAAAAGAGGGGAAAAATATACCACAAGGGCAACAGAGGACGGTATGTGGATCATGTTAATAATTTGGATCAGGACATGAGAAAGTTCCACATGTAATCAGGTGTAACACACAACACCTGAATCACAGAAAACCAAAACCCCCTGCTGTGTTGCCATGTAAACACCCTAAAGTGGGACACCTCTGAAAAAAAAATAATATGTGATGGCTAAGCAGCACACAGGATGCACCTTGACGTACAGTGAGGAGAGAGAAGGGTGTATGTAGAGGTGAGGAACCTGCTGTTACCTCATGGTACAGTCAGCAGATTAGAAAACAAAGGATATAGCACATGTGCTAATCAAAACAAAAAACTACAGAGTATAAACACATGACTGTAGCCACTCCCAGAAACAGTACACTGAGTACACAGTAACACACTGAGCACACTGAGCCAAGCATACTAAGCACACTGTGTGGCAACCGTGAATACCCAGTGAGGTTACATGTGTCTGCCAGATACACAGCTGTCACTGTACAAGGATGCGAGCACAGGTGGCACATGTACATGTGTGGCAAATGGCCCCAGACAAGTGTTAATGTGATCAAAGAGAGAAGGACTAACCTACTGTTAACAAAATGGCCTTGGACCCAAGCAAACACTGATCAATTCCCACTAGCACCCCATGTGGCCTAGGTCAAGTCATGTAACCCCTCATTACCGTGGAACAAAGACCAGTTAATCCTCATCCAATGATATTGACAAAATAAACAATGCAGTCCCTGGGTCACAAAGACGCAGGACTGATAAACAGGCAATGCAATGTGTGCCTTTGTATCACCCTGCTCAATCACCAAAAGAGCCACATGTATGTGGAATAAATATCTTTATTTGGTTTACACATCACAAATAGTGTAGTCAGTGCCATCATAATATGAAGGTGAGTGCATCTCTGATGGAATATTGAAACCCCTCTAATAGGGCATAAATCTAACTCACACAGAAAAGTTAATTCATCCACCACAAATGAAGAGCATGAGATATAATGTGCAGCCACTGCATACAATGCACTGGGCAGCAGACCCCCAGCCCCTACCTGATTCTGCATGCTGCAAAGGTGTAATGCACATATGAGTGCATGTAGAGAGTTGGCGCTGCATATTGAGGACACAACACACATCATGTGTCCCTCAAACCATATCCATCTTGCAACACAGGAGACAACCAAACCAAACAAGCCTATGTTGAGAAAATGTTTTATTGTGAAAATCACGCTGGGAAAGTAATGTGTGAGGTCTCACATAATGTCTGAGCTAGGAATCAAAGCTGCAACAATGTAGACACAAACTCTCCTCAAAATCACAATGAGTATATGCAACAGGTAGGACAGGCACATGAACACAAACAAAATACAAACTCAACTACCTTCCCATACCTATACATATACCACCATGAAGGAGGTGGCCCTGCAACCTTTTCAGAGTAGACAGTGTTTGGCCACATATAACATAATACATGGAATGCACAATTGACGAAGTGCAACGGTGACCCACATTGCCACACTGCAAACATCATGTCGCAATGTGAGTGTCCCTACCACAGGGCATAGCCTGGACTGTGCACATGGGAAATGCAAGGTGTTGACATACATGCAGACTGTCACGTCTGCACATCCAACAAACACAATAAGCAGCATCTGAACAAGGAAATGAGGGCCAAACATCCTATACGGAGCCACAAAGAAGTCTGAGGTCCACATGTTTTGTCTCACAAACATAGTCCGTCATATGCAAAAGCACCATCCACAGTGCAACATGAGACAGTGATGCCACACATGCACGTAAACACCCTTGTCACATTGACCACATTAATTAAAGATGGTCGTGTGTCCAAAATCATTGTTGAGGTAACACTTGTAGCATGTGCATGTGGAAAGCAGGTGGACATACACAATAGGAGTGCTCCATCGTTGGCTGTATGGCGCAAACATGGGTGTATGCTTGATTAGGAAGAAAAAGATGAGGGTATCCTGGGTGGCATGTCACACCCAGGGCCAAAACTTAACAATACTAAAACTGTGTTCGAATGGATCAGCTGCACTATCCATGTCATTTGCTGCTGCACACGGGGGGAACACTGCCAAAAGTAACAATACTATGTGCAATCCAACAGGTGAGGTTAATAGTGTTCCACCAAATATGGCTAGGAATAGTCAAGCGTGACATGTCAACATTCCACTGTCTTTGAAAGTTCATGTGTGTTCTCAACAATGAGCAGGACTCCCTGCAGAAACATCACACAAACAGTGCAGAGAACACCTCTGTAATGGAGAATTAAGTAGCTTAATAGTAATACTGTCCATCGCAGTCATATGTCTCACTCGCAGAGGTAAAACATCCAATGGGCCACTTTCTGGTGTAAAATGTCTATGGTGTTGTTTCTTCAAAAGGTGGGTGATGGTGACACCAGATGCACTGTAATAGATGTGTCCGGTATGTACTCAGCCCTGTGTCATGAGAGGATACGTATGTTCTTGTTAGCCACCTATGAAAAACACCACACAATGCACACCGTTACACCTTTGCAAATGCACAAGAAAGGTATGTGAAACCACACAGTACATTACTCAACAAAACATTGGTGATGACATCATTAATCCTAAACACACACATGGGTAAAACATGGGTATGGTCATGTCCATGCTCGTGTCACACAGGTGTGTCACAGCTACACACGACATGCATCTGTTTATGTGCACATAGAGGAAACATTATATGCATATAAGACAATTATGAATCATCAACAGGTAAACATAGATACAAATCTGCAATTAACAAATGTGCAACTTACCTTGTGTGTGCATCAGGTGTATGTCAGCAATCCCATGAACCACTACACAGCAATAAGAGGTGACAGTGAAGGCAGAGAATCTCAGCAGTCCGTGTACAAACAAAAGGTCAAGCCGCTGCTGATGCATGTCCACATTATGGTCATATCTGAAAATAAATAAAGGTGAACATCAGTGGTGACTCAGAACACAAGACACATTTTGTCGCACACCACACAACACATGTTGATAATACGCATAAGGTAAACAGCACTACGGAACACATACCACAGTCACAACTGCCCCCCAGGTGCACAGTCCCCTCACAGTACATGATAATGTACTATGCCTGAAGAGTGTCTCATCACACAGGCAACCTGTAATCACCCACACACAAAGTATGCATATTTCTGCATTCCAGCTGCAACACATGGCCTGTATGTGTCCAAGTGGACCTTTAGACATATAAAGGCCCCGTGAACCGGCAATAATACCCTGTTGTTGGCTTATGGTACAATGTTGGGGTAGGGAGCAAGTGCAGGCAAACCAAATACAAACCTTAAATACACACACATGCAGATATGCTGTAACTGTCACATATACAGTGTGGCACAGGACATGCTGAACACAAACACATGGGGATATGTGTGACAACAGCAAGGGATGGGTGATGGAGCCTGAAGTGAAACACAAAACAACACACCATCTGCCCAATATGATGGAGCAATGAAGATATGTTTTCCACATGACCCCAGGCACACACAATCTCCCTGTACATCCACCTACCCCAACGCAAAGCATATTGGGTGATGTTCAGTCACATGCCAATCCAACACATCAACAGCATCTGAATAAACTATGTCCTGTGCATTGGGAAACACAACAGTAACAAACATATGTCATGTTCTACAAGAGTATCACACACTGCACCTTCCTGTCCACAACTCTCATACCCCACACCATCACCTAATGTCTGACTGCTCCCTATCACAATGTATAGATCACTCACATGTGAGAGGCAGCACAGAGTTGTAGGAGGCTATCCTCAGGTGTCCATAATCAATCCTGTCCCCATCGTACCTCTGTGTTGTTGTACAGAAAGATCAACAGACATGTCAGAAACCACCATGTTTGCACCTCATCACAAAGTACAGACGAGTCACACAGATCCACTATATTGGCAACAATGCCCCCTATCTTTGTGTAGGGGTGTGTCAATGTTGAATGCTAAGTCGCTTACAATTCTGGAAACACATATGGAATATGCACGAGTGTCTCATGTATGCAGGGACCAAATACATATCCTGGTGTGTAGATGTCATACCTTGAATCATAGTGACAGCTATTTGCTGATGATCTCCACAGATAGCTGTCAATGTGTGCGTCATGTCATTAAAACACCAATGGCATGTATATTTTTTACGCAAACCATGATGGCTGCATGCCATCACACTGTGTGTCATTGAGAATGTCAACGCATGGATAGCCAATATGTGTACCTCAGAGAAACAACTCTCACATATGTCTGGTTTTCCTTGCCAACATAATCCTCCCCTTCCCTGTCCGACTATCTATGCAATCTATGTAATGTGGACTGTACTATCCTACACTACTCACATACCCAGCCTGTAGCTGAGGCATGATGGCATATGTTGAGAATTTATCAGCAAGATATGCCATGTACTCCCTGAGAATCCTGCACAACCATAAGCCACCAACACATTCTGTGCTCATCCTGCCCACTGTAACGCACCCCTTGCTGATATGGGGTAGGTTATCCTCTGTATCTGTGTACATATGTAGCACTGTACTTAAGGTCAATTCGCCTACATGTAAATGTGGCAATACTACCTCTCTGGCTGGACAATGCTCAGATCCCCATCCTATAACATGTCCATGTCATGGCTTTCTGGTGCAGTATACATTCCGACACACTGTAGGGTGACATTAACACCCTACACATAGATACCCTAATATCCGCAGAAACTACTACTAAGCATCTGTCCTGTGATATGTATGTCCTGATACGGCCATAATAACAAAGCAACACATAGCCAGCTGACAGGAGTGTAAGAACCAAATGTACACCCCAAAGGTGAAACATATAAATTCAACCCACTGGACTAATGTCCCCAAACGTGGACTGGTCTCACACTGTGAACATCTCACCATATGGCTAACACTGTTCTCCACCCATATCATCACAAAACATCATTTGTGCTCAACAACAACAGGTGCTAACACAGGCAGCCACTAACTGTAAATTTAACCTTAAAAATCACACACAGCCGTATGAGCAACCACCCACATCATCTGGCACCAAATGCTGTTGTGTACTGGCCACATTGTTTGTGCCTCACACATGCCTATATGTGAGTTGTGAATTAGCACTAAAATACTAATGTGTTGTTGCATACAAATCATATCCTGACATAAACTGTAACTGCTGTAAGCATAACACACATAGGATTAAAAAGCTGTGTGGGTAGGTAATACGCACATGAGAAGATCTCTCCAATCAACCTCCGTCTGACTGCTGTGCCATCCTGTGTGTCACCACTGGCACGTACAGGGGGGCACATTGGATCTTGCTCCAGATCCTCATTAATCTCTGCAGGGATATTGTGCCTGAGAGCAATGTTGTGCAGGATGCAACAGGCTATGATTATCTCTGCAACAGTCCTTGGCTTATATTGTAAGGCCCCGCCTGACCTATCCAGACACCTGAAGCGACTTTTCAACACGCCAAAGGTACGCTCGATGACTGAGCGGCTGGAGGCATGGGCCTCATTGTACCTCCGCTCTGCACGTGTCCGTGGCTGACGTACAGGGGTCAGCAGCCAGGGGCGACACCCATATCCTGCATCACCTTGGAAATAAAAAGAAATGTGCGTGTCAATATTCAACATAACTGACATATGTTAAGATGTAGTAACCCTACACAAAACAAATCCTGACATCAACATATAACTGAACAATTAATGAGCTTTAAAAAACACATATGCTGTTAGAAAAGGAACACATAGCCTAGAAAGTAAGTACACTCATGGGAAATACCCCAACAGTTCCATCTATACTGTAACATATTGTGTGTGTGTGTGCGCGACATGGGTATTGTAATGCATTTACTGTCCACATTGGCACCCCTGCCAATGAGAGACGATAGTAACGATTCACTTGTCACATGTTCATATTGTATGTCTGAACAGTAACCTAGGTAAAATATGCTGCCATGAGAGGGTGGGAAAAAAACAGAACATGTATGCCATGGAGGCTGGTGATAATGTGAACCATATCACCTAGATGCATCCTGTCCTGTACGGGCAACATATCTAGATCTCATACTCTGTGTCCTTATGCTGTATATTGCTAAACAGAAATTGTTTAAATACCAATCCTGTGCACTGTGTCTATCCTGGGAACATCCCACTGAAGGTGGGGTCTGCAAACCTGCACACTGTACTACTCATGTCTTAACCTCATAGAGATACACATCGGTACATTACCGTCATGTGTAGCTGAAAACAATACAACTCTGTATGCACACACATAGCCCACAGCTTTAGGCATCCCCTTTCCAATATGTTAAACTACATGAGGATCACTGGCCAATATGTGGCTAAATCATGATCATCTACAGTAGGCCAAGGTACTAGCACCAAATATACTTCGTTACACCCCTGCTGTGACATAGGCCAAATGCGTGACCATACATATCCACACGAGTGCTGCTAGCTGGAAAGGGCAAAAGCATACATCAGATATTCCCAAACACCCCCTCATATTATATACTGGCTCCTGGGTAGCAACAACAGTCCAGAGTGAGTGTGTGAACCCAACACACACATGAGAAGGGTTACCTGTATGGATGAGCAATTATCACAAGGTTAAATGACATACAAGCATTATTTGGCAATGACCCATCATGATACGTGCATATGAGGGCCAAACCCCCCCCCCTCAGAATGTGTGCAGTTGATATTACCACACACTATGAGGGATTGTGCAACAGCCTAGCCACATGCACAGGGGTGTTGTCACCTGCACACCCTGTGAATGTCAGGATCATATAATGCTAGGAGTCTGATGGTCTATGTTTGTTTGTAGCTGCTGTATGTGTACGTCTATACCCCTGTAATAATCTAAACATACAACAGTCCCCAAACAAACATTGCTCATATGTTGATCTAAGTTTATGGTTTTAAACGAGTTTGCTAGCTATGTGAGTAGACATAAAGAAAGTTACAAAGACATACATACATTACGACACATGACATACTCACCCAGCAAAATACAGTCCCCATAACGTCCGCCCTCAAATTGTGTGAAGATTGCCGAGTGATGCAGGATATAGGAGTCATGGGTGGACCCTGGAAACCTAGGGACCACATTCAGAATATGCAGATTAGCATCACATACAACCTGAACATTCAGGGAATGGTAGTGTTTGCGGTTGCGAAACGCCACCTCCCTGTCTCTAGGCGGGACCAGGGCAACATGTGTGCAATCAATAGCTCCCATCACGTGTGGTATCCCTGCTAATGTCTCAAAGGCCTGGTTCAGGGTCCCCCATTGTTGCCTAGTGTGGGGAATGGCTATGTAATTCCCCACCCGGCTGACCATGGCACGCAGTACTTGGTGGAGACATCGTGAGAAGGATGGGCGGCTCATGCCACCCACTGCAGCCACAGATGACTGGAAACAGCCAGAGGCAAAAAAATGTAAAGCAGCAAGGAGCTTGACTAAACCTGGTATTGCATGGGACCGATCAGTCAGGGGCTCGAGGTCAGGTCTTAAATCCTCATAAAGCTCCCTAATAGCCCTTGTGCTCAGTCGGTACAGGGAGATGACCTGGTCCTCACGCATGCCCTGGAGCTGTGCCCTGGGCCTGTAGAGGCGTGGCTGCCGAGCCTGCACCTCGGCACGCCTTCTGTGCCGTGAACGCACAGCACATGGCTGGACCACCTCCACAGCTGCAGGTCTGAGTTGCTGCGGGACTACACCCATGCCCTGTGCTGCAGCCCCGTGGACACCATCTCCCCTGTCCGGCAACCGCAGCATCTGCCCACCACTCAGGACACATGCATAAGCATATATTGCTGCCATAAACTCCTCCCGTCCCACTACCGAAACACACTCTAACAACCACACAAACTCTAACAAACACACAAAACACACTATACAGTATCCAAAAGTAAAAACAACAACTGACAATACACACACAACACAATATAATAAGCAATACAAACACCAATACAATCCGCTAGTACAACTGCTTAGACTTTCGTTCTTCTCCACACCAACCACACTCCTCCTGCTCTTCCTCTACAACCCTCAACGTGGGTAATGTTGTGATGGTAATATATGTTATTATGGGGTGTGTGGTTTGCGCACACTGCGCATGCGCAGTTGATCGCATGCGATGCCCGTTGGTGGCGCGCGTGCGCCACTCTACGCATGGGCGTCGGTCAGTGCGTGCCCACACGTATGTGCGCCGGCGTGAACATGCGCACAAAACACAGACACCCATGCGGTAGTCGTTGTAGTGCGCATGCGTACTGCGACACATGCGCAGTACAGTGTCTCAGGGCGCATGTGCGTTTGTCCGCGTACGGCCACCCATGCGTTGGCGAGCACGCGCCCAACGCACGAGCGTCACGCCCGCCCAATTGCGCATGTGCAATGGAAGACACATGGCAATACACTATAAATAGGCCTGCACACGTGCATCACGTTGAGGGTTGATAAAGGAGTCACAGTTAGAGAGAGAGGGTGTCATAGATAAAGTCTGAAACAGAGACAGTGGTGGGACTACTGCACAGGAAAGAAGCACAGTGAGGGATAACAAAATCTATAGGTAGAGAGGCTGTGGTGGGAGTAGTCCAGAGGAAGGAGGGAGAGAGTCAGTCCAGGGAGTACGGCAGCGGAGAGAGGCAGAGAAAGATAGTCAGGAGCAGAGTAGATTCCTCACCTTGTGCTAAGATAATATTTCTGTTCCCTTTGTTATTGTGTCCTTTACTGTGTCCTGTACTGTAACATTTTGTAAGTCTGTATTGCATGCTGTGTATTGTTCTGTTTTGTTTAAGTGAGTGCTGTTCTGTTGAAAGGAGCATTTAAAACATACAGAGATGGAGAGAGAGAGGGAGAGAGACGGTGAGGGTGAGGGTGAGGGTGTGGAGGATGTGTCCCAACCTGTGGTGGGTGATACACCGACGCTACAGACTGCACATCCTAGGGAGGGACATGCAGGACCATCTTTTGGGCCACAGCCTGCACAATATGTCCAAACTGGGAAGAGAAAAAGGGTACCTGTGCCTGGTCCACAGCGAAAAAGAGCTCTACGCTTCAGTGATAGAGAGAACTATATCCTACTCTCGCATGTAATTGAAAACTATGACCTCTTATTTGGCAGGCTCAGCAGTCGCACAACAGTGGCCACCCGAATGGCAGTATGGGAGGAGGTGCGTGCTGCAATGTCAGAGGCAGGGGGCCCCACAAGGGATGTTGAAAGCCTCAAAAAGAGGTACTCGGATATAAAAAGAGGGGTGCGCCAGCACATGGTGGCTGAAAGACAACATGCGCATGGCACAGGTGGTGGGGGCCCTTTTATCCCATCACTCACACCATTGGAACAAGAGCTGGCAACACGTTTGGGCCACATCTATCTCCGTGGACTGCCGGAGGCCCTTGACACGGCACATCCTGACGCAGGTATGTATAGTAATTGCCAGGTATACAGTCATGTTCACAATGTCCCTTCAGTACACATCATTCAGCTGCACAGACACTCCCATACCTGTGACCCAATCCACACCATGTTTAAAAAGTGGTGTCACATGTGTGTGTTATGGCCATGCACAAACTGTGTTGTTGCCATGCCCTGTCACAATATTACATATGTGTCCCTCGAAAACAGCAACCTCCCCATCTGTTTCCAAAACTACACACAACAATTCCTATCCAACCTGCACATCTGTGATTGCAAAGCACCATATGATTTTGTGGCACACTAATCAGGTAACGTGTGTGTGACATACTATTTGCACAGTGCTACATGTGCTTCTCAGTGGGCCACAGGTGCTGGCTACTTGGGATCCACGGCACAATGGGTCACAGCCAAACATATCCAACAATGAGCATATAGTATGTCTAGAGACAATATTTCAAATTCATAATTAAACATAAACAGGCAATGTATGGTCAAAACAAGTGTAAGGGTGATGTATTCTCACACATGTGTGGACATATGTTGTACAGATAGGGGAAGGGATGTGATGGGGGACACATGTGGCATGGCACTCCAAATATACACATGGAAAATATGCAACATGTGCATGGCCACACGACACACATGTGCCCCAGAAACAGCTGAATGACGTCGACAAACATGTATGGGAGGGTGTCATGGGTCGGGTATGCAGCACACACGCACATACCCACCCCATCATCTCTGTGGTGTCTGTGCCACACATATATAGATATGATTATGTTGAAACATATGTGTTTTCTTTGTTATTGTTCAATATGCAGGTGACTACAGTAAAATGGGAGAGGAAGAGGAGGAGGAGGAGGAGGAGGAGGAGGAGGAGGAGGAGGAGGAGGTGGAGGAAGAGGGTGACTTTGACATCACAGTGCCAATGAGTGTGTTGGAGGATGAACCTGCTGTCTCAGGGGGCAGCACAAGTGCTGTTGATGAGCCCATAGAGCCACCTGTACCCAGTATATCACCACTAGGGGCAGCATCAAGGGAGAACATCCAAGGACCCAGGCCGCAAGTATACACCGAGAGCCCTGACCCTCAGGTGATGATGGCGGAGTTAAGGTCCCATGGCGTATCTGCACGTCGCGATGCTGAAGGTGGGTGACATACGACAGTCATAATTCCAAAATAAACACCAATAGTCACTAGTTGGTGTTTGTGTGGTGAATGTTGCAACATAACCACCACATATATCACATGTATGGCTCATGTTGTTGGGATATTGTTTCGTGAAAGAATGGTGTGGGGTATAATATATGGTGTTACTATGACGCAAAACAGAATCACCGAAGGTCAGTTGACACCCACAGATGCAGGCCTAAAAGGAATGTTGTATAAGGGCCACCATGTTGTTGTCATGAGAAAGATCAACACTTGCCCTTGCAACAGTCTACCTCATTGCAGACACCCAGATGTCTGGTAAACCACAGCATGACATCTAAATGATAGTTAAAGAAACAAACATACCATATATAAAGCAATGCAACCCTCCTCTGTGATGTAACAGCACAAAGACCGCATTCCCCACAGTCTGCATCTGCAGGTGTCAAATTACATAGCATATGGAGAGAGGTGCGAAAATATGTCAGGTCAACCATAGATACGGATCTACAGAGGGGTCTCAAACGTACAGTATGAACCTGATGGCTTGTTTGGAGAGAACATTCCTCAATTTCCTCTGTACATAAAGACATAACATAGACTGTAATCCAGACAGAAAAGGAAAACACCATGTCCCCTTACTGTAAGGCCAACAATCCCTCAACAGATTGCATAGGCTGTGAGCATGTGTGTCCCAGTTAAATTGTGGGCCTATGTCCCCATACCGTGTGATGGTCCCCAGTATCATAAGTGTCATACCTGCAATATGTGTTGTATGCAACCATACAGTAATGAGTATGACGCATGTCTATTTCTCAACAAATGGTTAAACAAGGACCAAAACCGTGAACAATTACTGTGCTGCAAAAAAAACCTAAACACATATGACTAACTACAACAAAAGCTTGCCATGTTGAGACCATATCATACACCACGTATCCACACAACATTACCAGAATTGGCACATCACCCTACCCCTCCTTTCCGAATGCAAACATTAGAGCATTACACAAAGACCTCACATAACATACTGGTGGATGATAGCAATTGTCAAGCCCAATGAGAAATAACATAAACTGAAGACCTCATCTCCTTTACAAAATAACCAGATACATCATCATAGAGCAAGCAACCAAAGAAAAACATTACCTAGTCGAAAAGTGTTATTGGAGCCACAAAAGGCAACTAGGGAATTTGACACAACACTGTATAGGTACTGGCCAGTGGGTAGATAGAGATATCTGACCAATCTGTACAGTGATACATACATTATCCCTTACAGCAAGGTAAAAAATAAACATACTGAAGCTCAGCCTGTAAGGATCCATATGCTATGTCAAATGAGAAAGCGGAAAACATATGTTGTCTAGTTGTTATGACTGTTTTCCATGTCCTAATTGCTGCATCCACGTTCACAATGCCTGTGCAAGAGTTCTGCTCACTCACCATAGTCTGATGTTTATGTGTCCAGACAGCTCTATTGTACTGTTTTATCCACTCTACATTGTCACATTTGCTTTAACATAACCATTTTTTCCGTGTAGTAGGTCTCTGACATCCCACACTATCAATGACGTATTCAGCATGCCAATGTCTATCCTCAACTACACTCACATAAGCAGCTATGTTCATAAGGTATCACCCACTCCCACAAAACACGTAAATGCTTCACGGGATTAACGTCTGTCAGCACCATCACATTCTAGTCATTCCCCAACATCAGCTCACGTACATTTTGTATACCACCAAGCATACATATCAGTTTAGTCCTTGCACCAGGCAATTCCAAGGACCAGCACATACGGATAATGTGTACATCCCCACATCCAGCCCTTATACTGACAATGTAACCCATCAGACCATACATTGTCATGTCATAAAACAATCATTAGGGCAGGCCAAACCTGATTTGCTGTCACACAGTCTGACACAAATATATGGCATCCCATGAGGCTACATCCAGTACAAACATCTCATGGAGAATAGCAAATTCCATAAACACATAACACACAGTTCCTGTCATAACATGCCCCAACAGCTCATGTGCATCTCTATGCCACATATAGCAAAACCCTGGACCCATACATGACCTGTGCAGACATTCCCAAACACACCTCGGTACAACAATGCTTCTGGCCATCTGAGGTGTTTATGGCTGCTGCATGCTGCACCTGACCTAAATAATAGATATGAGATGACTGTCCTTGCCCAATTCTGTTGACACGTCAGTAGTATGTGGGTGTGTATGCAGAAGCTATTGTATGACTGTTGTGTTGTCCTCCCACATCTTCTTCCTGTATAGTGTTCTCTGTGTTTCTATTAGTTGTAGTACACTGCGATATATGTGTTATACCCCTAACCATGTTCCCATATGACTCAGCACTATCACATTAGCATTAGTGTGGTATGTGTATGACATGTTGCTTTATGAAGGTGTTTTCGTGGAGAGGTAGTTCATTGACCACCCTGTGTCCCATTCACAGCCAATCGACGTGTTCTGGAGCGGATTCGCTGTGCTGTGGAGCAGAACACCAGGGATGTTTGTGCTGAGCTCCGGACATTACATGAGGGGGTCGTAGCCATGCCACTAACTCGCATGTGTGAGGCCCTTGAGGGCATACGTGATGTTCTGATCCGAGCTGCACCTGCACCACCAATGTATCCGGAGGAGGATATAGCCTTGCCAGGGAGAGGGGCCCGACGTGGCAGGCGTGGCCGACCACGCCGTCAGTAACCTATGATAATATAGAAATGTACAGCACGAAACCAAAGGTTTCTCTTTGTTGCACTGTTCATTTTTAGCAACTATGTACATAGTATTTTCTGTTATTGCGGCTTGGTTTGGGTTATATGTGAAAGTAGACATATGTGATTAGTATGTTGTGTTTGTGTTATGTAATTGGCTTGGGGGGATCTTTGATATGTCTTACACACATGTTGGTAACAATAGTTTTATATGAGAGAATTGCTGTGATAATAAACAGCTGTCCAAAAATAGATACATTGTCTCTTTCCAAAGAGTGTCCATTTGGTCCCATGTGTATCTCTGAGAGGGGGGTGGGAGGACCATAGGATCTGCAACCATGTCCACTGCATAAGCTACTTTGCCACACACATATACTATTTCCATGATCCACACATATGTAATGTTTCACTAGCACAATGTGTCACCACAGCCTCTGAGCTGCAGCGGCACAGTGTGCACAGACATCCATGTACGACATGGGTGTGGAACCGTGATACTGTGGAGCCGCAGACCAGTCAGGTTCTGAGCATATCCCTAATGTATATGCTGGCGATATATATCTCACCATTACAATTATCATGACCACCTTACTGGTTTGTGTCCCTCCAAGACTGGATTTTGAGAGCGCTGCCTTACACCTCTGTCATGTACGATTTATTTTGGGCTGGGTGCAGATGTCACAGACATCGGATGGTTATTTGGAATGCGTAACATTGCTCCCTGTTTCTCACCAGCAGTAACGGGTGGTGGCAATGGCAATATGTTGGTGGTGGGGAGAGGTGAGGAGGAATATGACACACTCTAGGTAACATGTTTGATGTCGGGGACATCTGCGCCTTGCCCACTCACATTCCAAAATGGCAGAGGTGTAATCCAGGTCTCTCAAAAGCGAGCCCTGGAGGGCCGAAAAATCAGTCACGCTGACAGGATATCTCCAATTCATATATATCTCTGCCACACTCATTAGGAATATTTCCAACACCTGACTGCCCTGCGGCTCTACAGAACCACGGTTCACCACCCTTGATGTGGACACAGGGGTACTGTGTTATAAATGGCCTGTTTATGTTCCATACACATCACCATCTGCAACCCGTCATACACGACACATTGGTGCCATATGTGTGACCTGTGCCCTCACCTATATTAGTGGTCACTTGCACCCCAACCCACCATAGGGATGCATGTTACAGAGGCAGACATTTGTGTGCCGCATATTTTGCCGGCTCATATATGTGAGAACATGTGGGTCATGTATATACATCCCTGTGGCAAGTACGTCTGTGGGGCAGCCACTACATGGTAACATGTAATGCAGCACCCTGCTATCACACACCTACACACATGAGTTTCCCGACACACTGCATGTGGTGCCAATTGAGGTATCACACGCATGTTTACCCGTCAGGAATGTATGTGGCTGCACACATATGACATGCTGGCATCTATAGTCATATGCTACGTAAGACACGTGACCATTACAGGGTTCAGAAAAAATACTTTAATATGTACAAACAAAAATAAAACTATATACATATCTAGGGTAGGGGGAAAATGCCATCACCCACCCACCAAAAAAAACCCTCCCCACCCCCGCACACACACACCCGCAATAAACACACTCCCACACACTAACCCCGAACCCCCACATGACCCCACCCTCCCTCAGCCTGCCCCGTGATGGTGGACAGGGCAGCACAGGGCACATGTGTGGACGTCACAGGCACCATCAATGATGCCTGTGACGCCCTTCAGGGGGTGGCTGCCGACATGGCAGATGCTCAATGTCAGCAACCACCCTCTCCATGGCTCCCGCCATCCATTCCTGCAGGTGCACCAACTGGTGCACCCGCTGCTCCAGTGCATCCAGAGCCTCACACAGATGTACAACACATCTGCCACCACACACACACATTGTTCCTGGTGTTTGTGTGGTGGCATCTGCATGCACTGTGTGTGGGGCCCTGGATGTTGGAGCCACCTGCCCTTGATGGCGGGAGCCAACAGTGCCCTGTGCTGCACTGTCCTCTATGTCACTCTCCCAGACACCCTGCGGCCACTCTTCCCCCTCTGACTCCTCCCCAACACCCCCACCACCTCCCCCCCACCCACATCACCTGCGCCCTCACCCCCCCTTGTGACCCTGGCACCCACACCTTCCGTCCCAGCATCCCCCATGACCCCCTCCGCTGTGTCTTCCGCAGGACCCTCTGCCTCCTCCCCACTGGTGTCCAGGACTACCACCTCCACGGCAGCGCGGGAGGTGGGCCTTCGGAGGGCATAGGCAGATGTACGGGGGTCTTCGTCACTGTCATCATGATCTGTGGAAGATGACAGTCATCAGCACACGTAGATGTGTGTGACACATCACATGTACCCATGCAGGTACCATGCACACTGATGGGCCACTGTGACCTCTGATGGTGGGCAGCCATGTCATCAATACGCACCATCACCATGTGATGATTCAGCATTCCTCACGCGCTCAAGGTATGCGCCATGGTGCAGGCGCAGCTCCCTCCCTTTCTTTCTCAGATCCTCGACCTGTGTGTGAGAAAATATGGGTGGGAGCATGAGTGAGCACTTACGTCTGGTGGGTGGGCAACAGAAACATAGAACAGTGTGTCCTGGGTCTGGACACTTCAGCTACACTGATGTGTGTTTCATGTATAGCATAGTTCAACACCTGTCACAGGGGATCATCATGGGCACATGGAATGTGTTATCACATGTGGACAACACCATTACCAACTGAGCCTATTCACCAATGTTGGTCATCGTCACATATGTCAGTCTCTGGAGCCATGCCATGGTGCTTGCGTGATGCTACTAGCTGTCCAATATTTGAATCTCTTGTTGTGTATGTTTTGCACACCAGGAGCGGGTGAAGGGATACATTGGAGCAGTTGTTGAATGCGACAGAACCCAAGGGGGACAGGGATGTTTGTTAATTTGTGCATCCTGCTGTGTCTGGCGACCACCTGTTACAGGCAATGAACTATGCTATCAGCAGCTAACAACATGGCTAAGTCACACATGTGGGAAACAGTGGGATGAGGAGGGCAGGAAAGGGTTACAAAACTGATCATGTGCTGTGGAGGGTCTGTACCTCCACCCATGTTGGCTGGCCATCCTGTGTGAGAGTCAGGTTGGGGTGTAGTATGTATGGGGTATGTTTGGTAGAGCAGCCTAAACAAACATACAACAACTGCAGGTGCCCTTATCTGAGCTTACCGTGCCCATGTAGGCTGGTGTAGGTAGCTGCGTCCACAAATGTAGTCTATATGTCAGGTGTGTACTTGACACCATGACTCTGCCATGACTCTCATATTGTGTGTCTCTACATGGGCTAACAGTGAATGCTGCTATCTACGTTACATAACAGGTTGAACCACTCAGTGCTCCAGTGGTTGCGAGATGGGGCAATAATGAACCCACATGCAAACATTTTAAAGATCTGAATAGTTGTTGAGGCAGTGGCCTTTGTTGCGCACTCTGCAGATGTTAAGTCACATCTCCTGCACAGTCACGGGTATGATGTGTCCTGTGTGCATTTGCAGCATGCGACTGTTGACAGACTACAGGTACCGACATTTCCTGTGTTCACTGAGAGAGTGAGTCTACCTTATGCCAAATGTGTGGCTGTGACCGTAGCATGACATGCTCATGAGTAAATATTGTGTGGGGTGCATAAGGCAATGTATACATGTCTCCACCACTTTGACTCGATGATGTGATTGCAGGATGTTATTTCACAAACACAGTCATACACCCTATGGATGTCGTCTAAACGGCCACCAAGTGCGTCAGCATCCGCTGGCCAGGCAGCAGATGGGGTCACATGTCTCTGGAGGTGTTTTAAGTCTAGGTCTTGCAGGTTGCAGGCCTCTCATTAATATTTGATTCTACAGGATGGGATGACATTGGTTGGGCAGTGAGGGGTTATGATGGAGCAGCAATGCAGCTTTAGTGGACCAGGACTCACTCTGTTTGGAAAACAATGTTTTATATGTAATGGGGTACGTCACAAACATCTTTCCATATGCATGAGAGAAGGGGTTCCAGGCCTGTTGAGTGGCCCACATAAGCTATCACAGCCACCCCATGGCACATGAGGGCCCTATGGAAGGCTGACAGAACACACAACCCACAACAACTACGCTTTCACCCCAGCGGGAGGGGCAAAGCATCTACACCCATCGGTGGACAGTGTCTGTGGTGTTGTGACGGTGGATCATTCTGCCATACATTTCCTTCCTCCCCCAACAATACGTCTGAAGCTAACCACACATACAGTGGATACACCTGGGTCATATGTGTTAACAGAGTGTATCACAAACGTTAGTGCATGTGTAGGTTTTTAATGATCATGTGGCCTCTCGCACTCAGGGGTTGCAATGGGGTCTATGCAGAAAACGCAGTGCCATGTAAGCAGTATAGGGATTAATGTTCCCAGTTGAGGGGGGCCTCATCCAGTGCTTCTTAGTTCTGGGCTGGGAGGGCTGCCTTGTAACATTACGTATTTGCATATTCGGGACGTACAAAGATGTATGACTCCTGAGTTGGCCAGAGTTCAACTCCTCACCAAGGTGGGTAGATATTTGCAAAAGATGTGTGGAACAGCACAACACCAAAACGTTTGTATGGCTAGGAATAGTGCTTTGCAGGGGACTTGACAGACACCAACTGGATCTGCTGCTGTTTTGAGGACACACACAGTTATGGTGCATCTTCACAAGGTGACAGAGAGCTCTGTCCTCTTTGTTATGTTACCTATACCATAGCTACATCACTGTTGTTGCAAAGTCAAATTCCAGTGACTTGTAGACGTGAATGTCACACATTACTATCAAGGATCATATCTATGGGGTCAGAGGGCTTATTTTGGAGCTGCCTCTACTGACATATGCTCGTGCCTTGGTTGGAGGTGTAGAGATCATGTGCGGCACAGGCCACTTTGCCCACACCAGTTTAACATGCTATCTGAGGTGTGAGTATTTATGGGAAGCTGTGCCCTTCATCAGTGTCACTGATCTCAACCATCAGTCCAGGCACATGGTGTGGGGTTTCCATTGTCTGTGACATCTGGGATACAGTCAGATGTTTCCACTCACTAGGTAAATCATGTAACCACTGCGCAGGTCTCATATGGAGACATGCGTATAGAAGCACATGCACCGTTGATGCCATGTGACGTAGCAACTCATGCATCTCATGAGGTGCGAGATGCGTCTGTTGTATGTTTGTCCAAACACGTTGCACAATGCCATGACAGTGACGCTGAGTCACGTATGTCTTTGTTTGGCAGGTATGTAGCCCTGAACCGAGCAGCTCCAAGGTTTGCATAGGGGTCTGACTACATTGCTCAAAATAGCTGATTGGCCCTACATATTGGACTTCACACATTGTGCAAGGGAGAGATGCATGGACATGCGTTAGTGACTGTGGCTGGATGTGGCATACGTCCACGTTCTGACTACCAACTAAACCCCTAGTACGGAGCACACCAGCAAACACAAACATGCACTTTCTACATACTGTGGCTGCTGTGGCACCGTTGTGGGGAGAACATATGTGAGATTGTTGTTTCCCTGATGGGGGGCATAACAAGACCTTCGGTGTGGTTGGGGACAAAGAGGATGTGTGTATGCATCGATTCGATCTACACAACACAGCCATTTCTGTGTGTGTGGGTTAGCAATTATGTGTTGTCGATAGCTCATGTGCAATGTCATCAGGATCAGGAAATGTTTCACCTCTCTGAGATGTCAGATGTGTGTGTGACCTCAATAAACCATATATTTGACTGGTATTTATTTTTTATTAACAAGTTATGTTAGTGATGGGATACCTCTTCCATTGCTCTGTGCGTTAAACGATGTGTTGACCCAGTACGTATGTGAGGTGAGGTCTGCCACATGATTACCCACACTATGTGCATGACGCCTTTACCCTCTGGTATGATGGACAGAGTCCAGGGTTCTGATGTTATTTGCCTACATCTGTTGTTGATGTGTCCTGACTTTCCTTGACTTGTGGTCCGTTTCTTCCCCTGCAGTGCCATGGAGGTTAGGTACTCCAACGCAGAGACCAATGCACTGTAGGGGCTGGGGCTGCTGAGTCTGCTGCAGCTAACAAGATATTGGCTTCTTAAGCATATTAGGGGTTTTAGCCTTTGTAGAAGCTTGCACTGCAGAGTGGCGTTAACTAACATAGGAATGTCTTAACAATTCCTTCGTCATGGTGACGTGTTTTTATACAGCTCTCATCTTTGCAGGATCATGAATATGTGATGGGTTCATCACAGCAACATTGTATTGCTGCTTTCTAGACATACGTATGTCACCAGTACAGGGGATGTTGACCACTTAACCTGCACACATTGTTGCATCTGTGGATATGTGTGCAGTGACACCTATCTGCAGTGTGTCTGCCAGCCTAAACGCATCAAAACAATACCCTGTGGCCCCCTTGCATGACGTTGCTTGACCATGCCACACTGAGAGTGACAATGATGGTGTACTTGCTAACCCCGGTAACCCTGTATTTGTTTTGCAAGCCATTTGTTGTGACGTTACCTACACATGTCCTGGACAACGGTCCCAATGGCAACATCATATTCCACCAGACGTCACTATTTATTTATTATTTATTTATTTAACAACTTTTATATACCGCACTATTTACAGTCAGCGCGGTTTACATAGAACAATGAAACATCAGATAAGATACATATTATCCGTTTTTTTTTTTTTACATAGAACAGGACCAAAAACTTGGGTAACCAGGGTAATTATTTACAAAGAAAACTAAACACTGACTATTTACATATGAACAGAATATTGCCTGAAAAGAATCATGTTAGTATGAGAGAGGGATATGAAGTATTACTGAGTTAGCAGAGGTTACGTGTTAAGAGCGTGATTGGTGCTGTTTGAGTGAGCTTGTGTTATTATGTTTTCTGGGAAATATTTGATGAAAAGGTGATGCTTCAAGGCCTTTTTAAACTGGGAGAGATCAGCAATGGCCCTAATGTGTGGTGGGAGGGTGTTCCACAGTTTTGGAGCGCATAAACTGAAGGAACGGTTTACAGTTGCGGAGATGCATCTTAAGGACTCTTTTGGAACTTTTAGCATGTTTAATTCCGTGGTTCTTCTAAGCCTGTTGGAAGGGATTGGTTGGATCAACTCCGATAGTGAGGGGGGAGCAAGTCCTTTGTGAGCTTTGAAGGCTAGTAGCAGAGTTTTGAATGTAATTCTAGCTTGGATAGGGAGCCAGTGTAATTGTTTCAGGAGAGGTGTTACATGTTCTCTTTTTGGTGCCCCGAAAAGCACTCTTGCTGCGCTGTTTAATGCTAGTTGAAGCGGGATAAGAGTAGTTTGGGGGAGACCCTGTAAAATACAGTTTGCGAAGTCAAAGTGTGGGATAATTAGAGCCTGGTAGACCGTGCGGAAATCATCTGGATCAATCAGTTGGCGGAGGTGTCTGAGGGAGCGAATTTTAAAATAAATTGCCCTTACAGTGTTGGCTATGTGGATCTTCATATCTAGATTCTGATCAAGGGTAACTCCAAGGTAACGGATGTGAGATTTTACTTGCAGCTTGGCATCTTGAACTTCAAGGAATGTGGGTGGTGTGAACTTAGAGTCCCTTGAGATAAAAAGAACCTCTGTTTTTTTGTTCTGGATTCTTAGATTTGAGTCAGTAGCCAATCTGAGATGGCGTTAAAACAGTTGGTTATGGGGGTGAGGTTGATCTTGTCTATGCAGAACGGCATATATAATAACACGTCATCGGCATATATCATATAGTTGACATTGAAGGACCTGATAATGTTGCATAAGGGTTGCATGTAGATGTTGAATAATAGTGATGACAAAGAGGAACCTTGCGGGACTCCTTGTTCTTGGTGAAACGGATCTGATATTTCACCATTTGAGCGGACCTGTTGCCATCTATCTGAGAGGTATGAGATGCACCATTCGAGAGCATTTCCACAAAGGCCCTTCTCTTTTAGGCGGATAATGAGAAGATCGTGACATACCGAGTCAAAAGCAGCCGCAATATCTAAAAAGATGAGAACAAAGCCTTGTTTGATGTTGTCGATACCAGAGTTTAGGCTGTTGAGGAGTGAGGTAAGGAGCGTTTCGACCCCGTGGGATTCCCTGAATCCATGTTGACAGGTATCCAAAGGCGCTTCAGTATCGATATGGTCTTGCAGTTGTCTGTAGGCTATTTTTTCGATTATTTTAGCAAGAGTGGGTATGCTGGAGATAGGTCGGTAAGAGTCTGTTTTGTGTGGATCTAACTTGAGATTTTTTAGTAGAGGTCTGATGGAAGTCTGTTTGAGGGCAGCAGGGAATGAGCCGGTGTCAAATGATAGGCTTATGATCTTGGATATTATTGGAGCAAGCTCTTTGCGAAGGTCCTTTATCCAAAAGGCTGGACACGGATCAGTGTGTGCTGTGGATAAGTTGAGAGATGAGATTATATCTTCAATTAGCTTCAAAGAAGGGGTTGAGAATGAAGTTAAAGGAGCTGGGAGCCCATGAATGTTGGGGATGGGGGGTATTGTAATTTTATTTGTACAACACATCTTAGATTGTATGTAAAGGGCATATTCTTGTGGGTTGATTTCACATTGGTGTTCCTGTGAAGGTTCCTTGGCTAATTTCTTGACAAGGGTAAATAGATCATGGGGTTTGTTTATAGCACGTTTAAGGGTGTCCATATTCACCTTGCCAGGGCCCACTCCCATGACATTTGGGTTTATGCACGTCCCAGGATGACAATGTTTCACATGGGGTACGTGCAAGCTGTGTAGGGACTACTTATAACACTGTTGTTGGAAAGAAGACTGTGCGTGACAGACGTAGTAATGACCCAGTCTGGCCTATATCTTGTAGAAATGGCACTATGACCTATGACCTGTATGATGACAGCAGGTGTATTTTGATAAACCATGGACAGACACCAAACAAACACACTACGCAATTGCCACCTGTGCTCATGTGGCTGCTTGTGTCTGTGGTGTCCAACCACAAAAGGTGACTGTAGCTTTCCTACAACATCAGTTCTGTTCACCTGCTACAAGGTAATGGATTTGTAGGAGGTGTGAGGATGGGTAACCTAACTATGCATAAAGTGAGGGGAATATGGCTCTGTTACAGCCTTTGGGAATATCTTTGCCTAGGTCATGGAGATGTTGTACCTATACACACATCAACATGTGCACATAGCTTTTCATCGTGATACATCACAGACATGTGTGATGAGATAGTGACCTCACAGACTATGTGAGAGGTGCAACTTACCTGTCATAAACTACCACAACATGTGACTGCTATACCCACCAATTCAATGTGGCGTACGGCCCCATGGGGGTTGCGTGTTGTGCCACACATCATCAGCTGCATATCCCATTGCAGTGGGATCATAGACAAGCGACCTTACACAGGTCATAGGACTCCTGGAGATAGGGAGAATGTATTGAACTGGTTAGGCACACACAACCATATCACCAGGGTGCGTGATAGACCACTGTGATGGCCTCACTTAACTCCTGGGGAAAGGGATGCTCTATTAAACTCTTTATTCACACACAACCATATCAACAGGGTACGTGATTGCCAAGTGTGGTGGCCTCACTTAACTCCTGGGGAACGGGAGGATCTATTTAACTCTTTATTCACACACAACCATATCACCAGGGTACGTGATAGCCGACTGTGATGGCCTCACTTAACTCCTGGGGAAAGGGAGGATCTATTACACTCTTTATGCACACACAACCATATCTCCAGGATGAGTGAAAGGCCACTGGGATGGCCTTTGAGGGCTCCTGGAAATAGGGTAGATGTAATGAACTGTTTGAGCACACAAAACCATATCTCCAGGATACATGAAAGGCCACTGGGATGGCCTTTCAGGACTCCTGGAAATAGGGGAGATGTAATGAACTGTTTCAGCACACTAAACCATAGCTCCAGGATACATGAAAGGCCACTGGGATGGCCTTTCAGGACTCCTGGAAATAGGGGGGATGTTTTGAACTAGTTCAGCACACAAATCCATATCTCCAGGATACATGAAAGGCCACTGGGATGGCCTTTCAGGACTCCTGGAAATAGGGAAGATGTAATGAACTGTTTCAGCACACAGAACCATATCTCCAGGATACATGAAAGGCCACTGGGATGGCCTTTCAGGACTCCTGGAAATAGGGGAGATGTTTTAAACTAGTTCAGCACACTAAACCATATCTCCAGGATACATGAAAGGCCACTGGGATGGCCTTTCAGGACTCCTGGAAATAGGGAAGATGTAATGAACTGTTTCAGCACACTAAACCATAGCTCCAGGATACATGAAAGACCACTGGGATGGCCTTTCAGGATTCCTGGAAATAGGGGGGATGTTTTGAACTAGTTCAGCACACAAATCCATATCTCCAGGATACATGAAAGGCCACTGGGATGGCCTTTCAGGACTCCTGGAAATAGGGAAGATGTAATGAACTGTTTCAGCACACAGAACCATATCTCCAGGATACATGAAAGGCCACTGGGATGGCCTTTCAGGACTCCTGGAAATAGGGGAGATGTTTTAAACTAGTTCAGCACACTAAACCATATCTCCAGGATACATGAAAGGCCACTGGGATGGCCTTTCAGGACTCCTGGAAATAGGGAAGATGTAATGAACTGTTTCAGCACACTAAACCATAGCTCCAGGATACATGAAAGGCCACTGGGATGGCCTTTCAGGACTCCTGGAAATAGGGGAGATGTAATGAACTGTTTCAGCACACAGAACCATATCTCCAGGATACATGAAAGGCCACTGGGATGGCCTTTCAGGACTCCTGGAAATAGGGAAGATGTAATGAACTGTTTCAGCACACAGAACCATATCTCCAGGATACATGAAAGGCCACTGGGATGGCCTTTCAGGACTCCTGGAAATAGGGGAGATGTTTTAAACTAGTTCAGCACACTAAACCATATCTCCAGGATACATGAAAGGCCACTGGGATGGCCTTTCAGGACTCCTGGAAATAGGGGAGATGTTTTAAACTAGTTCAGCACACTAAACCATATCTCCAGGATACATGAAAGGCCACTGGGATGGCCTTTCAGGACTCCTGGAAATAGGGAAGATGTAATAAACTGTGTGAGCACACAGAACCATAGCTCCAGGATACATGAAAGGCCACTGGGATGGCCTTTCAGGACTCCTGGAAATAGGGGAGATGTAATGAACTGTTTCAGCACACAAATCCATAGCTCCAGGATACATGAAAGGCCACTGGGATGGCCTTTCAGGACTCCTGGAAATAGGGAAGATGTAATGAACTGTTTCAGCACACAGAACCATATCTCCAGGATACATGATAGGCCACTGGGATGGCCTTTCAGGACTCCTGGAAATAGGGAAGATGTAATGAACTGTTTCAGCACACAGAACCATATCTCCAGGATACATGAAAGGCCACTGGGATGGCCTTTCAGGAGTCCTGGAAATAGGGGAGATGTTTTAAACTAGTTCAGCACACTAAACCATATCTCCAGGATACATGAAAGGCCACTGGGATGGCCTTTCAGGACTCCTGGAAATAGGGAAGATGTAATGAACTGTTTCAGCACACTAAACCATAGCTCCAGGATACATGAAAGGCCACTGGGATGGCCTTTCAGGACTCCTGGAAATAGGGAAGATGTAAAGAACTGTTTCAGCACACAGAACCATATCTCCAGGATACATGAAAGGCCACTGGGATGGCCTTTCAGGACTCCTGGAAATAGGGGAGATGTTTTAAACTAGTTCAGCACACTAAACCATATCTCCAGGATACATGAAAGGCCACTGGGATGGCCTTTCAGGACTCCTGGAAATAGGGAAGATGTAATGAACTGTTTCAGCACACTAAACCATAGCTCCAGGATACATGAAAGGCCACTGGGACGGCCTTTCAGGACTCCTGGAAATAGGGAAGATGTAATGAACTGTTACAGCACACAGAACCATATCTCCAGGATACATGAAAGGCCACTGGGATGGCCTTTCAGGACTCCTGGAAATAGGGGAGATGTTTTAAACTAGTTCAGCACACTAAACCATATCTCCAGGATACATGAAAGGCCACTGGGATGGCCTTTCAGGACTCCTGGAAATAGGGGAGATGTTTTAAACTAGTTCAGCACACTAAACCATATCTCCAGGATACATGAAAGGCCACTGGGATGGCCTTTCAGGACTCCTGGAAATAGGGAAGATGTAATGAACTGTTTGAGCACACATAACCATAGCTCCAGGATACATGAAAGGCCACTGGGATGGCCTTTCAGGACTCCTGGAAATAGGGGAGATTTAATGAACTGTTTCAGCACACTAAACCATAGCTCCAGGATACATGAAAGGCCACTGGGATGGCCTTTCAGGACTCCTGGAAATAGGGGAGATGTAATGAACTGTTTCAGCACACTAAACCATATCGCCAGGATACATGACAGGCCACTGTGATGATCTTACAGCACCCCTGGGGATAGGGATATTGTTTTGTACTTTGACAGCACACAGACCAATATCACCATGATGACAGGTGAGCCAGTGTGATGGCCTCTCTAGTCCCCTGGTGATAGGGTGTATGTATTACAGTGCTTGAGCACACACAACCGTATCTCCAGGGTGACTGATAGACCACTGTGGTGAGCTCTCAGGACCACTGGGGATAGGGGGGCATATTGCACAACATTGGCAAAAACAACCAGATCACCTGGGTGATTGACATACCATTAATGCTTTGCTTCACATACCCTTTCTGTGGACGGAAAGGTTATTTGCTGCAGCTACACATTTCACCATATTCATATGATGTGATTTGGATATAATTAAGCTGATCTATTGGTTTGCTTTCTTACAGTATGTGTTGGCACGTCCACAGCAGCAAATGCCAGGTAATAGGGCTAGCATCATGACCTGTGTGACCATATCCATCACCACCTGGGTACAGGTCAAACCTGTCACATATTATACAAAGACAATATGGGATGTATGTTCAGCTGCAGCACATTACTGACACAGAATACCTGACCCCAACAGCATGAGGATCTGCAATGCACACAGCCTCTAGATATATATGTCTATTTCTAATGACCTGTCCCCATCCACTTACCTCCCTTGGGAAGTCAGCTTCTCTATTGAATCGTCTCTGTAGCCGTTCCCAGGCCCTGCGGACCTTTCTGCTGTCCCTGTACCTGTTTTGCCCGGGGAACAGCTTGTGGCAATCAGGCGAGACAGGATGCGGAGCTCCCGAGGAGTGAATGCAGGCTTTCTTGTTCTGGACGCCATTTTGAGATATTATCACCTGATTGCACGCAGCGTCATTGACGCGCATGCGCCCCGCAAATGCCACACATTTCCAATGTTTTACGTGCAACTGTGCCCCGCAAATGGCGCAGTTTAGCGACATATGACGTCCAACTGCGCCCCAAAAATTGGCGCACTTTGGCGACGTAACACGTCTCATTGCGCTCCGCATCTGCTGCATGTTTTATAAATATTTTGTCCCACAGCGTCCCGCAACTGGCGCAATTTATACACATATGACGTTCAACTGCGCCCCGCACATTGTTTTGCGGAACGAGTTGCGCACATGCGCACAACAACTGCAATATACAGTGCTGTGTGTCTCTTATATAAAACACATAACTATTTCATGACCTCATGGTGTTGACACATTTGGGACTTGAACTTATCATCACTTGCACACTGGTTCTTAGGCATTTGTTTGATGTGATGTGCTACGCCTTTCACATTGCACTGACTGCCACTACAACTGCTACTTCAACAAGGTGTTTTGAGGGACCATCAGATTGGCCTATCAGGCACCCTGGTGATATGGGGATATGTGTCGCAATAGATGATATCCACTACTCCATCTCAATGTCAACCCATAAATTATGTATGTGATGGCATGGGGGGGGGGGTTGCATCTGCACATGCTACATCCACATTAGGTTGCATAGCACACATATTGAGCTTATTGAGATTGCCATGCGATGGACATGGATGTAGATGTTAGGTGGATGTGCTGACATACAGAGTGAGTGGCTGGGGTGTGCGACACATTCACTGTCATACCTACCTATGTTACAGACGTCGTGTTTGCCTTCACACCATCAGCCTAATCTATATAACTTGCTGGCACATTACTATCTACTATCAACAGTGGTTTGTGTGGCCTTTGCGTTTTGGATTTGTTTTTTGAACAAACACACTGTGACATTGCAATAACCTAGTGTGGCACATCAGGTACCCTATGAGTCACTTTAGAGAGGACAATATGAGGTGCAGTGTCCACAACAGCACCTTCTAATGTTCAAATAAACGAACCTTGTAAGGTACTTTTGAGGGACCTTCATGCTACAGCATTGAGGGTGTTGTTGGTGGCACCACCAAATGACATTACAAAGGGAAGAGGCCTCAGAGAGCCATATTAGATTAGACCACTGTAAAATCAGAGGCATTACCTATGTCTGTACACGTTGTGACGTCACAGGGGGCGAAATCTCCATAGCTCTGTGTATGAGAGACACTCCTCCTTGAACCCCTAGGCCAGTCTGCTGATCAGTATAGCCCTAATTAATATGCATGAGATCTATAGGCATCAGAGCTACCCTGGCAACCTCACAGATTTGTGGCCCTACAGGTCTGTATTTTTAGACCCCTGTCTTACACCTCTGTCATTTAGGTGTGTGACTGTACAAAGTGCAGATGTCAGTGACATGAAAAGCATATATACTCACTGTGACATACTTCCTCAATTCTCATGCCCACCATGCAGTTCTATAATCTATAAGATGTTGGTGGTGGTGAGAGGCAGAGAAGCATGTTACACAGTTTATGTGAACATTTTGATGTCTTGCACATCAGCACCTTGCCCACTTACAAACGTTAATGACAGAGATGTTTGTCAGGGTTGTTGATGGCCAGCCCTGGAGGGCCACACTCCACTCCGTTTGGCAAGACATCTGTAATGCATATATATCTCATGCATCTTCATTTGTACTAACATAAACACACGTCATGGCTAGACTTTCACGGAGGACTGCTTCAGAACCACTGCCATAGCTGCTAACACACCCCTGGCTGGCTACAGTTTGAGTATGGGCCAACACATGACCTGTTTGCTTTCTTTACCAAGATAGACTTCAATCACACATACCCATGATGCACTGCACATGTAAATAAGCAGTCTACAAATATAAGCACTATGGTTTATGCAGCCACTGAAACACCTACGTATGAACATGATTAATGAGCGTGTAGGTTAATGACACAGAGTTAGTCTTGGACATCACATTGTGCGGCTCCTGTGCTCACCCTGAATGTGAGAGGGGAGACCCAGAACCATGACCACAGCACCTGGCTCAGCTAAGATAGCCTATGGTGTGAGTCCACATCAGTCACAGTGTCTGATGAGTAGCACTTGTTGATGCACATGCACATATACTTCTGTGCATCTGTTATTTCCCTGTGATGTGTAGCCCTTTAAGCAATTTACTGCAACCACATCAGTCATATCCTGTGTGGTGGCCATTGTCATCGCCACATTAGTTGGGGGAGGGGGAGAAGTGTGTTAGACAGACGGATTATGTGACAACACCCAAACGTAACATTCAGACTCATCACTGCAATGGTGCTGCTGGTGGGAAGTGATAACCTCTGTCCAGCAGAGGAAAATACAACTTACAGCATGGGGCATGCATTTATGTGAACATCAATAAGGTGACAGCAGACAGATGGCATGCCTGGACATGCTCAGCAGCCCACCACCACTATCTGACATTGTCCAGCAGCAAACACAGATAAGCTGCAGCTGCTACACCCCTTCAAAGTGTGGCACCCTTACACATACTAGGTGCAAGCAGTCTGATAGCTAATCCATACTGCATACTACTGGTGACAATGTGTGCAACCCAAACTGGGACGTCTGCACACTCACCGAGCAGTTACGTTCGTGATTGGGCTCCAAAAGGCAACCCATAGATATCACTTGCAAAAGATGTTGTTGCCACTACAGCTGACCTAGCCATGCTATGGTAACTACTCAGTCAGGGTGAGACTGACCTTCCAGGAGGACATGCTTGGGCTACCTTGTCCATGCTACTGATGACCACACACTGCAATTTCACTTACATTGCCCTACGTTCTGTCCTCATGCATCCTGCCGAGACCAGCCTGTCGGGGGTATGACCACAATACCTAGCACCTCATTATGCACAATGGCAAGCTAACACTGCACACAGTACAAACATTGTGCGCTGAGTAAGGTGTTGCATACATCACACACTGGATGTACAGCCACACAATCCCACAGCTATGCCATCACTGTGCTACTATAGATAGTTTTTCCAGTCTATGCCAAATCAGCAGTCGTGGACACAGTGCATGCATGGCTAGGCTATGAAATAGTGCTACTGTCACACCCCATGGTGGGGAACATCGTCAAACAACAGACCTGAGACACACTCCACAAACATCAGACATATTGGTGTGATACCACTCAATAACCATATTGTGGTGTACGTAGACATTGATATCTGCCACTGATCAGATCAACATGTTGCTATATGTGTGGTGTATTTCAAGGTTTATGGTGACAGTGCTACAGTGCGCACATACTAGTTTTATGAGATGGACGCAACGCACACTATCATGACTGTCCAATTGGCTTTGGGTCCTGAAGCCTGTGTGTCTGGTCATTTCGCCTCCTGTTGATCGGTAATCTCTGGCACAGGTCCCCAACTCCAGTCCTGTTGTAACAGACACTGCTACATTTTCACAAATGTGCCTCAGATATATGCATGAGATATATCTGCATACCATGGACCGGCACATGCAGATGAACAGAGACATCTTTATTTACAACATCATAACATGTGAATAAATTGTGTCCCTACAGGACTGCATTTGAGGAAATCTGATCTATGTGATGCACATTTCTCTCTTATATGTCCACCTTGAGAGACAATATACATGTACTGTCCCTGTTTGCACTTTTCCCACTACAGGTGGTTTGTTTTTTGAGAAAAAATTGGGGATGTGACAATTGCGGGGATTGGTTCGGCAGACCTGACACACGTGATTTGAACTTGTGACCTTCACCTCCTGCAGGCAGTGCCTGTGTGCTTTGCACCACCTTCTTGACACAGAGACAGTGCATTTCCAGGTACATCCATGTCTGTTTGTCAGACTAACCCTGTCTGTTGCACTACACAGCACCCACCTAAAAACAGATAGGCCATGGTGTGATGTGGACAGGTGTCACCAGTTCCCCTGCCGTCAACATGTTCACATGGCCTTATATTGGAGTCTGCATTACCCTTTAATGATGTGTGGGGCACTCCAGGACTGCTTTTGTTTGACTCTGCTGTAGGTGATGCACATGTTTATGTGGTGGGTACTGTTGATGATAACATAAACATATGCCAAAATATCTTGGGTTCTCAGCAGAAAAGTATCAGTCTTTAATGCCTGGTTTTTTCAGGGTACACTTATGTGCACTAGTTGCAAGGAGCCACAGACAGGATTTGAACCTGTGACCTTCTGTTGTTGCACACACTGTCTGTGTACACTGCACCACTGTTTCTAAACATATATTCTGCATTCCGAGGGAAGTCCATGACTTTACATCTGACAGTGCCTGTCTGTTGTTGTGTACGGTGCCAGGCTACACATGCCTACGGCACTGTCTGCTGTGGCTTGCAGTCCTTATCTGGCAAACCCATATAACCTGATTGCGTTGTGGCACTCCAGGACGGAATTTGAGGGACTCGCCTGTACATAATGGCCATTGCTCTGGTTTGTGTGCGGTGTGGGGTAAAATGTAGGTGTTGAGCCCATGCTTATGTTCTCTGCAGTACAGCAGTGTGTGAACTCTCACTGTTTAGTGGTGGTTAAAAATATGGGTACTGGGTTGCCAGGAACCTCAGCTGTGATTTGAACCTGTGAACCTCTCGTCATACAGTCACTGGCTGTGTCCGCTGCACCACACTGTGCCCACAGAGACTGTGTAGTATCTGGAGATAGGAAACCTGGCTGCACAAGCCTGACACCCTGCTCTGCATAGGTTTACTGTGGGCACGTTTTCTTTGTATGGGGACAGAGGTGCAGGACACACACAAATATGCCCTCCAAATAGGTACAGTCACAGAAATAAACCGAACAGTGCATCAGTGATATCACTGGATGACCTGATATGCACTCCCAGGACAGTTCCATTACATTGCAGTGCTTTTGAATGTGTCCACGGACCATGGACCCTTCCAATATTCATTTCAATTCTTTGGAGCTTTCCTGGGAGTGTTTATTATTGTTGCCCATTAATAGCAGTGTTGCCCAGCAGACTTAAGATTTTCGCATACTTGGTTGTGGTTATTTTCATGTTAAATTTGCGAGTTTGTTCTGTGCACATGTTTCACACTGCTCACGTTTTTTGGGTTTCCACGATGTTGCTGTACATTGCTGACGTAAATGGTTTCTCTTCCCTTTAAATCACCTCTAACGCGTGTGTTTCACTGGCGGTATTTTTTCCTTGTAAATTCGGGCACGCTCCTGTGCGGGGAGTCTCTCCCCTCCCACATTCCACCCATTGACCCCATCTCTCCGCCCCTCGGGGGCCTTCCTCCGCCCTCATTTCGCCTTTCCACGCCTCTATCGCACATGAGCGCCCCGCAAACGTGCGCGTTTTCGGCGCACGCGTGCGGGACCCGTTAATGTGCCGCGCATGCGTACGGGGTGCTTAAGAGCACTTAAATGCATCATTTTAGGGCGCTCAGGTGCGCCCCGCACAAGTGCCCCGTTTAGTAAACATGCCCCTAAGAAGCACATAAGGCTGATATAATAAATTGTCACATACAAGTAAAACATAAAAAAATCATGAATAATAGAAATATAAATAACAAGTTAATGTATCTTAAATTAGAATACAATGCATGCAATGTGATATGTGTAAAAGGACGGACATTGCTAAGTGTAATATTGACACTCATTCTTTAAAAACATCATATTCATATTGTGCCATAAACAATTGTAAATTGAAAGTGTTCCAGGATTTAAAATAGAAGAATGGCAAGAGGAAAGAAATTGGATGCCTTAACCATAAGCTAAGAAATTATGTGACGGTGCACACGAGAACAAATGAAACACATTATGATATTCACATCAGGAGGATGTGGTAAGAATGACAAATTTATATTGTAATATGGACTGGGGCACCCAATACAAAAGTAATATACCTAAATAGAAACATTATTAATATAATATCAATATTCCTAAAGTTAGTATAGAAGATTACTTGTGTCACTTTCTGGCTATAGGCCATGTGGTCTTTTTCTGCCATCATGTTTCTATGTTTCTATATGTGTACATGATGTATAAAACCTGTACCACACTGATGTATAAGAAAAAGAAAAGGGGAACAAAATACTAGTAAAGTAATTCTGCCATGATGTCTCCAAAGAGAAAATAGCCTTATCACATACAGTAAGCCAACAAATTAACTATGTATGGAAAAACTTGCCTGAATCTAAATTCACTAGAGCAAGAACCGCCGTATCAAAGGGTGAGCCTACTGAGCGACGGAACTTTAAACGCTGAAGTTCATGCCAAACCAGCGAGGTCAAAGTTCATTCCCCAATAAATATTAAAGCACTTGCTAATGTGGGGACCACCATCCTATGCTTTCATCATTCAAAGATGTGTGCAAAAAGAACAATCATAAAGGATCCTCAGATAATATTATGGCTATATTTCAAAGATTGTTCAAGACGGGGGAGGGAGAGAGAAAAAAGAAAGAACTGCCCCGCTGCCGATGTTACTGTCAGAGCAATGAAGTGGGGGGATGGGTATTATAATAAACCAAACTGGCTCCTTATCAATGTCTGTATATATTCAATTGTGAGTTAACATGAATAATATAATGTGACAAAATATATATATTTTTATTTTTTTTCAAATATTTATTTAAAGATTATCATTTAACAGATAGTCTTTAACACTAAAAAGTACAAACTATATCACCCCTCCCCCCCAAAAAACAGTACCCAGAGGTTGCACAATACAAATCACAGCAATCATGTTCGAGATATTGATAAACACTCATCAAGAGATCTCCATATCCGCTCCACTTTCCTTATAATTTAATGAAATTGAAGCAGCACCTTCAAATTTACAAATCTGACAAATAGAGTGCCACCAAAAGATGACATTAAGGTCAAATGCATCTTTCCAGTGGCGCAAAACATGCTGAACAGCAATAGAAACAAAATGTCTAGCAATGATCCATCATAATTTGAGAGTTTTCCTTTCAAGCATAAGGATCTAAAGAAAACTATTTGGATTGATATAGGTATATCATGTTGAAGTATATCTTGTATATATTCCCAAACAGCTGACCAGAAATGTCTTATAGGCGAGCACTCATAAAGCATATGATTTAGCATCCCTATGTTTGCAGACCATCGCCAGCAAATACTGGACTGCGATAGTCCCACTCTATGCATGTGTAATGATGTCCATACTGTGCGTTGTGTCAAGAAAAATAAGCTTTTAGCGAGACTACTAGACATTGTTGGTTTAATTGTTCGACCCCAAAAAGCTTACTCCAGATCAGTCTCCCAAACCCGATAAAGTCCCAACAGAGATGGACCTCCACTATCCTTAAGCTGTTTATATAGGAACGAAGTTGAGTTATTAACCTCTAACGTTTTATGACAAATAACGCCCAAATCAGATGCTGGGAGGTTTGAAACTGACCAAATATTTGATAATGCTAACCCATTCAATAGATGTGTAAGCTTATGGACCTTGGAAGAGGAAAAATGATAAACTTCTATCAACCTTTGTACTGTTATCCATCTATCACCCTCTAAAAGCTGGCTGATATTAAACAACCCTAGTGATCCAGCCTTTCCAGTAAATAGTCTTCCCTCTGAGAAGTATTTTAGGATTAACCAAAGAGAAGCATCAACAGAATTAGAGTACGAAATAGTGCTACTACTACTACTATTTCTACTCCTACTTCTGCTACTACTCAGGGCCGGCCCGTCCATTGAGCAAGAATGTTTTTTGCACAAGGCCCCGCGTTTCAGGGGGCCCCGTGCAAAAAACATTCTGCATTTGCTCAAGTAGATAAAAAAATAAACAAACTGGCTGCCGCTGCTGCCGTGGCAGCGGCAGAATCAAGCGTCCCGCCGTGGGGCCCCCCTGACTGGCAGAGACTCCCTGCAGCATCAGCTCCCGAGTCCCAAAGCACGGCCGCAGGTTTTCAGAGCCGCGAAGGAAATGAAGAGCTTCTCTGACCTCTCGCGGCTCTGTTAAGCCCTCCGGGGTTGATGGGAAATCCCATCAACCCCAGCGGGATTAACAGAGCTGCGAGAAAGGGAAACTCTCGCGGCTCTGAAAGCCCGTGCTTTGGGACGCGGGAGCTGATGCTGCAGGGAGGCTCTGCCGGGCAGGGGGCCCCGCGGCGGGACGCTTGATTCTGCAGCCGGTTTGTTTTTCTTTTATCTACTTGGACTGATGGGGGGAGGGGGGTTAGGACTGGTAATGGGCTATGGGAGGTCTAAGACTGAAAATGAGGTGATGGGGGTTAGGACTGGAAGTGGGCTGATGGGGGGCTTAGGACGTAATGGATTATGGGGGGGCTAGGACTGGTAATGTGCTGAGGGCTTGCTAGGACTGGAAATGGGCTGAGTGGAAGGAGGGCTTGAACTGCAAATAGCTGATGGGGATGGGGGCTTGGAATGGAAATGGGCTGAGTGGAAGGGGGGCTTGAACTGCAAATAGCTGATGGGGACGGGGGCTTGGAATGGAAATGGGCTGAGTGGAAGGGGGCTTGAACTGCAAATAGCTGATGGGGAGGGGGCTTGGAATGGAAATGGGCTGTGAGGGGAGTGAGCTAGGACTGGAAATGGGCTGAGGGGGGGGCTAGGACAGGAAATGTGCTGATGGAGGGCCTAGGATAGGACTGGAAATGGGCGGTTGGGGGGTGCTAAGATTGGAAATGGGCTGTGGTGGGGGCTTGGATTGAAATGGACTCATGGAGGGGTTAGAACTGGAAGTAGGCTCATGGGGGTTTGGATTGGAAATAGGCTGAGTGGAGGGGAGCTAGGATTAGACATGGGCTGATAGTTGGGCTAGGAAAGGACTAGAAATGGGCTTATGGGGGGGCTGGGATTGGAAATGAGCTAATGGAGGGAGTGGGATAGGACTGGAAATGGATGGGGGAGCTAGGACTGGAAATGGGCTGATGGTGGGGCTAGGATAGGATTGGAAATGGGCTTATGGGGCTAGGACTGGAAATGGGCTTATGGGGGTCTAGGACTGGAAATGGGCTGATGTGGGGACTAGAAGGGAGCGGATTTTGGGTGGGGCTAGAACTAGAAGGGAGCTAATGTTGGGGGAGGATTAGAATGGGATGGAGCTGGGAGAGTGAAATGGAGAGGAAAAAATATTTTGTGTGGGAGGGAAGACAAATCTACAATTGGCCGGATATTGGGAGAGTAAGTGGGGATTGAGGATGGAGGGATAAAATTTGAGTGGATGAAATAGGAATGAGGAAAGAGCAAAAGGAGAAAGATTAGCATGTTAAAGCAGATGTAGAGAGAGAATGGAAAAAAACTAGAAGAGAGAAGAAAGGACAAATGGACAGCAGACGATGGAGAGTTAGCAGAAGACACAAAGAAACCAGAAGAAAGTGGCTGGAGCAATTGCAACTGAAAAAAAATGCACAAAAGGTAGAAAAATATGTCTTTATTTTGAATTTATTAACTGGAATATGTCAGCTCTGGGAAATGTGCATCATTAACGTCTGTGCTTTGTTTAGTACAAGAGGAAATTAATTTATAGTTTTATTTGTACAGTGTTGTTGTACATTCCAAGTTTGGCTTTTGGTGTTCCCAGTTTAATTATTGTCTTCCTGTTTCTAAAATGTGATTCCTTGTTTGGTGATGGTCTATGTTCTTTTTTTTATTTTAAATTTTTTATTTAAGAGAGTTTTCAATTATACAGTAAAACATTACAGTACAAGGAAATACGGCATAGTCATAAGAAAAATACACAAAAAGAAAACATAAAGGAAATTATCAACCGTAACAGACCACTTATCGGGGAGTTCCTTTTAACCTAAGCAGAGAAATACAAAATAATCAAAGCCAGGGACATAACAACTTATAAACCCTGGCCTACTAATTCAGCCTGACAAGTTTCCCCTAAAACCCCCCTACCAAAACAAAATCAGTCATAGAAAGTAGAAACATCAAAGCGTCTTTTCCCTAGACAGAATCCACTTCTCTAAGTCAGATGATGCAAAGAACACATATTTATCATAGCCTAAAGAGACACAGCATTTGCAAGGATATCTTAAGAAAAAGGCTCTCCAAGAGCAAGAACCCTAGCCTTAAACATCAAAAAAGCTTTCCTACGTTCTTGGGTACTACGTGATACAACTGGAAAGATTGAAATAGAATCCCCACAGAATTTTACTTCTTTCTTTCTAAAATAGGCTTTAAAAATAATGCTCTTATCTTCCTCAGAAGCCAATGTAACAAGTTGCGTTGCTCTAGAGGAAATAACATCCTATGTGTCTTCCAAAAAAGCAGTCAAGTCAAATTTGTCAGGAACCGAAAGGGCGTCCCCCTCAATATCCACCGCAGGTGAAACATTTTTAGTAGTAAGGTAATAACACTTAACAATAACAATAGATTCAACCTGACGCAAGAGGAGGACGTCCTTAAGGTATTTCTGAAACAAAATCCGAGGAGACAACAAAGAGCAAACAGGAAGATTTAACACTCTCAAATTTTTTATATGCGATAAATTTTCCAGATTCTCAAGTTTCTGGTGTAATATACCACTCTCCTTAGAATGAACAGAATGAAATTCAACACAAGACTTAACTTGAGTGGCCATATTAGTAGCCAGGGAGCTTAAAGCACCCACCTGTGAATCTAAGGATTGAAATTTTGCAACTGTGTCTTTAGTAAATTGACATAAAGAGGGAACAATATCAACAAGAACTTGCTCAGTACGAGATACCACCTTCCAAACATCCAACAATGAGACTGTGGAAGCCTGGGTGTCTGAAATAGGGACAAAGGGCTCCTTCCAGGAGACCACACTGGGGAGCACATTATCCTTCAGAGAGCAATCTGCGCTCTGAAACTCAGAAGACACTTCTAAAAAACCGGGGAGAAGAGGGGGAGTTCGCTCCACTGAGCTCAAACTTGCTCCGTTAGAGAGAGGCACGGGAAAGTCAGTACCTGGATGTTTCACTCGTGGGGTAGAAACCACGTGTTTATCGAGAGTCCCCGTCTGAGATGCTACTTGGGGAGTTTTCTTCTTCCGCTTTCCTCCAGGCATTCCTCACAGACAAACCGGCTCCTAACGTGCTCCTAAGGGGCTCACAAGGGGCGTATCCTGCCCCTTTGGACACGCCCCTTAGGAGCAAGCCCCGACAGAACGCCGACGGCAGAACGCCGTACTGAAACAGCAAGATGTTATGTAGAGCAGAGAGTGACGTCAGCTGAGCTGTCCTGCACACGCTGGGAATCTCAGCACTGGCTCCCTCAGCCTCACGGGGTCAGACAGCAACGATGAAAAAACGCTCCCAGAGGTAGGCTTTGCAGCAAGGCTCTTATCTAGGGCAGAGAGTGACGTCAGCTGAGCTGTCCTGCACACGCCGGGAATCTCAGCACCGGCTCCCTCAGCCTCACGGGGTCAGACAGCAATGATGAAAAAATGCTCCCAGAGGTAGGCTTTGCAGCAAGGCTCTTATCTAGGGCAGAGAGTGACGTCAGCTGAGCTGTCCTGCACACGCCGGGAATCTCAGCACCGGCTCACTCAGCCTCACGGGGTCAGACAGCAACGATGAAAAAACGCTCCCCGATGGTCTATGTTCTGCATTGTGTAACTGAGCTGAGGTATTCTGTTTATGTAATTCCTATTTGACAGTGCCACTTGTTCTCTTTCCCCAGTAGGTCATGTATTGTTATTCTCTGAAATGTATTGGTTTAATATTTGCAGTGTTGCCTTTTGATAGGTAGGGTATGGTGCTTTGTGAGTCCTGGTAGTGCTGTTATGATACGGCGGGTTTGCTATGGGTTCTAAATGGGCAGTGTTTGTAGTAGTTCCTAATGTGCCTGGCGGTTGGCAGTGGCTTATAGTAATGTAGAAATCTTTTAGTCTTTCTTTATCCATACACTCATTAAGAGGCATGGTTACTAAAAGTTAGTGTATGGTAACATTATGCAAATATCTATGCAAATGAGGTCCCTTATGCAAATGAGGCCCCGCACCGAGTCTCCGCACATGGCCCGCACCCACCTTGGGCCGCCTCTGTTTATGCCTCAACACTATGGAACTCACTGCCAACAAGCATAAGAGACACTAAGGACCCTAAATCCTTCCGCAAGCTTCTTAAAACATTCCTGTTCAGGGATCACTATGGTGAACCAGTCACCTAATCAAAATCCTCTATGTAAGCATCAGGCATCCCCACTTTACAAAATAACTTCGATTCTTTGATTCCAACAAGTTATAGGCTTATTTCTCCGTACATAGTTTTCTTTTAAATCAATTTCAGATTTATGTTATTACTACCCTTTCCCTTCACACTCCTGTTTAATGGTTAATTGTAATACTGTTTTATGTAACGTTCATGCTTTGAAGTTTTCTGTAAACCGCTTTGATTCACTAAAAGCGGTAAACAAGCACAAGTAAATAAATAAGAAATAATAAGAAATATAAAATATCTAGGGATCACCCTGGACCACTTTCACTCAAGCAACAGATTGCAAAAAACAGCAAGGACAATATTTTGCAAAGCGAAGATGTTGCAGCATCTTAGATCACTTATAGACCCATAGGACTTCAGAACAGTCATGCAGGCAATGACACTACCCCACTTGGACTACTGTATTGTGATTTACCAAGGACTCCCGTTCATCAGTCTCAACCCCTTTCAGACAGCCCTCAATGCAACAGCCAGGATTATCCATAGATGAAAGAAGTATGACCACATCACCCCAATGCAGGGAGGAGTGGCCTAGTGGTTGGTTCAAGTTACCTCAGGCTGGAAGGTCAGGGGTTCAAATCCCACTAGAGGACAGCAACCTTGGGCTGGAAGGACTGGGGTTTCTAGTTCCACAGGTGCTCCTTGTGGTCTTGGGCAAGCCACTTAACCCTCCATTGCCCATGTTCCCTGTAAGTATTAGTGTATGTGTCTCGTATCCCCCAATTGTGTTGTGACCACTTTGATTGAAGGATAAGGTGGTATACAAAACTGTCTAAATAAATAAATTCTGAGAGAACTTCATTTTCTTCCCCTTAAAGCATGGATTAAGTACAAATCACTGGTATTGATCCACAAAATGGTCCATCAGTAACAAATCTCCCTTACGAGTACCCAATTACAGCACCCAAACTTCAAAAGACCAACATGGGAGGCCACAAGTAACCACCTGACCATCCCAAGTGAAAAATCTAAATTCAATCAACAAACATGCAATCATGCATTTGACTTGTACGCCCCCTCACTGTGGAACACTCTCCCAACCCCACTCCGGAACAACAAGGATCTCCCATCTTTCAGAAAACAACTAAAGACACATTTGTTTAAAGAACACCTCAGAATGGAATAGAGCTTCACTTAATAAGCTTCTCACCCACACTGTTCATTAGACAGTCAGATTCCCCAAACAGTTGTTATGTACAGACACACTGCTAAGACCTGATGCATACTAATAACAGAATTGTAAATATGTTTGCGTTCCCCTGGTGATGGGTTCCCCCCTTCCTTTTTAGAATATCATCTATTGTTTATTGTATCCCCTTCTGTTTGTCTCTTGTAAACCACTTTGACTCATTGAAAAGCGGTATATAAGTACAGCTAAATAAATAAATAGTCAAAATGACCAGACATCTCCCGTTAACGGGGAATGGTGAATTTACTCAGGGGCCTGGGCATACTTTACATAGAAACATAGAAACATGACGACAGAAAAAGACCACAAGGCCCATCTAGTCTGTCCTTCCATAACAACAACTACAACAGTCCACTTTTTACCTTTAGAGATCCTCTGTGTTGGTCCCATGCTTTTTTGAATTCAGTTACTGTCCTCATCTCCACCACCTCCACTGGGAGACTATTCCACGGATCCACTACTCTTTCCGTAAAGAAATATTTCCGCATATCACTCCTGAATCTATCTCCCTTCACCCTCATCCCATGTCCCCTCATAGCAGAACTTGCTTTCAATTGAAAGAGGCTCTGTCCCTGAACATTTATGCCACGGAGGTATTTAAACATCTCAATCATATCACCTCTATCCCGCCTTTCCTCTAAGGTGTATATATTAAGATCCTTAAGTCTGTCCTCATATGCTTTATAATGAAGCCCATTAATCATTTTAGTAGCAACCCTCTGCACCGACTCCATCCTGTTCACATCCTTTTGAAGGTGCGGTCTCCAGAATTGCACACCATACTCCAAATGAGGTCGCACCAAAGACTTATACAGAGGCATTATCACCTCCTTTTTTCTGCTAGCCATTCCTCTCCGTATACACCCAAGCATCCTTCTAGCTTTTGCCGTCACCTTTTCTACCTGTTTAGCTACTTTAAGATCATCAGACACAACCACGCCTAGGTCCTGCTCTTCTTTAGTGGACAAAAGTACTTCACCTCCTATACTGTATTGCTCCCTTGGATTGCTGCAGCCCAAATGTATGACCTTACATTTTTTAACATTAAATCCCAGCTGCCTAATTCTAGACCATTCTTCAAGCTTAGCTAGATCCCTCCTCATGTTATCTACACCTTCCTGAGTGTCTACTCTATTGCAGATTTTGGTATCATCCGCAAAGAGGCAAACCTTACCCGACAGCCCTTCCGCTATATCACTAACAAAGATGTTAAAAAGAATCGGACCAAGGACAGATCACTGGGGCACACCACTGGTAACATCCTTCTCCTCAGAATGAGCTCCATTTACTTGTACTCTTTGTCGCCTCCCACCCAACCAATTTCTAACCCAAGCAGTAACTTTAGGGTCCATCCCTAGGGTGCTCAGTTTGTTTATAAGTCGCCTGTGAGGAACAGTGTCAAAGGCTTTACTGAAATCTAAATACACCACATCTAGAGCTCTCCCTCGGTCCAACTCCCTGGTCACCCAGTCAAAGAAATCAATCAGATTTGTCTGACAAGACCTGCCTCTGGTGAATCCATGCTGCCTTGGATCCTGTAATCCGCCGGACTCCAGAAACCTCACTATTTTCTCTTTCAGCAGCGTTTCCAATAATTTACTCACCACCGAAGTTAAACTAACCGGCCTGTAGTTTTCAACCACATACTTACTTCCGCTTTTGTGTAAAGGCACCACATGAGCCTCTCTCCAGTCCTTTGGCACCACTCCTGACTCCAACGAGGCATTGAAAAGGTCAGTCAGTGGAGTTGCTAGAACGTCCCCAAGTTCCCTCAGTATTCTAGGGTGTATCCCATCCGGTCCCATTGCTTTGTCTACTTTAAGTTGAGCTAGTTTCTCACAAACATAGTCTTTTGAAAATTGTTCAAGATGTCCCTCGCTTCTGTTCCTATTTGTGGGTGTTTTCTGAGGTCCTGCTCCTGGTTCTTCATCTGTGAACACAGAACAAAAATATTTGTTAAGCAATTCTGCTTTATCTTTATCAACTTCTACATATTCCCCCCCTACACCCTTGAGTCTGATAATACCACTTTTGCCCTTCCTCTTCTCACTAATATATCTGAAAAATGTCTTATCCCCCCATTTTATTGCATTGGCTATTTCCTCCTCCTTTTGAATCTTTGCCTTCTTGACTACTTTGCTAGCTTCTCTAAGTTTTTCCAAATACAGATGCCTGTCTTCCTCTCTCTGTGATCTCTTGTATTTCATGAAGGCCTCCCTCTTTTTCTTCACTTTTTCAGCTACTTCCTTCGAAAACCATAGCGGTCTCCTGTTCCTTTTGCCTTTATTTACCATTTTAAACAAAAAGGTTGGTTGCCTTTAAAATACCCCCTTTCAGTTTTGCCCACTGTTTTTCTACATCCCCCAGCTGTTCCCATCCCACTAACGACTCCCTGAGATATTGGCCCATCTTCGCAAAGTTAGTCTTCCTAAAGTCTAAGATCTTCACCTTGGAATGGATTCTAACAGCCGCAGTCCTAATACTGAACCACACCATCTGGTGATCACTGGATGCAAAATGATCTCCCACTACAACATCAGAAACACTTTCACCATTGGTAAGCACCAAGTCCAGTATGGCCCCTTCACGTGTGGGGTCTGTTACCAATTGCCTGAATAGTTCTCCCTGTAGAGAATCCAGGATCTCCTTACTTCTAGATGATACTGCAGCAGGAATGTGCCAATCAACATCTGGCATATTGAAATCTCCTAGCAGTAGCACTTCCCCTTTCCTAGCAATGCTGCGTATGTCTTCAATTAACTCTCTGTCCACCTCTTCCTCTTGTAAGGGAGGTCTGTATATCACACCAATGCAAATAGATTTCTCTTTCCCTCTTTCTAGTTTAACCCACAATGCCTCCTCTCTCCCTTTTAAGCTCTGTAATTCCAAAGCTAGTCTAGTCCCACAAATGCTCCTTGTGGTCTTGGGCAAGCCATTTAACCCTCCATTGCCCATGTTCCCTGTAAGTATTAGTGTATGTGTCTCATATCCCCGCGTGTTAAATGTATCCCTAAATTGTGCTGTGACTGCTTTGATTGAAGGATAAGGCGGTATACAAAACTGTCTAAATAAATAAATAAATAAAAGCTTTAATAGTAGTTTTTACATATAGTGCCACTCCTCCTCCCCTTTTTCCTACCCTGTCCTTTCTGAATAAAGTATAGCCAGGTATAGTTACATCCCAGTCATGGTTTTCTGTGAACCATGTTTCTGTAACTGCCACTAAATCCAAGTCAGCCACTCCCACCAAAGCTTCAACTTCAGGGATCTTATTTCCCATGCTATGGGCATTAATACACACTGCTTTCCATATATTACCCCTGTTACCCATTTCCATAAAGGTATTTAATGTATCACCTACCTGGGGGCTTTCACTTACCAGGGGGCTTTCTTCACCCATCCCCAACGAATCTAGTTTAAAGCCCTCTTCAGTAGATTAGCCAGTCTACTACCAAAGATGCGTTGACCTTTCTTGGACAGATGGATGCCATCTCTGCTCTGCAACCCTTGGAACAGCATCCCATGGTCTAGGAAACCAAAACGCTCTCGAAGACACCATCCACGCAGCCATGCATTCATCTCCAGGATGCGAGCCTCTCTGCCTTGGCCTTTACCCTCAACAGGGAGGATTGAAGAGAACACCACCTGTGCACCTACCTGCTTCACCCTCTGTCCCAGAGCCATGAAGTCACTTTTGATACATTCCGAGGTATACCTGGCAGTATCATTTGTTCCAACATGGATTAGCAACACTGGGTAATAGTCAGTGGGCTTGATGAGTCTCGGCAAACTCTCCGTAACATCTTGGATCTTGGAACCAGGCAGACAGCATACCTCTCTGGACATCAAGTCTGGTCGGCAGATGGACACCTCAGTACTTCTCAGAAGAGAGTCTCCAACCACCACTACCCTTCGTTTCCTTCTGGTCACTGATTTCACAACTATGGGGTACTTGAACTCTGGATCTTCACTTTCCAGGGATGCTTTCACCTCCTCCACTTCCAGGGCTGCATAATGGTTCTTCAATTCAAGGGCTGGAGAAGTTGGATTGGTGATTTTGCAGGCTCTGGTGACTTTTGTCCAACCATCGACATTCTGTTGGCACCCATCTTCTCCTGTGCTGGAGAGCCTGGTTGCTGCAAGAAGCATCTCATCAATGTACTTCTCACTGTCTTGAATGCTCCTCAGCCTCGCCACCTCCTCTCTGAGTTCCTCCACTTGTTTCCTCAGAGCTTCAGCATGCAGGCACCCTGCACATGGAACCGGTTCTTCAACTGGCATTAGGACCTCTGTCTGGACCGAGGCAGAAGCTGTAACGGGGGCAACAGCTTTAGCAATACAATTTTTCCCAGCCATTGTTCTGTTTGTGGAGCTTAGGTATCTGTTAAAGCAAAAGAGAGAGATCTACCAAGTACCAGCTGGTTTCGCAGCTGTCCTTTCAGAGAAAAAGCAGTTAAATCTCTTTAATTATATTCATAATGTGCTGGTCCAATTCACTGTGATTTGTTAAAGGGGGAGGTGCCCTATAAAGCAAGACTGCTCACTAGGGATGGGTGGGAGTCGGGGTGGGTAGGGAGGGAACTAACTCCTGATTAGCTGTTAGCAGTTTCTGAACCTGAGGAGGTTACAGAGTTCAGCAACCTTCTGTGCTCAAGTAAAGTTCCCCTAAAACAGCAAAAATGAAAGTAACCTTGCTTTAAAAATATACACAAAACCCTTTTAAGAGCTCCCAGTCAGAGAGCTAGCAATGTAATAAAAAAAACCAAACAAAGAAACCCTCAAATCCTTACTTACTGTTTGATGTGTGGAGCCCTGGTTAGGAAAGCCTCAATAGGGCAGGGCTCAGGAGCCTTTTATGCAGGCTTCAACTGCACTCAGGAAACAGGCCCACTGACACCTGATTATGTGTTAGCAGTTTCTGAACCTGAGGAGGTTACAGAGTTCAGCAACCTTCTGTGCTCAAGTAAAGATCCCCTAAAACAGCAAAAATGAAAGTAACCTTGCTTTAAAAAATATACACAAAAGCCTTTTAAGAGCTCCCAGTCAGAGAGCTAGCAATGTAATAAAAAAACCAAACAAAGAAACCCTCAAATCCTTACTTACTGTTTGATGTGTGGAGCCCTGGTTAGGAAAGCCTCAAAAGGGCAGGGCTCAGGAGCCTTTTATGCAGGCTTCAGCTTCACTCAGGAAACAGGCCCACTAACTCCTGATTAGGTGTTAGCAGTTTCGGAACCTGAGGAGGTTACAGAGTTCAGCAACCTTCTGTGCTCAAGTAAAGTTCCCCTAAAACATCAAAAATGAAAGTAACCTTGTTTTAAAAAATATACACAAAACCCTTTTAAGAGCTCCCATTCAGAGAGCTAGCAATGTAATAAAAAAGCAAACAAAGAAACCCTCAAATCCTTACTTACTGTTTGATGTGTGGAGCCCTGGTTAGGAAAGCCTCAAAAGGGCAGGGCTCAGGAGCCTGTTATGCAGGCCTCAACTGCACTCAGGAAACAGGCCCACTAACTCCTGATTAGGTGTTAGCAGTTTCTGAACCTGAGGAGGTTACAGAGTTCAGCAACCTTCTGTGCTCAAGTAAAGATCCCCTAAAACAGCAAAAATGAAAGTAACCTTGCTTTAAAAAATATACACAAAAGCCTTTTAAGAGCTCCCAGTCAGAGAGCTAGCAATGTAATAAAAAAACCAAACAAAGAAACCCTCAAATCCTTACTTACTGTTTGATGTGTGGAGCCCTGGTTAGGAAAGCCTCAAAAGGGCAGGGCTCAGGAGCCTTTTATGCAGGCTTCAACTGCACTCAGGAAACAGGCCCACTAACTCCTGATTAGGTGTTAGCAGTTTCTGAACCTGAGGAGGTTACAGAGTTCAGCAACCTTCTGTGCTCAAGTAAAGTTCCCCTAAAACAGCAAAAATGAAAGTAACCTTGTTTTAAAAAATATACACAAAACCCTTTTAAGAGCTCCCATTCAGAGAGCTAGCAATGTAATAAAAAAACCAAACAAAGAAACCCTCAAATCCTTACTTACTGTTTGATGTGTGGAGCCCTGGTTAGGAAAGCCTCAAAAGGGCAGGGCTCAGGAGCCTTTTATGCAGGCTTCAACTGCACTCAGGAAACAGGCCCACTAACTCCTGATTAGGTGTTAGCAGTTTCTGAACCTGAGGAGGTTACAGAGTTCAGAAACCTTCTGTGCTCAAGTAAAGTTCCCCTAAAACAGCAAAAATGAAAGTAACCTTGCTTTAAAAAATATACACAAAACGCTTTTAAGAGCTGCCAGTCAGAGAGCTAGCAATGTAATAAAAAAACCAAACAAAGAAACCCTCAAATCCTTACTTACTGTTTGATGTGTGAAGCCCTGGTTAGGAAAGCCTCAAAAGGGCAGGGCTTAGGAGCCTTTTATGCAGGCTTCAACTGCACTCAGGAAACAGGCCCACTAACTCCTGATTAGGTGTTAGCAGTTTCTGAACCTGAGGAGGTTGCAGAGTTCAGCAACCTTCTGTGCTCAAGTAAAGTTCCCCTATAAAAGCAAAAATGAAAGTAACCTTGCTTTAAAAAATATACACAAAACCCTTTTAAGAGCTCCCAGTCAGAGAGCTAGCAATGTAATAAAAAAACCCCAAAGAAACCCTCAAATCCTTACTTACTGTTTGATGTGTGGAGCCCTGGCTAGGAAAGCCTCAAAAGGGCAGGGCTCAGGAGCCTTTTATGCAGGCTTCAACTGCACTCAGGAAACAGGCCCACTAACTCCTGATTATGTGTTAGCAGTTTCTGAACCTGAGGAGGTTACAGAGTTCAGCAACCTTCTGTGCTCAAGTAAAGTTCCCCTAAAACAGCAAAAATGAAAGTAACCTTGCTTTAAAAAATATACACAAAACCCTTTTAAGAGCTCCCATTCAGAGAGCTAGCAATGTAATAAAAAAAACAAACAAAGAAACCCTCAAATCCTTACTTATTGTTTGATGTGTGGAGCCCTGGTTAGGAAAGCCTCAAAAGGGCAGGGCTCAGGAGCCTTTTATGCAGGCTTCAACTGCACTCAGGAAACAGGCCCACTAACTCCTGATTAGGTGTTAGCAGTTTCTGAACCTGAGGAGGTTACAGAGTTCAGCAACCTTCTGTGCTCAAGTAAAGTTCCCCTAAAACAGAAAAAATGAAAGTAACCTTGCTTTAAAAAATATACACAAAACCCTTTTAAGAGCTCCCAGTCAGAGAGCTAGCAATGTAATAAAAAACCAAACAAAGAAACCCTCAAATCCTTACTTACTGTTTGATGTGTGGAGCCCTGGTTAGGAAAGCCTCAAAAGGGCAGGGCTCAGGAGCCTTTTATGCAGGCTTCAACTGCACTCAGGAAACAGGCCCACTAACTCCTGATTAGGTGTTAGCAGTTTCTGAACCTGAGGAGGTTACAGAGTTCAGCAACCTTCTGTGCTCAAGTAAAGTTCCCCTAAAACAGCAAAAATGAAAGTAACCTTGCTTTAAAAAATATACACAAAACCCTTTTAAGAGCTCCCATTCAGAGAGCTAGCAATGTAATAAAAAACCAAACAAAGAAACCCTCAAATCCTTACTTACTGTTTGATGTGTGGAGCCCTGGTTAGGAAAGCCTCAAAAGGGCAGGGCTCAGGAGCCTTTTATGCAGGCTTCAACTGCACTCAGGAAACAGGCCCACTAATTGCTGTTTAGGTGTTAGCAGTTTCTGAACCTGAGGAGGTTACAGAGTTCAGCAACCTTCTGTGCTCAAGTAAGGTTCCCTGTTTGATGTGTGGAGCCCTGGTTAGGAAAGCCTCAAAAGGGCAGGGCTCAGGAGCCTTTTATGCAGGCTTCAACTGCACTCAGGAAACAGGCCCACTAACTCCTGATTAGGTGTTAGCAGTTTCTGAACCTGAGGAGGTTACAGAGTTCAGCAACCTTCTGTGCTCAAGTAAAGTTCCCTGTTTGATGTGTGGAGCCCTGGTTATTTTACAACAAAACCTGGAAACAGCACAAGCACTGGCAAGTTAAATGCAAGACATTGATAAAGCAGGCAAAGGGGAATTTAAGAAGAAGCTTGCTGTGGAAGCAAAAATGCGTAATAAATACTTTTTCAAGTACATTCGTAGCAAAAAAACTGTGAGAGAGTCAGTTCGTCCATTTGATGATAGAGGGGTTAAAGGGGCACTAAGATGCGACAAGGCGATAGCGGAGAGACTGAATGAATTCTTTGCTTCGGTCTTTACTGAGGAAGATGTAGGGATGTTACCCATGACTGAAGTGGTATTTAAAGGTGTGGAAGAATTGAAGGAAATATCAATACATCGCGAAGATGTATTACAACTATTAGATAAACTGAAGAGTAGCAAGTCACCTGGGCCGGATGATATGCATCCAAGGGTGTTGAAAGAACTGAAATATGAGATTGCAGACCTGCTATTAGTAATCTGTGAACTATCATTAAAATTATCTGTAATACCTGAAGATTGGCGGATGGCGAGCGTAACACCAATTTTTCAAAAGGGTTCCAGGGGTGATCTGAGAAACTACAGACCGGTGAGCCTGACATCAGTACCGGGAAAAATGGTAGAAACCATCGTAAAGAAAGAAATTGCTGAACATGTAGATAGTCATGGCTTAATGGGAGACAGCCAATATGGCTTTAGACAAGGAAGATCTTGTCTTACTAATCTGTTATGTTTTTTGAAGGTGTGAATAAACAGGACTTTCAGAAAGTCTTTGACAAGGTTCCTCATCAGAGACTTTTGGCAAAACTAAAGAGTCATAGGATAGGAGGCAGTGTACTATTGTGGATCAGGAACTGGTTAAAAGATAGAAAGCAGAGGGTAGGGCTAAATAGCCAATTTTCCAAATGGAGAAAGGTGAATAGTGGTGTACCCCAGGAATCTGTGCTGGGTCCGCTGCTTTTTGGCATATTCATAAATGGAATAATGAGTGAGGTTATCAAATTTGCAGATGACACAAAACTATTTAAAGTTGTTAAAACCCAAGAGGACTGTGGAAAGTTTCAAGAGGATCTTGATAAATTGGAAGACTGGGCATCAAAATGCAGATGAAATTTAATGTGGACAAGTGCAAAGTTATGCACCTAGGGAAAAACAACCTAAACCATGGTTACATGATGCAAGGTTCCACATTAGGAACCATCACCCAAGAAAAAGATTTAGGCGTCATTGTGGATAACATGTTAAAACCCTCGGCCCAGTGTGCAGCAGCGACCAAGAGAGCAAATAGAATGCTAGGTATCATAAGGAAAGGAATGGAAAATAAAACAAAGGATATTATAATGCCTCTATATCGTTCCATGGTGAGACCGCACCTTGAATATTGTGTGCAATTCTGGTCGCCGTATCTTAAAAAGGATATAGCGTTATTAGAAAAGGTTCAAAAAAGAGCCACCAAATGGTAAAGGGGATGGAAGGGTATCCCTATGAAGAAAGGCTAAAAAGGTTAGGGCTCTTTAACCTGGAAAAGAGATGGCTGAGGGGAGATATGATAGAAGTCTATAAATTAATGAACGGAGTGGAACGAGTAAACGTAGATCGATTGTTTACATTATCAGAATATAGAAAGACTAGGGGACATGCAATGAAGCTATAGGGTAAACTATAATAAAAGAAAATATCTTTTCACTCAACGTGTAATCAAACTCTGGAATATGTTACCGGAGGTTGTAGTAAAAGCTATTAGTGTAGTTGGGTTTAAAAAAGGTTTGGACAAGTTCCTGGAGGAAAGGTCCATAAACCATTATTAAGAAGGGACCCATATCTTATGTTCTTATATATAAAGAGATGGAGGATGGAGGAATAACAACAAAGATGGGAATGCATGAAAAAGTTTGCAAGACAATAAAATATGTGGAGACCTGGTGAAGAGGGAGAGAGAAATAAATAGTGATGAGATGAAAAACGATGATTGGAAAGGGAGTGCAGTGGTGAAAGGAGCTATGAGTGGATATAGAGGAAGAAATAGAGACAGAGTCTTAGCACAGAGAAATATAACAAGATAAGATGAAAAGTGAAATGATAAATGTCAAATGTAGGGAAGGAGGCAAGAAAGAGAGAGAGGAAAAAAAAAAGCAAAATGAGCATTAGACCCTGGAAAAGGAGTTAAAAAGAAAAAGAAAAAAAAAGAGACCAGTTCTAGCATAATAAGAAAAATAAAATGTCAACAGGGGGACAAGATGGCACAGTAATGATTCTCATCAGCATACCTGCCTGCATCCTTGAGACGTTGCCAAGCTGTCAATTTTGACTCCTTTGTTTGTGCTTTGGCTATGGGTTATAAGAGGATGGAGTAATCATAAAATCAGCATCTCCCCCCACCCCCACCTTCCATGCCTGAGTTTGCCACAACTTGGAGGGCACAAGAGCACTCATCAGATTATCTGGGCATGTGACTGAGTTCTGGCAGCACACTGCTTACTCAACCAATGTGCCAAAATGTTCAACACAGCTGGGAGCTAAAGAAGCTATGAGCTCCTGATAAGAGGGCAGGTAGCAGAGTTTGTTCAAAGTATCAGGCTCTGTGAGTTGGTAAATAAAAATTGGAGCTCTGTGGTAAATAAAAATTGGAGCATTATGTCAGCAACTCAGCAGGAAAAACAAAAATTGCTTCCTTGAACAAAACCTTAATTCCCCTCCCAAAGCCACTGCCAGGTTAGGGAGCTGGTGGGTCTAGACTGCCAAGTGGGAAAAATTAGTCTTAGGGAGCATTTGGGTGGCCTTGGGGAGAACTGAAGTCGGTTTGAGGAATTTTACAGTTGTGGTCAACATTTTTGGAAGCCTTGCAGTTCAACACCTTAATGTTCAATATCTTCTAATAAAAAGTTGCTAGTGCAATGGTTTTGAACTATATAGGCACACGTATTTGACATATAAAAGAATCAAATAAAACAATACCAATTCGAAAAGGAAATGGTAGGAAATAGTATAGAAAACTGGGACATTGCCAGGACATGATTATTTCAGAAAATATCACCACAAATGGATCTCATATAAGAAATTCAATTCCACCACAGTAATCAAACTCTCTAATCCTGTAGAAAATTATGTCTCACTAAACGTCAAACACTTAACAAAATATTTTTTTGTCGGACTTCATTTCAGTGAAGCTGCAAACATTCAGAGACATATATTTATGATAGTCCATTTTGATTTTATTATATATGTAAATGTCTCAATGTTTTAAAATAATAGATAAGTCCATAAAATTTATCATATTAGATTCATCTAACTGCCAACCACGGCTGTCGCATTTCGAAGGAAATCAAATTAGCTCCTGCATAAGGACTCTGATCATACAATATAAGTATTCAAAGACTTACCTAAACTTAGTATCAAGGGCACATTACTTATTTCTTGTTAATTTAGTGAGCTCTCCCGGCTGTGCTTCCAAATATGGCTGCAGCATCAGACAAAAAAAAATATTGTGTTAAGTGTTTGACGTTTAGTGAGACAATTAACTCTAATCCTGTAGACAAGACATGATTATTGACACCATTATAAACAATTCAAATCAGTTTGAAAAGAAGAAACACATTCCCATTATTATAAAATTAGACACACCTATGATCAATTGTCAGTACTCGCATGACTTGAATCAACCAATGAATGATGGCTTTAATTTTTAAAATGGCCACTTTCACAATGATGAAGACAAGAGAGCTGCCTGAGACCATCAAAAATGCCATCATCACCAAAATCAAACTTCAAAGGGGTACAAGGCCATCTCCAAAGACCTTGGGATTCCTGTATCTACAGTTTGCATTGCCATTAAGAAGTTTTCTGCTCATGGAACTGTCAAGAACCACCCAGGACGTTGTGGTAAGAGGAAAATTAATCCACATAGTCTTCAAAGGTTAGTGTGAATTGTTGTAAAAACACCATATACAACATCCAAAGAGCTTAAGGCTGACCTGGAGCAATCTGGAGTGGTGCTTTCAACCTGCACCATATGCCGTGCACTAAACAAAGAAGGACTTCATGGTTGAAGGCCAAAGAGAATTCCACTGTGCAAAGACAGACCTAAAAAGGCACGCCTGATCTTTCCCCAAACCCACCTTGAGAAACCACAATCCTTCTGGGAAACTGTTCTGTGGACATATGAAACCAAACTTGAACTCTGTAGCAATATAGACCAGTGATACATTTACAGGTGAAGAAATTAAGTTTATAAGGAAACAAATACCCTTCTTACAGCTAATAACCGAGGCAGGCGGACCCGGCGCTGCAGGCCCCTACCTTACACCCCCCGCTCCACCACAACCACGTCCCCCCCCCATCCCCCCCATCCCCACCCCTCCCCCCCCCCCACAAAACACAACACACCAACAATTTTATGGAACAAAACTGGTTGCAGCTTTTATTAGCCAACAATTTAACAATTTAACAATAAATTTTCCAAAACCACTCAATTAGCGGCACCCGGCTGCACCAGCCATACCTCAGCAAAGTGCCTGCCACCGCTAATGCCGTAACTCGCCACCCGGCAAGTTACCATACCCCTCTCCCCGACTTCGCCATGCTAAGCAAAAGTCGTCCGAGGGTTTGACCGGGTCAGGGGCACCCCGCCCCCGCCCACTTGTAGCCTGCTGCTCCGGACCCCGGAAACCTCCGGGATCCCGCCCCCTCCCACCCCCAGCTGCAACACCCCAAAACCCCCACCGCCTAACGTTAGGGAGGGAGGGAGGGACGCCGGCACCGAAGCAGCCTCCGCACGACTGACCACGCGGAGGCTGCTCGGCCCCAATCCCCCCCCCGCGCCCCAACCCCAAGGCGCTAATTGGCTCCCGTGGGGCCGCAACCCACAGGAGCCAATCAATTTAAAGGACGCGCGCTCGTGCCCGTCAGGGCCGAGCGCGCACATCCCGACCAGGCCGCGCACAGGGTCCCCGCGCCGGGCCGCGTGCCCGGTTAGCATCGGCCGCCGGGACCCTGCCCGCGGCCTTGGAATAACCGAGGCAGGCGGACCCGGCGCTGCAGGCCCCTACCTTACACCCCCCGCTCCACCACAACCACGTTCCCCCCCCCATCCCCCCATCCCCACCCCTCCCCCCCCACAAAACACAACACACCAACAATTTTATGGAACAAAACTGGTCGCAGCTTTTATTAGCCAACAATTTAACAATCCAACAATAAATTTTCCAAAACCACTCAATTAGCGGCACCCGGCTGCACCAGCCATACCTCAGCAAAGTGCCTGCCACCGCTAATGCCGTAACTCGCCACCCGGCAAGTTACCATACCCCTCTCCCCGACTTCGCCATGCTAAGCAAAAGTCATCCAAGGGTTTGACCGGGTCAGGGGCACCCCCGCCCCCGCCCAATTGTAGCCTGCTGCTCCGGACCCCGGAAACCTCCGGGATCCCGCCACCAGCACATAACACTGTTCATGTGCCGCCCCCCCCGGCCCCAAGCTGCGACCAGCGAACATCATGGCCAGACATATATTCCAAGGCCTCCTGCCAATCATTAAGAAGTAGATCCATGCCAACCGGCGACAAATGAACCCCATCAGCCCTATAAAGTCCCGAACACCCAACATCCACCCAGTCATGCAGGATCTGATACCCGCCCCTCTCACAGACCCAACGACCAATCTGACGATTGACCTTGGTCAACCCCCGTGACCAGCGACGCTGCTCACGGCAAGCCGGCCTTGGAATAATGTCTGACCATAGAACAATAACCCCGGGAAACATCCGCAACACAAGTCCTAGATCATCTTGAACCGCCCGGATCAGCTGCAGGCAGGACCAGGACGACAGGTCATTTCCGCCCAGATGCACCAACAGGGCGGCCGGCCACTGCGACGTCCTCCTGTGGCGTCGCAGCAAAGGCAGCAGATGCGGCCACCGCATGTCTCTCACACCCAGCCATTGGACAGCCACCGACAATGGGTTCAATCCCAAATTGGCGCCGATAGGGCGGTCCGCTGCGCGCAGACTCGCCCAATGGACGAAAGAGTGGCCAGCAACCCAACATCCACCAGGTCCGACACCCCCATCTGAAAAAGAAATAAACAGTTAAAGCCCCCATCCAGCAACACCCAGGCACCTACAGCCGCACATACCCCTTGAAAGCCGAAGAACGCCACCTCCCAATGGCCTGGATGACCGAAGCAGGTAACCCCGCAGCTGCCGCACTAGTGGCTGCCCCAATCCGAAAGGAGTGGGGAGCAAATCGGAGCGGATCTTCCCCCACCGCGGACAACGCCAGCCGCAACACAGCAGAAACCTGGAAACGGGTTACAACCCGCGAATCCGCGTGTACGAAAAACCCAACTGCGCCCGCCAGACGCACTGCAACATACTGGAGCAGCGCCCGAACCGGGCAAGTCCGTGGTTCCACGCCCACACCAAGGCATACCCACAAACCTTTACACATCGGATCCGTTTTGGACTTAGCCAAAAGAATCCGCGCCCCCCCTTGCACCACCCGGACATGACGAGCCAACAGCCCCCCAACACCCCTCCCCCGACCAGAGCCCGCAACCAGTTCCCCGATACGAAACGCTCCAAAAAAGGCCAGGCAAAAAACCGCCCGGAACAAAACAGCCTCATACTCAGACGAAGCCACCTGTCCCAAGGCCCCACAGACCCACACCAGGAGCCCATGAGTGATCGGCAACCGCGAATCGTGCGGAGTCGGCTGCACCCGCTCCCATCCTTGCATAAGCCTACGCGTTAAGACCCCCCCCAGCCGGGAAACCCCAGCCCGCCGCACTCGCAAAAAAGTTAAACCCCGCCAACTGCGTGCGCACCGCCGATCACGAAAACCCGGCGCACTTGGCCGCCACAATATATTGGCCAAGCAAACCCTCCGGGACCCCCCCTGCCTGCCACCTGCAAGAGCGCAAAAAAGCGACCACCCGGTCGCACCCCCTCCGGTACGCCGACCAGGTCCCTTCGGACACTGAATTCTTCAGCAGGTCTAGTATCTCTCGAGGCCAATGCTCCACAATGTCTCTGGGATCACAGCTCCTTCCTCGTCCGCTTCGGGGGCCAACACCCGGAACCGCTCCCACTGAAAATGAGAAAGAGCATCAGCAATCTCGTTAGTGGACCCTGGGATGTGCCGGGCCCGCACCGCCAAATTCAACTGTAAACACGCTAGGACCACTTCCCGCATCAAGCTAGCCACCCACACGCACCTTGGAGTGTAACGGTTAATCACACTGACTACCGCCGCATTATCACACCACCAAAGCACCCTCCTGTTCCGAAGGCGCTCCGGCCAGAGCTCCAAAACTACCCGAATCGGAAAGAGCTCCAAAAATGTGATATTCCTGGTCAGGCCCGCCGCATGCCAAGACGCTGGCCACCGGTCCATGCACCAAGACCCTCCGAAATACACTCCCAAGCCCGCCCCCCCCCCGCCGCATCAGTGTACAACTGCAACTCGTCAGTGGATACCTCGGGCTCGAGAAGCACCGAAGTCCCATTGAAGTCCACCAGAAAACGATCCCACACCCGCAAATCCATGCGCATTGCTGCCGTCACCCTAATCTGATGATGAGGCTTCCGCAACCCAGCCGTCGCGCAGGCTAACCGCCTGGAAAACACTCTCCCCATTGGAATCGTCCGACAGGCAAAATTTAAGGACCCCAACAGGGACTGAAACTCCTGCAAGGAAACCTTACGAGCCGACAACACATTGGCCACCGAAATCCTCAAGCGAGTGACTTTGTCTTGAGGCAACCGCGCCACCATGTCCTCAGAATCCAACTCTACCCCCAAAAAGGTCAACCGCGTAGCCGGACCCTCAGTCTTCCCGCCCGCCAAGGGAACCCCGAACTCCTGCGCCAGCCGCACAAAGCCAGATAACAACCCTTGACATTCCCCGGAGTCCGCCGTTCCTACAAACAAGAAATCGTCCATGTAATGCACCACAGACGACAAGCCAGAGGCACGAACCAACACCCACTCCAAGAAAGTACTAAACATCTCAAAGTAAGCGCAAGAGATAGAACAGCCCATCGGCATACACTTGTCAAAGTAATACACATCCTGGAAACAAAACCCCAACAAAGGGAAGGAAGCCGGGTGGACGGGCAACAAACGAAAAGCCGATTCAATGTCCACCTTCGCCAGTAACGCCGACCGACCAGCCCCGCGCACCAGCGAAGCCGCCCTGTCGAAGGAAGCATAGCGAACCGTATACAATTGACGCGGGATAGAATCGTTCACAGAAGCCCCGATGGGACAGGACAAGTTGTGAATCAAGCGGAATTTGCCCGGCTCCTTCTTGGGCACAACACCCAGAGGCGAAATCACCATATTCGAAAATGGCGGCTCCGCAAAGGGGCCCGCCACCCTCCCCAATTGAAGTTCGCCCAACAATTTGTCCTGCACCACCTCCGCCCAACGGCGCACCGAGGGGGAGTTCCGAGCAGAAGGCGCCGACACCACCCCCCTCACCGGAATGACAAAACCGTTTCGAAACCCAAGGCCCAAAATCACCGCCTCACGCCGCCGGGGATAAAGACTAAGCCACCCTACCAACGCCTCCACCAGCACCGGGGAGGGGGCGCGCCCGCGCCACTCACTGCCCTTTTGGGGCAGGACCGGCCACGCCGAAGGTGCTCTTCTTGATGCACTTGACCGCGGAATGGGGACCCCCGCACAAGGAACAGACGTGCTGGAACTTGCAATCGGGAAAGGGACAGGTTGAACGGTTGAAACGCCAGCACACGTCACCGCTCCCGGCCGAGACTGCCTTTGCGGGCACCCCGGCTGCCCCTCCCCGAAAGGGCCGTGCCGTCCCCCCCACCGCCCCGACGCCACTCTTGGCCCCACCCCCCGCACCCGCACCGGACCTCGCCGACATCTGTGTCAACCACAGGTTAATATCCTGCGTGCCCCACGAAAGCGCGCGGCTTTCCTCCATCCGGTCCCTGAACGTTTCATCATAATTAAGCCAAGACCAACCCTCGTGCGTCTGAGACGCCTCGAGGATGGAATCGGCATACGCCAGCAGCATCCCATACTGCGACGGATCGCGCTGACCCCAAACACTGGCCAACCGCAAAAAGGAACGCGTCCAGTTAACCACATTACGCGCCACCTTCCTAACCCGGCCGGCCTTCTCATCATCCTTCCTTTTTTTCCGACTTTCGCCCGAGCGCTTCCTCCCTTCCAGCAAATGGAAGATATCAATGTAGCGCCGCTTGCGGATTCTACGCCTCAGCTTGCGTGGCACCCCCACCCATAATTCCGGCAAGGACACCACCGAAGAAACCCCCCCACCCACACCCCCCCACAATCCGTAAACTGCCGATCCCCCCCCCTTTCCGACCCCCCGGACGAACCACTCGAGGATGAAGAGGACGAGGACGAGTCAGAGCTGCGACGCCGCCAACACGACCGCCGGCGCTTCTTACGGGAAGCCCCTCCTGCCACCTTGGTCACCCTACCCCCTTCACCCATTAACTCACCCGGCGAAGCTATCCGCTCACCAGCCACCGCAAGGTCCTCAACATTGGCGCAGGCCAAATCCCTGGAACACTGCTGGGCCGACCCCGCTGACGCTCCATGCTGCGACTCCGCTCCAGCCGGAGAACTCACCCAGCTCTCTCCGCGAGCCGAGCCCACGGGCCACGAGGTCTGCGCCATGAACTGCCCCTGCGGAGATAAAAAGGGGAAAACAGGGGGGGAAACCGACACCGGCCATGCCGAAGGCCACAAACCTCCCCACCCAGCCCTAGATGTACCCTGCCCTCCGGACATCCACTGCTCCCATGGGGAAGCCCCCCTGGCGAGCCAAACCCCCCGGGGCCTGGGAACCACCCCACGGGTCCACTACAGCTCGCCACCCACGGTGCCCCATTGGGCCGTAACCCACCCACTTGGCCCGGTGCCCCGAAGTCACCCCCCGCCCCACCAGCAGCCCCGGCCCCCACTCCCACATCCCCCCCTTGCACCACTCCAGCCCCTGGCAACCCCTCTGCAACCCCCTGCGATCCGCGGGGAGGGAGGGAACCCCTCCCACCTTTTCTGCCCCAAACCACACCTCCCCGACCCCTCACACCCCTCCCTACAGCTGATGGCACCCCCACCCCCCCTTCCCCCACAGGCCCTGGCAACCCCCCACCTCTCCCAGTGCCCGCACCCCACGATCTGGACCCCCGCCCCTTAGCCACCGCTTTCTTAGGGGCCAAACCCCCATCCTTTGCCCTGCCAGGCATCCCCTGCCAGCCACCCAACCTTCGGTGCTTGCTTTTTTTTTTTTTTTTTTTTTAAAAACAGCCGCCAGCCGCAACGCGACGAAGACAGACTCACCCTGCCCCAGCCGCACGAAGGGAACCGGACCCGAACCGCGGCAAGAGAGGACCACGCTCTGCAACGACCTCAGGTAACGCCGGCACCGAAGCAGCCTCCGCACGACTGACCACGCGGAGGCTGCTCGGCCCCAATCCCCCCCCCGCGCCCCAACCCCAAGGCGCTAATTGGCTCCCGTGGGGCCGCAACCCACGGGAGCCAATCAATTTAAAGGACGCGCGCTCGTGCCCGTCAGGGCCGAGCGCGCACATCCCGACCAGGCCGCGCACAGGGTCCCCGCGCCGGGCCGCGCGCCCGGTTAGCATCGGCCGCCGGGACCCTGCCCGCGGCCTTGGAAATATGGTGGAGGTTCCTTAATGTTGTGGGGCTGTGTTTACTCAGGAACTGGAGGACTGGAATGTTTTAAAGGAATCATGAAGTCAGAGGACTAGAAGGTATTTTTAAGTGAAATGTGAGAGTGTAAGAAAGCGTCATAATATTTTAATAGTATATTCAAAGATATACAAAAAAAAGATGTCTGTGCAACTTGGACATAGTAATTTCTGAGAAAACAACAAAATATGATCTGGACACCATTAATGGCACCCTTCACAAATATTTGGTTGCACAACCTTTGGCTGTGATAACAGCCTCCAAATGTTTATTGTAGCCATCTATAAGCTTCATATATCTGTCTGCTGGTTGTTTCTCCCATTATTCAATTAAGATTTGTTCCATCTCATGAATGTTTCCAGGATTCCTTTTACCAATGGCAGATTTCAGCTCTTTCCAAAGGTTCTTGATTGGATTCAGATCAGGACTTATTGTTGGTCAGTTTAAACAGTCCATTTTTACATTTTCAACCATTCTTTTTTACTTTTGGATATATATTTTGGGTGATTATCTTGCTGGAGGACCCATGACCTTCAACCCAGAATTAGCTGTCTGACACTAGATAGCTCATTTCACTTCAAAATACCTTGGGTAGTCCTCTGACTTCATGATTACTTTAATACGTTCCAGGCCTCCATTTCCTGAGGCAGCAAAACAGCTCCACAGCAATATGGAACCTCGATCGTATATGACTATAGGAAGGATTTTTTTTTTCTTTATAAACTTCTTTTCTTCACTTTTAAATGTATCGCTGGTCTGCATTTGCCAAAGAACTCAAATTTTGTTTCATCTGTCCACAGAACATTTTCCCAGAGGCATTGTGTCTTTTCAAGATGGGTTTGGACACAAATTAGGCATGCCTTTTTGTGTCTGTATTTGAGCAATAGGATCCTTTTTGGAAGACTGGTGGAAATCTCATCAACAATCTTTGCTATGCTGATGACACCACAATACTGGCTGAAAGTGAAGATGATCTGAAATATTTGCTTTTCAAGATCAAGGAATATAGTCTTAAAATGGGCCTGCACCTTAACATTAAGAAAACAAAGATCCTGACAACTAGCAAAATCAGTAAGTTCATTGTTGATGGAGAAGAAATTGAAATAGTGGACAAGTTTAACCTACTTGGATCAAATTTAAGTTTTCTTTAGAAGCTCAGATAATAAGTCTTTGAATTTCGTACTTTGGAGACATCATTACAGAAAGACATCATGCTTGGAAAGATTGAATGTTATCTCAAAAGAGGAAAGCTAGCAATGAGATGAATCGATACAATATCAGCAGCTATGGATGCCTCTATCAACTATGAGCCATCTAACTAAAGACCAGACACAGTTTGGACAACTAACCAGAGGGTCGCCATGAGTCAACACTGACTCAACAGCACTTAACAACAACATCTAGTTGAGACAGAGGGTTCTCTTAAGAGTTTTTAAGCATTGTAGCATGAGTCTGCATTGGGAGACAAAGAATTTTTGGAGTACCTACAGATTCTACATTATGTTGATTCTAAGTTGCGGCCTTTGCCGGGTCTTGCACAGTAGAAGCAGTTTGATTAATAGTGCTAAAAAATAATATACTTCAGGGAGAGATCTGCTAACAATCTTGGAAAAGAATATGGTTTCAGCCACCGTTGGACAAAAAAATATAGTAACATAGTATATGATGGCAGATAAAGACCAATATGGTCCATCTAATCTGCCCAGCAAGGCAGCAAGAATAGGTGTACCTGCTGCTCCGTGCAGGTCACCCCTCTACATGCCTTTGTTTAGGGGTATACCCACTGCTCCATGTGGGTCACCCCTATTTGCTGAGACTGTGTCTATCCCATGCCATTTTGAATTCTGTCATTGTATTTGACCGCACCACTTCCATCACGAGGGCATTCCAAGCATCCACCACCCTTTCAGTGAAAAAGTATTTCCTGGCATTGCCTTTCAGTTTTCCCCCTTGCAGCTTCATGTTATGCCCTCTAGTTTTACAGCTTCTCCATCTTTGGAAGAGGTTTGTTTGTTCATTAATACTCTTAAGTATTTAAAGGTCTAAATCATATCTCCCCTGTCCCTCCTCTCCTCCAGAATGTACATATTTAAGTCTTCAAGTCTCTTCTCATAAGTCTTCTGATGCAGGCTCCAAATCATTTTGGTCGCCTTCCTCTGAACTGTTTCCAGCCTTTTTATATTCTTTGTGAGGTATGGTCTCCAAAACTGAACACAATATTCCAAGTGAGGCCTCACCAGCAACTTGTACAGTGGCATTAGTACCTCTTCCTTTCTGCTGGTAATTCCTCTCTGTATGCAACCCAGCATCCTTCTGGCTTTTGCCACCACCTTGTCACACTGTTTCGCCACCTTGAGATCCTCAGAAACAATCACTCCAAGGTCCTTCTCCTGGTCCATGCACAGGGCCGGCCTGTCCATTGAGCAAAAATGTTTTTTGCACAGGGCCCCGCGTTTCAGGGGGCCCCGCGCAAAAAACATTCTACATCAGCCCAAGTAGATAAAAACAAACAAACCGGCTGCCGCTGCGGCAGCGGCAGAATCAAGCATCCCACCCCAGGGCCCCCCCTGGCCGACAGAGCCTCCCTGCAGCATCAGCTCCCGAATCCCAAAGCGTGGGCTTTAATTCAAAGCCGCGAAGGGAGAGCTTCTCTGACCTCTCACAGCTCTGTTAAGCCCGCCGGGGCTGATGGGAAATCCCATCAGCCCCAGCAGGCTTAACAGAGCCGCAAGAAAGGGAAACTCCCGCGGCTCTGAAAGCCCGCTCTTTGGGACTCGGGAGCTGATGCTGCAGGGAGGCTCTGCCAGGCAGGGGGGCCCCGTGGCAGGATGCTTGATTCTGCCACTGCCATAGCGACAGTGGCAGCAGCAGCCGCAGCCGGTTTGTTTTTTTTTAATCTACCTGGGCTGATTGAGGGAGGGGGTTAGGACTGGTAATGGGCTATGGGGGAGCTAAGACTGGAAGTGGGCTGATGGGGGAGTTAGGACTAGTAATGGGCTATGGGGGGGCTAAGACTGGAAGTGGGCTGATGGGAGGGGTAGGACTAGTAATGGGTTATGGGGGGGCTTGAACTGGAAATGGGCTGATGGGGGATTAGGACTGATAATGGGCTATGGGGTGGGGGCTAAGACTGGAAATGGACTGATGGGGGGGTTAGGACTGGAAATGGGCTGATGGGGGGTTAGGATGTAATGGGCTATGGGGGGCTAGGACTGGAAATGGGCTGATGGGGGGATTTTGACTGGTAATGGGCTATGGGGGTTTTAAGACTTGAAATGGGCTGATGGGGGGGTTAGGACTAGTAATGGGCTATGGGGGGGCTAGAACTGGAAATGGGCTGATGGGGGGGTTAGGAATAGTAATGGGCTATGGGGGTTGCTAGGACTGGAAATGGGCTGAGTGGAAGAGGGCTTGAACTGCAAATAGCTGATGGGGAGGGGGGCTTGGAATGGAAATGGGCTGTGAGGGGAAGGAGCTAGACTGGAAATGGGCTGAGTGGGGGGATAGGACAGGAAATGGGCTGATGGAGGGGCTAGGATAGGACTGGAAATGGGCTGTTGGGGGGTGCTAAGATTGGAAATGGGCTGTGGTTGGGTCTTGGATTGAAATGGACTCATGGAGGTACTAGAACTGGAAGTAGGCTCCTGGGGGACTTGGACTGGAAATGTGCTGAGTGGAGGGGAGCTAGGATTTGACATGGGCTGATGGTGGGGCTAGGAAAGGCCTAGAAATGGGCTGATGGGGGCTGGGATTGGAAATGAACTGATGGAGGGACTCATATAGGACTGGAAATAGATGGGAGAGCTAGGACTTGAAATGGGCTCATGGCGTGGCTAGGATAGGATTGGAAATGGGCTTATGGGGGGCTAAGACTGGAAATGGGCTTATGGGCGGCTAGGACTGGAAATGGGCTGATGCAGGGACTAGAAGAGAGCGGATGCTGGGTGGGGCTGGAACTAGAAGGGAGCTTATGTTGGGGGAGGATTAGAATGGGATGGCGCAGGGAGAGGGAAATGGAGAGGGAAACATATTTTGTTTGGGAGGGAAGACAAATCTACAATTGGCCGGATATTGGGAGAGTAAGTGGGGATAGGAATGAGGAAAGTGCAAAAGGAGAAAGATTAGTATGTTAAAGCAGATGAAGAGAGAGAATGGAAAAAAAACTAGAAGAGAGAAGAAAGGACAAATGGACAGCAGACGATGGAGAGTTAGCAGAAGACACAAAGAAACCAGAAGAAAGCGACTGGAGCAATTGCAAATGAAAAAAATGCACAAAAGGTAGAAAAATATCTCTTTATTTTGAATTTATTAACTGGAATATGTCAGCTCTAGGAAATGTGCATCATTAACGTCTGTGCTTTGTTTAGTACAAGAGGAAATTAATTTATAGTTTTATTTCTACAGTGTTGTTGTATATTCCATGTTTGGCTTTTGGTATTCCCAGTTTAATTATTGTCTTCCTGTTTCTAAATTGTGATTCCTTGTTTGGTGATGGTCTATGTTCTGCATGTGTAACTGAGCGGAGGTATTCTGTTTATGTAATTTCTATTTGACATTGCCACTTGTTCTCTTTCCCCAGTAGGTCATGTATTGTTATTCTCTGAAATGTATTGGTTTAATATTTGCAGTGTTTCCTTTTGATAGGTAGGGTATGGTGCTTTTTGAGTCCTGGTAGTGCTATTAGGATACGGCGGGTTTGCTATGGGTTCTAAATGTATACCAAATCTACATGATCTCCCTATAACTTATCACCAGCCCTCTACAGCTACAAATGGCCTTCGGATTCTAAACCTTCCCACAACCCCTAAAGCATGCAACTTTTTTTGTCGGATCGTTCACCGTGAGAGGAAACAATTCCACTCCTGAAGTGAACCCTCCTTTTTACTCAATAATTCAATGGCTGCTCATCAGCCCAGCTAACAAAAACAGCACCCGCTGCCGTCAGCAAAATCAATCCGTTTTCTTTAAAAATGTAATAGAGGCAATCAGGTCTCCCCCGATCCACAGGCTCCCAAAACAAACATCGCAGCTCATTCGATCCCCCACTAAAATGAGCTGCGGTGTTTGTTTTGGGAACCTGTGGATCGGGGGAGACCTGATTGCCTCTATTACATTTTTAAAGAAAACGGATTGATTTTGCTGACGGCAGCGGGTGCTGTTTTTGTTAGCTGGGCTGATGAGCAGCCATTGAATTATTGAGTAAAAAGGAGGGTTCACTTCAGGAGTGGAATTGTTTCCTCTCACGGTGAACGATCCGACAAAAAAAGTTGCATGCTTTAGGGGTTGTGGGTAGGTTTAGAATCCGAAGGCCATTTGTAGCTGTAGAGGGCTGGTGATAAGTTATAGGGAGATCATGTAGATTTGGTATACATTGGGTTGATTTCCAGGGGTGTACGTAGTTGGATGGGTTCTAAATGAGCAGTGTTTGTAGTAGTTCCTAATCTGCTTGGCGGTTGGCACTGGATTATAGTAATGTAGAAATCTTTTAGTCTTTCTTTATCCATACACTCATTAAGAGGCATGTTTACTAAAAGTTAGTGTATGGTAACATTATGCAAATGTTGTCCCTTATGCAAATGAGCCCCGTACCGAGTCTCCGCACATGGCCCCGCACCCTCCCTTGGGCCGCACCTGCTACTACTCAGCATTTATATAGTGCTACCAGTCGTACGCAGCGCTGTACAGTACAGACATGTAATAGACAGTCCCTGCTCATCAGAGCTTACAATCTAGTCAAGACAAAATGCACAAAGTACCCAAGTACAGAGGATGTAAGCAGGGGTGGAACAAGGGGGAGAAGAGGAGATCAGGTGAGTTAGGATCCAAAAACAGCAGCAAAGAGGTGAGCTTTCAACCTGGACTTGAAGAGGGCCAGAGAAGGTGCCTGGCGTACAGACACAGGTAGTTTGTTCCAGGCGTAAGGTGCAGCAAGGTGAAAGGAGCGAAGTCTGCAATTAGCAGTAGGAGAGTGGGGCATAGATAGAAGCAGTTTGTTAGAAGAGCGGAGTTCCCGAGGGGAGTTGTAAGGAGAGATAAGAGATGACTGAGCAGCCGTAAAGTGAATGCATTTATAGGTCAGCAGGAGAAGTTTGAATTGTATGCGGAAGCGGATAGGTAGCCAGTGAAGTGACCTGAGAAGAAGTGTAATATGGGCATGATGAGGCTGGTGGAAAATTAGTCGCGCAGCAGAGTTTTGAACAGATTGAAGGGGAGAGAGATGACTTAGAGGGAGACCAGCAAGGAGCAGGTTACAGTAGTCAAGATGGGAGGTGACTAAGGAGTGGACAAGCATTTGAGTAGTGTGTTCAGAGAGGAAGGGGTGGATTTTGCTATTGTTGTAGAGAAAGAAATGGCAGGTCTTGGCTACGAGCTGGATGCGTGTGGAGAAAGATAGAAAGAAGACGAAGACTACCCCCAGATTGCGGGCCGAGGAAACAGGAAGGATTACAGAGTACAACTATCCAGCATTCCCAGAGCTATAATGGTACTATTAATAAGAGGGAGGGCCCTCTCCATCTCCAACCTTGGAGAAGAAAAATCAGTTTGAATCCAATATGCTCCATATCGAAGAAGAGTGGCTGCGCGATATAATAGAAAATCCAGAAAGTTCACCCTGTCTTTCCCTCGAGGAAGCTTTAATTTAGCAAAAGCAATGCACGGCCTTTTATCCTTCCATAAGAAATATGTCAATTGTTTTCCAATTTGACATAAAACTGTTTATTACAGAAACCTGGGAGCATACCCAATTTATACAGTAGATAAATTGGCAAAAACATCATCTTTATGGTATCCAATCTACCCCATCAAGACAGACGAAGAGGAGACCATTTCTGTAAAAGCCTTTGTATTTCCACATTGATAATATTACAATTAGTTCTAATAGTTTCAGTCGCTGAATTACAGAATTGCATACCTAAATATTTAAAACCAGAAGGAGACCATTTAAATGGAAAGGCTGAGCAGCAGGGTCAATCAAGGGAAGAAGCTCACATTTGCTCCAATTGATCTGAGAATACTGAGAATTCATTAACTAGATCTAGAAGGCTATTAATAGAGGCAGATGTCTTTGACAGGAATAACAGGACATCATCTGCATACATAGCTAGTTTCCAATGACAGCCATCAAATTCTATACCCTTAATATCAGTATCTTCATTAATTCTATACCCTTAATATCAGTATCTTCATTAATTTTTAGCAAAAGTGGTTCCAAAGCAAGATCAAAAAGCAGAGGAGAAAGAGGGTATCCTTGTCATGCTCCTCACTCCATTGAGATTTAATCTGAAAGAATGTCATTTATCTTTAACCTTGATCGTGGAGACCTATATAGTACTTTAACCCTTTACCACATCCAAACCAGTCCAGCACTTCATACAAAAATGACCACTCCATGCAATCAAAGGCTTTTTCAGCATCTAACGATAACGCCACAACTGGGATATCCTTGCTATTTCAACAGATTATGAAAAGAACATGCTTTATCTCCAATATGCCGTCCCTTAATAAAGCCTGTTTGCACATTACCGATAATGAGCTGTATTATTTGACTTAAACACATGGCTAAAATTTTTGCTAAAATTTTGAAGTCTACATTTAAAAGTGAAATTTTGGTATCTCGATCTGGTTTGGCAAAAAGAGCTATTATGGCCTTGGAAAAATTAGAAGAATTGGGCGGATGCTGAAGGAAATTTTGATACATATGCCTTAATTTAGGAGCTAAGTATGGGGCAAAATGCTGATAGAATTCTAACGTTAGCCCATCTGGATCCGGTGATTTATTATTGGATAATGATTTAATAGCTGAGAGAACTTGTATCTGTGTCACCAGCCTTTTACAATCCTGCACTGACAGCCTTGGATGTTCTAATGAAAAAAGGAACGTTTTAAAGTGTCAGTGGATTTAGTCAAAAGATGTGAGTCATTAGGCTGAATAGCAGTAATAAAACTCAGCTTTTTTTGCTTTCTAAAGGTTAGCCAGTATTTTTTCTGCTTTCTTTGAGCCAGCATAATAACTAGTATTCTGAACAAAAATTTCCTTCCAGGCCTGTTGTATTACTAATTTATTATGCAGGTATCTTTTGTGAATTAGTTTTTGAAGTGTGGAGGCATTATTTGAAAGAATATGGCTTTTCTCTAACTAAACAATGTTGCTTTCAAGTCTTTTAATTTCTTTAGCATTTTTCTTATTAAGCCAAGCAGAAAAAACTATTACACTGGTCAACATTGAAATCGTTATTGACTTTAAAAGGCCCTAATCTGTAGTATCTTGGTGAGCTGAACACGAATATAACATTAAAAAATTTTTATTGGCTCTCGTTTTGAAGATATTGCATGTAGTTCATTTTTGACGTTTCACCGTGTAAATTTATCCAGTAGGACATCAACAACATCCCAAATAAGCCTTGAATGATGTAATATTGCATCACATTGCATAATACCAGCATGCATACATCATCCAGAGTTGATTGCATCATTTTCTGATGCAATGCAATACTACTGCCAGACAGCTGCTGAAGCCATCTGACATCAGCAGTGTACTATATGCAGTCGGAAAGGAAAGTAATCTGGTATTCTGTTCCAATATTGAAAGCCTCATGAATGCCTTAAAATCACTCATGACCTACAAGACTGGAAACTATTTATAGACTCTTCGAAACTGAGTCTGAAGGCTGTGCTTTTGAACAATGGAAACCGTCTTCCATCTATTCCAGTAGCGCATGCCGTCCACATGAAAGAGACATGCGATAACTTAAAGCATCTACTGACTTCCCTTAACTATAACAAATACAGCTGGCACCTCTGTGGTGACTTGAAGGTAGTTGCCCTTTTAATGGGACTGCAGCAGGGATATATTCAAGTCCGAGCGCGGAGTCGCGAAGGACGCCGGTAACCGGGCGGTTGGCCCGGTCCCGGCCCTCCTTCCGGCTTCTGAAGAAAGGAAAGGGGGGGGGGGAGGAAAGAGGGAGCGAGAATGTGGAGGATGATGACGCCGGCAGCATTTTTTAAAGGGATTGGCTCCGCAGATGGAGAGAGCGGAGCCAATCAGAGCTGCCGGCGTTAGAGGGGGTTATAAGGTAGGAGCGGTTTATGCTCCCCCCTTTTCGGTGGCGGTTTTGGAGACAGAAAGGCTTCTCGTGTCCGGCGTTTGGTGAGCGTGAAATCGGGGGGCAGCGCGAGGAAGCAGGTGTTATACGGTAGTTGGGGCAGCCGGGTAAGTTCTCGGGGCCTGAGCGGGGTTTTGCTGGGGGTTGAGAATTTTGGCGTGGGATCTTCGGCGTTGTGCTACGAGGTCTTGTCAGCTGAGGGCTCAATTTGAGAAGGGTGAGAAGGGACCTTTGGGGGCAAAGAGATAAAAAAAAAAACAAAAAAACCTGTGAACTTTATTCTACCCAGGCGTTCTTGATAGGGGCCTGTGCTCCGTTGTAGAATGGCACGTGGAGTGAGGGCTGGGGCAGTGGGCCCTAATAGGGCTGCGCAGGCAAGGGGTGCTCAAGCTGGTAATAGGGGTAGGTTTGCTGGGAGGGGGGGTAGCGGTGGGGGCCGGGGGCATCGAGGAACTGCCAGTCGGAGGCCGCCTCGAGCAAAGGCGCCTCAACGAGGTCGGGGAGAAGGGTTGTCATCAGTGCAGGGAAAAGGGGCTGCAGGATCCAGAGCGAGGGGGCAAGCTAGGCGAGGACAGCCTCAAGTACGAGGTGTGGGGGCTAATTCTGAGTCTCTGCCCGCGGTTTTAAATGAGCACGGATCTGTTAGGGATGGGGCTGATTTAGTGGAGGGTGGGCATGAGCGGGAGCAAGGGTGTCTAACTCAAGGGGGATGGGGTTATGGGAATTTGGGATTAGGACCTATGGTTATGCCTGTGGGTGCACATACCATAAATCCTCGAGACAGGGCATCCTGGGAGAGTGTTCAGAGGGGCCATGGTACCTATGGGGCTTGGAATGGTCCCTCGCAATGGGGACACTGGTTAGGGGGTGGGCAGGGTTCCTCTCGAGCTGAATGGTTGGATGCATGGCAGCCAGGGTGGTCTTCTCCTGTTCCCCCTCCCCCTCTTTTTCCTATTATGTCTCCACAGGGTCCAACACCATTATCAGGAAGAGCCGACAGTGGACAGTGGCAAGTAGAACGCGTGGATTCGACTTTGATCCAGCAGCGGGGGATGTCCAGTGAGGGTGCGGTTCGAGAAGTTGGCGGACGAGAGCGGGATGCTGAGCTCAGTACAGTGGATATTGGTCCGGAGGAGGTGGTTGCGTCTGCGACTGGTGTTGCAGGTGAGTTACAGGTAGATTCGGGTGAGAAGAGTAGGGAGAGTGGTAAAAAGAAAGCAAAAAGGACGGCAAAAAGAAAACATTCCTGTAGACGGCGTCGCAGGTCCAGTTCTTCGTCCGCTTCGTCCTCGGTGTCGTCTTCTTCGCTGACGTCATCAGAAGATAGCACGTGTTGGCGGAGGAAGGGTGATAAAAAGGTTTTAGGAAGGGGTTCAGAGGGTGGTTTGCCTTCAGCAGTGGTAATTTCAGAATTATGGGAGGGAGTTCCACGGAAGTTGAGGCATAAAATTAAAAAGCGGCGTTATATAGATATTTTCCGGTTGCTAGAAGGTCGCAAACGTTCTGGTGAAAGCAAGAAGAAACGTAAGGAGGATGAGAAGGCGGGGCGTGTTAAGAAAGTTTCACGAAATGTGGTCAATTGGACACGTGCTTTTTTGCGTTTGACTAGTGTTTGGGGACAGCATTACCCGGGGCAATACGAGAGGCTTTTATCTTACGCGGATTCAATCTTGGAGGCGTCGCAGACACATGAAGGGTGGTCATGGTTAAACTATGATGAGAAATTTAGAGACAAGATGGAAGAGAATAGACTTGTGTCATGGGGAATGCAGGACATTAATTTGTGGTTGACCCAGATGTCGGCCAGGGTTAGTGTCGGAGGAGGGGCTAAAGGTGCAGTCGCGAGTGGGGTTGGGACTGGTCGGTCCTTTCGTGGGGGAGCGAGTCTCGTACAACAGCGTACAGGGGGAAATGGGACAGGCGACGTTTGTTGGAGGTTCAACAAGACCTCGTGCCCTTTTCCAGACTGCAAATTTCGCCACGTTTGTTCCCTCTGCGGGGGAGCGCATTCAGCAGTCAAATGTGTCAAAAAAGGGATCTCCCAGCCCCCTACCTCTAGCGCAAAGTAATGCAGGGTTCTTTGGCCTCGCCCCCACGCCTGTTAGAGTGCAAGTATTAAATGCGTGGTTGGGCCGGTACCCTCGACAAAAGGATAGGGAGGCTTTATATTTTGGTTTTAATTATGGTTTTGTGATCCCAGTGTGTGGGCAGGTGGGGGGGTCGGCGGGGCGGAATTCAGTGTCAGTGAAGCGATTCGCATCGGTGGTGAAGGAAAAGTTGGCAGCGGAATTGTTGCTTGGTAGGATAGCGGACCCATTCGTCAGTCCGCCATTTGCAAGAATGGTAATTTCTCCATTGAGTATAATACCGAAAAAGGAGCCGGGGAAATTCCACCTGATACATAATTTGTCCAGCCCCATAGGAGCTTCGGTTAATGACTATATTCCACGGGAATTCTGTTCCGTGCGATATGCGTCGTTCGACAAGGCAGTGAGCCTAGTACGATCCGCTGGGCGTGGGGCGCAGATGGCAAAGGTAGATATTGAGTCTGCGTTCCGGCTGCTTCCAGTGCACCCTGCGTCATTCTACTTGTTGGGTTTTTGCTTTGAAGATGGTATATTTTGATAAATGCATGCCCATGGGCTGTGCCATCTCTTGTTCATACTTCGAGAAGTTTAGTACTTTTCTACAGTGGGCAATTGAACGTAAAGTGGGTTTAGTGCAGGTAGTGCATTACTTGGATGATTTTTTATTTGTCGGGTCGGAACAATCTGAGGAATGTCGTGTATTGCTGGATGGTTTTGTGGATTTGTCCAAGGAACTGGGGGTACCGTTGGCAAAAGAAAAGACGTAAGGTCCTACTACGCGGATCACTTTTTTGGGGGTTGAGCTCGATTCAGACTTAATGGTGGCACGTCTTCCCCAAGATAAAATTCGCAAATTGCGGGTGTTAGTGGCCAATGTGCTGGCATCATCATCCTTGACGCTGAGGGAGATGCAAGCTTTGATAGGCTCGTTAAATTTTGCTTGTCGGGTGATACCGATGGGCCGGGTATTTTTGAGGCGGTTGGCAGCAGCTACGGCGGGGGTGCGTAAGCCTCATCATCATTTGAGGGTCTCGAAGTCAATTAAGGCGGATTTGCGGATCTGGCAGGTCTTTTTGGAGGAGTTTAATGGGACCACAGTTTTAATGGAACCAGAGCTCAGTAGTGCGGATTTGCAATTGTATACAGACAGGGGGCATAGGTTTGGGCATTTACTTCGCTGGGGCTTGGTGTGCGGAGCGTTGGCCGCAGTCCTGGTTCGAGTCACGGCTTACTGGTAATATAACTTTTTTAGAACTGTTTCCCATTTTAGTAGCATTAGAGTTATGGCCGGAAAGACTTTGTAACAAAAAGGTTTTGTGGTGGTGTGATAATGAGGCTGTAGTGCAGGTGGTGAACCATTATTCACCGCACTGTGTTTTGGTGGCTAACTTGATGAGGGAAGTAATTTTAGCTTGTTTGCGGTTAAATGTGTACCTGAAAGCTCAACATATTCCAGGGTATGCTAATGCCATCGCTGATTCTCTTTCTCCCGTTTCAAGTTCGAGCAATTCCGACGATTGGCACCACAAGCGGATACAGAAGGAGGTGCGGTCCCTTGGAAGTTATGGAGTCTTGGCCGTCCGGGATGAAAGACTTGTTGCGGTGTTCTGTAGCGGCTGGTACATGGGCAGCGTATCGGCGAGGATGTCAGAAGGTGGTGGAATTTTTGGAACGCTCGGGTTGGCAGTTTGGGCCGGTTTCAGCTCAGTTGCTAGGACAATATGTGGTATGGGCTAAGGAGAATGGAGTGACTCGCTCGGCAGTGCGTAGTCATTTGGCGGGTTTCGAGTATTTCGTGAAGGCGGTGGGCTGGGACTTCCCGTCAGGGGGTGCCTTAGCCCGTCGGCTCTTGCAAGGATGGGGTCGAGCAGCACCTGTACACCTGGATGCTCAGCGTCCCATCACTCATGATTTACTAGAAAGAATATGCAAGTCCTTAGCGGTGGTGGCCTCGTCGCAGTATGAGGCGACGCTTTTTCGAGCAGTTTTTACTTTGGCATTTTTTGGGGCTTTTCGCATGGGGGAGTTGGTGGCGCGATCATCAAAGGGGGGAGATGTGGGGATTCTACAGCGTCAACATATTTGCTTTGAGAAAGGGCAGTTGCGAATTTTGTTGGCAAAATCCAAGACTGATCCGCAAGGCAAGGGTTTGTGGGTCCGGCTGAGTGAGATTCCAGGGTTTCACACTTGTCCGGTGAGCGCCATGCGTGCTTTCTTACGGGAACGCCCATTGCAAGTTGGGGGGTTGTTTCTGCATGCGGACGGGCGACTGCTTACACGTTTTCAGGTGGTAGCAGTTCTGAGGTTGGCATTGAAGGTTGTAGGCGAGCCCCCCGAACATTATGCAGCTCATTCTTTTTGTATTGGCGCGGCTACCAGCGCTGCTGCTGCGGGTCTGTCGCAGCAGGACATTCAGAGTATTGGGAGGTGGCGTTTTCAGGCTTTCCGGGGTTATGTTCGTTTATAAAAATAAAAAAAAAGGGGGGGGGGACCTGATATGGATTAACTCTTCTTTTCTTTTGCAGTTGCAGGAGGGAGTGTCCAGAGCTGTTGGATGATCGGGCACTCTTTCATGTACTGGGCCGGCCGGCGGGCGGCTGAGCGGCCATTGGGGCCTAATCTGGGGCTGGATCCTGCTCAAGTGTCGCTGCTATGGCTGGGTGAGAGAGGGTTGAGGTGGTCTCAGCTCCTGCCTTTGCTCCGGCACCATGAGCGAGTGAGGGGCAAGCCAAGGCTGTTGTTGTTGCATTTAGGTGGCAACGACCTAGTTACCTGGACTTGTAAGCAACTCATCAGAATTGTTATAAAAGATTTAACTATGTTATTGCGTATGTTCCCGGGAATCCAGTTAATTTGGTCAGACATTATTCCAAGGCCTGTTTGTGCGGCCCAGCGGCGTTGGTCGCGGGGTCTTACAAAAATAAATCGTCAAATAGGACGGTGGTTAATTGGGCAAGGTGGGATTCAGGTTCTTCACCCGTGGGTGGAAGTGGCGTGTACGGGGTTGTACAGGATTGATGGTGTTCATTTGTCCCCTGTGGGTATAGATTTACTGTTGAATGATTGGCAAGAGGCCTTGGAAGGTGTTTTACACAGGGATACTAACTGGTCGCAGCAGGGCATTGGGGGGGCGGCACAAGGGCATTAATATGCCAGTGCCGGTGGCGGAATCCCGGAAGTTTCCGGGGCCCGGAGCCGTTTGGTCATACTTGGGCTGGGGCGGGGTGCCCCCGACCCGGATAAGCCCTGCTGGCCTTTGCTAGTCATATGGCGAGGTCGGGGAAAGGGCGGTAGGAAATTGGCCGGTGGTCGGACACGGCCGGAGCGGATGCGACCCCACTTTGCTAATTATGGCTGGGGGGTATCACTCCGCTGGGGGGAGATTGTTTACAGAACTGTTTGATATTGTAAAGTTAATTGTTTGAAATATAATAAAGCTGCGACCGTTTGGTACTTCCAATAAGAAAATCGTGTCTGTGAAATTTGTAAGGGTGGGGAAAAGGGTGGGGGAGGGGGTGAGAAGGCTGAGGGAGGTGGGGGTGAGTAAGGATGGGCTTAGGGCACCGGATGCGGCCTGCCACGGTTAATAAAATACATGTGTTTCTTATGTGAGTGGGATAGCCGAGCAAGGGATTGGCACCACTTGCGGAAGGAATGGAATCGCAGACAAAATGTAACTGTTGGAGAGAAGAATATCCAGTATCCAGCTCTGGTTGAGGCTCACAAAATCCTGCTACCACCCCTTCACATCAAACTAGGTTTGATGAAAAACTTCGTGAAAGCCATGGACTGCACTTCGCCAGCTTTCCGATACCTGCATGAAAAATTCCCTCGACTCACTGAAGCAAAGATTAAAGAGGGAGTTTTTGTGGGTCCTCAGATTCGAGCGCTCTTCAAAGATGACCAGTTCAACAACTTACTGCAGGGTGATGCGAAACAAGCATGGAATGCTTTTCGCCTAGTGTCAACAAACTTTCTCGGGAATGTTAGGACAGAAAACTACAAGGAACTAGTAGAAGACATGCTGATACAGTATCAGAAACTTGGCTGCAATATTTCTCTAAAGAACCATTTCCTTGATTCCCATCTCGATTTCTTTCCTGACAACTGTGGTATGGTTAGTGATGAACAGGGCGAACATTTTCACCAGGATATTGCAACGATGGAGCAAAGATACCAGGGAAAATAGTCCACTACAATGTTGGCTGACTACTGCTGGACACTCCCCAGAAAAGCTCCTGAACAGCTGTACAAGAGACAGGCGAAAAAATCTAAGAAGTAGTCTATGACTTGGTTTTTAACAGGTATTAACCGAAGGCCTATTATATTTACTATTGACATGCATTTCGTGATGCAAACATTAATTCTTGTAGATTACAAAAAAACTAGAGCCAACTTTGCAATTTCACTGTCATGTTCATGTTCAGCATATAAAAATTGATAAGAAATGACTATTTTTATTTCAGTAACATGACTTTTGTAAAAATTTGTTCACCAGTGTTATTTCGCCCCATAAGGTGGCCCTGAAAGCCTCCCATACAATGCAAAATTGTAACTTGTCAGATTCATTTCTTTGAAAGAATTTTTCAATAAAAGACTTCATCTTTACACTGAAGGAAGCTTCCAGTAAACGACTATTTTGAAATCTCCAAGATCTGGTCCTAATAGTCTGCTCTTGGGGAGTAATATCCAAAACTATCGCAGCATGATCTGAAATAATGATGGGTTTAATCATGCAAACATCAATGCGTGAATATGAATGATAGGGAAATGAAAAAAAGATATACTCTCTAGAAGTGGGGTGAAGAGAATGCCACACATCTACAAGACCCAGTGTTTCTATCATATCACGCAATGCCACATTAGGGGAGCAGTAGGAGCCCTTAGATAATGTACTTCTGTCTAATGTATTATCTAAGACTGAATTAAAATCTTCTCCAACAATTAAATCCCTTGTTCCAAACGCCAAAAGCAATTGATTGGCACCTTCAAAAAAACCTGAGGAATTAGTGGATAGAGCATATAGATTCAATAAAGTATATTTATGCTTTGCAATGACAATGTTAGCACACACCCTTCATTATCAGACTTTTGCCCTAAAACCTGGACATCCAAACTTTTACGAAAGAATATACCTCGTAGATACACCATTTCTCTGGTTGAACCCAGGGGGAAAAATATGGTGTTCAATCCAACCACAGAGAAACATGATACAAGACTCATAATCTAAATATGTCTCCTGCAAAAATATGATATCTGCCTTAAGGGTCTTACTGTAATGAAGAATATTTTACACTTTACTGGGTGATTAAGTCCATTAACATTTAGAGAAATAACTTTAAGACTCATTTTAGGATTGATAACATTTGGATCACATAAATAGTGGAACACTAGAGATGGCACTGTCATCCATACTGATGTAGTCTATAGACCTCCGACTCAAATCAAAGAAATCAATAACAAATTGATTATAGGTATTGGAAAGATAGCCACAAAGGGGGAAGTGATCAAATTGGGTGACTTTAATCTACCCGATGTGGATAGGAGTACTCCTGCAAATCTGGAAAAAAATAAAAAAATTGTGGATGCTTTCCAAGATGTGTTACTTAGACAAATGGTGATGGAACCAACCAGGGAATGCTCAGTGCTGGATTTAGTGCTCACCAACAGAGATAGCATGTCGAATGTCCGGGTGGGTGTCCCTGTGAGCAGCAGCGATCATCAAATGGTATAGTTTGAGATAAAAGCCAAGGTGCAGTTCAATCATAGCAAGCTCAAAGTCCTAGACTTCAAAAACACTGACCAGTAAAATGGCAAGTACCTGAAGGAGTTGGCAGGGTTGGAGGGGATAAGGGAAGTGAAATTGCAATGGGCTAAACTAAAGGTGGTAATAAAAGGGGCAACAGATAAATATGTAAGGAAAGTAAATAAAAAGGAGAAGGAAACCTATTTGGTTCTCCAAAGAAGTGGCTGCTCAAATAAAGGCAAAAAACACAGCTTTCACAAAATACAAAAGCTTGCAAACAGAGGAACACAGAAAGGAATACAGGATCAAACTAATACAGACAAAAAGAGAAATAAGGAAAGCAAAATCAAAGGCAGAGGAAAAGATGACTAAAGATGTAAAGTGTAGCGACAAAACTTCCTTCAGGTATGTTCGGGAGAGAAGGAAAATCAGAGGTGGAATTGCAGGACTCAGAAGTGCTGGGGACGGACTCATGGAGAGTGACATTGAAAAAGCAAAATTGCTAAACAAACACTTCTACTCTGTTTTTAGTAAAGAAAATGCTGGAGAAGGACCACCCGTGACTCCCAAATATAAAAATGGAAATGAAGTAGATACCACACCATTCACAGAAGATGATGTGTTAGAACAACTTGCAAAGTGGACAAGACTATGGGACACATCCCAGGATACTGAAGGAGCTCAGAGAGGTTCTTGCAGGGCCATTAAAGGATGTTTTTAACAGTTCCTTGGAAACAGGAGAAGTTCCTCAGGACTGGAGGAGGGCTGATGTAGTACCTCTTCACCAAAGTTGTGACAGGGAAGAAGTGACAAACTACAGGCCGGTGAGCCTTACCTCGGTTGCAGGAAAAGTAATGGAGGCACTCCTGAAAGAGCGAATAGTGGACTTTCTCAAAACCAACAGGTTGCATGATCCAAGGCAACATGATTTTACCAAAGGACGATCTTGCCAAACAAATCTGCTTGAGTTCTCTGAGTGGGTGACCAGAGAACTAGATCAAGGGCATGCAATGGATGTCATCTACCTGGATTTCAGCAAAGCCTTTGATACTGTTCCTCATAGGAGGCTTATCAATAAACTCAATAGTTTGGGGATGGGTCCCAAGGTGGTAAACTGGATCAGAAATTGGTTGACTGACAGATGTCAGAAGGCGATGGTAAATAGAGTTCACTTGGATGAAAGAAGGGTGATTAGCCGGGTGCCCCAGGGTTCGGTCCTGGGATGGCTCTGTTCAATGTATTTGTGAGTGATATTGCTGAAGGACTGAATGGAAAAATCTGTCTTTTTGCAGATGACATGAAAATTTACAACAGAGTGCACTCCCCTGAGGGAGTGGATAACATGAAGAAAGTTCTACAAAAGCTGGAAGAATGGTCTAATGCTTGGCAGTTGAAATTTAATGTGAAGAAGTGCAGTGTCAAGCACTTGGGAAGCAGAAATCCAAGGGAAATGTACACGATAGGGGGCAAGAGGTTGGTGTGCATGGACAGGAGAAGGATCTTGGTGTGATCAAGGAGGAGCTGGATCACCACCCGCGGCTCCATTGACCGAAGGACAGCCCTCTCCCTGCATCGGGAGCAGCCGAAGAAGCAGCAGACCGCTCCGGTCACTAACCTCACAATAGAGCTCATCGGAGGAGTCCCTTCTCCCAGCACGCAGACCAGCAGCTGAAGCAGCAGATCGCTCAGCACACGTGCTATCACAAAGAGCTCCGTGCGACCCAGCTGCTCACCGCGTCATCGCCTACCCCTGCCCAATCCGGGCCCAGATCTTCACTTTAAAAGGGGGCGCGAACAGGCGCACCCGCGCCTTGCGGGCCCTTTGGCACGGCCCTTAGGCTAAGGCGCTTAACCTACTCACTTCGCACTGAAACAACAAAGAAATATCCAAGTGGAGCAGCATCTACACCGAAGTACAGCTGAGCTCCCCTAGGGTCGAGCTCGCGTACCTCATCTCCCTCACAGAGCTTCAACGGCAACAAACTGCAGAGAAGCAACGAGGAAATAGCATCGTTGAATTCAGCTACTACCCCCAATCCAGTCACAAGTGATTCATCTCCTTCTATGAACTCAACCATTGCAAGTATACCCTATACAAACTCTATTTTAAGGAACTCGGTGTGCAGACTAAATTAACTAGACATACCTTAACTTCAATTCTATTCTACTGCTGTAAAGTGATATTTAATGATTGATGTTATACAAGTGCACTTTTGAATTACCTCACTGCTGCACTACATTTTAGTTATTATCAGCAGCCCTAACACATACTATTACTGTTTCTAGTACCAATCTCACAACTACTACGGTTTTAGTTACCTCACAGCTTCTTACTATAGTCAGTATCTAGCAATGTTTACATTATACTCAGTTACTGTTGTTAGTATCTAGCAATCGTTGCATCTAATAACTGCTGTTACTATTTGCCACATAGCTACTTACTGTAGTCAGTATCTAGCATCTAGTAGCTGCTGTTACTAAGTTCCACACAGCTACTCACGGTTTTCAGTATCTAACAATTGTTTTCAGTATATAACAATCGTTGCACTATAATTACTGTTGTCAGTAGTTTTACATCTATTTTTTCTGCTGCCAGTAATTTCATTCATAACCACTGTATGATCTTTCACTGTTACCACATAACACAACACATTCCAGAAGAATCATGGATCTCACAAAGTATCAATCCTACCTTCTTATCACCATACTAACCATTCACATAGCTCACAACATCCATGCACACGAACCAAATCCTACAGCATATAACACCATTCCCATCATTCACAACACATACAAAAACACACCACAACCATACTCATATACACTCAACCAAGCCCACCGTCCCAACACCCCCAGACATTCAAGACTAATACAAATAAATCTCCAACAAGATAAACCTACAAACAGATCTCCTGACACAAACACCATCAGAAAATTCATCCTCATAAATGCAAGATCCATACGAAATAAAATACCAATAATTAATGACATAATCACTGATAAAAATCCCGATATCCTTCTTATCACAGAGACATGGCTCTCACCCACAGACACAATTCTCATAAACCAACTTAACACACATCAATATGAGCTTTTCAACTGCCACCGAGAAGCAAAAAGGGGCGGCGGAGCCCTTATCATCACCAAAAAAGAGCTCAAGTACTCACTAACAAACGTAAATAACATAGACGGTATGGACATCATAAATATAGAAAATAAAACCCTTGCACTATCCCTTATCTACAGGCCCCCCTCAGCTGACCACAAAAACCTCACCCCCATCCTAGAACTTGCATGTACAGCCACTCAGAGAAAACCACTTATCATTTTAGGTGATCTGAACCTCCCATCACTTAATCCACAACACACAACCAACTTTATGGATTCCATGAAAGAAATGGGTTACAACCAAATCATACAGACACCCACACACACAAAAGGAAACGCCCTAGACCTCGTATTCATTCCCACCCCATTTAATAAACACCAATTACAATCCTCACCTCTTATTACGGAAGTACCATGGTCAGATCACCACTTAATAACCTTCAATCTACTTTCACTATCCCACACCAACACTGAAACAACTCCAACACCTTATAAATCCCGCTTTACCCACTTTAACAAAGATACTTTCCTAGACACTGTATTACCCAATCTTACAAATAACTCGACTGAAGTCAACACCTTAATAGACCTATGGAACTCAATAATAAAAGAAGCAGCAACTCCCACCCAAGTTTCTCAAAAACAATTCATAAAAAAAAAGTCAGAAAAATGGTTTAATAAAGACCTTTCTAACCTAAAAAAGCAACTAAGAAAACAAGAAAAACGGTGGAGGAAATCTAAAACAAGTGATGATAAAACCCAATACCTGAGTCTTCTCAACAAATACAAAGACACAATTAATAGATCAAAAAGAGAATACCACACAAAAGTAATAAATATGGCAGTCAACCACCCAAGAGAATTATTCGCAATTATAAAAACACTAACAAGAACCCAAACTCCAGAACCTGAACAATCAACAATAAGTACACAAACTCTTGCAACTCATTTTGCTAACAAACTAAGAAACAAATCATCTAGCACAATCATAACACCCACGGATTTAAAACCAACCAATAAATGGACAACCTTTCATGACACTGATCAAAAACACCTCCTCAATGTCATATCAATGATCAACACCACTACCTCCCCCCTAGATCCATGCCCCGTATCATGGATAAAAAACACCAAAACTGAATTGGCCATCCATATACAAAATATTGTAAACCAATCACTATCCCAGGGCATCTTGCCAGACGCCCTAAAACTTACATCCTTACGCCCTATAATAAAAAATAATAAACTCAATCCTATGGACCCGAACTCATACAGACCCATAGCCAGTATACCGTTTATTGCCAAAATAATAGAAAAAATCATACAGCTCCAACTACAAGATTTTATTGACACATATGCACCACTAGACTCACACCAATTCGGCTTCCGCCCATCTCACGGAGTCGAAACCTTACTAATAACACTCATGGATGACCTCATCAAAGGCACTGACACACGCAACCAAGGTTACATCCTCATATTCATTGATATAGCTGGTGCCTTTGACAATGTCCACCACAACACACTCATTAACAGACTCCTAAACCTAGGAATAGGAGGAACAATTCTTCAATGGTTTATATCATACATCACAAACCAATCGATACGCGTTAAATTAGGACAAAACACCTCAGAACCCTTCACACAAGGTCAAGGTATTCCACAGGGCTCGGCCCTATCAGCCCTCCTTTTCAACCTGTATTTTCAACCCATCACAAATATATTTAAAAAATATAAAGTCAACCACTACATATACGCAGACGATATCATGCTCACCCTACCGATAAACACAAATCATCCCACCTACCAGAACTTACTAGACTGTATCAGCGAAGCAAATACTTGGCTAGAAAATAATAACCTCAGCATCAACCTAAAAAAAACAGAAGCAATGTTCATATCAAGAAAACCAGATACTACTCTACCTGAAACTATAACAATTAACAACACAATAATCCCAGTTAAAAAAGAAGTAAAATACCTAGGCATCATAATAGATCACACACTTAGTATGCTCCCTCACATAAAACAAACAGTGAAAACCATATTCTATAAACTTAGGACCATTCAACACTTACGACCACTACTAGACACACATGACTTCAGATCTGTTATCAGCACACTCATCACTCCACACTTCGACTATTGTAATAGTCTACTTATCGGCCTCCCTCTCGCAAATACCAATATACTCCAATGAGCTCAAAACATCTGTGCTCGAGTAACAGCAAAAGCCCGCCTCTCTGACCACATAACTCCCATCCTCGCCGAACTACACTGGCTTCCCATAAATAGTAGAATATCGTACAAAATACTCTTAACCACATTTAAACTTATCAACGGCATCTCACCCTCACATCTAACCACTCTGATACATGCCCCAAAAGAACTTAGAACCCGCAGGCAAAACGCAACCCACTCACTAGACATAAAAAAATCCATCCGAAAAACAAAAAAAACCACAAGCTCAAGAGCCTTCTCATATGCAGCCCCCACCCTATGGAATAAACTCCCACTAAGCCTCCGCAAAATAAAAGATCTCCAGACATTCCGGAAAGAACTAAAAACATATCTGTTTATAGAACACTTTATAAATCTTAATGAATCCCCTCCATCCAGCACACTACACCTCCATAACAATCCTCCTTAACCACAGATCAAAAAGCCTCAAACCTCAACACACTTAAGAAGATTAATGTAAATAGTTACAGCATTACTAGCCAATGTTAATTGTATAATTGTATATAGTTAAAAAACACTGTTCCATGTTATTGTTCATGAAAAGTTAATTGTACATAGTTATGAAAAACGCTGTTCCATGTAAAACCATGTTCATTATATGTTAGTTGTAAACCGCCTTTGATCTTTGGAAAAAGCGGTATAGAAGAAAAGCATAAATAAATAAATCATTTCTGAGGATCTCAAGGTGGCAAAACAGTGCGACAAGGCAGTGCAAAAGCCAGGAGGATGTTGGGTTGCATACAAAGAGGAATTACCAGCAGAAAGGAAGAGGTACTAATGCCACTGTATAAGTCACTGGTGAGGCCTCACTTGGAATACTGTGTTCAGTTTTGGAGACCATATCTCACAAAGGATGTAAAAAGACTGGAAACGGTTCAGAGGAAGGCGACCAAAATGATTTGGAGCCTGTGTCAGAAGCCTTATGAGAAGAGACTTGAAGACCTAAATATGTACACTCTGGAGGAGAGGAGGGATAGGGGAGATATGATTCAGACCTTTAAATACTTAAACAGTATTAATGAACAAACAAACCTCTTCCAAAGATGAGGAAGCTGTAAAACTAGAGGGCATAACATGAAGCTTCAAGGGGGTAAATTGAAAGGCAATGTCAGGAAATATTTTTTCACTGAGAGGGTGGTTTATGCTTGGAATGGCCTCCTGATGGAAGTGATGGGGGCAAATACTGTGACAGAATTCAAAATGGCATGGAACAGACACAGTGGATCCCTCTTTAGCAACAGGATAAAATCAAAATAAACTTAACTATCTAATTTCTCAACAATCAGGGGTACCCTACACGGAGCGGTGGATTCATCCCTAAACAAAGAGATGGAGAGGGGTGACCTGCATGGAGCGGCAGATGCACCTACTCTTGCCACCTTGCTGGGCAGACTAGATGGACCATACTGGTCTTTATCCCGTCATTTACTATGTTACTATATTATATACGATACTCCGTATCCCATTACTGAACAAAATAACAATCTGCTATTACTAGTTTAAAAGTTAGAACATATTAACTTGTATGCAGACATAGAAGAACAATTCAAACCTTAGTATAACCTTTGCTTTGATGACTTGGAAACTGAAATATAGTAACAACAGCAGTCCCAATGTGAACCTGTAATGCGAGTGACCTCCCCCAGCATGAATGACACTACCCTTCTACACCCATAATATCCACCCTGCTTCATTCTCTGTGTTATACTGCAGATGTTTGAACTGGAACTGAACCAGACTGTCAAAAGAAACCCCAAAAACCATGCGCAATGTGAAACTTCCTAAAGCACTTAATGGCACCAAGGTGGAGGAAAGCTGGGAGATGGCTAAAGCATATTACAGCAAATGGATCGACAGCCCAGCCAAGAAGGCAAAGACAATAATAATACAAACTTAGCCAACAAATTAAATAATTTTAACAGAGTCTAAAAGCTATGAAGCTCATCTGGATCCTGATAAACCTGACTACGATCATTAAAGGTAATATGCATTTTGGTAGGATAGAATAATCCATATTGTGCTCCTGTTTCTTTCAGCGGCTGTCAAAGCTGCAGGAATTCTTTCCTTCTGGAGAATGTTTCCCTTGCCAAATCTGGAACGAGAATTAGTCTCTTCCCATTTACTTTTAATTGTTCAGAGTTCTCTTTGGCAATGGAGAATAGTTGAAGAACCTGGGTGTATTTATTAAATTGGAAGACTACTGGGCGAGGGAATTGCTGTGGAACTAATGGTTTGCTCCGAGGAGAACATAAGAACATAAGATATGCCATACTGGGTCAGACCAAGGTCCATCAAGCCCAGTATCCTGTTTCCAACAGTGGCCAATCTAGGTCATACGTACCTAGCAGTTTCCCCAAAAGACGCAGGTTCCACAATGCTTGTACTGGGTCAAGCATTGATATCCTGGGTCCCTTCTTAATAATGGTTTATGGACCTTTCCTCCAGGAACTTGTCCAAGCCTTTTTTAAACCCAGCTACACTAACAGCCTTTACTACATCCTCCGGTAACAAATTCCAGAGTTTGATTATACGTTGAGTGAAAAAATATTTTCTTTTATTAGTCTTAAATAGTTTACCCTGTAGCTTCATTGCATGTCCCCTAGTCTTTCTATATTCTGATAACGTAAACAATCGATCTACATTTATCCATTCCTCTCCGTTCATTAATTTATAGACCTCTATCATATCTCCCCTCAGCCATCTCTTTTCCAGATTAAAGAGCCCTAACCTTTTTAGCCTTTCTTCATAGGAGTATCCTTCCATCCCCTTTACCATTTTGGTGGCTCTTCTCTGAACCTTTTCTAATAACGCTATATCCTTTTTAAGATACGGCGACCAGAATTGCACACAATATTCAAGGTGCGGTCTCACCATCAACGATATAGAGGCATTATAATATCTTTTGTTATATTTTCCATTCCTTTCCTTATTATACCTAGCATTCTATTTGCTCTCTTGGCCACCGCTGCACACTGGGCCAAGGGTTTTAACATGTTATCCACAATGACGCCTAAATCTTTTTCCTGGGTGGTGGTTCCTAATGTGGAACCTTGCATCGTGTAATCATAGTTTGGTTTGTTCTTCCCTAGGTGCATAACTTTGCACTTGTCCACATTAAATTTCATCTGCCATTTTGATGCCCAGTGTTCCAATTTATCAAAATCCTCTTGCAATTTTCCACAATTCTCTTGGGTTTTAACAACTTTAAATAGTTTTGTGTCATCTGCAAATTTGATAACCTCACTTGTTATTCCACTTTCCAGGTCATTTATGAATATGTCAAAAAGCAGCGGACCCAGCACAGATCCCTGGGGTACACCACTATTCACCTTTTTCCATTGGGAAAATTGGCCATTTAGCCCTACCCTCTGCTTTCTATCTTTTAACCAGTTCCTCATCCACAGTAGTACACTGCCTCCTATCCCATGACTCGTTAGTTTTGCCAAAAGTCTCTGATGAGGGACCTTGTCAAAGGCTTTCTGAAAGTCCAGATACACTATATCAACCGACTCACCTTTGTCCACCTGTTTATTCACACCTTCAAAAAAATATAACAGATTAGAAAGACAAGAACTTCCTTGTCTAAAGCCATGTTGGCTGTCTCCCATTAGGCCATGACTATCTACATGCTGAGTAATTTTATTCTTTATGATGGTTTCTACCATTTTTCACGGTACTGACATCAGGCTCACCGGTCTGCAGTTTCCGGGATCACCCCTGGAACCGTTTTTAAAAATTGGTGTTACATTGGTGATCCTCCATTCTTCAGGTATTAGAGATGATTTTAATGATAGTTCACAGATTACTAATAGCAGGTCTGCAATCTCATATTTCAGTTCTTTCAACACCCTTGGATGTATACCATCCGACCCAGGTGATTTGCTACTCTTCAGTTTATCTAAAAGTTGTAATACATCTTCCCGATGTATCGATATTTCCTTCAATTCTTCCGCACCTTTAAATACCACTTCAGTCATGGGTAACATCCCTACATCTTCCTCAGTAAAGACCGAAGCAAAGAATTCATTCAGTCTCTCCGCTATCGCCTTGTCGCCTCTTAGTGCCCCTTTAACCCCTCTATCATCTAATGGACCAACTGACTCTCACAGGTTTTTTGCTATGAATGTACTTTATTTTGCGTTTTTGCTTCTGCAGCAAGTTTCTTCTTAAATTCTCCCTTTGCCTGCCTTATCAATGCCTTGCATTTGACTTGCCAGTGCTTGTGCTGTTTCCAGGTTTCGTCATTTGGCTCTTTTTTCCATTTCCTGAAAGATGCTTTTTTGGCAACAACAGCCTCTCTGACCTCACCTTTAAACCATGCTGGCAGTTTTTTGGACTTCTTTCCACTTTTCTTAAAGCATGGAATACAGCTGGTCTGGGCTTCCAAGATAGTAGTTTTCAACAACACCCAAGCTTGATGCAAATCTTTAACCTTTGCAACTGCTCCTTTTAGTTTTTTCTTAACTATTTCCCTCATTTTATCATTGTCTCTCTTTCGAAAGTTAAAAGATAGTACTGTGAAGGAAAACAGTGAGCTGATTCAAATTGTAGTGGCAGTTTAAACTACTGATCAAACACCTTGGATAGTTTTATGATTTAATATAAAAGGTTTTCACCTTCCATTCCCTCTGGCAGCCCAGGCAGATGGATATTAAGTCTTTTATTGAAGTTAATAGTGTCTTCTAATTCTTGCTTCAGTTTCTTAATAGAGCTAGCATTTGCAGCTATTTTGGTAGACTCCCCCTGAACTCGATCTTCCAGGTCATTAAGACCTATCTGTGAGGCTTTCATTTGCTCTGTAAGTTTCTCCATATCCCTCCTGATGCTGACAGAGACCTCCATATGTTGTTCAACTATAGTTTTAAGAGCATGAACCTCCAGTAAAACCAAATCCTTAGAGGCTTCATTTTTATCTGGTGCTGGTGGAACTTTTTTCAGCCGCTTTGCTCCAACTGGAGGAATAGGGACATCTAATGCCATATCAGCCATACCTTGAAGAAAGTAAAGAAACTAGCAGCCATGAAAAGAAAGACTCAGAGGATATTATGCTGTATAACCCACCAGGCTGAGGGTTCATCCAGCAATCTTGCACAGTTCCAGAACCCTGACAAATATATATATTTTTAAATCAACAGAATTTCCATGGAAGTGGCTGAATCAATGAAAAGAACCGGAAAGCCAAACCACTCAAGCTGTACAGTGCATGATAAGCACCATGCCAAGGAAATGTAACAAATAAATATAATCAATAGTAAAGTTAAAATGTATGGTGTTACTGTCAAAACCAGATAAAATAATTTGACCATAAAAAAGCGAAACGCCAATGCAAATACTTGTGCAGTCCATGAAAGAAACAGAAAATAACACTTAATAAAAACACAACTAATGTAATAAATATTATCTTTAAAAACACACATATAAATCATTACGAAATACAGATGACAGGGCACTCGCTCACTAAGGAACCCTCAATTCAAAGGCATGCTGGGAGGAGTGGCCTAGTGGTTAGGACAAAGTACCTCAGGCCAGGAGAGCCAGGGGTTCACTTCCCACCTGAGAGCATCAACTTCAGGCAAGCCACTTAACTCTTCTTTGCCTCAGGTACACATAGATTGTGAGCCCTTTGGGGACAATCAAATGTATCCAGTACCTGATTGTAGTAATTTAAACCACTTTGATGCCCTTCAGATTGTATAAACATGCTGCATTGCACCAATCTAAAAAAGATAAAAACTAAATTGCCAGAGAGGTCATGTGATGACAGTCTAAGGAGCAGATATATTCCTCCACACCAGACAGATAAAGTGCTGTTTTTTCCAGGAGTGGTGGTGTTTCCCCAAGAATTTTGGAGAGGCAAATAATATGGGGTCCAAACCAGAGTCCCGAAAGGCCTCCAAAACAACAAATAGCACCGCGAAGGCTGCTAAGACCTCCCGCCAAACTATGGCTGAGTGTCTCACTTTGCAAGATGGTGGCAGCATAGGGACAGGAGGTTCTCTACTCGGCTCAGTCAAACCAGTGACCCAACATATGATGGAGAATAGGAATGAGAAACTGCCTTCCCAGTCAGGTACGGCGGTGATTTTGGCTGCAATGAAGGAGGGGAATGAGGAGTTCGCAGGGAAGTTAAGCACCATACAAGGGGAGTTAAGAGAGGCCAGGGCTGAAATACAAGCTACGACACATCAAATTGAGTACACCAAGCAGCGAATTGCATGCACTGAAGAACATATATTAGAACTGAAAAAAAATTCCACGGCTCAGCACAGGCTGTTACAGAGATTCACAGCCAAAACTGATGACCTGAAACAGATTGCACAGGTCGAATATCCAGATAATATGACTATCTGAGGGGGAGGAAACGCTAGGTATGGAAGACTTTATAGAACAGCTGCTCTGAGAATTATTCAGAGAACCCATCTCCCTGCTGGCTATGTAGTCGAGTGTGCCCACAGACTCTCCAGCAGTCCCGCCCAGGTGGCGGAAAGACCCAGATCGGTTTTGGCCAAAATCCTTAATTTTCAGAATAGAGACTGGATACTGCAGCATGTGTGCAAAACGGGTGCAATCTCCTATAAAAATCTCAAGATCTGGATCTTCCCAGATTATAGTGCAGACCTAGTCCAGCGGCGGCAAACCTTCCGGGAAGTGAAGAAAAGTCTTCAAGTCACGGGATCCCACAAGCACTGTTCTACCCGGCTAAATTACAAGTTCAGTGGAAAGGCGAGCTACTGTTTTTCACCGATCCCAAGGAGGTGAAGGAATTTTTATCTCTCCATTTTCCCGATGATCCTCAGATAGAGAATGCAATTGTTTATTGCACAATATGAGTATGATGTTTTTAAAGGATGAGTGTCAATATTACACTTAGCAATGTCCATCCTTTTACACATATCACATTGCATGCATTGCGTTCTAATTTTTTAAGATACTCGTATATTAACTGTTTACTTATGTTTCTATTATTTATGATTCTGCTTTTATGCTTTATTTGTATGTGACAATTTATTTTATCAGCCTTATGCGCTTCTTAGAAGTATTGTTTACAAAATCACGGTAAAGGAGCAAGTGTGCCATTAGCACACGCTAACTGTGCATCTGCACCCTTAGTGTATGCAAACATCCACTTTAGCGTGCACTAATGGTATCAGCCACTTTAGCGCACGCTAATGGTACCTGTAGGTGGAGAGAAGGCATGCATGGGGCGGAGAGTGGGGTTCAATGGGTGGGAGTGGGCGGGAGCAAGGCTTGCTCCCTTAACGCAGGCACTTTAAAGGCAGGAACCCTAAAGCAATTCAAAACCTTACAGAAAGGATGTTTTTTGAGGAGAGAAAGCCTATTTTACGTCTGCAATGTGATGCACAGACAGGGGAGCCCAAGTGAGTGATAATAGTGCTCCATTAGCAGCAACAGCATAGTGCCCAAGTATGAAAGAGCACTATGTTGATGGTGTAAATGGGGACAAAGGAGTTGGCACATGGGTCATGCTGTGGGGGCTATTGGTGTACAGAGGGACTAGGCAGCTGCCAAGATGGCACATAGGAACATAAGACTACAAAATATGCCAAACTGTGTCAGACCATGGTCCATCATGCCCAGTATCCTGTGTCCAACAGTGCACAATCTAGGTCATAAGTACCTAGCAGTTTCCCAAAAAGACACACAAGATCCCCAATAACTGTAATGGGGCAAGCAGTGCATAGCCCAGGTCCTCTTTAGTAATAGTTTATGGACTGTTACCCAGGAACCCGTCCAAACTTTTTTAAGCCCAGCTACACTGACAGCTTTTACCACATCCTCCAGTAATGGATTGCAGGGTTTGATTATGCGTTGATTGAAAAAATATTTTCATCTAGAAGACCCAAATGGGTTACATTGTAGTCACATTGCAGGTCCCTTAGTCTGTCCACAGTCTGATGGCATAAAAAAGCGACCTACGTTCACCTGTTTCACTCTGATCAATAATTTATAGACCTTTATCAAATCTCCCCTCAGCCGTCTCTTCCCCAGGTTGATGAGCCCCAACCATTTTAGCCTCTCCACAAAGGGGTATTCTGCCATCTGCAGAACCATCTGTGTTGTTCGTCATGATCCCTCAGTGACAGTGATAGCACTCAGTCCTGCTACTGCTGTGGAAAGGCAATATGCCACATGGGGCGGTACAAGGGTCCTGGCACCCCAGGCAGAGATCCAGGCTGCCTCCCCTCCTCCCCGCTGCCGCAGAACCCAGCTGTGGGGGAAGAGGCCAATAGTGCCTGATGCTGGAAAATGCAGGCACCCGGGGAAATACCACAGCAGTGGCTGCCATCCTCCCCCAGAGACGTATTGATGGCAGGCAGTGATGGGGTCTCTGCATGGGCAGCTGGTGGGGGGATTGCATGGCCATCCATGTTTACCCTTACTCCGCCCATCCAGTCCTTGTGCCCAAGTTGCTTGCCAACCCCAAATGTTTAACATACTGGGACTGCAACCATCACCACTGACAGTGCATGGGCATGTCTGTATGGTGGGGCAATGGTGGTAGCATGGGAAGTGGCACCAGCCTGCAGCAGACAGAAGCCTTGTCCTGGCCATATGCATCATGTGCATTACAGCATGTGCCAAAGGCCAACTGAAGGGAAGCATGTCAGCAACAGGAGCTGGTGCTCCCATAAGGCAGTACTGTGGTGCAACTTACACAGTTGGTGTGTACATGTGTGAAGGGTCACAGGTTCAGGTCTCCACTGGGCTTTCTGCATTGCATTTTCCTGTGGACAAGGTTAGCTGACAGTGTAAGTACTGCTCCAACATGTGCAGGCAGCAAGGGTAGAAGCACCCACTAGCAGCACTGACATACAATACACTGTCATGAGCTGCAGAAACATGTGCCTCAATGGAAGTTACTTTACTTTCATGAGTTGCAACACTCTTTCCCCAGGGTGGATCTGAAAATCCCAAGGGCTGGATGTGGTGGGCTGATGGGGACATACCCCAGTAGACTTGCATCTGCCAGCGCATCAGGGGCTGTCACAACAACCTCATGACTCTTGATGGTGTATACACATGCACACACCTTGTATGTTTTTTTTTTCTAAGGTGCACATGCTTGAAGTTACAGTAGTGACAAAGTTATGGAAACCTCGCACCTCCTAGGTCATGGCAATGTTGGGTACTACACATGCTACTATCCCCTGTACTTTTGCAAGCCCATGTACATGTCACAATTAACCCTCACCAAAGATCACATCGCACTGTCATGTACAGATGTTCACCTCACAAACCTGAGACTGGACCCTCTATGTGCATGGTGTGCCCAGTAGATGATGTGTGTTGCCTACAACCTGCTACGTTGAACTACTTTGGTTGTGGCACCTGTCCCCATGTACTTACCTCTCGTGGGTATTCAGACTGTGTATTGAAGTGCCTCTGGAGGCGGTGCCAGGCGTGCTTGACCCTGAACAGGACCTGCCTGATGCTAGAGGCGGGAAAAATATACCTTTGATAGCAGCAGATGAGCCTGCCCAGCAACTCCAAATCAGTCTTGAAGAAGCTTGGCTTGCATGAACGGGCAGCGATTTTGTCTTGGGGTTTTATTGGACAATGTCATGATTTTGCGGTGTCTCCACAGCATGCCTGTCAGTGGGTTGCATCAAGGTGCCTTACTGTTCTGGGTGGGCGCCTAACCTCTCTTCATGGTGCCTTATGCTTCCAGCCAGCACAAGGCACCTTATGTGACTGTGCCCCACAGGGCACCTTACGCTTACAGGGACATGGCATCAAGTCCTGAACCTGTGCGATTTGTGTGTATGGGTTTCCCATGCTATGTGTACAGTGTTTTCCGGTGCTTTGTCCTGGCAAGTGAGATGACTGTGCATTTTTCCTGGACACATTAACAATAATTGCAGATCTGCAGGCCTTTTCTTAGGGGGCAAATGGAGGACAATGTAGGCCAATGTGATATGCCTTACATCACAGGGAGTGTCAGTGGGATTGAACCCTTGATGTGTTGCATGCGAGGTAGTTGCCCTGACCACTAGGCTACCCAATCCACACCAAATGTAGCTATATAGATATACATATATATGCATATATAAATGTATATATATATCTATGTATGTGTGTGTACCTGTGCATACACATATAGATGCAACTCTGTACAGATGCATATGGTGTGCAGGGTTGGCCCAGTGGTTAGGGAAGCTACCTAGTATACCAGAGGCTCAGGGTTTCAATTCACAGGGTCACCCTGCATGACCCTGACCACATCACATTACACTCCTTTGCCTTCTATGAAAGGCCTGTGTATACATAAATGTTTATTGTTCTCTGTATATATGTTTATAACTCAACATATCCATTTGTGCCAGGTAGTACCTCTGTGCCTTACCACATTGGTCTTCAGTGTTTGCCTCTCAGATTGCCTTTGGGCAGCATATGGTCAATCGCAAACCACCCTGGACCTCCATGGAGTACCATGCACACATCTCCCATCATCCTAGCTGATGGGCCATTTTTAGGGACATGCCCCATGGTCCCCTCCTTCCATTCTGTCATTGGTGCTGCTCTGTGTTCTGCTATTGGTTAATCCCACCATCCCTCATGATGCATGCCCTCCAAGACCAGCAGAGGCTCTGTCCCTTCACATGACAGCACAATTTTAGAGGCCCTCATGGCCTTCATGACACATACAGCATCAGAGACCATTACCTAGCAGTTGCGGAGGTCACCATGAATGGGAAGTGGGTCACACGGCACCTGGTCCACAAGGTCAGTAGTGCTTACCTGAACATCTCCGGTTCAGCCACAGTTCTACATCACAGCTATTGGGCTGCATGTGTAATCTGTATTACATGCTGGTGTGCACAATGGGATCATGTTGGCAGGTCCTGGCCTCTCTTGTAGGTGAACTCCTTTTTCTCCTGGCCTTTGGCCAATGTCAGATATCCCGTTGCAGACAACTGGATTGCAGCAAAAGGTTCAGATATGGTGTGGCTTGGCATAGAGGATGGTGGGCGAAAGGTGTGGAGGACCCATGATGGCTGACAGAGGTGGTCCAGACACCCACAACAGCACAGGCACCTCCCATCACTGCAAGAGACATGTGGATTATGGCTCTGCTGCACATTCAGTTCACACCTATCGCTGCAGTTATGGCTAACATCATCCTGATGGGTCAATCAGACACAGCTGAAACTGTCACTCTGCATGCATCAACAAAGCCAGGGACATCAAGTGTGTGCACACCCCAGCTGTCCCAAGGCTGTTGATATACACAAAATATATGTGCTCAGTGCAGTCATGTGCAGCCTGTGTCTCTGAAAACTCTCACCAACCTGAGACAACAGGTATAAGACCTGAGATAGCAGGCAAACAATTGCAGTTTTAACCTATGTATGACACAATGTGGCTACATAGCCAATCCAGAGTCACACCACAGTCAGGGTGATGGTGGTCTATCAGCATTCTCTGCTGTTTGCACCCTAGTCAAGCTGATGGATATTACATGTTCACCCATCTCTTCCATATACATTCCCTCTAACACATGTGCATCCTGTGATGCTGTTTCACGTATTTTCCAGCATCCTCTCCCCTCCATTTGCATCACATTCTACTTTGGGACTATGCTGTGGGACTGCAATGCAAAGTGGAATGGCTGATGTGCCTCATTCATGCTGCAGATGCATCGTGCATCCCAGGAAACTACATGTTCCCAGAAGCTGTGTGCCCCTACTCTGCCTGTGGCGGTAAGCAAGACACCAGCAACTGTCCCTTTGTTCATCCCTCCTGTTTACTCACTGCCACAAGACCGTGTTGCCATGGCATGAAAGGCAAATGCAATCACTCCCACTGCAGGAGCAGTGGGCACCAGCACGGGTAGCCACGTGCACTGGTCCTGTGCATGGTATGTATATTTGGGGAGTGGGAGCCCAGCAGCACATTGTAGATCTGTTCGTACTGCTAGACTATTACATGCATGCACAATGGACTTCACACTCCACGGGGCACCCCCCCCCCACCACATACTGTCTAGACCCTTTTAGGTATGTTGTTCAACATATGCTTGTTAAATACCCATGGATTGCATGTAGCTGCACACTATGCATGCATTATTGCAACTCCCTTCACAGTACATGCACTTGCCACAACCATCTGACCGTAAATGCTCAACTTGTGGGATTTGCCATCATTCCTTACATTGGCCATTTACTCCTTTTTAACTCTGCGTGTGGGGATCCCTGTCTACTGTGATGTGGCAGGTTACACCTACTGCCCCTGGTCATAGCTGCTCTGGTACAGCCATGACAGTCATTTCTATCATTGTTAATCCACATGCTGGCCTTGCTCCTGCATCCCCTGACTCATTCACACACTGACCTTGTGCTCGACATAACAGAGCTGCTGTACATTTCTTTGTCATCATATTTGGATGTGCATTGTCAGGGTTTATGTGGGCCTGACATCATGTGTGCCTGATGTCATTTGTGCGTATGTACATCTAGCTGTCTGAGGGCTCTGTGATTTACTGCACAGCTGCACCTACAATTTCATTGTCAGGCCATAGTTTGTGTACATGAGGGTTAGCATAGATAACAGTGTGGGTGATGGCTCCCATGCAGGGTCTGTGACAGGGTTAAGAGGCACAGGGGACGTGTTGGTTGGATTGCAGAGTGTGCTTCCTTCCTTACTTATTGTGACAGTGGGCGCTGGCAGACTGGGGTGTAGGTGAGTTGGATGACAAGGGAAAAGAGTATATGTGTCAGAGTTCACAATGACTGAGGTGGGCCCTGTGACTGCAGTGAGCTATACAGTATATGCCATTGAGAGGGGGATGGGGGAATGAGACCCACAGATCATGTCCTAGGATGGTGTGTTGATGTATAAGGAATTGAGTCTAGCTATGGTGATTCACAGATTGGCCTTGGACCTGCCACCCTACAGTCATACACAAAGTGACTTTAGGTTTTGGACCACAGGGCTGCAGGATACAAGGGCCATACAGGTATACTTAGGTATTCCATGCAAGATGCACCTGGGCATGTGCTGGTGTATTCCTATGTGGAAGTAGCTGACTGCTACCCCTGTAACATGCTGACAGACATACACACACACACACACACACACACACACACACGCGCGCGCGCACACGCGCACACACACACACACAATCACAGTCATATTGATGCACCGTGCAAGAATGGAGCTAGCATACTTGTATGTGCATATGTGCGTGAAATGCCCAGCTCCCTACAGTTTGTAAATAGTTCACCTTCTAAAGGCATCTGTTATTGTTCACTATGTTAAGTTCTGGTTCATGTCTTTAATATAATCTATTATTGCGTTAATTGATGTTAACTTGTTCATTGTAACCTTTTCCTTGTAATTTAACCTATTCTATGTAATAAGTTGTTCTTCTGTAAACCGCGCTGATTATAAATAGTGCAATATATAAAAAATAAATAAATAAATAAAATCTTTATTTCATCACTTGATATACCACCCAAGCAAAAGCGTCAGGGTGGTATACAAAGTCAAAGGTGGCTACAACGGGAAAGGATGAAAAGAACACCATTTTCTAGACAGGAAAGAGGAGAGGAGAGACAGAGGCAGAGGATAGACTGTAAGTAGAGGCAGATGGGGAGTTTAGATAACAAGAAAGAAAGGAAAGGAGAGACTCTCTCAGGAGGGAGGGGGAGAATGGGGGGGGGGGGGTCATAGGCAAGATGAATTAGGTGAGTCTTGAGTGCAGTTCTAAACCGAGAGAAAGACAATTCAGAACGTAGTGCAGGGGCAATGAGTTCCATAAGGCAGGGTCTAGGAAGAAAAAGGCAGGTGAGTTCTAAATGGGCGTGCATAGGGGAGGGAAGGGAGAGGCGGTTCACGTGTATGGACCGGAGCAGACGAGGTGGATCGTGAAGGTGAATGAGGTCTGAAAGATTCTTTTCTTGCCTTTCTTGCTTTTTCTTGATTGCCTACTGCAAAACTCTACCCCATAAAACCGCCTTAAGGCGATTCCATAGCATTCCTACTTCAATCTCCCCATTATCATTATACTACATATATTCATCTATAGCCCGCTCTGTCTCTATGACCACTCCCTGTCCCTTAACACACTGTCATTCAATCTCCAATAAGTTTGCCCTTTTCCCACAGTATTCCTCACAAACTCCAGCCACAATGGGGCATGATCTGCCCAGCTGATGGCTTTGATTTCAGACCTGGTCAATCTTTGAATGCAATATGAATCTCCCAGTAGCATGTCTATTCCACTGTATATATAGTACATGTAATCTTTCCCCTGTGGGTGCAAAGCCCACCATAGGTCCATTCCTTTATCTCCTTAATCCCTGCTTCCTTCCCCTAATAGGTGTCCCTATATCCTACCTACCAACCACTGATCCAAACTTCCCAAAAGATACCTTGGCCTCTATTGAGCCCATACACATTCAGGAATGTCACCCTTAGCCCCTGCAACTCTCCCCATACCACCAATAACCTACCCTCCCTTTCCCTGTCCACCCCCATGCTTGAAATGGCATGTCCTCTCTTTTTATTTATTATTAGTATTTAATGCCTTTTCAGGAGAAGATCAAGGTGAGTTACATTCAGGAACTGTGTGTATTTTCCTGTCCCCAAATGACTGATAAGTTTGCACCTGAGGTAATGAAGGGTTAGGTTAAGTGGCTTCTCCAAGACCACAAGGAATGCCAGTGGGATTTGAACCCTGGTCTTTTTAGTACTAGGTTGCTGCTCTAACCACTAAGCCATGCCTCCACTCAAAAGTGCAACTTCTGCTTTTTTCCTATTGGCCTCATGAGCACTAAAATAATACGGAGTATAGGCCTTATGATACACCAATCACTCCCACTGGCTCACCCAATCCTTATTCACGTACAATAACATAGGTAACAAATGGTTTTCTTGTAAAAAGACCACCTGCCACTTTAATCTCTGTAGTTTCTGATGCATGAGCATCCTCTTGTGAGGAGAGTTCAATTCTCTCACATTCAAAGTGCCCACCCACAATCCTGAAGCCATATGTGCCCCTTTCCATCACCCACTGTTGTAACCTCCTCCCCTACTAGCAACATTGCCTTAATCTCTCCCACCCCCACCACCACTTTTCCCTGCAGAGTCCACTTTTGCTGCTTTCTTCATTGTTTATGTTTATTTTTATTAAATTTGATATACCGCTCAGGCCGAAGCATCAGAGCGGTTTACAATAATATATCATTTGAGAAAATATGAAAGGAACGCCATTTGTAAGATAGGACAGAGTAGAGGACAGAAACAGTCACAAAGATAAGACAAAAAGGACAAAGGGAACAGCAGGTTACCATAATATATGCGTGTGGCAGTCCAAGTGAGTGTCTACATTCATCCCCCCCCTGTTCCCATAAGCTACATCCCATCTCCCAGCTTCAGCCGCTTCACCAATTACTCATCCATGCTCATACTTATAACAGTCACTCACTCTCAATGAATGCCTCCATCCTCCATCATACATACTGAGTTTATGTCCTGCAAATCCTTTCAAAGTACAATGTCTTAGGACTCCAGTCTACATCCATAGATAGTCATGTCTCTTTGTCCATCATTACAAGGTCCTGGTTTGTCACTCCATTAGCTCCCTTTGAGAGCAATAGAGCCTCTGGCCCTTCACTGGGACCCACTGCCACTGCAGCTGCTCCTGGCCACTCCTTCCCACCACTGCTGTGGCTGGCTGAGACTGCAGAAGATTGGGTGCTCCTTCATTTTTTAACTGAGCCCATGCTTCATCCACAATGCGGATCCTTTTTGTGACTCCATTTATTTTGAATTGCAGTCCAAAAGGGAACAACCACTTGTAATGGCTACACTCTTTATTTAAATAACAAGTCACTTCCCTTAAGGCCTGCCATTGCTGCAAGGTCATGGGGGCCAGATCCTGAAAGATTTCTATTTCACAGTTGTTCCACTTAAAGCATCTTTTTTTTACCTGCTGCCTTCATAATTTGCTCTCTCTCTCTCCAAACTCTGTGAAGCAAACCACTATATCCCGTGGTTTGATTCTGGGGGGAAGGGGGTCCCTAAGGCTCTATGCACAAACTCAAGGCCTATTTCACCAAAAGGGCCATTCCTCCTATCAACCTTTAGCAAGGAGCTGCATATCCTGGACCACTGCTCTTTTCTGCTTGAATTTGCCCACCTCGGATACACCTCTAATGCGGATACTGCATGGCGCAATCTGCTCTCAAGATCTTCAGTTTTATCTTTTAATGCTCCATGGTCTCGCTGCAAGTCAGCCATGGCCCTTGCATCTCGCCCACTGCTTCCTCCTGTCACTCCACATACTCTCCCACCATTTCTATCCACTGCACATCTCTTTTAATGGCCGCTATTGTGTCTCGCAGCTCAGTCTTCACCGATGTGATGTCCTACAGGGATTCCCAGAGCAACTGCCATGTATCTCTGCAGGAGCAGTGTTCATCCACCCATTCAAGCTCCTCCTCAGAGTCTGACAGACATCATGCTGCCTCTCTCCTCCCACTGGCTGATCCGATTATTACTCACATACAGTGAGATAAAGTTCCTAGATGAAATAAATGACTGCTTCTTGGAGAAGCTGGTTCATGAACCGACCAGAGGGGAAGCCATATTAGACCTAGTCCTTAGTGGAACACCAGATCTAGTGCAAGAGATAAGGTTGTTGGGGCCACTTGGCAATAGTGATCATAGCATGATCACCTTTGATTTAATTAGTGGAGGAGGGATAGTAAGGAAATCCACAGTACTACCTTTTAACTTTCGAAAGGGAGACTATGATAAAATGAGGAAAACAGTTAAGAAAAAACTAAAAGGAGCAGTTGCAAAGGATAAAGACGTACATCAGGCTTGGCTGTTGTTGAAAAATACTATCTTGGAAGGCCACACCAGCTGTATTCCACGCTTTAAGAAAAGTGGAAGGAAGTCCAAAAAACTGCCAGCATGGTTTAAAGGTGAGGTCAGAGAGGCTGTTGTTGCCAAAAAAGCATCTTTCAGGAAATGGAAAAAAGAGCCAAATGATGAAACCTGGAAACAGCACAAGCACTGGCAAGTCAAATGCAAGGCATTGATAAGGCAGGCAAAGGGAGAATTTGAGAAGAAGCTTGCTGCGGAAGCAAAAACGCGAAGTAAAGACCTTTTCAAGTACATTCGTAACAAAAAACCTGTGAGAGAGTCAGTTGGTCCATTAGATGATAAAAGGGTTAAAGGAGCACTAAGAGGCGACAAGGCGATAGCGGAGAGACTGAATTAATTTTTTGCTTCAGTCTTTACTGAGGAAGATGTAGGGATGTTACCCATGACTGAAGTGGTATTTAAAGGTGTGGAAGAATTGAAGGAAATATCGATACATCGGGAAGATGTATTGCAACTATTAGATAAACTGAAGAGTAGAAAATCACCTGGGCCGGATGGTATACATCCAAGGGTGTTGAAAGAACTGAAATATGAGATTGCAGACCTGTAATTAGTAATCTGTGAACTATCATTAAAATCATCTCTAATACCTGAAGATTGGAGG